>JAWDJD010000001.1:316748979-317348979 GCA_035047305.1 Bradypodion pumilum
AGTTCCCAAACTTTTATGCTGTGGGCCAGACCACGCCCCCAGGACAGCTGAGTGGGCCAGACCATGCCCCCCAGAAGCTGAAATGAACGCATTTACGGCTATCATAAATGTGTTCACTTCCATGTTTACAACAGCCTTGGGCGGATTTATGCATGCACGGGCGCATTTGACGGCTGACATAAAGGCATCCGCTTCCACTTCCGGGTGCAGCAGCAGTGACATGGTCCACATGAAAAGGCCATAGGTTGGGAACCCCTGATTTAGAGTCCAGTAAAAACATTTTTTCCATGTCATCTAAGTGATGCATCATCACAGCAATCATCTACCAAAGGGGTGATAGCATACTTTACAGGTTAGGTCACCAGCACCACCAAGATTACTTGGCATTCAGAATCTTGGGTTCCAAGAAACCTTGAGAACATGCATCTAATAAGGTTTTTCAACATCTGCCTCTCAGGTAAAGTGCTCAATGGTTTATCTCAATAATTTATCTCAGGATTGTACCACTATGGAGTGCAAGGAGAAAGGGATATGACCTAACCATTTTTATATAGTAAAAAGGTAGAATAGGATTCTACTTACTTGTTTGTATTTGTTTGAACCACAACAAAAGGACCGTGGCTGCCCTGGCTAGAGTAGACCAAGAGCTCTAGTCCAAAAAGTAAGTTTCCCAGGCTCAAATACAATCTTAGTGGGCAAGTGCAAATAAATAAATAAATAAATAAATAAATAAATAAATAAATAAATAAATAAATAAATAAATAAATAAATTCGGGGATGTTATAGTGCAGCAAAAGAAGTAACCAAACAGGTAATGCTGTATCAAGTCTAACATTTTCTTTTGCTACTCAGAGCACACATTAATTACCATGACAGATACTGGCCTTCATGAAACACAACACCGATGGTGCTTCTTGTTGTCTCTTACAAGAACCTAATTAAAAGGTATAATCGTAAAGTGTCACCTGGTATATCTTCCCCTAATGGCATTTTTACAAAAATACAATAAAGGTGATTTGTTTCTCCTGCTCTGCTTATAGTAACAATTCAGGCTGAGGGAGAGGCACTCTTTTGAAAGTGGGCAATCCATTCTACCTGCTCTCATAACCCTGCAAAAGAACTGGTTTGTAATGGAGCTGGCCAAGATGCTTCAATTCCCACTTGACAGGTCACAAAAAGTGTATGTCAGGAAAAACTTTCTTATGCAACCTATTTCTCTTTTTATAAAAAAATGGATTCATAGCTAAAACACTGGAAAAATATTTCAGGACCCCCGTAAACCAGACACTTCCCTGGATTGTCCTACCAATTATTTCATTCTCTGGTTTTAATTACAGTACTTTCTAGATGGATTGGCATTTAACAATTATGCAGTGTTTAGTGTAAGGGACCAAAGACAATGAAACAGCCGAAGGGTTGGCTTAACACAGGTTTATTGCATGATGATCCGGAGGAACATGTGGTAATGGCGGATGAGTAGCTCAATATATACAGCTGGCTATACATTTGAATGTGGCTCGTCGACAGACTATTGGTTGCTGCCTGCGTGACGTCGTAGGAGGTCACGCCCTTCTTGACCAGGTGAGGAGGTCGCGGGGAATCTTCCCGCGCTGCTGAACCAGGTGACTATGATCCATGAGAGCTGGACGCTCGCTACTGCCCTCTGGTGGTCACTAGCTCGCGTCCCCTTATTAGGTTACATTGATACAGCTGATGGTTATAATGTTGCACACAGAAAGGTTACATTGGTAACACATGGCAAAGGTACATTGTTAAAGGCACAGCTTTACAGAACACAACACAGTGGGACAGGGAAACATTTAGCCTCCCAATTTTTGTTGGACTGCATTGCCTTTAGTCCTTTACCATTGTCCACATTGACTGCTGGCAGGGTCACCATCAGGTCAATACTACCATTACCGCTGTATAGAGCCCGAAGCTGACAGGGGCCCTGCCGCTGCCAGCCATAACTGTGGCATTACTAAGGGGGGGGGGGAATAGGATTGCTCAGTATGGGGCCCAGACATTTCTGATGGCGGCCCTGACTGCTGGTTTCAGGAGTTAAACTCCTGGAGGGTGAAAGAAGGAGCATGCTGGTATATAGGCAATTGGGCTTTGTCCCACCCCGCCGTTGTCTCTGGCACCTTGGGGTGCCAATAGCAATGTATGGGATACTCCCAAAACCCCCATAACCCCCACCCCACTCCACTCCCAACAGGCATTCCCACCACTCCCTGTTCAGTACCTTCCCATGGTGCTCTGCACACCCCTGGGTGAAAGTTTCACATGCTGATGGATTTAATAGAACAGATTTGGCTGGTGTTGTTATTGACATACATCTGATCATCTCTGTGTCAACATTTAAAGGTGTTTCAAATTCACGTCTCTTTTAAGATGTGTGCAAAGAGCCTTAAATGTCCCAGATAGATAATCTGTATTGGGGAACACAGAATGTTGCATAGATTTCTAAAGAAATTAAAAGCAAAATGTCATGCAATAGCTGAAGTGACCCCAGAACAGGTTAACCTCTGAAAGACAGGCATGTGTCTATGATGACCTGCAGTAATGTCTTCAAGAGAACATAAGAACATAAGAACAGCCTTGCTGGAACAGGCCACAGGAGCCCATCCAGTCCAGCATTCTGTCTCACACAGTGGCTCACCATTTCCTTCAGGGTATTCCCAAGGAGATGCCTTCACCTGCTTAGGATTCCCTGGAAATGGCATTGAGAGATATCCTGCCTATCTCTCCAACCCCGAGGTTGTCCTTAGGTATCCATAGTTATAGCCATTGATACCCTTGTCCTCCATGAACTTGTCTAATCCTTTCTTAAAGCTGTCAAGACTGACAGCTGTCACCACTTCTTCTGGCAGGGAGTTCCATAGACCAGTAATCCTCTGGGTGAAAAAGTACTTTCTCTTATTTGTTTGATCTTGAAGATCTTGTGAGAAGCGGTGGGCTTTATGGTGATAAAGATATCACAGTCCCTGATTTTCTAAAGGGACAACAACTGCATTACAGTTTTCTTCTAGCTGCACTCTAGGAGGGAAATTGATCATGTCCCATATTTCTTAAGTGTTCCTTTGAACTCTATGGTTTAAAGCCAATACATCTTTTTCTTCACAGGTACAGCAAAAGACCACAGGTGCATTGTTCACAAAGTTTTCTGAGTGGAACAGCTCCAACAGCAGACCAACCTATTTCGATCTAGCAGACATTACTCTGCAGTTGATTTGGCAAAGTGAATCAAGCACAGACAGCAAGCCAGGTAGAATGCAGGTTAATACTTTGGAGCAGCAAATAAAATTCCTGTTCAGATCATGCATAAAACAAAAGATAAGCACAAAGCCAAACTGGAAAAGAAAAGGCAAATTTTCTTTCCAACAAACCAGGCTAACATTTCTGAACAGCAGGCATTATTCCAAAATTCAGTCTTGTCCTTTAGAGCTGCAAATCTGTAAAATCAGTAATTACTCTTATCAGAGTGAAGATACACACAACTGTGCCTCAAGTCATGTGTAAATTACAGTCAAATGTTAGATACGTTTCTAGGAAATTTGCACAGCACTTGTAGCAAAGATAGCTGTCACAGCATATTCCAAGGTGAACATGTTTCCTGTGGTGTGTGTGTGTGTGTGTGTGTGTGTGTGTGTGTGTGTGTGTGTGTGTGTGTGTGTGTGTGTGTGTGTATATATATATATATATATATATATATATATATTTTCAAAAACCATATTATATATTATTGTTCTTCTTTTTATTTTATATATTTGTTTATAATGCATGGATATCAGGGGGAAAAGACATTAATCGGGGCAGAGTCTGTACTATCTTTTCCAATGGGTAAAAGTAGGGGGAAATAGTATGCGCATATCAAGCTTTGTAGAGGACACACTTTGAAAGAGCGTAAGAAAGGCATAATCAGAGAATACAGAAGACAATAAACATTTACACAAAAATGCTATTCTTTATGTGTATAGATACAAATCTAGAACTAGTTAGTAGAGCTTAGGCAGAAATAGAATACATCTTAGCACAGTGGGGAAAACTCTTGTGAAGTCACATATTTACCTGTCAGAGTCCAGGGTGTGGGTGGCTGGCAAGTAGCATGAACACCAGGACCCAGGGTAGCCAGGTAACAGGCCAAACAGTAAATGTGTCAAAGTCCAAGGCCAACAACCTGCCCAAGGTAGACATGAATATATGGTTAGACCAGATTACAGTCCAAGCAAGCCAGAGGTCAGGTGACCAAGAGAACAGACAAGGCAGAGTACCTTCAGGGACTGGAGCAGGGCACAGGCAGGGTTCAAAGAGTAAGGATCTAGAGGAGGCACAGGAACAGGGCAGGAAGTCTTCAGAACTGGGAACAAGGCAATAGATTCAAGAGCCAAGCAACAGCAAGTCCAGAAACCTTCATTACTGAGGCAACTACTTGGAGGAAGAGCATTTTTATATATAGCTAATCCATCCACAGAGACTGGTTAAGATGCTGAACTTGACAAAAGGAAGGTCAGTAGGTCAGCTGTTCAAGCTCCGAGTGCTGCATGACAGAGTGAGCTCCCATCTCTGTCTCAGCTCCTGTCAACCTAGCCGTTTGTAAGCAAGAAATTGCAAATAGATAAATAGGTACCACTTCAGTGAGAAGGTGAAAAGCATTCCATTCACTCTGGTGTCTAGTCATGCCTGCCACATGGCATATAGAGACAGTGCTGGCTCTTTGGCTATAAACAGAGATGAGCACTGAACCCTAGAGTTGGATACAGCTGGCTTTTGAGCAAGGGTGACCTTTACTTTTACCTAAGCCATGCAGGGTCTCCAGGTGGAGCTTAGAATGGTCCAGAAGCTTCCCCAGGGCTCTCTGGTGAGGCTTAGCAGTTGAACGAGGGTGAGGTTACAACCCTGCAAACACTAAAGTTGCCTTCCAGCCTGGGAGTCCAATCTTGTGACCATCAAGATACCTCTGGAGAACTGATCTTGAAAATACTAGAACTGCTAAGATCTTGACATTAAGTGTTTGCTCAGTTTTTTGCCCAGATGCTGAGTCTTGATGCGTAACTTTAAGACCCCTGCTGTCCCCTCTGAATGAGTTAGACATCTTTCTTAGGATGTGACCACATTGACAAATACTTCACAGAAGGCTCCAGGAATGGGATGGTTTGCTTTGCATTATTTACCATTGATTACATAATGTAAAAGCCAATTTGTATCAGCCAGGAGTTCCTTCTCCCAATCTGTAATTATTTTCTCAGCTACCGGGGTCTCCTATATTTTTGGTATCAAATTCCTTCATTAGGTTACTGTTGCGTCCAAGCCTTAATTAACGTATATTGCTTTGGTTCATTCACCATTTAAGTCTTTGCTGTGTTGCACACTCTTTCTGTAAGGCGCCTGTTCATGTGTGGGTTATGTAACCTGATTGGTCCTGCACAGGTTTTCCCGCCTTAACTAAGTCCAGGCAAATGTATCACCATAGCTGTTTCCCTGTCTGTATATAAGTGCTATCTCGTCCCCGTTTTGAGAGTGTCCGTTAGAGATCTGTATGAGTCTGTTCCTGTATGTTCTATTGAGTCTATATGTAGTCTGTAATGAATCCAAACTGAGCTTTAATAAAGACTTGTTGGTTAACTCCCGATCTGCAGTGGCGTGGTTGATTAAAATAGTCAGACTCAACAGTCAGGCAGTGTGATTACTAAACTTTGATTTGGGGAGGACTGAAGTCATTGTATTTAAAGTTATTCCAGCAGCAGGGGAAGAGGCAAAAATGCTCTCCTCTCAGCACTTGGTGCCTTGGTCTGCTTTAACTTTCCCTTCCTTCTTTCTCTTGGCGGAAGGAGATGGAAGCAAAAACGAAAAACACAGAGAGAGGAAGGAGTTTTAAGGCAGCTCTGCACTTTCAAATTTGTAGAAAGTATGATTAGAGCAGATCTGCCTTAAAACTTCCACTTGTCTATCTGCTAATTCTTCTTGTTATTTTCCCCTTTGGTCAATCACCTCGTCTAGTGTTACGATAACAAGATTTTAAAGGAAAGAAGAGACGGAAGATTAATGCATATTCAAGCACCAGTTTGTGATGAGGAGAGGATTCAAACAGTTAACAATCGGCAAACAAGGCCCATGTCTCTGTCTGTCTGCTGACTCCCTTATGGTTGGTGAATCTCATTAACCTGGGGATACCCAATTTCCTGGGTGTGTCTTCACAGCAAATCCACTACATTTTTTTCCCTGCTATGTAGTTGCACCCTATAGATTTCAAACAAATTGTTTCAGACAGAGCCACTGAAATAGAGTGTCTCTAAATCTACTGGGGTGAACAGATAATAGGAATGCTGTAATCCTATCTTGGAAAATACTCTTGTATATAAAACAGCTGTGGAGCTGGGAAATGTGAATGTTGAAATAGCAGTTCTTATTTAGTCGGGTGGAAACTAGAATCTCCATTCTTCTCCAGTTACCAAACAGCAAGAACCTGCTAGCTCTTGTATCGTCTCTGAGCACATCCAGCCAGGATCTCGTGAGAGAACACTAAAACATTTACTCCCAGCAGGCTAAGAAAGCAAGAACAGAGAAACCCAACCCATAGATTGACAACAGTTAAATAATGGGACATGCTCATTGCCTAAGGGTAAACCTCTAAACAAAATCATCACACTTCCATAGAGCTGCGAATGCCTAACTATGTCTTAAATAATAAAGCCATGGTGTGTGACAGAAGTTGAAACCAAGATATAACTCTGCAGTAATGCAACTTGATGACTGATGTTCAAGGGTGGATCCTTGGCCCATATATATATCTTCTGTCATTATGTCCTAGAGGTGAGTATTAAGCACCAAAGAGTGTAAACTGAGGACTGGTATCAGAACTCCAAGTCTCATGAAGCATTTTAGCTGTAGTTCTAAATACTGTGAGCCTTTAATTTTTTGTAAGCTGGGGAAGTGAAGAAAAAGAAATGAGTAGGGTAATTTATCAGGCTGTTCTGCCAACACTCTGTGCAAAACAAAATTTATTCCTTTTGTGATTTGCTGAAATTGCAAATTCAAAATAATATCTCTTTCAATTTTTATTATTTACATTTTTTACAGAGATGTGCTTAATCTGTGTAGGGAAGACAGTGTACTGTCCCCTGCAGCTTCCTTGTACACACGTGTATGCAGGTTCACTACTGTATACAAAGAGACAAAAAGAGTGGGAGGCTGGTGTTTATAAACATGTGTCACACATGTAGCATATGGTGTCTGACATAACCTTAGAGTGGGGAAAGTGTGATAATGATACCTTTACATGCTTACTAATGCTGGGTATAAGTAGGAGGGACTGTCTATGTGCAAAATGACTGCCTTTTTTGTCACTAGCCAATTAGCAGAGTTCTTCCCCCCCCCCCACCTCTGGTTCTTGAGGTAATCCCACAAATTCTGCCTCTTATACTGATGCTTGCTATTTCAATCTTCATTGCTCTTAGTTTACTAATTGTTTGCTAGCATGCATCCAAAGAAATAGGCAGCATGAATCTCTCTCACTTCCAGTCTTTGATTGTGCAACTGCATGGGAGGTCTGCATAAAGACTGCAGTTTTTCCATTTTATCCACTGGACAATGCAACTGTAAGTAAAATGCACGTTTTCTCCTTAAGTTACTTTTAAGTGCTGGCTAGTAAAGGGGATGGTTTAAGACAGTGGTGGCCAATCTTTTCATGTGCAGACCTGACCACACCCCCAGACATCTGAGCAGTCTGGACCACACCCCTGGAAGCAGAAGCTGTTGCATTTAAGACTGTCATAAATGTGCGCAGTTCCGTGTTTATTACAGCCACAGGTGCATTTGCGCATGAGTGGGTGCATTTTACGGCTGACCTAAATATGCCTGCTTCCACTTCCATGGCCGGATGGAATGGCATTGGGGACTGGGACCGGTCCATGTGCTGTAGGTTGGGAACCCCTGATTTAATGGCTTCCGATTCCTTTGCTAAGTAGATTACTTGTTCTTGCCTTTTCTTGCTCTGTAATGCCTCCCCCCATGCTTTTACTCTTATATCTCATGTGCACCAGTCTTAGTAAATTGAAACCAGAGTAGGTCCATTTAATTTTTGGAACTTTCAGAGGAGTTGAGTGACCAAATCTCTGCTGTTTTAGTGCACCTACTCCAGTTGTTAACCAACAAGTATTAAAGCTGCATATCTGGGATGGCCAACCTTTTTGCGCCGTGAGCCTGACCACACACCCAGAACAGCTGAGTGGGCCAGACCTCACCCCCAGAAGCAGAAGCAGGCACATTTATGGCTGACGTAAATACACCCACTTCTGCATTTATGTCAGCCATGGGTGTGTTTGTGCATGTGCAGGTGTGTTTTACGACTGATGTAAACTTCAGGGTGCGGGGGAGATGGCAATGGGCCAGTTGGAGTGGCATCACGGGCCAGGGCCAGCCCACGGGCCATAGGTTGGGAACCCCTGGTTTAAGGGAAACTTGTACTACTGCTCTCCCATGCTTCCCCCCCTGCTGCTGTTGTGTCTTTTGTTTAACTACAAAAGGAATAGCCAGGTTCCAAAATATCCAGTCAACAAACCCAGACAGTGACAAAGGTACACAGAAAGAGCCTCCTAGAAGATTGTGGTATTTTTGAACTACAATCGAGCATACCCTGGGAACGGCAACCTTGTGTTTCCGGCTAATCTTTCTTACACTAGGTCAGGTGAAAGGAATTGCAGAATGAACTCACCAAAAGGTGCCTTCATTTTGGCAGTCTTACATCTAGCCTAGACACAGAAGAAGAAGATTCACTGAAAGATGATTTTTTCCACTCTATTACAAGTTTAATTTATATACCGCTTTTTTCTGCCCAGTGGGCAACTGTTGTGTCCTAAAGCCTGTACCTTTAAACAATGTACCTATCCATGTGTATCCAATGTAACCCTTGCTATGTGTAACATTGTAGCCTCCAGCTGAATCACTGTAACCTTAATAGGACGCGAGCTAGTGACCACTAGATGGCAATAGCGAGCGTCCAAGCTCATTGGTCCAAGACTCACCTAGAACAACAGCACGGGAAGATTCCCGCCACTACCTTCACCTGGACAAGAAGGGCGTGACCTGCAATGACGTCACGCAGCCTGTAGCCAATAGGCTATCAAGGAGCCACATTCAAATGTATAGCCACTGTATATATTGAGCTGTTCGTCCGCCATTACCACATGTTCCCTCTGACCAGCATGTAATAAAGTTGTGTTAAGCCAGCTCTTCGGCTGTCCTGGTGTCTGTGGTCCCATACACTAAAGCAACTCAAAGCGGTTCATACAGGTACCTACAACAAATCTCAAAATATACAATACAAAACAAAATTCAGTACATAATATAGTTCAAACAGCAAAAACAAAATCTTACAAAGTATTAAGAACAACATAATTCATATACAGCAAAACAATAAATCAATAAAGTCCCATGAATACTATTACAACTTCCTATCAAAAGCAATGAGTAAATGAGAACAAAAGAGTGGGACCGACTGTCCGCGCATCCACTACCGCCCTTACCCCTCAAGTCCCGGCAGGGCGGCGTGTCTCAGAGCACCGAAGGAGCAAACAGTCCTTGCCCACCACATATACCTTCACCTCCCAAGGTCGGCCAGGCCAAAGGAGGAGCCGGGATGGCGTTAGCCAGAGGAGCGCCTGTTGTAATGGTCCATGGGAGCCGAGGTGTTGAACTCAAGGAAGACACGCAATGCTGAAGTATGATGGTAAAAGCCAGTCCCGATTTCTCGAGTGGCCTGTATTTATTGACTATAATTGGGGGTCGGCATGCACAGCCTGCGTGAGACCCCTTGTGACAGAAAGCATACTACGTGGCACTTGGCTGATTGGGTTACACTTACCAGCCTGAGTGCCCAGGTTGCCCATAGGCAGGTTATATCAGCAGATTGTGGTGGGACTTATTGTTCCCAAGTTATCTAACTTCTAGATGACTCTGCGTACCTATGCATAGCTGTTTGGTCTAGCTGTGGTTTGTGTCTGACTCAGCTCAGTTCGTGGACGTGAGCCAGATGCTGTATTGTTTACGAGACCTTGGGTCTCTTTTCCTCATGACACTTGCTCTACTGTCTTCAGTGCCCTCAGCCAAGATGAACATGGAGTCAGTATTGCTCCCTACTGTTAATTTGCCCGTACCCAATTTCTTTTCCTGCCGAGCCAGGATGGTCTCGGGAGTGCATGCACATCCCGACAAACCCTTCGGGAACAGGTTACTGTCCAGTTATTGACCTGGGCAACCCACAAGTGCCAGTAGTACTTTTTAAGGCCGAAACTCCCTGTGGTCATGCCAGCTCTTTTCCCATTGATTAAGTCTCAGTAGCGGAGGGGAGTGGCTTCTGAAGCCACCAAACTGACCCCAGCTGTGGCTCCTCTCCTCCGGCTGGCTTCCGGTCGAATCAGTGGTGGTGACTCCTGCAGAAACCAGGCAAGAGGATCCAGCGACCCGGTGATGTTGGCAGGGTGCCTCTTGAAGGTGTGGAGCCACTTGCCAGGTGCCTCCACTTCCCGGGCCATGGGAAGGAGCGTGGGGCTTTGCCAGTGGTGTTGGCGGGGTGCCTCTTGAAGGTGCGGAGCTGCTCACCAGGTGCCTCCACTTCCCGTGCCATGGGAAGGAGCGTGGGGTTTTGCCGATGGTATTGGCGGGGCGGGGCGCCTCTTGAAGGCGCGGAGCTGCTTGCCAGGTACCTCCACTTCCCGGGCCATGGGAAGGAGTGCGGGGCTTTGCCAGTGGTGTTGGCAGGGTGCCTCTTGAAGGCGTGGAGCTGTTCGCCAGGTGCCTCCACTTCCCTGACCATGGGAAGGAGCGTGGGGCTTTGCCGGTGATGTTGGCAGGGCGCCTCTTGAAGGCGTGAAGCTGCTCTCCAGGTGCCTCTACTTCCCGGACCATGGGATGGAGCATTGGGCTATGCCGGTGGTGTTGGGGGGTGCCTCTTGAAGGTGCGGAGCTGCTCGCCAGGTGCCTCCACTTCCTGGGCCATGGGAAGATTAAACTTACGAGGGAGGCGGGAAATAGCCAAAAGGGAGTTTTCAGTACACTCAAAGCAAAAGAAAGAACAAAAAAGTAGATGTGTTGCATGGAGAGAATTAAGAGGCAACAATGCAAGCGCGGCGCCAAAATGGCCGCCGCGCCCTTTGCGGGCCCCCCCCCCACAGGACAGAGAATCCGGGTAGTTAGGGGCGTGGCCAGCTCCCTTATAAAAGGGGTGGCCACGAGGCAGCCGCGCTGCCATTTTGCCTCAGCGACGGAGCGGAGAAGTTTTTTCCCCGGCGCCTCCGTCGCTCGTTGGTATTGCCGGGAAGCCTTTTGGGTCGATTTTGCTTAGCTAGCTTCCCTTTTTTTGCTCGAGATGCCTTCCAAAAAGAAGGCTGCTGCGATTTCAGCCCGGGCTGTTAGGAGGCGCAACCCAGGTCGGAGGACCGTGGTGCCGCCTCCTCAACAGCCACCTTTGCCATCCCCGGCCGGGGCTAGTGGCTTGGGGTCTATCGCCCCTTGGCCCGTTCAGAGTGCGGGCGCGGAGGGCGCTCCGGCCCGCGGCCCGCGAGCGGTGGACACCGCTCCTCCTTCCGCCCAACCCGTTGGGCCGACTACTTTTGGGCCGCAGCCTCTCCCGGGGCCCTCTAGCCTTGGGGGGTGGCCCGGTGCCCCGCCTTGGCAGGTTTCCTCACCAGCCCTACCGGGCTTCGGCCCTGGCCAATGGCCATATATGGGCCATGGGGTGCAGGGAACTGTCCCCATGCAAGGGTCAGGTGGGCCGGCCGGCTCTTTACCCATGGTTAATGTAGACACCTTACTGGCCCGTATTGCGGCCTTAGAGGAGTCTTTGGCCCGGGCCAGTCAGGCAGGTGCCCCTTTCGGGGTACCTTTTGAGGCGCTATCGGCAGCAGGACAACGGCCGGCGGGGAGGGTTGAGCTGCTGCAGGCGGGTGGCGCGGCTCCGGCCACTGCCTCGCAGCTCCCCAGCCAGCAACCTGGCGCGGGTCAAGCCCCGGTGATGAGCTCTACATCGGTCGTGAGCTCCGACGCCCCCAGTGGGCCGGAACCCCCGTTGGGGGCGGCCCGCGGGGGTGCAGCATGTGAGTATATGGTGCAAACGAGTACATCCACACACATTCCCAATATAGGGGGGACCTTTCAGTGGCCTTGGCCTCGCGCGGGTGGTGCAGGGGCTACGCCGCTGGCGACCCACCCGGCGACAACTACTGCCACCATGCCCGCTGGGGTGGGCCTTGGTTCTTACACTGCTGGGAACGTACTTGGGGTGGCAGGGTTAACTCAGGCCCCTTTGGGTAGGCCAGCTATCCCCTTTTCGGCTTTGCCGACGGCAGGGTATTCCTTGCCATTGGGTGATCACTTGGCTCAGGCTACCAGAGAAAAGATATGGCGAGGGGAGTACGTGGATATCTTCTCACTCCTGAACAGAGAGCCCACTAAGGAAGAAAGGGAGGGTCAGGATGAGAAGGACAAGGAGCAGGCACGCCGCCGTAAGCCGCCGCGTACCTGGGCTAACTGGCTCCCCGCTTATTTGATATACATGGCGGTGTATTTGAGGGCGCGGCCGGATCTAGCTATTCCCATGGTCCAATATTTGGACAACATATACAGGGCGATGGTAGATTTCCCGGGCCCCTCATGGCTAGCATATGATGAGGAATTCCGTATGAGGATTCCCCTGCACCCCGAGATGAGATGGGATGAGCCGTGCCAGAGACTGTGGCTCTTGTATATGACACCCACACGTCCTGCCCCGGGGGATAGATACCATTGTGGACATGCGGTCCAGCGAGCAGCTCCAGCGCAGGTTACCCGCCAAATGGCGGGGCAGGGGGTTCCAGCCCGCCTGCTGTGCTGGACTTTCTCGTCCAATGGTTCCTGCAGTCGGAAGAACTGCAGGTATAAGCACGAGTGTCCCACATGTTCTGGTCCCCATGCAGCCTCTGCTTGTCCCAAGCCTGGGGGGGTGCGAGGCAGAGGGAGGGGTGGACAGTGGGCTGGCAAGCCTGCCACGGATGGAACTAGTTCTCCGAAAGGCCCCCTCCCCAATTAAGGTGGACATGCTGGAGCGCTGGCTCGCATCGTACCCAAGGGGAGAGGACAGGGAGTATCTCATCCAAGGTTTTAAGCAGGGATTTCGTATCCCTTTTATGGGTGATAGATCCCCTCAGGATGCTCCCAACCTTTTATCCCTCAGAGGAAGGGAGGAGGTAGCCGAGGCCAGCATTAAAAAGGAGTTAGACGCGGGCAGGGTCGCCGGACCTTTTCCCGCACCCCCTTTTCCCAACCTTAAGGTTTCACCATTGGGTTTGGTTCCTAAAAAGTCCCTAGGTGAGTTTCGCCTTATTCATCATTTGTCCTACCCAGCCGGCCGATCGGTCAGCGATGCGATACCTGATGACCTTTGTTCGGTCAGGTATACATCGTTCGACCATGCGCTGCGCATGGTGCGCTCGTGTGGCCCGGGTGCCTTGCTGGCCAAGTGCGACATTAAGTCAGCTTTTCGCCTCTTGCCGGTGCACCCGGGCGACTTTGAATTGCTGGGTTTTAAGTTTAGAGGGGAGTATTATTTTGATAAGGCCATGCCTTTTGGCTGCTCCATATCATGCTCGGCTTTCGAGCGTTTTAGTACCTTCCTAGAGTGGGCTTTCGTCCGCAGGTCAGGGTCCCGGTCTGTAGCCCATTACCTGGATGACTTTTTATTCGGGGGTGAACGGGGCTGGGACACGTGTGCACGTCTCCTCAATACATTTCAGACGCTAATGCAGGAACTGGGTGTCCCTTTAGCGCCCGAAAAGACCGAGGGCCCGTCGACCAAACTAGTATTCCTGGGGGTTGAGATTGATACAGTAGTACAGGCTTCTAGGTTACCGGGTGATAAGGTGTCCAGGATAGTGACCCTTATCTCGGAATTGCTGGCTAAGCGTAAGGCATCCCTGAGGGAACTGCAGGTGCTACATGGGCACCTCAATTTTGCCTGCAGGGTGGTCGCACCGGGCAGGGCTTTCGCCCGGCGCTTATGCGACGCCATGGCAGGGTTATCCAGGCCCCACCACAGAGTCAGGCTTACCCGGGGTATCAGGGCAGACATGTTTGTCTGGTTGCAATTCCTGAGGGAGTTTAATGGGGTCTCATTTTGGAGGTCTGACCTCCTGGCATCCCCCAATTTCCAGATCCAGTCTGATGCCTCAGGATCCCTGGGTTATGGGATGTACTTCAATGGGAAGTGGGCCTATGGTGGGTGGCCTCCGGCATGGGCAGGCACAGGTCGCCTGCGGGATCTCACATACCTGGAATTTTTTCCCATTCTGGGGGCTTTGATGCTATGGGGCGAACAGTGGGCTAATTCGGTGGTGCATTTCTGGTGCGACAATGCTGCCGTTGTGCACATTGTCAATGCACAGACTTCTAAATCGCCCAGGGTCATGGATCTAGTGCGCCATTTTGTGCTGCGCTGCCTGCGCCTCAACGTCTTGTTCAGGGCCAGGCATGTCCCAGGGGTTAATAACGATATTGCTGACGCTTTGTCCCGCCTGCAGATCTCCCGGTTCCGCGCCTTGGCCCCGGATGCGGAGGAATTTCCCTCGCCACTCCCGGACGAGATGTGGACTATTGGCAAGGAGAGGTGAACCGGGCGATTGGCCTGTCTCTAGCGCCACGCACGCGTAAGGCGTATCAACAAGCATTCAATTTGTATAGAGCTTTTGCTACTCGATTTCAATGGCCAGAGACCTGGCCCATCCCGGTGGACCATGTTCTGCGGTTCATGGTTCACCTGCATGCACAGGGCCTTGCACCTCGCACCATAGCATCCAAGCTCTCGGCGTTGGCTTTTATGGCCAAAGTAGGGGGTCATGTGGATACCACCTCTGACTTCCGTGTGAGACACGTTTTGGAGGGGTGGGTGCGCGAGCGCGGGCGTTGCCCGGATGACCGGCACCCTATTTCCCCAGGGGTTCTTACCCAGTTGGCCCGGGGCTGGCCAGGCCTCTGTTTTGATCATTATGAGGCAGCCCTTTTTCATGCAGCCACAACGGTGGCATTTTTTGGAGCGCTCCGCATCAGCGAACTCGTGATGCTGTCTAAGGCGGATGCAAGTGGTAGGGCACTGGAACTCGGAGATGTATATGTTGCCAAAGACTGGGCCCAGTTGAGGATTCGCTCCTCCAAAACAGATCAGCATGGCGTAGGCAGTGGAGTAAGACTGCTACGGTGTTCTTTGGCAGACATCTGTCCGGTTGGTGCCCTACAGGAATACCTGGCACTGCGTGGCTGGCACCACGGCCCGTTTTTCTGTCACCAAGATGGGTCTCCCCTTACTAAATTTCAGTTTTGGAAGGTGACAGCCAGAGCCCTCACCAGGGTGGGCCTACCAGGTGCCCGTTATGGCACACATTCGTTCCGTATTGGTGCAGCCTCTACAGCAGCTGCTTTTGGGTACTCTGGGGCTGACATACGTAGCATGGGGAGGTGGGGCTCACAATGTTTTCAGTTTTATGTGCGCCCACTCCCGCCATGAGTACCAATCCAGTCACCTTACCGCCTTTTTTTCTCAATTTTCTTACAGACCCTGGGTGTCGTATTACACCGGTGACAGTATGGCTGGTGGGCCACAGCTATGTGCGCAGGGCAGCGCGTTACGCTGCGGCGACAGAGTGGACCCCGACTGGGACTGGGTGACCACGCCAGTCTCGCAGGGCATGGTAAGCCTGGGATGTTATGGCGGGAGCTGCGGCCTTTCCTTTTTTCTGGCCTGGGGGCTGACCCGCCTGACATTCTAATCATCCACTTGGGGGGCAATGATTTGGGCCAGGTCACCGGCTTATCGCTCAAGCATGCGATTTGCGAGGACCTCGCCTACTTGCATTATGTCTGGCCTGCCACAGCCCTGGTTTGGTCGGACATTGTTCCGCGCCACTCTTACAGAGGGGGCGTTAACCTCCTGGCCCTTGACCGAGCTAGGCGCGCGGTCAATAAGGCAGTGGCGCGGTTTCTCACCACCAGGGCTTGGGGACGGGTTAGTCATCACCCCGATATTAGTCTACAAAATTGTGACTTGTATGCAGGGGATGGGGTCCATCTGTCGCGAGGAGGTATGGACCTCCTGTTGGGTGACTGGCGAGCAGGCCTGTTGACCGAGCTGACGGTCTGGGGGGGGCGTCAGGTCTTCTGTGAAGCCCCTCCGTGTGGCGGGTAGCACTGGTAAGGTAAACAGTATGACCCACAAGTATCCGGCAGGTTCGCAATTGACTGGACAACACTAGACAGGAATAAAGTAGTTAAACGTTGTCCGGTCAACGACGAATCAGGCGATGGGGTGATGATGATTGCTAACCAGCATGCATCACCCCTGTGATTTCACGGATACGCGTCAGAGGGTGGGGTCATGAGTTAGTTATTGACTACGGTCAACAATTTGTTTGTTGTTAACAAACAAATTGATACAATTTGATACAGTGTAACCAATTGCCGTTGGCAATTTTGGGGTGGTACCTTACCAGTGTTACTTCGGCCTGCTTGCCTTAGGAATTATGATTGGTCGTTTTACCAATACAAATTTATAATTCGGACTAGGGCATTGAATCAATAAATGTGGCCCTTTGCTGTTATCCACTTTCAATGTTGTCTGTGTCCGTTATTGGGGGGGTGCGCCTGCAATGCAAGCGCGGCGCCAAAATGGCCGCCGCGCCCTTTGCGCCCCCCCCCCCACAGGACAGAGAATCCGGGTAGTTAGGGGTGTGGCCAGCTCCCTTATAAAAGGGGTGGCCACGAGGCAGCCGCGCTGCCATTTTTCCTCAGCGACGGAGCGGAGAAGTTTTTTCCCCTCCACCCCCTCCCTAGTTAACAGTGTGATTATGGTCGCTTCGGGGCCGGGTGGGAATTTTTGGTTGGGACCCATATTGGCTTCGGGTCCTGGCTTTTTTGCCCATCCCACACTGTTGCTATGGTTTGATATAGGGGTCTTTCTTCGTTCCTACTGTTGACTTTGGTCACATGGGCGGGTAGCACTGGTAAGGTAAACAGTATGACCCACAAGTATCCGGCAGGTTCGCAATTGACTGGACAACACTAGACAGGAATAAAGTAGTTAAACGTTGTCCGGTCAACGACGAATCAGGCGATGGGGTGATGATGATTGCTAACCAGCATGCATCACCCCTGTGATTTCACGGATACGCGTCAGAGGGTGGGGTCATGAGTTAGTTATTGACTACGGTCAACAATTTGTTTGTTGTTAACAAACAAATTGATACAATTTGATACAGTGTAACCAATTGCCGTTGGCAATTTTGGGGTGGTACCTTACCAGTGTTACTTCGGCCTGCTTGCCTTAGGAATTATGATTGGCCGTTTTACCAATACAAATTTATAATTCGGACTAGGGCATTGAATCAATAAATGTGGCCCTTTGCTGTTATCCACTTTCAATGTTGTCTGTGTCCGTTATTGGGGGGGTGCGCCTGCAAAGAGAAGACAGAAACATCAGACTCCCTAGTTTGCCTCTGTTTCCTAATAAAAGGAGATCAGTACTTAAAATGGAGCAAGTGTAATAAAGGAGAAAATGAGAATGATGCAAACCAAGATAAAGATAGAGATGATACAAGAGCATCTAGCTACCTTAAATGAAATTAATTCTCTAGGACCTATAGATTCCACCCAATGGTGCTAAAGGAGTTTGTAGATATAGCCTCAGAACCTCTGTCTATAATCTTCAAGAACAGATGAGATCTCTGAGGACTGAAGGC
Source organism: Bradypodion pumilum (assembly GCA_035047305.1). Classification (NCBI taxonomy): domain Eukaryota; kingdom Metazoa; phylum Chordata; class Lepidosauria; order Squamata; family Chamaeleonidae; genus Bradypodion; species Bradypodion pumilum. The sequence goes on from JAWDJD010000001.1 coordinate 316,766,736, forward strand.
AAGCAAGTGTTTTTCTTATCTTCAAAAATGAGTGGTGAGGGGAATTCTGGCAACTATTGACTAGTCAGCTTGACATCAACATCGGGAAGGTTTCTAGAAATGATCTATGAGCTCTGAGAAAAGAATACTTTGATTTCATGTATCCTAAATGTTCATATTTTATCATTGCTATTTATAAACAAAAGCCAGTGTGATATAGGGGATAGAATAGTGGGCTAGGACACAAGACACCACACACTGGGTTCAAATCCCATCTGGCCTTGGAAAGTTCATGAGGAGAGCAAGTTATGACACTGGAGAAACCACTCCTAAATATCTCACATACAGTACTTTGAAAACCTTCTTAGGGTCACCATAAATCATAAGAGACTTGACAATCCATAACACGCAATTGTAGATGAGGCTGTCAGCATCTTCAAATATACAATATAGAAATCTGGGCTATAATACATTGGCTGAGATCTAGTAATAAGTCACCACTAGAGAAAGCCCATTAAATCAGTGGGGATTTGGTGAACTGACAAGACAAGTAAACATAAGTACATAAAATACATTAATAGTATTGCATTTAATTCGCACTTTGTGTTAGTCTGTCTTGCAGGGAACAGCACCTTTGCGGTATTGTCTCAGTTTCTGGAAAGGCCCTGGTCCGCAAAATGACACTGAATCTGGATCCTTTTCCAGAGAACTTGCAGAGCCTTGACAGCAATCCTTAATTGGGAGAGTTCTGTACTACAAGAGAGTGATGCTGAATTTTGGAGACAATACAATAGTATATAGGAGGGTGGGGGTCACCCACCTTGAAGGATACCATTCTGAGCTACTTGGACTCTCTGAGGGATACCGTTTTGGCATCAAGGACAATGTCCATTCACTTGGTGGCCATTTCAATATTTTTTTAAATTAAAGCTTGTGGCCACACCAGCCCTTGTGTATTTTTCTAAGCAAGAAGAATCTTGGAGGGATGGAGGGGGACATCATCACCAAGAATGGTTGCAGGCCCATCATCTATAAATTTCTGGCCATGGGTGTCAGAGAAATTCTGAAGGGTGTGCTTGTCCTCCTTTGAGGTCACCATGTTTTTGGCAGTTTTCACAATTGCATTTTTGGGGCAAAAAATGTCAGTGAGTTGGTGGCATTCTCAAAACAGAACACCTCCATGAGGGCTCTGTGCATTGGGGATATGGCCATGGGCAGCGACAACATGCTTACTTGCATCCATAGGTCTAAGACTGACCAAAAAGAATGGAGGGATTGGATAGAGCCAGTCAGGTGGATGGAGATGTTCCTATGCCATCAGCTGCAGTCTATGGGCTTGTTATTTCTACACTTAGATGGTACTCCACTAACCCACTTTCAGTTCAGGTGTGGGTAGTGTAGTGCAGGCTCAGCCTTTGGGCCAAGGATTTTGGGACTTATTCTTTTTGTAGTGGGGCAGCAACATCGGCAGTGGAGTTGGACTTCCAAAATGGCAGGATAAAAGTCCTGAGTCAGTGGCCACCTTCAGTGTACAAAGGGTACCTCAGGCTGCAGCTAGTGCCTTTTCATTAACCCCTCCCTTATTACTTTTTCTTCTTCTTCAGCTACAGGAGTGCAGTCCATATGGTTGTTAAGACACAGTATTGTGTGCTGGGCAAAACAGTATGTATCTAGAACCAAATTGGGTCCCCACCCCAGACCAGGATTATCAGCTGCATATTAGATACTTTGGTGATAGGGGGATGCACTGAGAGTCAAAGATGCCCACACTAAAGGTATACCGGCAGTATTACCTGCACCTGGATGCCCTACTACTCTGCAGATGGCAGGCCACATCACTGAGAGGGATGATAGTTTATGGATCCCTCACTGGAGCATTGTGACTTAGACCCAGGTTTCTTCTAGGAGGATGGTCTACATCTCTGGGACACTGGCCAGGAAGTCTGACTGTGGGATGCTGTGGTGGGTCTTTTGGAGTATCTGTAGCTGCAGTAGTTTGGTGGAAAAGCAGGGCAGATGGCCACACCTCATTCAGTGGCAGTTTTATGCATAGGGTGCAGATCTGCAGTGAGGAAGAGGGACAATCAGTCCTATCCCAGGGAAGTAACCCCTCAACCTTTTAAAGCAGAGGAAACTGACAGAGTCATGCCTGGCTCTGAAGGGCTTCCAAGTTCTAGTGGATTTGCATCTTATACTTATGGGTGCAGTTAGCATTTCTGGTTAACCAGTAACATTCTGAGATGGTGGGGATTGGATGGCAAGCAGGTGGTCCAATCTATGGATCTGCTCCTTATGTTACACCAGTACTGTGGTGCTGCAGTCAAGCTAAGCAGTGGCCTCTTCATACCCACCACCTATTTTTCTCTAGTGAAGCTTTTAAATTTAATAATGTGTGAATGTCCATTCATGGGTTATCTCACATGGGTCCAAACAGGATTTCAGCAGAGAAGTATCAGGAAAGGAAAGCTATATTGTGGGTACAGTCGACCCTCACATAACAACGCATTTGGATAACATCATTTTCGCTTAACAACACGTAGTTATGCACCACGTGTTCCCGCACATAATGTTTTTAGTGTCAACAACAACGCTAAAATAACCAGACAACGCCGCTAAAAACATCGTTATGCGGGAAACTCCATAGAAACCCGCATAACAACAAAAATCACTTAGCAACACTACTTGGGGAACCAAGTAACGTCGTTATGCGAGGGTCTACTGTATACTATCTCTGTCAGCACTTCCCAGGCTGGTGTCCTCCAGTTGGAAATAGAACTCTCACCATCTCCAGGCATCATGGTCAATGGGCAGAGATTGTTGTAGTTGTACTCTAACAACATCCAGGGATTTTGTGTTTTTCAAACAGCAAAGAACTACAGTAAATTTTTTGCTAGAAATGGGCATATACAAAGAGCAAGAAAACCAGCTCTTTTAGACACGTTTCTTCTCTGATCTCTCAAAGCAGTGACAAAGTATCTTGGAAAGGATAGTGGGTAAAAGGGGGCAGAGGGTGCATGTTTTCATTAGAAGCAGTTTAGATGTTTCAGTACTACCTTGACTTCTTCAGGGATAATTAGAATGCCTTGTAATAATTGCACAGCAAGAGAAATATTCAGCAGCGCCGAAACACATTCCAAATGGATGCAAAGCTCTTTGAAAAGCAAATTATACACGTTAAAGAGTTCACAGTAAACATCTATCAAGACATGTTAATAAAATGGTGAGGGCCTCTACTGCGCTTATGCAGTAGGAAAAGAGAAATTTTACTCAGAGTGTAGATTTTAAAAAAGATGCTGTTTTAAAAAGTGAAGCTGCATTTGTACATTTTTAGGCAGAGCTGAGACAAAATCAGGCAGCCACCTGCTCACTATTTCAATATCTTACTGCAGAAAATATTTTCCCCTGTCAAAATGACTAACATTGGTACGTGCACTGTGGGAGTTGTAGTTCAAGAAAGTACTTTTCCCAAACTCTGCTTATTTCAGGGAACACCTCCTATTCCAGTGATGGCAAACCCAAAACCCATTTATTTATCACAAAGTGCCAACACAACAACAGGGGAGGAAGGAAATGCTCCCATTGGGCTGCTGGGCAGAGGGGCAGGGTGAATTCTGTGCTGGGGGAGGGAGGAAGTGCTCCCATTGGGCTGCTGGGCAGGGGGCAGGGCAAACTCTGTGCTGGGATGACTGCATAGGTGACCACAGAGAGGGTTTCGAGTCCCACCTCTGGCACTCATGCCATAGGTCACCACCACTGTCCTAACAAAAACATTCTGAAAGGAATTAAAATAAAGCCACAAGGAAGGGGAGAGCCTGTGTGGTGCTACAGATAGAGTAACAGACTATGACTAAGGAGACTTGGATTCAAATTCTGGCTTAACAATGGAAGGCTGGTACTGAGAAATCCACTCCTTAAATATCTCATATACTGTTGTGTATTGAATGTAAATATGTTCGCCATTTTGGGTTCCTTCATCAGTTAAAGTAACGCAAGATTGGGGTTCGTGCCATTATGCCTCGAGAAGCGTGAATTGTAACTAATCCAGGTCACCCCATTTCTCTCCTACGTTCTAACAGCCAATCCTGTTGATCCCCACCTAAATGTAACTAGCCTTACCTATATATAAGTCGTTGTGGCGCAGTTGAAATTGTGTTCTTATTCCTGAATAAAGTTATGTGTTTGGCCCGTTATGCTGGCTGCTACTCTCAAGAACCCTAAATATACCTTGTAAGGGATGCTGTAATTTGGATGTGACTAGATGGCAAATAACCAAAATGGGGGATTCATTAGTTCTACCTCCTTCCCTGTAGTTTGCATCATCTTCTCAATGGGCAGATGGTTTTCTCAAATGGACAGTCTTCTCTCCCCCCCCCCTTTCTTTCTGCATTGATGTAAATGAAACTGGAGAAATGATAGGACCTAAAGAGCAAAGCAAACTTGCCAAATGTCAAAAAACTAGCCGCAGGGATGTGTATACTATGTTCCTTTTACATTTTGCTTTTTGAAAGAAAAAAAGAAAAGCTCAGAGAAATGTTGTTGTTGTTTAGTCGCATAGTCGAGTGCGACCACATTGCGACCCCATGGACCACCGCACACCAGGCTCCTCTGTCATATGCCATCCTCCATAGTCCACCCAAATCTACACCCACTGCGTCAATGATGACATCTAGTCATCTCCTCCTCTGCTGCCCCTTCTCCTTTTGCCTTCCATTTTTCTCAGCATCAGGGCCTTCTCAAGTGAGTCCTCTCTTCTCATTTGGTGTCCAAAGTACTTGAACTTCAGCTCAAGTATTTGTCCTTTCAAAAAGCAGTCAGCGTTGATTTCCTTTAGGATGGACTGATTTGATCTCCTTGCAGTTCAGGGGACTCTCGAGAGTCTTTTCCAGTATCATAGTTCAAAAGCATCTATTGTTTTGCACTCAGCCCTCCTTATGGTCCAGCTCTCACAGCCATACATTACTACTGGGAAAACCATTGCTTTAACTATGCAGATCTTTGTTGGCAGGGTGATGTCTCTTTTTATTATGCTACCTAGATTTGTCATAGCTTGCCTTTCAAGAAGTAAGTGCCTTTTTATGTCATATCTCCATCCATTTCAGTTTATGTTCTGGACCCTAGCTGATTTGTCAGTTTCCTTCACTTTCCACCCAGAAGACTCAAACTTCATACACATTGGTTTGAAAGAGGTTGATTGGGTTCATAGTTAAGGCTTTAGCTGAATCCTTACAGCCCAAGAGTGTCTGTCCGTCCAAAAAGAACGGACCAGAGGGGCTCTCTAAGTGTACCATCGGCTAGAGGGGCTCATCTCTCTAGCACAAGAAGGAGGACTGTCTCTGTGTCCGCACCGGCCCTTTGGAACCTCCTGCCAACAGAGTTGCAGTTGCAGATGGAATTGCTGCCCTTTAGGAAAGCACTGAAAACCTGGCTGGTGGGGCAGGTGTGAGGCCCTGATGGAAATGTGGCCACCACCTGCTGGCTTGTACAGTAATTAAGACCCTCCCTCTTTTTATGAATGGGGTGGGTGGGTTTTAATGGGGAAGGTATTTTTATCTGGTTTTATATTTTTTAACGTTTTTATTTGTGTATTTATTGTATATTTTGCTTACTCTGCTTTGTGAGCCGCCCTGAGTCAGGTTTCCTGAGTGGGTGGCATATAAGCATGAAAATTAAATTAAATTAAATCCGGTGCATAGGCTACATTTCAATCCTCAGAAAATGTGGGTTTCCAAATAGCATTCAAAGCTGCCTTCTTTGATAGTGGAGGCTTTTTCCCTTCAGCAAGTTGTATTTTTTTTTTCTGTGTACTAAAAGGGAACAGAACTAGAGGTGGGTGTAATGACTAATATACTCCTCCGTCCTTACATGTTTATTTTGCTCCATGTCATAATGTCTGAATAAGATTTAATAAAGCAAGATATTAGAGCTAGTGATTCAATCAAAAATTCTTGGAACTGCCTTCATAATTCTGGGGGGAATGATGTTATAAACTGCTTCTCCCTTCCACTATGCTTGCATTTCGCTAGTTTGTTGATTCTTCAGCATATTTACTTAACAAAACTCTGTGGGCCTTGCTGCTGATTAGACATCTTTGACATGCTATTCCTCCCATCCCAATATGCCACTTAAGCTTTCTTTTAGGGGTATGTGTGCAGTCATCTTTTGAGTAAAACATGTTTAGGGTTTTACCAGGCAACCTGTTTACCATGCTCTACTGCCAAAAATCAGCAAATCAAAACAATTCATTTCAACATGAAAGGGATGCTTTCAAAATCAGGAATTATTTCTAGCCAGTCTTACAGGAGGAACAATTCCATCATCCTGGGAAGAGCTGGCAAGCTTCTGCTTTCATACAGTTTTGTTCTGTTGTATAGAACATGATTCTTGGCCATTTGTTTGTTATCATTTGTCTTCAAAAATATTGAATGCATGTGGAACCTCTGAGGGAAATCTACAGGGAATGTGGCAGAATGTTAGTAAAGAGATGTTTGAAATGATCTTACATAGGTCTGTCTCTACAGGTAGCAACACTAGCATGCTAGAGATGCCTTAAGACACATTGTCCCCAGGTCCTCTGTGCTTCATGTTGTCTCCTGCCTACCACCCTTCATCTTTCTTCTGGTGTTCCTTCTCTTCTCCCAGGTGAGAGCCCTGGAGGCACAGTGGTTAAAACTGACGTACTCTAGCCAAAAGGGTGTGAGTTCAATCTTGACCACGGCTCAAGGTTGACTCAATCTTCCACCCTTCTTTTTTCCCTAGTTCTTTTAAAATAAATTTTATTTTAATTTTCAAAACATATAAAGAAAGAGAAACAAAGAAAAGAAAAAATAATACACATACAGTAAAACCTCTACATACAGTTTTCCCCATTCCACGAAGTTATTTGTATGTCAAAAATTTGTATGTTGAAAACACATTGCATTACTAGATGAGGCCTAGACGTCAGCATAATTTTTTGTATGTCAAATGTTTCCTATTAAAAATTTGTATGCCGATTTTTTTTTGCCAGAATTTCTATTTGTATGTCGAATTTTTTGTAAGTTGAACTGTTTGTATGTTGGGGTTCCACTATATATAAAAAACAACACAGCATAATAAAAATGTGGTACATCAAAATTAGCTTGATACAAATTTTGTACTAATTATTCATCCTTGTTTATGTTATAAAAACAAATAAACAACAACTACATTTAACAGTTGACTCATGTATCCTCTACCCTTTGGAACTTTTCTCCTGTTTTACAAATCTCAATTTTAAGTTTAATATACCTATCTCTATTTCCAAAAACTGAGACTTTCTTGACCAGGTCTGAAACCTTTAGATTTTCTGAAGACATTGTCTGTAAAAATTCATTCTTCTTTATCATCCCCCTTTTTATTTTCAATTCGCATGTCAGTTTGTCATTCAGTGCTATATTCCATATTTTAGACCATTCCTCTAAAGTTAAGGAGGTGCGTATTTTCATATTTTTTGCTATCAACAATCTCATAGCTGTTGTCATAATTGTAATCAATTCTTTTTTATATTTGTCACCCGATATATCACTTAGATCGATTACCACAGCAACTTTGGGACTCATACATATTTTTAAAGATAATATCGTGTTCCTTTCCTCAAAATTTTTTTCCCATGCATTGAACATCTTTTTACACTCCCACCGTAAATGTAAATAAGTCCCATCCCTTTCTTTACATCTCCAAGCCTTCCATCCTTCTCTGGTCAGTAAAATAAGAACCCAGCATGTTGCGGGCAAAAATGCTAATTAACTTGTGAACCGTCCATAGAGTGGACTAAGCACTATAGAGTGGTATATATTGTAAGTATAATTGCTATTCTCTGTCAGCTCTTTGCCCATTGTGTCCTCTTCCATCTTTCTTGCTTTTCTTTCTCTGCCAATGCATGCCATGGATTGGCACCGGTTAAGATGCTAGTTAAAACAAGATTACTAGAGGAACAAGTTTAACAGTTTGTGGAAGACTTTGGTGGTGTTCCCAAAGCAGAATTCATCCCTCACTCAATCTCCCAACATGCAAAGCATCCTATGCCTGGTTTAGGGCTCAACTGCCCATCTCCCATTCTGCAGATCTGCCTCTTTGTGCAAAAATAAATTTTTTCACTAGAGGCAAGTCATGACCATGTTCCCCTCCCCACCAACTATTCTTACTGCAACCAAATCATGACAGCCTTGATGTCTGTCAATCACCATTCCTGACCAAGGTCTGACAGGTGGACACAGTCCTTTCTAGGCAGGACTGTGGTGGCTCAGTGGTTAAGAAGCTCACCTTGTTAGCTGGAAGGTCGGTAAGTTGGCAGTTCAAGACTCGAGTACTGCATGATGGAATGAGCACCCGTGTTTGTCCCATCTCCTGCCAACCTAGCAGTTCGAAAGCAAGAAATTGCAAGCAGATAAATAGGGACCACTTCATTTGGAAAAGATCTTGGGGACATGAAAGGAGCCTCATTCAGGCGTCTCCTGAGTTCCTCCAGCAAAAGTCCTTTCAACCCAGAAAGCACCTTTGTGTGCTTCTGACATGATTTTTTTTTTAAAAAAAACCTGTTCTTTCTATACTGCTTTCCCCTGAAGTGGGTGATATCCCAATGATGGAGGGACATGCCTCCACTGCTGGTGCCCAAGTGGCTTGCTGTCCTTATCACCTTTCATGGAGCTAAGTCCAGATGCAGACTGACAAAGAGGAGTCTGGGTAGCTCCTTTTGTAACTGACTGGCCAAGAAAGGGTCAGGGATTAAACTGAAAACTATACATTAATTTACAAAGAGTATGTAAGTAACTTGTCTTAGGTGTTCCTGGCCTGATATGATAGTTGAGGGTCTAACTATATTATATCCCATTTTTTGCAGAGGTGTTGTTCCTAAATTGCCAAAGCATACCTCCTTGTCATAATACATACTGTAATTTTCTTCACCTATTTATCTTACATTTGGTTGTATTTGTTTGTGATTAGAACTATGATTGCTGAGACAAGTATCTCTGACATAATAAATAAATAGATTTATCCTAGGGGAATATGTCTTCCATGTCATGTCTGAAACTCGTCTTATGCTTTTCTGGAGCCTTTGTTGCCCATAGTAGGTAACTGTCCTGCAAAAAAGCAGAAACAGAGATGAGCACTGAACCCTAGAGTCGGATACGACTGGCTTTTGAGCAAGGGAAACCTTTTCCTTTATCTATCTTAGTATTTTGGATCTATAGGTTAAAGTAATCAATGGAATCCTAGGGAAGGCTCCTGGGATGGGATTTTTTCATTCCTGATCTAGAAACTCTGAGCATGTGCAATGTGTCCTTCTTGCCATTAATAAAACATCAAGCAAGACTAGCAAATCTATGTTAAACAGGCTGTGCCTAATCATCTTCACCCCAAGACACAATACATACATGTTTGGCAGTATCCAGAATGTGGACCTGGGCAGACTCCAGACGATAGTGGATGACAGAGGAACCTGATGTGTTGTGGTCCATGGGGTCTCAAAGGGTTGGACTCAAATGTGCAATTGAATGTCAAAAAATTTAAGAGGAAGAGAACACAGCAACTGAAATGAATTTCAACAGAATACAGTAAAACCTTGCATAAAGAGCACCTTGCGTAACTAACTCACTTAAAGAGCAGAATTTTCTCTGAATGGTTGCCTCTCTTAGCAACTGAAACTAACCAAAAACTAGCTTAACACCTAAATCGGGGTTCGCAATCCCCCCCATCACTTACAATGGAGTTTCGCTTAAAGAGCAAACTCACTTAAAGAGCAATTCTGTGGAGTGCATTATGCTCATTAAGTGAGGTACCTCTTTTAGTGTATGGGACCAAAGACAACAGAACAGCCGAAGGGTTGGCTTAACACAGATTTATTGCATGATGATCCGTTGGAGCATGAGGTAATGGCGGTGATACATCTCAATATATACAGTAGCCCTATACATTTGAATCTTGTAACACGGTAGCTCATTGGCTGCTACCGGCGTGGCCTCGCCCAGGCACGCCTCTTTTCCTGCTGTTGAATGCAGATCTTTCTTCTGCTGCTGAATGCGGGGAAGGTTTTCCCGCGGCTGTACGTGATTGAGCAATGTGAACCATGTGAGACTGAACGCTCGCAGCTGCCCTCTATGGGCTGCCTGCTCGCGTTCCTTTACAGCTGAGATACCTTGTATTTGGAGTGGTTACATTCTTGCCTTTACAGTACAATGAATATGCAATCATACATACATAACATCCCTCCCCCCTAGGACGGGACGAAGTCCCGCAACCATTGTGGCTTGCCGCACGTGCGCTTGGGGCGTGCTTGCGCCTGACCTAGTGCTGGAGAGCCTGTGATCTCTGACTCCGCGGGTACTTGTCCTGCAACGGGAAACGGGGATTCGTTAGTGGCTCTGTGGGGGGTCCGTGCCTGCCTTGTCCCCGGGGATGGGAATGGAATGAACAGTTGGGAGGTAAACCCCTGCCTGTTGCTCTCGGACCCGGGGGACCCTCCTATTGTGAACCGCGGAACCGATGAGGTCGCCCTTGTGGTTCTGCTACCTTCTGTTCCCCGCTCGGGGGACCTTGAGACTGTGGTGGGAGGACTCGCTGTTGCCTCCTGTCTTGGGGGTGTCGGTCTCCGGGAAATCGGCGCTATGTTGCATTCTAACTCACAGGGGCTACTGGGACTGGAAGTACCAGGGGCTGAACTGAAACCCCTCTTTTCGCTAGGACGGGTGGGGGACCACTCCGCTAACTCCCCCTGGTACTGTAAATCAATGTCTAAACTTCTAGGGGCATCTGTGTTTTGGGGAAACTTCCGAGGGGTATGTGTGAGGTCGGGGCTCTTCCTTTCTGCCGCGAACTCCCGCAAAAGATCTCTGAGGATCGATTCCCTTTCCTCCCCCCTTGGTGGGGACCCATGTCCCCCTTTCCCTCCCCCTTGGGCTAAACGGGTGGGGGAGTACCCTAACGCTGATTCGTGGCTTTTTCCGTCTTCGTCCTGTTCTCCGGGGACCCTGCGCCTGAGTTGGTCCACGTGTCGCCTCCACAGGAGGCCTGTACTGGTCTCCACGCGGTATGAGACGGGGCCGGTTTGTTCTATTACGGTGCCCGGCACCCAGTCTGGCCCCGCGTCGGCGTAGTTCCTGCAATGCACCGGGGCGCCTACGCTGAAGCTCTTTGCGGGTTCCACCCCTATGTTCCGCCCCGTGTCCTCTACTCTCGTGGGGTCTAGCTTGGAGATTACCGTGGCCAGCTTCCTGCGCATTAACAGCTCCGCGGGGGAGTACCCTGACGCCAATGGGGTGACCCTGTACCTTAGCAGGAATTGGCACAATTTCAGGTCGAGGTCTCCGGGGCCCATGCGCTGCAGCGCGTCTTTTGTGGTGCGCACGAGGCGCTCTACTTGGCCGTTGGTGGCCGGGTGAAAGGGGGCGGAGGTGACGTGCCTAATGGCGTTGCGATCCATGAATGCCCCGAACTCGGCGGACGTGAAACAGCTAGCGTTATCGCTGACGAGGGTGTCGGGTAAACCGAACGTGGAAAAGACCCTCCGTAACTGTTTAATTGTAGTGGCCGAGGAGGTGCTCGAGACTGGAATGACCTCCAACCACTTGGAGAACGCGTCCACCACAAGGAGGAAAAGTGTTCCCCTGAACGGGCCAGCAAAGTCTACGTGTACCCGGGACCAGGGCCCCCTTGCTGCGTCCCACTCCCTATGTGGCAAGCGAGCCTCTTCCGGCCTGGAGCTTTGGCACGCTTCGCAAGTGCCGACCATGTGTTCGATGTCGGCGTCTAGCTGGGGCCACCAAAAGTAACTACGGGCTAGTGCCTTAGAGCGGACGATCCCCGGGTGGCTGACGTGCAGCAGTTTAAGCACCCTCGGCCGGAGCGACGTGGGGATCACTACCCGCTGTCCCCACAAAAGGCAACCCCTCTCTAGGGACAACTCTAGTTTCTTTTTGAAAAATGTGTCGAATTCCGCTGCTGGGGAAGACACGGGCCACCCTTTCTGTACCCAGGAGCAAACTGTAGCTAGCGTTTTGTCCTTGCCGGTCGCTTTGGCGATGTCGGCCGGTACTACTGGAGGGGAGTCTAGGACCTCTATCATTAAGACCTGGTGGTCCCCCTCTTCCTCGCCCACGTGGCAGCAATCCCGGGGAATGGGGGACCTCGACAGGGCGTCCGCATGGCTGATTTCCTTTCCGGGCCGGTATACCAACGCGTGCTGATACGCGTTGAGAAAAATGGCCCACCTGAGCATCCTCGGGGACAGGATTTGGGGTGTGGGCTTATCTGCGGTGAAAATGCCTAGCAAGGGCTTGTGGTCAGTCACTATGGTGAAGGGGCGGCCGTACACAAAATCATGAAATTTCTTGGTCCCCGCAATTATCGCTAGTGCTTCCCTGTCTGTCTGGGCATAGTTTCTCTCCGCTTGGGACAAGGACCTAGAGTAGAACGCTATCGGGGCCTCCCTCCCGTTCTCCAGTACGTGGCATAACACCGCCCCCACCCCCACCGGGGATGCATCGCATATCAGGACCACTGGGCGTTTGGGATTGAAGTGGGTCAGTACCGCATCTGATGCCAGGAGTCGCTTCAGGTCATTGAAAGCCGTCTCCTGGTCGTCGCCCCACTTCCATGCCCCGTCCTTTTTTAACAATTTGTGTAGCGGTTCCGCCACTGCTGCCTTCCGCGGGAGGAAGGAGTGGTAAAAGTTGAGCAGTCCAAGGAACGACTGCAACTCGGGCTTGGAGGTGGGGCGGGGGGCCTTCTTGATGGCGGCCATCTTGGATTGGGATGGCCTTATTCCCTCGGGAGTAACACGGAACCCTAGGAACTCAACCTCAGTTGCGAAGAAAACACATTTGTCTTTCCGCAACCGCAACCCCGCTTTTTCAAATATTGCCAGGACCTTTCCCAACCTTATTGCTAATTCGGCCCGGCTCCCCCCTGTAATCAATACGTCATCAAAGTAGGGTAACACCCCCTCTAACCCCTTCAGGAGGCGTTCCACGAGTGACTGGAAGATCCCGGGCGCCGAATTCACGCCGAATTGGAGGCGCGATACCTGGAACGCCCCTTTGTGGGTGACTATGGTCTGCGCAGCAGCTGCGGCGGAGGTCACCGGGAGTTGCTGGTAGGCTTGGGCCAGGTCGAGTTTAGCGAAACACCTCCCCCCGTGTAACCTGGCCAACAAGTGGCTGACTACCAGCACCGGATACGCATTAGGGCGGATCGCCTTATTGATGGTGCACTTGTAATCAGCGCATATGCGGACCTCCCCGTTGGCCTTGAGCGCTGTTACAATTGGAGTTTCCCACTCCGCAGAATCAACAGGGACAAGAATCCCCTGGCCCACCAATTTGTCCAACTCCGCCTCTATTTTGTCCTTTAGTGCGAAGGGCACTCTGCGCGGTTTAAGTCTGATTGGACGTACTCCAGGGTCCAGGTCAAAAGTCACTGGGGGGCCCTTGAATTTTCCGAGCCCCTTTTTGAAAACCTCGGGGTGCGCGTCGCACACGCTCTGTATTGGATCAGTCCCGGCGGCGTGTACTCCCACGGCGTGCACCCCCCCAATGAACAACCCCAGGGGCTGGAACCATTGAGTCCCGAGGAGGCTGCATTTACCTCCCTTGAGGACGACTAGGGGAAGCGTTGCGGTGTGCTTTTTAAACTGGACCTGGAACTTCCCAACCCCCAACACTGGGATGCGGTTCCCTTGCACGTCCTTCAGTGTGGCCCTCAACGCTTTGAGCTTGGGCCGCACGCGGGGGGCGATTTTCATGAACTCTCCCTGGGAGATGATAGAGTATGAGGAACCCGAGTCCACCTCCATCCTAACAGGGGCCCCTTGGATTACTACCTCAACGAAGTAACGGGGGTGCTCCGTGGAAATGCTGCAAACCGGGGCGTCGTCCTCGCTGTCATCGGAGATGCGCCCTACTCCGTCCCGGGTCCTCGTGGTCCGGGTGCCGTCCTTTGGCCTCGTGGTGCGGTCCTGCCTCGCCGAGCGGTCTGGGGAACTCCTCTTGGCCTCGCGCCGTTTCCGGCAGACCTTGGCGATGTGCCCGCGCCGGCCGCAGTTGTGGCACTCGGCCTTGCGGAATGGACATTTGGCGCGGGCGTGGGCGGCGCCGCAGCCGTCGCAGCGCCGGCCCTCTCTGTGGACCCGCCGGACGTCCTCGTCGTCGCCGCTCTCCGTGGACGAGTTCGAAACTCGCCGGGCCGTGCGCACCGAGCTCTCTGCCTTGGCGGGTTTCGGGCGCCAGTCCTGAAGCTCTTGCACCCCGGCAGTTGTGGCCTCCGCGGCCTGTGCCGTGTCGAGGACTTGTTGCCAAGGGAGGCGGCTCCTTTTTCATCAGCGCGCGCTGAGTCTCGGTATCCCTCAGACCGCAGAGCAGGCAGTCCCGGAGGGTGACTTCTGGGGTCTCCCACTTGCATGGGCCGGCGGCCAGCCGCAGGGCCGCGGCGAACTCAGCGACCGATTCCCCGGGCGCCTGGACTCGCCTCCAGAATGCGCTCCGAGCGGGGAACATAGCTATCGCGGGCCGGAGGTGGGTGCGCAGCGCCGCCAGGAGCTCTGTGGCCTTGAAGTCGCTCACCCTCCTCGGCGCGATCAGGTCCACCAAGGTCCTCTTGTTCTCGTGTCCGAGCATGCGGACGAAGATGGCCCTCTTCTTGGCCTCATCTGAGACTTCGAGCTCCACTAGCGCTCCATTGAAGTCTTTCTCAAACAGCTCCAAGTCTCCCGGCTTCCTGATCTCGTAGCCGGCGCATGTCTTGGTCCCGTGGGCAGCCATAATCCCACCTTCGTCGCCAATTTAGTGTATGGGACCAAAGACAACAGAACAGCTGAAGGGTTGGCTTAACACAGATTTATTGCTTGATGATCCGTTGGAGCATGAGGTAATGGCGGTGATACATCTCAATATATACAGTAGCCCTATACATTTGAATCTTGTAACACGGTAGCTCATTGGCTGCTACCGGCGTGGCCTCGCCCAGGCACGCCTCTTTTCCTGCTGTTGAATGCAGATCTTTCTTCTGCTGCTGAATGCGGGGAAGGTTTTCCCGCGGCTGTCCGTGATTGAGCAATGTGAACCATGTGAGACTGAACGCTCGCAGCTGCCCTCTATGGGCTGCCTGCTCGCGTTCCTTTACAGCTGAGATACCTTGTATTTGGAGTGGTTACATTCTTGCCTTTACAGTACAATGAATATGCAATCATACATACATAACACCTCTGTAGTTACATTTTCTGTAGAGTTCTTTGGGGAAATGAAGCAATGAGATTCTACAAACAGAGTTTGCTCTGCCTTGAATGAAAGAACAAGGAAGTTCCTATGCAAACCCTAGAAAGACAAACTTAGAAAAAGCTTTAATTGCTGTTTCATTCCAGCTCATCCAGTTCTCATTAAATCGATGGGTTGCTGACCTTCAAACAATATTCTAATACTGTAATTGTAGTTAACTGTCTGACTCCCTGATCCTGATTACACCACTTTCAATGAAACTTCTGCTTCTGCTGAATGCATGTGTAATTAGTTTTGGGAGAACTGGAGAGACATGACCTTGATATTTCATCATCATCTTTCTAATTTTTTAAAAGTTCAACCAGATATATTACTCTTGAGGCTACAAATGTTTGGCAAATTCATTCGCATCCACTAATCTATATTTGACAGATGCTGCTTGCAAGTGTCTGTTTCCATACGATGCTGTCCAGTGAGTTGCCCAGATTTATCATAAACAGCAGCTTTGAACCCAAAATCCTCAATTAGCATAAAATTACTATAATTTGACTACAGTCATCACAGCTGACAACATCTTATTTCAAGATGTCTGGCTGACTGCTAGACCACAAGCAACATCAACTGGCCTGTGTTACCAGCCTAAAAGTGAGAGCCTGGTGTGAATGTGTCTTTTAATTCCAAAGGCCACAATTACCGTTATAAATGTCTTTCTCTGTCACAACATCACCGCAGTGGGGGACAAGAAGGAGCTGCCATCTGGAAGCACATCAACCCTTCCTGGTTGTTTCACTGCAGATTCTCTTGTATCCTGCAGGGATCTTTGCATCACAATTATCACCAGATTACCACACTGTAGCTCCCTTTCCATTCACTGTATAAGACAACATGTGTATGTCCTGTTTTCTTCAATGGAAATTGGAAGTGGGGCTGCAAATCTGGAACCCAGGCTTAAAAGGGACCATTGGCCCTTGCTCCAAATGGGATTTAGGCAAAGGGGAAAGTGAATTTCCTCCATTCAAGACTTTGCAGAGAGTAACTTTTGATTCCCACCTAAGAGACTGCATTTTGTTCAGCTATATGGGAGGGAAAAGATCTGGCATGAAGAAAGGATCTTCTCAGGGAGCTGCTGGAATGCCAAAAACCTTTCACGTGGGTCTAAAATGAATGTCCTTCCTTTTAAAATGTTTCTTTTTCTAGTACAGTGGTACCTCAGTTTACGAATTTAATGCATTCTCTGGGATGTTTTGTATTGCGAAAAATTCATAAACCGAAAATTCATATTGTGAGGCATTATTTTCAATGGATTTTCATTCGTAAACCGAAAATTACAATAACCGAGATGTTCGTAAACTGCGGTACCACTGTATTCCAATTTCAAATATCTAGATCCAGAGGCTGTTACTTAAATGTAAATTCTCCATAATCAAATTTCAAACAATGCTTAGGACATTCTGAGAAATTTAGTTCTTACACCTATAGCACTCCTGCTGATCAGGGCTTCTGGGAATTGAAGTTCAAGAACATCTGAAATGCCAAGGTTCACCATCACTGACCTACCGCCTTCCACAACTCATCAGGGTGCTCCTTCAACTCACTTTTGCAACTACCACCAGACCAACCTTTCCTAACAGGATGTTGTTCCATCAAAGCTGGGGGGAGGATAGTTCTTATCATTACTGTCTGCAAAATCCTTACATTTCCAGTGGGATGCTGGGAATCCCAATTTAAAAAAGTAATTTTTCTTAAGTCCTGGACTCTAGCATTGTAGGAAGGATCCTATTGCATCATCTAATGACCAGCAATGATTAAGTGAATCATGGAGATGGAAACAATAGTAGGAGCCCTGGCGACGCAGTGGTTAGACTTCTGTACTGCAACAAAAAGGTTGCAAGTTCAATTCTGACCAGGGCTCAAGGTTGACACAGCCTTCCATCCTTCAGAGGTCAGTAAAATGAGTACCCAGTACGTTTGGGGCAAAATGCTAATTAACTTGTGAACCCCAAGTGCTATGGGGTGGTAAATAAGTGTGATTGCTTCAGTATTTGTTGTTGATGGGAACATCCATCTTGTAGGAAGGCAGCAATATGTGAGAAAGGATACTTTCAAGACAGACTGCAGGGGAGGAGAGATCTATCTAATTGTGTGTGTGTGTGAGAGAGAGAGAGAGAGGGAGGGAGGGAGGGAGGGAGGGAGAGGTGTTTTTAAAAGCCTGGGCATTCTTCTCCGTCGTTTCCCAATTGATACTAAAGCTCCTTATGCTTTTTAAGGGACCCACTTCATCGGCCCGGGGATGCGGGGCAGCTGCATCGCCCACGCCCCTCCCGTGCTTGAGCCAGGAGGGGTTGAAAAGGAGCAGACGCCGGACTTGCCGCTACCACCGCCGCGTTGCCTGCCCCGGGACCCACTTCATCGGCCCGGGGATGCGGGGCAGCTGCGTCGCCCACGCCCCTCCCGTGCTTGAGCCAGGAGGGGTTGAAAAGGAGCAGACGCCGGACTTGCCGCTACCGCCGCCGCGTTGCTTGCCCCGGGACCCACTTCATCGGCCCGGGGATGCGGGGCAGCTGCGTCGCCCACGCCCCTCCCGTGCTTGAGCCAGGAGGGGTTGAAAAGGAGCAGACGCCGGACTTGCCGCTACCGCCGCCGCGTTGCTTGCCCCGGGACCCACTTCATCGGCCCGGGGATGCGGGGCAGCTGCGTCGCCCACGCCCCTCCCGTGCTTGAGCCAGGAGGGGTTGAAAAGGAGCAGACGCCGGACTTGCCGCTACCGACGCCGCGTTGCCTGCCCCGGGACCCACTTCATCGGCCCGGGGATGCGGGGCAGCTGTGTCGCCCACGCCCCTCCCGTGCTTGAGCCAGGAGGGGTTGAAAAGGAGCAGACGCCGGACTTGCCGCTACCGCCGCCGCGTTGCCTGCCCCGGGACCCATTTCATTGGCCCGGGGAAGTGGGGCAGCTGCGTATGAACTTTGTTTAAGTGTATGCTGTATTTTTTCTTTTCTTTTTTGAATTGTATTTTGTAATTTTGAAACTGTGTAATTTTCTATGATATGTTGTGAAGCCGCCCTGAGTCGGCTTAGTGCTGAGTTGGGCGGGGTACAAATTAAATTGATTGATTGATTGATTGATTGATTTGTAAATGCGTTGTACTTGCATATCCAAAATCTAAAGGGTGGGGGGAGGAAGAGCGTTCTTTGGGGCTACTGTGACCTGCTTAGCCAGATTTAACCCAGATTCTGGCCCCTTTCACCTAGATCCACTTATAATGGTGTCTGTCTTCAACTGGACCAGAAGCAATGCTATCCCTGGCTGACCATCACCTGCTCTGCCTTTATATTACAAAAGACCTGTCCCATCTAGTCTCAGCTTTTCATGCACAATCTTAGGGAACTGGTCTCAGGTTTTAACCTAAGATGACAGAGAAGGATGCTGCTGACTGGTAATCGTGGTCGCCAAAGACAATATTCTACAATCAAACAGCCTGCTCTGTCTATCAATAAGAAACAAAAAAAAAATCCCTGCTTTTAATATATTTTTGACAGCTGCTTATTTGACTGCTTTTTATTATTAAAGATAATAATGTTACTAAAGATAGAGAGTTAGAGAGTTACAGATATTATTTAAACTTCTTAATACATAGCCGATCAAAACTCAAGTCACTATCAAGATTAAAAACACAATTAACAAGATAAGACATATTCAAATGCAAATGTAATTTCATTTCAGGGATGGCCATAAGTAGCAAATAAAACTTGCTATAAAACTCTCAATAAAAAAAATTCAATAAAATTACCATTGTTCACATTGCTTCTTCAAATGCATGGTACTAATAAATCAGACATTATATGCCACTGTGCAGTATGGCTTTGCTTTATGAGATCTTTCTCTGCAGCCATTGGCTTATGCTATCTAGCAAGACACCATCTTGTTCATTTTACTGCTTAATTTGTCTGGGAAGATCATCCTGGAGAGCTGGAGTTCAATCTCATCAGTATGCTGATGATGCCCAGCTGTCTCTCTCCTGTCCATCTGGTTCCTGGGAGGCAGTGAAACGTCTGAACCCAGTGTCTGAAATCAGAAGGGATGAAAGGCAGGAAGTCAGCCAAAAAAATTGAAGCTTTATCCAGACAAGCAAAAAAGTGTTCCTGACCAGCCAGAATGCAAATTAGGGAGAAGAATTTGAGGTTGAAGAGCCAGGTTGGCAGAGAGGGAATAAAATGCAAGGGCAGCTCTATAAAGAGCTTGGAAAAGTTACTTTTTGGGGGACCTCGGCATGTACATGTATACTACTCATGATTTTAGCTTGTTAGTTTTATAACCACACATCAAATGTTCAAAAATAAAGAGTTGTGCACTTCAAAAATGCCCTCTCTCTCCTGGGAAAGAGGGTGCTAAAAGGAAGACAATGAGCCAATCGGCTTCAAGTATATTTGCATACAACATAAAGAGGATTTTTCCTTGGTTTTCTCTTAAACACAGTTTTAAAAAATGAAATTGAGGCACACAAGGCTAAGATAGTAGACAATTAACTAATATAAGTGCAAAAAACAGTTCCATGAAAAATCACCATAATATGAAATGCTGTTGCAGCAGAGAATGGGGAAAGAAATTTAAAATAGGATTATTACAGTAAGGCTGGCCTGCTGCCTTGTTCTCTGTGAGGGACAGCAGTGGTGCTAATGGCAGTGCTTAGGGGGTGCTTCCTCCTCCACCTTAGGGAGCCCAACACTCCCCTTTGGTTCTGGTACGAGGAACATACCTCATAAATAAAGATATAATAATACAATAATATATGGGAGATCTACATGACCTCTGGATTTTTTTCAAAAATATGGGAGATTATTTTAAAAAATACATGATGCAGGAAAGAGGGCTAAATTATGGGGTTTTCCCAGGCAAGACAGGATACTTGATACCTATGGGCATGGCAATCCTTGTCATAAGCACTCCTTACAGGTTTCATGGCTACTTTCCACAAAAGATTTACCGGTGTTTCCAGGACAAAGGAAATCATTCTAAAGCAATGGTTCTCAACAGGGGCAGTACTGCCCCCTGGGGGGCGGTGGGAGGATGCTGAGGGGTGGTGAACTTGTTTTGGGCGGTAGGGGGTGGGGGGCATGTTTTGGGTGGTAGGGGGGCAATGAGCATTCAAACTTAATTTTAAAACAAACTTACACGATGGCTCCCCACATGCACTTCTAAGAATGGTGAAACGAAATTGTATTCTAGATAGGATGACCTTGAAGAACTCAACACCACGATTCTTCTCCAATCCCAACCAACACAGCGTATGCGCCAGCTGTTTTCCTGCACAATTAATCGCTGTGTGTGCGTTGAGCGTCCTTTCAATATGAAAGTTTGATTTGACCCATGTTTCTTGTGTTGCCATTTGTTTGCTTCATTTCAGTTTTAATTTACTTTCATTGTTTATTTGGCCAGTCAGCTAGGTAAGTGTGCTTATTAGTTCTTTATCATGGTCGTGAATTATTAATTTTGAAAAATAGTTACCTTTTCCTCATCATATTTTGCAGCCGCTGATGATGTCAGTTAATAAAAAGAAGTGTCGTCAATACAGTTCCAAATACTTGAAGTTCGGATTTGTTTCTTCGCCGTTGAACTCGCAACTACCATGTGTTTACTTTGTAAGAAAGTGTTATCTAATGAGGCAATGAAACCATCTCGTTTGCAGGAGCATCTTCAAAAAAAATCATCCTGACAAACAAAATAAAGATTTGTCATTTTTCATGAACATCAGGGACAAGTTTCTGAAGGCACCGTCTGTCTCAGGTTTACTAGCAACCTCATCAAAAAATGTGATGATGAATTGATAGCCTCTTATCATATATCAAAATTAATTGCTAAATCAGGGAAAGCTCATACCATCGGTGAAGAGTTGATATTGCCGGCTGTCAAGGAAGTTTTAGAAACGATTTTACACCATCCAGCCACCTCCAATGTTATAAAAAATGTCCCATTAAGCAATCATACAGTGCGGTGACAAATTGATGAGATGGCTGAAGATGTTGAAAGTTCCTTATGTAAACTTTTGATACCCATTGAATTTTCTCTTCAGTTTGATGAATCAACCTTGCCAAGTACTACTGAGGCTTTACTATTAGCATACGTCCGATTTGTGAAGGAAGGAAAAATTATTCAAGAGATGCTTTTTGCAAGAAGCTTGATTGCATATAATAAAGGTGAATCTATTTTTAATACTGTCAAAGATTATTTTAAAGAGAAAAATATTCCTCTTGCGAACATTATGGCTGTTGCCACCGATGGAGCTCCTGCAATGGTTGGTCGTCATCGTGGATTCATCGCCCTTTTGAAGAAAGAGGTACCAGGTATTTTAGCTGTTCACTGCGTTATTCATAGACAGCATTGAGTTGCAAAAAACCTCAGCAACCGTTTGCATCAGTCATTACAATATGTCATCTCTGCTGTGAACAAAATTCATAGTAATGCTCTCAACGATCGATTATTCAGGCTGCTGTGTAAGGACAACTATGAAGAATTCAATCGCTTGCTTCTACACACCGAGGTTCGCTGGCTCTCCAAAGGCGCCTGCCTCAATAGGTTGTGGAATCTTTTTGACTCTGTACTTGAGTTTTTTGAAGAGAAAGATGTAGCTCTGAGAGACAGATTGCTACAATTTAAGATTGATGTTGCTTACATGACCGATTTATTCGCAAAATTCAATGGAATTAATTTGCAGTTTCAAGGGAAAGAGCTCAATTTGATCACAACAAAATCTGTTATTTCTGCCTTCCTAAAATAAAAACCCACACTTTGTGGAAGCAGAATTTTGGATGCAACGAGTTCAGCCAGTTTCCAATCTTGTCGGATCTGCATAAGAGCAGTGAATTCCCCTTCGATGAAACACAAGTTTACTGTCAACACCTTGAGTCTTTGCACAAGGACTTTTCTGAGCATTTTGAGGATATTTTGTCCCTAGAAGTCCCTCAACGGGTCATGAACCCTTTTATGAATATTGAGACAGCATTGGTTCAGATTCAGGAGGAATTGGTCGAACTTTCAACTAATGAAACTTTGAAAGCCAGCTTCCAGAATGGTGATCGTCTCACAGAATTTTGGCTGCAAAGTAATATCAGTTGCCTCTACCAGGACTGTGGAATATCATCAATTTGTTTTAATTGCCTTCCCTTCCTCCTACCTTGTCGAGCGAGGATTCAGTGCTGTGACTGATCTAATTAGAAAAAAAGAGAAGTCGACTCCAAATCGTGGAAAGAGGGGACTTGCGCCTTCATCTCTCTAACAATATTGAACCAAACATTCAGAAACTGGCTCTGAACCATCAAACACAACCATCCCACTGACACAATCAAGTATGTTTCATTGATATTATTCTTTTAGTATAATAAAGAATAAAAATAACGAATTTTTAAACATAAAAAAGCATTTGCAAAAAAATAAAAAAGAGCATTGAAAATAAATAAACGTATTTACAGCATTTTGAAATAAACGTATTTACATAAAAGAGCATTTAAGCATTATTAATTTTTTGCATTAGTCATTTTAATTTTAAAAAAGGAATGCAGAATTAATTTTTAAAAAAGGAATTACAGAATTTTCACAAAGGGGGCAGTGAAATTTTTTTGCTCCTTAGGGGGGTGGCAGCTTTAAAAAGGTAGAGAATCACTGTTCTAAAGCATGGGGTACTGTTTCATGAGAACTAAGGCAGAATTGCTGCTCTGTTAATGAAAAGGCTGGTAATGGTTTCATAGTGTCAAGCACAGAAGTCTACTTGGTTCCCAATGGGGAAAAGCCTTCTTAAGACTTATTCAGGATCCTGCTTAATAAATAAGATAATGTTCAGGACTAAGAAAAGAGAAATGTTTTATAAGGGTGGTTGGTTTGTGATACTTTCACAATCCCTTGCCACTGTTTGGTTTTATTTCAATGTTTCCTGTGAAAAGAACTACCTATTGGCTATATCTACTGTCAAGAGATTGGGAACCAAAGGATTATAGTTTCTGTTACTGTTCCAGAAAATTGGGCCTTATAGTTCATGTGGAGGGGATGTTACTTGAGAAGGTGGGCGGGAGGCCTACTAGTAATTGGAAGGCAGCAAAAAACTGTGCCTTATATTTGTGAGAAATATCCCTTTGAGCCATACCTGCCACCCACCCCGATTTGGCTGGGAAAACCCCGTAATTCGACATCGATTGACGTCATAACCCGGCCCCCGCTGCCAAAACCCCGTAATTTGGCAGCGGGGGAAATGCTTTCCGCGCATGCATGGAAGGGTTTTACCCCTTTCACGCATGCGCAGAAGCACTACACCGCTTGCGTAGGGGCTGCACAAGTGGCGTAGCGCTTCCACGCATGTGTGGAAGGGGTAAAACCCTTCCACGCATGTGCGGAAAGCGACCTGCGTACAAGCGATGTACGCAGGTCCCATTTTTCCAGAGCCACAGGTTGACAGGTATGCTTTGAGCAGTGATGGGCACCCCAAAAAATTACTACCACACCGTGGGCGTGGCCTAACTGGTGGGCGTGGCCTAACTGATGGGTGTGGCCTAATCGGTGGGCATGTGACTGGGTGGCCAATCTAGTCACGCCTGCCACATAGCCCATGAAAACCTCTGCAAACACAGACAGCACTGGCTCTTTGGCTGTAAATGGAGATGAGCACTGCACCTTAGAGCCAGATATGACTGGCTTTTGAGCAAGGGCAACCTTTACCTATTGTTAGATCCAAAGCTGCCAGTCGTATCTGCCTCTAGGGTTCAGTGCTCATCTATTTATAGCCAAAGAGTTAGCACTGTCTGTTTGGAGATGTTTCTGTGGACATGTGACAGGCATGACTAGACACCAGAATGTTGTTACCTTTCCCACCGAAGTGGTTCCTATTTATCAACTTGCGTTTGCCAGGAGCTGGGACAGAGACGGGAGCTCAAACGGTCATGTCGGCCATCCAGCTAACAAGGCAAGCTTCTTAAGCACTGAGCTCAAGTGGCTAAGGCTCTGACTGGAAGGTGGCAGGTCAGCAGTTGGAGACCCAAGTGCTGGATGTTGGAGTGAGCGCCCGTCTCTGTCCCAGTTCTGCCAACCTAGCAGTTCGAAAGCAAGAAATTGCAATTGGATAAATAGGGACCACTTTGGTGGGTAGGTAAACAGTGTTCCGTGCACTCCGGTGTCTAGCCATGCCTGCCACATGACCATGGAAATGTCTGCAGAAGCAGACAGCGCTGGCTCTTTGGCTTTGAAAAGAGATGAGCAACCTGAACCCTAGCATGGGATATGACTGGCTTTCGAGCAAGGTAAAGGTATCTCTTGCTTGAAAGCCAGCCATATCCAACTCTAAGGTTCAGTGGTCATCTCTGTTTTACCATGAAGTGCCCTGGGCTAGCTGCAGTCTACCTCGAAGCAGCAGTGAGTCTTTAAGGTGCCACAACATTTTTTTGTTTACTCTCTGATATGCTTGCACAGAATAAAATGGCACCAATTCTAAAGTTTCATTCTGTGCAAGCAGATCAGGAGGTAAACAAATCAAAAACACAAAAATGTTGTGGCACCTTAAAGACTCACTACCACCACCACCACCACCACCACCACGGGAAATCTGTTTACCTCTGCTCCCCTCTACACACACACACACACACACACACACACACACACACACACACACACACACACACACACACACACACACACACACACACACACACACACACGGGGGAGGGAAGGAAACAAAACAAAAAGACACACTTACCCAGAAGGCTGTTCCTTTCTACGGGGGGGGGGAGTGCTCCCATGACGGCTTTGGCTTTCTCTCCTCCTTTAGTCCTCCAGGACCAGTGAGTCCAGCGCAGCGCCTGCGCCCTGCTGCTGCTTCCCGATCCCACCCACTTCCTCCCAGGAAAGGGATGACGGCTCTTCCTTTCCTTCTTCTCCTCTTCCAGAACGGCTACTGCTGCCTCCTTAATAAGCTGTGGGTGCCGCTCGGGTGGTGGTGGAGGTGGCGGCATTGCGCGCCTGGCCCTGGGGGAAGAGGAGGGGGAGCTGATGTCACGCACCACCCAGAGGAGCACGCTGGCACACCCCCATCGTGAAAGTTGTGCTGCTGGTGCTGTTAGACGGAGGCAAGGAGCGGCGGTGGGGGTGCGCAGGCGTGCTCCTCTGGGTGGCGGGTGATGTCACCCCACCACCTCCATCACCACCAGAGCGGCACCCACAGCCTATTAAGGAGGCAGCACACACCCCGCCTCTCCCCCCACCCCCGATCAAGTGAAAACTGCTACCGCCCGACAGCTGGCCTGGGCGGAGGGGAGAAGAGGCTCCTGCTGCCTCTCCCCCCACCCCCATGACCCAGGGAGGAGAGGAAGAGAGGGGGTGGGGGGATGTGGGAGCCCTTTTAAACTCCACGCCTGATGGCAGGGGGCGGGGAGGGACGTCCTCGCACGGTGTCGGCGTCTTTGGCTCCCCTGAGCCACGGGGAGCCCTTTTTAAACTCCCCGCCCGATGGCAGGGGGCGGGGAGGGACGTCCTTGTGCGGCATCGGCGTCTTCCCTTTTAAACTCCCCTAGAATTGAGAATTCTAGGTCTCAAGCCCCCATGCGCTTAAGCACGTCTTTGAAAGTTTGGACCTGTCTTTCGATCTGTCCATTTGTCGCGGGGTGGAAGGATGCGGCAGTAATATGCCTAATACCATTATGGCAAAGAAAATCATGAAAATCTGCCGACATGAAGTCAGTGCGTTATCGGACACAATGATGTCAGGTAAACCAAAAGTACAAAACACTCTCCTTAACTTGCAGATCGTTACCACAGAGGAAGTCCTGGACACAGGGATGACTTCCAACCATTTGGAATATAAATCTACGATAAGTAGAAATGTGGCTCCCCTGAAGGAACTAGCGAAGTCAATATGGACTCGCAACCAGAGCCTCTGGCAGTGTCCCACTCTCTGCTGGGAAGATGTGTCTCCTCTGGCCTGGAGGCCTAACATTCCCTACAATGCCCGAGCCATGCCTCAATCTCGAGGTCTAATCTGGGCCACCAGAAGTAGCTACATGCTAGCGCCTTTGATTGGACAATCCCTGGGTGGCTAACATGTAGTGTGCGAAGAACCTTGTTCCATAGCACCAATGGAATGACCACTCTGTGTCCCCAAACTAAGCACCCTTGCTCTAGGGACAGTTTGTTACATTTACTGTAAAACACTTTGAACTCTTCTGAGACCGGTGGTGACAGCCACCCTTTCTGAACCCACATTGAAACCTTTGACAGGAGAGGATCTTTCCTTGTTTCAGCAGTGATGTCCGCAGCGGACCCTGGCAGGGAGTCTAACACCTCTAACATGAAGACCTGATGGTCCATTTCAATCTTACCCACAATTGCTACTGGGGACCTAGGCAGTGTGTCCGTGTTACTGATGCTGGTACCTGGGCAATGCTGTAGGTCAAACTGGTATGCCTGAAGGAACATGGCCCATCGCAGCACACGCAGTGATAGAATTTGAGGAGTGGGTTTGTGTGGCATGAAAATGCCTAGCAATGGCTTGTGATCAGTGACAATTGTGAAAGCCCTTCCATAGATGAAATTGTGAAATTTCTTAGTACCAGCGATTATAGCCAGTGCCTCTCTGTCGATCTGAGCATAATTTTTCTCAGCCACAGACAAGGACCTGGAATAATAAGTGACAGGTGCTTCTATCCCTCCCCCCAGGTCGTGGCAAAGCACAGTTCCTACCCCCACAGGCGAGGCATCACATACCAGGATAAGGGGCTTCTGCGGGTCATAATGTGTAAGAACAGCATCTGACGTTAGAAGTTTCTTGACCTCACAGAACACTTTATAAGAACATAAGAACATAAGAACAGCCTTGCTGGAACAGGCCACAGCCCATCCAGTCCAGCATTCTGTCTCACACAGTGGCTCACCATTTCCTTCAGGGTATTCCCAAGCAGATGCCTTCACCTGCTTAGGATTCCCTGGAAATGATATTGAGAGATATCCTGCCTATCTCTCCAACCCGGAGGTTGTCCTTAAGTATCCATAATTATAGCCATTGATACTCTTGTCCTCCATGAACTTGTCTAATCCTTTCTTAAAGCTGTCAAGACTGACAGCTGTCACCACTTCTTCTGGCAGGGAGTTCCATAGACCAGTAATCCTCTGGGTGAAAAAGTACTTTCTCTTATTTGTTTGAGAACTAGTACCCAAAAGTTTCATGGAGTGTCCCCTAATTCTAGTGTTATGCGATAGGGAAAACAGTTTTTCCTTATCTACTTTGTCCACACCGTGCATGATTTTATAAACTTCAATCAGGTCACCTCTTAGACGTCGCCGTTCAAGAGTGAAGAGGCCCAACCGTTGCAGCCTCAGATGGTAAGGAAGGTGTTCCAGTCCCCTAATCATTCTGGTTGCCCTCCTCTGCACTTTTTCCAGCTCCATAATATCCTTCTGGAGGTATGGCGACCAGAACTGTACACAGTATTCCAGATGGGGCCTCACCATAGATTTATAAAGAGGCAAAATGACACTTGCTGACTTATTTTCTATACCCTTCCTAATGATCCCTAGCATTGAGTTTGCTTTTTTCACTGCTGAGGCACACTGGGTTGACACCTTCATTGAGTTGTCCACCAGGACACCAAGGTCCCTTTCCTGGTTTGTCGCAGAGAGTTCAGACCCCATCAGTTTATAAATGTAATTGGGGTTCTTTGCCCCAACATGCATCACTCTGCACTTACTAATGTTGAAACTCATTTGCCACTGTTTTGCCCACTCCCCCAGTGTCGAGAGATCCCTCTGGAGCTCCTCACAATCTCTCACAGTTTTCACTACCCTGTATAATTTAGTGTCGTCAGCAAATTTGGCTACCTTGCTTTTTACTCCTACCTCTAGATCATTTATGAAGAGGTTGAAAAGCAGGGGTCCCAGTACTGAACCTTGGGGGACCCCACTCTTTACTTCCCTCCACTTGGAGAAGTGTCCATTTAGTGCTACCCTCTGTTTCCTGTCCCTTAGCCAGTTGCTGATCCAGGACAAGACCTGTCCCTTTATTCCATGACTGGTAAGTTTATTCAAGAGCCTTTGGTGTGGGACCTTGTCAAAAGCCTTCTGAAAGTCCAGATAAACAATGTCAACTGGATCCCCCTTATCCACATGCTTGTTGACACTCTCAAAAAATTCCAACAGATTAGTGAGGCATGATTTGCCCTTGCAAAAGCCATGTTGGCTCTCCTTTAGCAGCGCCTTCTCTTCTATGTGCCTATTAATTCTATCTTTTAGGATGGTTTCCATCACTTTACCTGGGACACATGTCAAACTGACAGGTCGGTAATTTCCTGGATCACCCCTGGATCCTTTTTTGAAAATTGGTGTTACATTCGCTACCTTCCAGTCATCAGGCACAAAGCCTGATTTGAGGGAAAGATTATATATTTTGGCTAGGAGATCAGCAATTTCATCTTTAAGTTCCCTGAGAACTCGTGGATGGATTCCATCTGGTCCTGGTGATTTGTTAGTGTTTAGTTTAACAAGACATGCAAGGACCTCCTCCCTGGTTATTTCTATCTGGCTTAATTCTTCGGTTTCCCTCCCTACGAAGATAGGCTCTGTTTTGGGCATGTGGCCTCTGTCTTCTTCAGTGAATACTGAAGCAAAGAATTCATTGAGTCTCTCTGCAATCTCTGTTTCCTCTTTAATAACCCCTTGCCTTCCATTGTCATCTAATGGTCCAATGGCCTTTGTCCTGGGAAGGACCCCACCGCCACACAGTTTGCTAATTTAGTAACTGGTGAAGTGGCTTGGCTACGGTGG
This sequence comes from Bradypodion pumilum, assembly GCA_035047305.1. Taxonomy (NCBI): domain Eukaryota; kingdom Metazoa; phylum Chordata; class Lepidosauria; order Squamata; family Chamaeleonidae; genus Bradypodion; species Bradypodion pumilum. Next base: position 316,795,725 of record JAWDJD010000001.1, read on the forward strand.
CCTTATGAGGTAGAAATGAATGATAGAAATTCAGGAGCCCTAAAAAGGCTTCAAGTTTAATTTTTGAAGTCGGACAGGGAGTGTCCCACACAGCTTTTACCTTGGTGTGAGAGGGCTTGATGCCTTCAGGGGTAATTTTGAACCCCAAGAACTCAACCACCCATGGAAAAAAAACATTTGTCTTTTTTCACACATAACCCTTCATTTTGAAAATGCTCCAACACTTTACTTAGTTTGGATGCAAGGTCCACCCTGTCTTCCCCAGCAATCAATACATCATTGAAATAAGGTAGCACCCCAGGGAGACCCTTTAGCAACCTTTCAATCAGGGCCTGGAAAATGCCAGACACGGCATTGGCCCCGAATTGTTGACATTTAACACGAAAAGCACTCCTATGGATGGTGATATTTTGACACAGGGTGGACTCAGGGGTGACAGGCAATTGCTGATATGCCTGGGCTAAGTCTAGCTTGGCAAAACACTTCCCACCATGGAGGGTAGCTAGTAGGTAGCTCACCACCAGAACAGGGTAAGAATTGGTGCAGATAGCTTTATTAATTGTGCATTTATGGTCCGCACAGATGCAGATGTCCCCATTGGCTTTGACTGTGGTGACAATGGGGGTCTCCCATGGAGCGGAGTCCACCGGCTCCAGAATGCCCTGGGAAACCAGTTTGTCAAGCTCCATGTCAATGCGGTCTTTGAGTGCAAAAGGAACCCATTGAGGCTTTATACGAATGGGCTGGACAGTTGGATCCAGCTCGAAGTTAACAGGGGGCCCTTTGAACATACCCAATCCTACACGAAAAACATTGGGGTAGTGTTCACAAGCAGCTTGAATGGGGTCAGCCTGAACCCCATTAATTCCCAAAAATGTAATACCCTGGGGCCCGAACAACTGTACCCCCAAAATATTTTTCCTACCAGCCTTCACCATGACCAGTGGGAGCTCGGCTGCAATGCCTTTGAAGCGCACATTAAATGTGCCAATTCTGAGGACATGAATGTACTTGCCTTGCACATCACTCAACAGGACCTAGAGAGCCTGCAACTTTGGACGGGCAGCAGGGGGAATTCAGAAAAATTCTTTTTGTGAAATAATAGAGTACGACATACCCGAGTTGATCTCCATCTTGAAAGGGAACCCTTGCAGGCGGATGTCAACGAAGAACCTTTCGGACACTGCCCAGACACTGGTAGATGCTCGTTGCCTTATGTAGTCCTTGGAAATCAAGTGCTCCCGCCAGCGATGGCCCTTGTCACCTGGTTGACCCTCCAAGCATTGACGGCACACTTTTGCAATGTGCCCTTTCCTACTACACTTGTGGCACTCTGCAGTCTTGAATTCGGTGCATAGGTGTCTGCTCCTGCAGCCTTGACACGGAGCGACGACACCTTTAGAGTACTTAGCAGGCTTCTGCTGAACTTTACTGATGTCGTCCCCTTCCTTGCTGTCGTCTAAGGATGATGATGGACTGGCACGTCATTATTTCTGGATGGCTGAATCTTTGTGGGCAGGCGCTGCTGGCCTGGCCTGGAAGAATTTCACCCCAGCATCTGCAACTTCGGATGTCAGGGCCTCTTTTAGGACATGAGCTAAAGTCAGCGTATCCCTCTTCACTAGCCTATGTTGGGCTGCTTCATCTCTGAGGCCCAGGAGAAGTCAGTCCCGGAGAGCCTCATCCAAGTTGTGCCACTGGCATGGCATGGCAGCATGGTGGAGGGCCGCAACATACTCAGTAACCGATTCCCCCACCTTCTGGTCTCAGCGGTAAAATGCCAGTCTCACTGGAAAGATGGAAACCTTCAGCTTGAAGTGGTTCCAGAGGATGGCAAGAATGTCGGCCAGTGGAGTGTCCTTCAGGGCCCATGGTAGCAGCAGGTACATGATCAGCTCTATCATGGGCAACCCGCAATGGGCCAGGAACTATGCCTTCTGTCATTCGACCTCTTCAATCTTCTCCGCAACTATGAAGTTCTCGAACTGGATCTCATACATGGGCCATCTCTCCAGGTTGGAGATGTAAAACAGCCCAAAGGAGCATGCAGCGGCGGCCATCCCACCTTTGTTGCCAATGTTGAGTCCGGCGCAAGAAGTACTCTATCCAGCAGGATCGGGTTAAACTCAGTGATTCTTTATTCAGCTCATACTTCAGACTGGGGACTATGTACAGGGGTGGCCTCTATATATACAGTGATTTGACTGTTACAAAATAAGATACATTTAGGCAGGCTTCTGGAGGACAAGCAAAGTTCAACACTTCCAGCTTTGACATCTATTTGAATTTTGCGCCTTTAGAAATGGCGCGTCTGCTCTTCCGCTTTGGCGCAGTTTGTCTTCTGAACCTGAATTCAGTTTTGGATACAACACCCCCTTAAAATCAAATAGCCCCCTGTGGGGCATGTGCCCCAATTTGGGAACAATGGGTCTAGAATCTGAAAGTTTGGGTATAGTTTTTTCTTATGATAACACTATGCTCATCTGCTGCTCTGCTATTGACTTGCACTCTACATTTGACCTGATAATAAACTGAAGCTAATGCCAGGATATAAGTATTAGCATAGATTAGCTAAGTTTCTTCTGTAATTCTTCTGTGTATTTAAGGAAATGTGTTTGCCATTTTGTCTTGTTGTGAAAGAGTTTAATATGTATTTGCTTTACTATGGTCTGAAGTCTCGCGAGACTTCGGGAGGATTCTGAATGAGAACAGAGTTGTCAACGTTTCTAACGGTTTTTCTAACTGTCAATTCTGTTCAGAGATAGTTAAGGAATGTGAGGGTGTGTGGTTAGCTCTGGTCACCTATTCTTATTCCAAATAAAGTTGTGTGTTTGGCCCATATTGCTGGCTGCTGCCTATTATATCCAGAGCACTAAATCGGCAACGAAGGTGGGATAGCGTCTCAACAGAATTCCGTTGGCCTTTCGATATCTCAGTGCTAGAGAAATGGGTTCTCTACGAAATGCAGTTCAAGCACGCCATGGCGGCTGACAACATAGTAGAGGAGGACCAGAAGCGTTCGTGTTTCCTTGCGAGATGTGGCCTGCCTATGCTCGAGCTGGCCATTCACTTGGTGCTGCTGAGGGATATCAACGATGTTCCCCTCACAGATATCCTGACGGCCCTGCGAATCCATTTCCAGCTGAGGGTCTCCATATTTCCCGCCCAGGTGGTGTTTCACTGCTGTGACCAATGCCCCGGGAAGTCTGTGGACAACTATGCTTCCGCCTTTTGTTTCACAGCTGCCCCATGCCAGTGGCCAAACATCAAAGAAGCCCTCTGCGACCGTCTGCTAGCCGGACTTCGAGATGAAGAGGCCCAACGCAGGCTGATGACCTGGGGCATGCTCACATTCGGGTCTGTGCTGAAGGAGGTTTTGGCATCTGAGGCGGCCAGGTCGGGGGTAAAGTCCTTCAAGCTATGGCCTGTTGCCTCTGGGGCTCCAGAGTCCACTGTACAAGCCCACCACTGCTCCTCACCATTATGCTCGTCTTTGACAGCATCGCTGGCATTATCATCTACGTCTGGGTCCAGCGATGAGGACAGAGGGGTCGGGAAGGTCCGAAGGAAAAAGGAGAAAAATGCCCCCAAAGTCTTCAAAAGGTGTGACGGCTGTGGAAGCAAGCACGACCGTCGAAAGTGCCCCTTTCAAAATGCAGATTGCCACCATTGTGGCAAGTGAGGGCACGTTGCAAAGGTGTACCGCCAGAGGAGCAGGCAAACCCCTGCGTCGGATCAGCGCCTGAGGAAGTCAGAAGTGCATATCTCCAAGATCTCCACATCAGAGACTTCATACAGCAACGTGGTGAATGTGTCCGGCCAGTTCTTTACTGACTTGCAATTGCAAGGTATACCAATTCGCATGGAGGTGGACTCGGGTACATCTTTTTCCATTCTGCCCCAAAAAGAATTCTTACAAATTTTTCCCTGCCTCACGCCCTAAGTTGCAGGTGTTGAAGACGTCCCTCCGAGATGTTCAAGGGTGCCACATACCAATTCTGGGGGTGGGGGATTTCACTGTACATTTCAAGAACATTTCCACCAAATTGCCTCTTGTGGTGGTGAAGCAAGGAACTAACTGTCTGCTGGGAGTCCAGTGGTTCAACCCGCTGGGAATAAGACTGTCCGGAATCAATGCTGTGAGTTCTGACCCGTGCTGGACATTTGCAATACGCACCCGGAGGTTTTCAAGGACGGACTTGGCACTTATGTGGGGGCTCCGGTCTCATTTGAACTTGACCCAGCCGTACGGCCAGTCTGCCTTAGCCATGCCATGTTCCTTTCACCCTTAAGGACAAGATAGAGGCAGAAATAGATAAGCTTGTGGGTCAAGGTATTTTGGTACCCATTGATTCTGCAGAGTGGGAAACTCCTATTGTGATAGCAATGAGGTCAAATGGGGAGGTTAGGATCTGTGCAGACTACAAGTGCACGATCAACAAAGCTATTTGGCCCAATTCATACCTGGTCCCTATTGTAAGTCACTTGCTGGCTTCATTACATGGGGGAAAGTACTTCGCTAAATTAGATTTAGCCCAGGCCTACCAGCAGCTGACGGTTACACCTGCTGCTGCTGCTGTAATGCAAACAATAGTCACTCATAGAGGGGCTTTCAAAGTCACCCGTTTGCAGTATTTTTCCGCACCATGCTATGAGTTCTAGAGGTGCCCCCACTGCGGGGACTTTGCCAGATACTTCAACTAGCCCCAGGGTTTCACTGGCTGACCAGGCGCCAGTGCGCCACAAAAGACGTTGTGGTCCTCCTAAATGGTTGTGGGATTTTGTTCGATCCTAGGGGAGAGGGATGTTGTGTATTTAAGGAAATGTGTTTGCCATTTTGTCTTGTTGTAAAAGAGTTTAATATTTGTATTTGCTTTACTATGGTCCGAAATCTCGCTAGACTTCAGGAGGGTTCTGAACAAGAACAGAGCTGTCAACTGTTCTAATGTTTTTTCCCAACTATCAGTTCTGATCAGAGATAGTTAAGGAATGTATGGGTGTGCGGTTAGCTCTGGTTACCTATTCTTATTCCAAATAAAGTTGTGTGTTTGGCCCCTATTGCTGGCTGCTGCCAATTATTTCTAGAACACTAAATTCTTGCTTTAGCTTTTTAACGGCTTATTTTGGTCCACCGCCTTTTTCCTGTCTTGCACCCATTAAAAATATTTTTGAAATTTCACTTCCATGAACTTTTTCAGTACCTTTAATAAAGTATAAAATTTTTACTATTGTTTCATTCTTGTGAGTTAAGAGGACTGGTGGTACTAAAACCAGGCTCACATCAACCATCCACTAGGAGCTTGTGTATTTTCTGGGTATTTTTGGTATTCCCACTTTGCAAGGTTGTCACAACAGACAAATTGCTTAACATTGTGGGCTTTTGGTAATTCTTGGGAAGCTTAGTCCCAGTGTCCCATTGACACCCTCAAAGTTTCCTGCTTTCTGACCGGCTCCTTTACCTCCTTCCCCAGTTGGTTCTTCATTAGCGAACAGCATGGTGAGACCACAACCTATGGGGAATGGTTCATTATTGTTTTGAGGGGTTGACATAACCCTAGGCCACATATCTTTGTATAAGGAACAACCCAGACTCATGGAGTAACAGATTTCCAAGGTGCTATGCATTATAGGGAATCCTAAGCAGGTGAAGGCATCTGCTTGGGAATCTCCTGAAGCAAATGGTGAGCCACTGTGTGAGACAGAATGCTGGACTGGATGGGCTGTGGCCTGTTCCAGCAAGGCTGTTCTTATGTTCTTATGTTCTTATGTATCCATCTCCATACTGGCCCATTGTTTCAGGTACTAAAAAGCTGTGTCAGCACCATGAATTTGTTCCAAGCACCCCATTTCTCAGGCAAATAGCATTTTCTGCTTTGTGGGGGAGCCAGACCTGCATCTGAGCATCCATTTCTTGCCCCCTTTTCTGGTTTGCTCCCCTTTTGAGCTTCCTGATCCTGACAGCTAGGTGTCTTTAAGATGGGGCCTAACAAACAGAGTGTAAAGAGAGGAATTGTATGGGGGAACATTTGATCACATAAGTTCAGCCTTGAAGCCTGGACTAGAGGATGGAAGACAGTGGGAGCTGACTGCCTTGTTACCATGACAACAGAGATGATATCAGAAGGCAGCTGGATAGGCACTGATCAATCAGTTCTTTTCTGGCCCATGTTAACTTTATGTTAAATCTTAACTCTCCCCAAGAAAGTAATAATTCTCCTCCACATCATAATTAAACCCTAAAACAGACTGAAATGGAAAACTAAAGATGTATCTTTTAAAAATTAAGTCTGACTTAAACATGGAAGAACAAGAACAAGACAATGATGACGAAAAAGATGAAGATGAAGACATTCAAAGCAATCCTCATTATGTTGATTCTGAACTAGTCTGAGAGGGGATTCCATTCCTGCTTTCCAATGAAACAGACTTTTTGATGTGAATTGTGGCTGGAAATGCAGATTGCTGAATTACAAAACACCTAACAAATAATGGCAAAGATCCTGAACTCAATGTTTTTGCCAAAACATTACTTCAGTCATCCCGTGCTATATAAACGGTACCTTATTCAAGATAAAATAAAAGGAAAACTTGACAACAGAAGAACCTGGAAGACTGATTGTAATACAACTCAACCTTTTTGTTTAGAGCTGTCGCACCCAAAGTTCAAGCTAGCATGATATATCCCATCTTCAGGAGCAGAAGGACAAGGAGAAAAAGTTGTGAATCAAATGCAACCAGTGTAGCAACAGTTAATCAGATTTGTTGATAGGTACTAAAACATATCTGAGTGAAATAAACATTAATTGAATACGAGTATTTCTTCCCAAGGTGAAATAGCTCTTTCCCAAAGGAATAGTCACAGTCTCAACTAAGCTCCTTTCTTTTTCTCCTTCAAACCTATTCACATGACTGCCACCTAGTGCTTCCAATTATTTGAGTCTTTCCTCTGTCCAGTCTCAGTTTAGACATTGAGAATTTGGGCAGTTGGATGATAGGCAGACGATCACATCATGAAACTTTTAGTCAAACAGAGACCTTTAAAAAAAACATAGTTTAAACTTTTCTTTAGAAAAACAAGCCTTGCCTTTACAACAGCACAAAGATGTCTTCTTCCTTCACCCTCTCTCTGTGAATGAGTCTTGACCATCAGGCTGTTGTTATTCTGAATTTTTCTCATAAAATCCTTCTGCCTATTTTTCACTCTCTCCTTATTCCTAAACCTCGCCAATTTCTCTTCAATGAACACAAAATGGTGAAGGAGAAAAGCAGTAACAAGTTTCCTCTCTAGATGTTTTCAAAAAGTCCTTGAAAACTAGTAGTTTATTTAGGAAGGCATTTCAAGGATATCTCTCCCCTGGGTAATTAATTTGTCTTGGTTTTGGGACTCAAAATTTCTGTTTATCTCTTACAGTTGCTGCTGCTGCAATGATTATTGTTCTTCTGTTTACTTATTCGTATGTTGTTTTGTATTTTAATATTATGAACTAGCTACAGTGGGGAACTTGTGTTTGATAGATTTTATTTGATTTATTGGACTTGTATGCCACCCACTCGGCTACACGACTCAGGATGGCTAACAACAATCACAATATATCAGAATACATTTAAAATTAAATACAATGAAAATACAGTATAATACAATGCAGCAACAGAGGATGGTACATTTGCTTGCTTGCTTTGGTGTTCAAGGACTGAAGAAGCAGACGAATGAAATAGTGAAACTCGGGGTCCCTCCTGTGCATGTACTAAGAGTGGAGGGTGACTCTAAACAAAATTGGTCATCATCAATAAAGGAATCCAGAGTGCTAGGTTGGGACAGTGTAGGAGTACACATGGCCAGAGTAGGGGAGTATTTCACAATTTCCCCTTGAATTTGGTCTCCAAAACACACCTCTGGGTCTTTCTTAGCTGGCTGCTGACTATCACCTCTGCCCCCTGGGTTTAAGTGGGTGGGGGCCAACCCTAACGTTGAGTGTCTGTATTCGTCCTGTTGGTCCAGTATTCTGGGTCTCAATTGATCCGCGTGCCTCCTCCAGATCAGACCAGTGGCTGTTTCGATTCTGTAAGGAACAGGACCAGTTTGATCGATCACAAACCCAGGCACCCACGTAGGACCACCAGCTGCATAATTGCGGCAATGTAAAGGGTCTCTGTACGAGAAACCCTTCTGGTGTTGGATCGCTATATTTGTGCCTTTGTCCTCCACCCTAGAGGGATCCAATCTGTCCAGCAAGGTAGACAGTTTCCTTCACTGGAGCAATTCAGCAGGGGACAGGCCTGAGGCAAGGGGTGTGAGTCTATACGTGAAAAGAAACTGGCATAGCTGGAGCTCCAAATCCCCTTCACCCATATGCCGAAGCGCGTCTTTAGTTGTGCACACCTGCCGCTCCACCTGGCCATTGGTGGCTGGGTGGAATGGGGTGGCAATGATGTGCCTAATTGCATTTCTTTCCATGAAGCATTGGAATTCTGCAGATGTGAACCTGTATGCGTTGTTGGACACCAGAACATCTGGAAGGCCAAATGCTGCAAACAGCCTTCTCAGGTGCATTATCGTGGTGGCTGAAGTGGTAATAGGCACCTAATCACTTCTAGCCACTTAGAGAATGAATCCACAATCAACAAAAATAGGGCACCCCTAAATGGACCTGCAAAATCTATGTGCAACCTGGACCACGGGCCCTGAGCAAAATCCCATTCCCGAGAGGGAAGGTGGGATTGCTCTGGACGAGAGGATTGACAGCTGGCACAAGTGCCGACCATCTGTTCTATGTCTTGGTCCAGTTGAGGCCACCAAAAGTAGCTACAGGCAAGGGCTTTGGAATGTACAATTCACGGGTGACTTGTGTGAAGTAAATGTAAAACCTTTTTCCGGAGAGTGACAGGAATGACCACCCACTGGCAACCTCACTCCACTGACAATTCCAACAGTTTGCTGTGGAATGTTCTGAATTCCTCGGCTAGAGGAGAGACAGGCCAGCCTTTTTGTACCCAAAACATTACTTTAGTCAATGTTACATCCTTGGTCGTAGCTTTGGCTATATCTGAGGGGACGACTGGGGGCGAGTCAAATGCCTCAATCATGAGGACCTGGTGGTCGCTTTCAATCTTGCAATCGGCTTCCCCGACCCCTGTGGAGTCCACCGGCACTAGGATGCCCTGACCCACCAGTTTGTCCAGCTCGGCTTCTATCTTCTCCTTTAAAGCAAAGGGTACCCGGCGTGGCTTCATCAACAGGGGGTCCTTTGTATAAACCTAAACCCTTTTTGAATACCTCAGGATGTGCAGCACGAACGTCCCAGATTGGGTCAGCATCTATTGCGTGAATGCCAGAAAGCCAGATTCCCAGGGGCCTAAACCATTGGGTCCCAATAAGACATTTAGTGCCCTGCTTAACCACCAATGGCAAGGAAGTGTGAATGTTTTTGAATTTAACCAAGAAATTACCCACCCCCAGGACCGGCAACCTTGCACATACCGGAGGGAAGTTTTAAAGGATTTGAGATTGGGTCGAGAGGCAGGGGGAATTCTCAAAAACTCCCGCTGTGGGATTATGGAAAAGGTAGTACCTGAATCGACCTCCATCTTGAAGGGGACATCCTGCAGGCTCAGATCTGCGAAGAAACGCTCGCTGACAATGGCCACTTGGCACGGCTCAGGCTCGGGTGACACTTTGGCGATGGACATATTGTGATGATGACTCTTCTTGGACTCAGGCGCTGGAGGTCTTTTCTTTTGCTGTCTGCATACTTTAGCAATATGCCCTATTCACCCGCAGTTATGGCATTCTGTGGTGCGGAAGGGGCACTTCTTGCAGTCATGCCAGGCTCCGCAGCCATCACACTTGCGAAGGAATTTCTTCTCCTGATCGTCGCGGTGTTCTTGGTGCTTTCATCGGACCGCTCAGACTTCTCCCTCTGCGATGCTGGACTCCGATGAAGAGGTGGAACCAGGTGATGCTGAGGAGGATGAAGATGAACTTTGCTGAGCTTGCACAGCTGAGTCGGTGGCACTGGTGGTGGAGTGGCGATGCCGGAAGAGCTTTATCCTAGACCGTGCGGCCTCAGATGCTACTGCTTCTTCTAGGACAGCCTTGAAGGTTAGCATCTTTCTGATCATGAGGCAACATTGAGCATCTTCGTCCCTCATGCCAGCCAGCAGATGGTCCTGGAGTGCTTCCTCGATGTTGTCCCAGTTGCACGGGGCGGCAGCAATGCTCAGAGCAGTGGCATAGTCTGCAAAGGATTCACCGGGTCGCTGCTCCCTTCTGTGGAAGGCCACCCTGGCTGGGAAGATTGAGACCTCTGGCTGCAGGTGCCTCCTCAGTGCGGACATGATTTCTGTGAGCGGCACCACATCCACATCCCGTGGCAGAACAAGGTGGGTTGTCAGCTCAAGTGTCTCAGCACCGCACTGAGTGAGGAAGCAGGAGCACTTCTGGTCTTCGTCGGTGATCTTCTGCGTGGCCATTACGTGGCGGAACCGGTGTTCGTATGTTGCCCATTTCTCTGGACATGCTGGGTCAAATAGACTGTTGTTGCTGCTGTGTAGGGACACCATCCCACCTTCGTCGCCAGTTTGGTGTTCAAGGACTGAAGAAGCAGAAGAATGAAGTAGTGAAATTCAGTTCTTTATTAGTGGGGTTTGAACACAGTTTGGATGGGGCAAAACTCGGACTTATATACACTTTAAACAGTAACAGTAACAACAATAACAAAAGCCCATTGGCTAACAGAGTGTGCACATTTTTCGATCCACTAATTTGCATAATAAAAAATACATGAGAAAAGATACATTCCGCTCCTGTCAGATTCTAATTTGTGTGCCATATCGAAATCTCACGCGATTACGCTGTCTGGCAAGATTTCATAGCTGTCAAACAGGGACGCTGTTTGACAGCTTAGGAAAACGCGGGAACATGGCGGTTTGAATCACCTTGACAGTTTAAGCACAGTTAACATACATAACACTTGCTTGCTATCAAATCAAGTCTTTGCCCATTCCAGGACAAGCTGACCTGATTCAACACATTCCATCTTATTGAATTAATGAATGTACTTGGAAGGAAAAGTACATATCCCTATCTTCTCTGAAGAATGTGTGTTTTCCCCACAACAACTTTGTAATTGGAAAAAGGGTACCATGGATTCTCAGTCTCTGACATTTTACCTAAATAAGACATTGGCCATCATGCGGAACACTTTGGAGTATATTTTTAAATACCTTCAAAGTAAACAATGTTCTTTTTAAAAAAGATATGTTTGCCTCACTGCATGATCAGAGTGTTTAGAGTGTAGATTTTTCATATGTTCTCCATAGTTTCATCATATTTTTCCCTCCACGATTCTAGAAAAGCTACTGCTCTATTACTAAATAGAAGTTTTTTTAAAAAAATAACATAGAATAAAATCTTCAGTTTGTTTTTAGTATTTTCTTTTGACAACTGAGAACAAATAAGAATTTTTTAACTTGTACTGTATTACTTTATCTTTTACTGTCCTTTAACTGTCCCATTTAGATGAAAGAAAAACGGGTGACAATGTTTTAAGGAACAGGCTAATCCACAGCATGACTCTATGAATGACCTTAAGCACTGAGCCCTTTAGAAAACTACTTTGATGGATTACAGTCTAAAATTTCAAGTGGTTACAGATGATATTTCAGAGTCAATATTTACTATTCTGATTAGTTTATGGAATTGGGTCTAGGAGTGTAAAATGCTGGGGAAATGATAAAAGAAGTTGAGAGAGATCAGGGGAATGGAAAATGGAAAGAAGAATACTTTGGTAAAATATAGTTGCACAAATCTGGAAATCATGTTACTCCATGCTTTGATTTGAAGTAAAATTTACCATCTGATTGCCATTGTTCCAGAGATGGGAGGAAGGTATGACTTTCCCAACTGTTGGACCTGCCTGCTGCACACTCTCCCCAAGAATGACTGCTAGGTTGCCACATTTGCTAGGTTGCCATCACAGCCTAACTTTTATCTGAACTCCCTAGTCCAGTGATGGCAAAACTTGGCATGCCAGCTGTTCTGGAACTACAATTCCCAGAAGCCCTGATCAGCAGGCATGGACCTCTGGTAATTGAAGTCCAAGAACACCTGGCATGCCAAGGTTCGTCATCATGGCCCTAGTCTATCATGTTGAGGGGTTATGTGTCCTTCTGACAGGGGTATATCCCTGCCACCCAGCTCTAGAGAAAAATAAGCCAAATGATCTGAATGTTCTTGCCTATGAAGAAATGAAGCTTTAGCAAAGCTTGTGAAATATCCTTAAAATACAAAATCTAGTCTTTCCTGTTAGGAAGATTTTAACAAGAAATTGCCTTTCAAAACAGTGCAGCTCAATTTAAAATATTTAAAGGATAGAAAAAAGATTTTTTTGGTGGAGGTAGCAAGGGAGAACAAGAAAATGCTACAAGTTACATATATAAGATTTTAAATAAAACTAGCAGGGGTACCTGGCTGCGCCCAGGTTGGAACCAAGCCTTGGCGAGGAGAGTCCCGTGTCAGGCGCCCCCGCCCCATTCTCTGTCCTGCAGGCAGTCTGCTTGTTTGGAGGCCCCTGTTGCCACAGCAATAGCAGGCCTTTCTCCCCCAGGCCTTCCAGCAAGGCCGTGGCCACCACCAGCTTGTCCAGGGGTGTGTGATTTTTTTTTATTTTTAAAAGGAGGGGTAGTGGCTTTTCCTTCCCTCTTCCTCTTTCCCAATTCACCCTGTGTTTCCTTCCTTCCCCTCCTTCCTCTCCCATCCTCCCCATTTTCATCTTCTTCCCCTTCTCCCTCTCCAAGGGCCCGGTGGAGGTGATTCAGGTAGCATGGTAAGGCCATATAGGTTTTGGCGTTTTGCTCGGGTTTGGTAGGGGCCTTGTCGCAGCGGCTTTTCACCCCTTGGCTAGGGGTGCCTGAGGTTTTCCCGGCTATTTTGGGGACATCTTCTTGGCCCCCATTGCCGTGCTGGGTGTGGTGGCCACCTGCGGTGGCCTTGCCACTGCAGCCCTGTGCATTCCGGCCATGGGTGCCACTGTGTTTCTCAGCCACATTATGCTTTGCGGGTGTCAGTTGGTCTGTATGCGCATGTGACCGGTGCCCCACCACTCTTGCTCTCAGCCTGGCCTCCCTGATTGGCCGTGTTGCACTGCAGTGTCTGTTGGGAGTTGTATTTTTATGTTTTGTTGTATTTGTGGTGTGCAGGCCCCACCCTCGGCCTCGGGACCCTCGCAGTTCTGACCCTGGTTGCAAAAGATATGTGTGTGCCAAGTATCATGGTATTTGCTCCAGGGGTGTGGAAACGTATTCCGCATACGTATGGCCACACCTCTTCCTTATAGGTATAGATTTAATGAAGTCACTCTAACATTACTAGGTATGTATTACCTACTTAAATGAAGTCTTGGCAGAGGATATACAGGGCTCATTGCAGAAAAGAAGAGCCAAGAAACAGCACCTTAGCCTCTTGCTTAGATGCTACTAGAAAGTTGGGCTGAGGACAAATTTCCATTGCAACAAAAAGCTGGAATCAACAGCTGAAATCCTGTTACAAAGTTATGTAAACTATGGAATATTTAGATATGAATTGCCAAAAGTTAAGAAATCTTGCATGCTGAGTCACACAACTCAATATGCAACAGATACTGCCTATGTAGACTTCTTAATTTATAATAATTCATATCTAAAAGTTATGCAGTTTGTGTAATTGTGCAACAGGATTTCAGCCAACAAAAGCCAACCTCTTAGTGAACATGGACTGTTGTTTTGTTCCCTAGTGTAATAAGTGGTCTATTCATCATGCCAGGATCCATTTTCATGATACAATTTTAAACTGGCATCTCAAAAGTGTTGAACAGTTCCACCTCAACAAAGCATGGAGTAAAAAAGCTTAAGTTCTCAATGTCAACTAGGAAAGAAAAAGTAAGTGTGGTCTATTCCTACTTTTTGCCTGAGTGCTAAAGCGTAGATGTGCACACTAGTGTACTCCCTGTACTTTGTCTGTCTAGCACAGTATTCAAAGAACCTTACCAATATGTGACTCCCAGGATTCTGCAAGATTGGATGCCATGAGTCTTAAAGCAGTTCAGACACTGTGCAACCACATTGTATGAGTCTGAGACTGGAGCCAACATATGTTTCCATGGCTCATTAGAATGCATTTATATGCACAATATATAAATTGTATACTGGGCAATGGCTGTTTACAGCTAGAGACCATTGCCAGAACTGAGGACACTAGGCAATGGACCACCATGAAGAGGAATATAGGAGCCATTGGGGATTCTGAAGACTCACTTCAGATTATGTCCATTCAGATGAGCATCTGGCTCTGGCTGAGAATGACCAGAGCTCCTTGCATGAAGTGCAGCCATAGGTGTCAAGTATCCCAATTTGGCCAGGAAAACCCCATAATTTAGCCCTCTTCCCACCATCACGTATTTTTAAAATAATCTCCAGTATTTCCCCCTTCTGAGCCCAGGGGCGGAGTTTGCCCTCCACCTGGCTTGTGTGGAGCTGTGGGGAGAGTAAAAGCGAGACGGATCTGCCGAGCAAACCCAGCCAGAGCAGGGAGGAGTAACGCCGGAGTGGGATGGGGGAGAAAGTAATGCCGTTCTTCTGCCAGGAGAGGAGGAAGAAGAAGAAGAAGTCTCCCCTTCCTTCCTTCCTTCCTTCCTTCCAGGGATAAAGAAGTCATGGCCCTTCCTTTCACCCTGCTTCCCTTGCCACGACTACAAATCCCAGAATCCACTGCCAGCTTCAGCACAGACCAGGCCACGCCACGCCCCTCTGCCCAACCATTTGCTCTCTCTTTCTGGGGGGGGGGGAGAGGTGCTTCTTTGGTGGAAGGAGGGAGGGGAAAGAGGGTCTCCTTGAGAGTGTTCTTTTTTTCCCCTGCCATTCAGAACACCAGGGAGGAGGAGGAGGGGTGGAGGAAAACAGCACTGGGAAGAACCAGCCCTCCCTCTCCCCCAGGAAGCGCCTCATACGAGTACCTCAGGAACCGCCAAAGGCAGGATTTGGGGGGTGTCTTATTTTTAGTGGGGGGAGGAGGTGCTGAGGACAAGCACCTTGCAAGGGGAAGCCCTTTTTCCTGGGTTTCCTTGGTGGGGTGGGGAGGGGGAGAGGGGATGCCCAGAGACCCCACCCCACCCTCACCCCAAACCAGCTGGGATGAAATCAGTTAATGAAGCTTCTGTGGTGTATTTATCCTATGATTATTTATCTATATTCATGTTGCTATAACAGCAAGCAGAAATTGACCATCTCAAGTTCCCAGCTTGTGTAGTGATTGTGTGTGTGTGTGTGTGTGTGTGTGTGTGTGTGTGTGTGTGTGTGTGTGTGTGTGTGTGTGTGTGTGTGTGTGTGTGTGTGTGTGTGTGTGTGTGTGTGTGTGTGTGTGTGTGTGTGTGTGTGTGTGTGATGAGCTCCCATCTCAGCTCCTGCCAACCTAGCAGTTCGAAAACAAGAAATTGCTAGTAGATAAATAGGAACCACTTTGGTGAGAAGGTAAACAGTGTTCCGTGCACTCCAGTGTCTACTCATGCCTGCCACATGGCCATGGAAATGTCTGCAGACGCAGACAGTGCTGACTCTTTTGCTTTGAAACAGAGATGAGCACTGGATATGACTGACTTTCAAGCAAGGGCAACCTTTAGCTTTACCTAATAACAGCAAATCCCTGATTGATATTCAAATTTGCTGTGCAGTTTGGCCCTGTTTATGCAAATGCTTAGTAAAGTGCTTAGTAAAGGTCTCTCTTGCTTAAAAGCCAGTTGTATCCGACTCCAGGGTGCAGTGTTCATCTCCATTTATAGCCAAAGAGCCAGTGTTGTCTGTGTTTGCAGACATTTCATGGCCATATGGCAGGCATGACTACAGCCCAGCAAGTCACATGGGCAGATTTGGCTACACCCACAGATTTGGCCATGCCCACAGAGGTAGCCCCACCCACAGAGGTAGCCCAGCCCGCAAAATTTCCCTTATTTTCAAATCCAAAACTTGACAGGTATGAGTGCAACTGATCTTGTTTCTTCTTTGCTGAACCAACCCCACAATAAGGAGACAGAGACTTAGTTTTGGTTGAAAAATTGGGCCACTTTCTTAACTGTAAACTCTTATCAACATAACTGGTTAGATGCTCTGAGGTAGGCACTGGTGAGGACAATTGACTTTGACTAACAGCCACCGTTGTTGTTAAAGATAATTCTCATTTTGGCCTGATAGTTTGATCCCATACCAGAGGTCTTTTTATGTTAAACCTCTGACAGCCAGGTAGAACAGGCAATTAGAAGCTGTCAAGCTGGGGATACCCTGGTTCTCGGTCCACACTTGACTGGTCAGCCCTGTTCTCTCTTGCTTGCCCATTGTCCTAACAAATCAAGTGCGTACCTCCCAAACTGTTTTGGGATCAGATGATTGTCCCCACCAGTGCTAACTGCCCCGTCAACAAAAGAACTCCTCATCACTCAACCTCAGGCAGCAGTGTGGGAAGGGTGAAAAACCAAAGTCCAAAGGGCCAATCAGGACAATGGCAAACACCTGAGAAAGTGTCTGAGGCATGGTGCTAGTTTGACCGACATACTCACCAGTAGCACCCCTGGCCACCGCCTTCACTGGAGATTCCAG
This sequence comes from Bradypodion pumilum, assembly GCA_035047305.1. Taxonomy (NCBI): domain Eukaryota; kingdom Metazoa; phylum Chordata; class Lepidosauria; order Squamata; family Chamaeleonidae; genus Bradypodion; species Bradypodion pumilum. The sequence continues at coordinate 316,812,345 of JAWDJD010000001.1, forward strand.
CGGGCCCTGAGCATCGGGGCTCTGGAAGGAATTAGAGCCCTGCCTAGCACGAGCCAAGGCCTGAAGATCCAAACTGTCCACATCCATGGGAGGAAAAAGGGACATTGAAGTGGCTGACAACGGCGGATCTTTCTGCCTAGGAGGAGGCTGTGCAGCCTCCAGTTGATCCACCCTGGCAACCAGGGATGGAATAAGCGAAGGCCAGTTGATGGCCACAGGATTAGCCGTCCCCCTGGCCACAATATGAGCTGATCTGCGAGTCGCTGGAAGCAGATCAGCCCCCGATGCCCTCTCCAATGCGGCCATCCTTGCCACAAGGGCCAGTGGGTCTAAAAGCAGGGCCTCCTGCAAAGGCCTGCACCCTGTAGAGGAGCCAGCCCTGAAAGGCAGGGCCTCCTGCAAAGGCCTGTACCCCATGGAGGAGCCAGCCCTAGGAGCCCTGGTCGAAGAGGAGGGGGAGGCCCAGAGGGCCGCAAGGACTGAGAAGGCACCTTTGACACAGGCCTCTTTTTAGGCGACACCTCCCCTTTGGCCGACCGAACAATGTCAGCACGTGCCGCACCGGCCTCTAAAGATGGAACCGAGACGGGAGCTCACTCCTTCCTGCAGTGCCAGGGGATTGAACTCCGGTCTTCCAGTCAGTCAGCAAGCTCAGAGCAAGGCCGCATGTCAAGAAAGGCCCGAAGGCTATTGCCTACGGGCCAAAAGCGGTGGGTAAAAAAACCATTAACAAATTCCAGCTACCGATGGATCCAAGAGCCACGAAAAAATAGAGAGGCAGCGGCGCTGCCTCCTTGGGCGATCGTGGCTCGAAATATTTGGCAGGGCCAAAGACCAAACGTGCCCTTAGCTCAGCCGAATTTAGAACAGCGGGGGCCATGGGCACTGCGCCGCCTTTTAAGGTGGCTCTGAGCCACGCCCAGTCCACACCCACCACATCTCTGCACCTCCAGGGGAGAGAGTGGCAAAGTGCGCGCAGGCCGCAATTGTGACCAGCACGCGTACATTCTCAAAGTGCTATCTGGGCTCCTTAGGGGCTATTCTGGCTTTGCAAGATACTGTACAATCAAATAGCTTTTCAAGAAAGAATTATGGGCTGGCTATGGAATTTTGCTGACAGAGGCAGATGATAAAATCATGCTCCCCAAGACCAAACTCGAGGGCAAAGCACACAAAACCAGCCAAGGCAGTTTTGGTGGATGAAACAGGAACATCCTACAAGCATCTCTCCCCATCCCTGTCAAGTCAAAGTACAACAGCAAAGAGTTACTTTGCAGTAATTCCAAAATGACACTCCAAAGTTGCTGCTTGAGAGAGCTACCTCTCTCTCTCTCTCTCTCTCTCTCTCTCTCTCTTTCTCTGCCTGATGGTAGGGACAAGGATAAAGATGACTGAAGAAACTCATGAATCTGGAGGACGTGTGTCTTCTTAATACATAGCGTTCTCAGAGAATGTTTTTTAACAGTGTGTACAGCAAGGTGAACCCTTCCACAACTCTTCTCTCTGAATCTAAAGATAAAGGCATAGATAGAACATGTTGCAGAAAGGCCATAACTTCAGGAAATGTGTAAAAGAAAAGCAGTAACATCAGAGGGAAGATGCATTATAGGGGCCTTGGGGGTTTGTATGCCTAAATTTATAGTCAGCCAACTGGACACCCCCATCTCATGAAGAGAAATGCAATCCCCAGAATCCAATAAAAAGCCTATAAAACTGTGCGTGTCTCTCTCTGGGGAAAAACAGGTTTCTTATAAATATAAGGATGATGTGAAAAATCAGAATCTTTCTTTTAAAATGCTCAGGCTTTGAGTAAAGGGGTTCTTCGCTGAAAAGGCAGAATTGTCTTACCAACACTTGTCTGCACCAATGTACATGACTGTAGCATAGGCCAGTGTTCCTTTAGGATAATAAACTGAACTCACAGGTACTAATATTAAACAGCAAAGCTTTTGATTACAGTGGAAATACTCTGATCTCTCAAAAAATAATTATAGAGAGAGCCGTCTAGTGGCTCCCAGCTGGTTATTACATGTTTATGCCTGTAAACCTAAGGCATTCTCTATTACAGCAAATTACTCTCTAACTAAAATTTCAAATTGCAATTTAGCAGACTTCAGTTAATTGGTTTTATATCAACTGCCACTTCAACAAACATGATTCTCTTTTTCTATCCCACCCCCACCCTCTTGCCTTTTTTTAAAATTATGTCCTTTTGTCAAACAGTTCTACCTACTAGAGGTATGTGAATACCATCTGTTTCCATTCAGTCTAAATTACTTATCTGATTTGTATCTGAATAGTTGATGTATTTGGTCCCACCACCACCCTGCTCTCCATTTTCTCCCTATGAAAATAAACATGGAATGGAGGAAATGAGTGAGGGTTAAACTCTGTGTCATCAAATATTGCTTGATGTCCAACATGAAAGCAAGCCTCCTACCATTTCATTATTTCCTTCCTTTCTTCTTTCCCTCCTTTCCTCTTCCTACTGAAGAGGAATTTGCCATTCAAATTAGACAGCTTAGCTCCCATTCAATGCTAAAATGACCTATCCTATTCAAATTCCTCATTGTGGCAAATGAGGGGACCCTATTTCCCAAAGAGACATGTGTTCAATCAGTTAGATTGAGATCTGCAGCTGCCTGAAAGAAAAAGAAAAGAAAGAAAATATTATCCAATCTACACTTACCCCTTCTCCCAAAAATCAAAGCAATACAAATAGCACTTTCTTTTGTCTTACATGCCAAAAGTCACAATGACACTGGACAGTGTGTTTTGGGCTTTCAGGAATGCTTGTGCTATTCATTGTTTCCTGATCTGTTAATCTCTTCTTTAAGCTTTTTGGTTCCCCAAAGCTCAAAAACCAGAGTTTCCAAGAGAGGTCTGGCTTTTCATTGTTTTTTGAACTGTCAATCTCCTTTTGCTTTGGGTTTCCTAGTTCCCAGGGCCTCCGTGATTAGTTTACAGGAGACATAGGTTTTTCCTCTAGCACTTGTGTTATCGGTCTTCTGCAGCTTTGAATTTCCCTGCTTCTGTTAGTGTTTCTTTTATTTACTGAATGTATATTACAGTAAAACCCCAACTTACAAATGCCACGAGTTACATAAAATTTGACTTGCAAAATGATTTTGTGCTAAAACCATGTCCTGATTTACACAATTTCCTATGGATTTGCTTCGAGTTACATAAATTTTATTTTTCCTATGGATTTTCCTATGCTTTGATTTACATAAAAAATTCATTTTTCCTATGGGTTTGCTTCAAGTTACATTTAAAAAATTCCTATGGGTTTGCTTCAAGTTACATACAAATGCGACTTAAGAAAAAGCCTATGGAACAGACTTTTTTCGTAAGTAGGGGTTTTACTGTATTAATCTTTTTTAACCTCCAAATTGCCAAAGCAATGTTTGGTACTTTAGAAATCCTGAAGCGATTTCAGCATCTCTTCAGTATTTCCTCACGTTGCTTCAGATCTATCCAGAAAGCAACCACATATATCTAACTTGCTTTGGAGTCCAAATAATTTCCAAGCCCACTCAATGTACATGGCTGCTGCCTCTCATTGTAATATGCCTTCCATTTAAATCACTAATGTACTGTTTTCACATATAGTTCTTTTTAAGGTGAGCTCTCCAAAACTGAACAAGAGGCTGTCTAATTCCCAGGACACCCACTTCACCATTACATCACAACACTAGCAATTTCTCACATTTTTTCTCTCTACAATAGAATATATGCAACAAATACTATACTGGATTCAGCAGAACAGTTTCGGGAGGTTTCTAACTGCAGTGGGAGAAGACAAGAAGGAAGGAAAGAAGGAAGAGGGAAAAGGGGGATTGAAGACCAAACTATGACCTGATTAGTACGTTATTTGATCTGGAAGAGCATCTAGTCCCACCTCTTCCTTCATCTCATTCTTCAAGGTTTGGGCCTGGGTCTCAAGGAGAGGGCTTACAACAGTGATGGCAAACTTTTTATAGAATGAGTGCCCAAACTGCAAACCAAAATCTACTTATTAATTGCAAAGTGCCAACACAGCAACAGGGGAGGAAGGAAGTGCTCCCACTAGGCTGTTTGGCATAGGGGTGCAGGGTGAACTCTGTGCTGGGGAGAGGAAGGAAGTGCTCTCACTGGGCTGTTTGGCATAGGGGTGCAGGGTGAACTCTGTGCTGGGGGAAAGAGGAAGTGTTCTCATTGGTCTGTTGGGCAGAGGGGCAGGGTGAACTCTGTGCTGGGGTGACTGCACGGGTGCCCACAGAGAGGCCTCCGAGTGCCACTTCTGGCACGTTTGCCACCATTGGCCTAGTTCCTAGAATGCACATGACACCAAGAAGAAACAAATCCACTTGTTTCCAGTTTATACTGCTTTCATCATGTATTGTTGCTGCTGTTCCATTCCCTCTTCAACCTCATCTAAAAACTCTTCCCCCCAAAAAACTGCATGAGGTTTATTTCAATCTACTTCTTTTACTTCTGTATTTAATATGCATTCCCTGCAGTATCACTTCAATATACAGTATATCATCTCCCAAAATATACCTTTTAAACATATTATAGTAGCTGTTAAGTACTTAGAAATGTAATTAGTCTGCAAACACCTCCCTATTAATAAAAGTTAATGCCGAAAGGAAATGGGAGGACAGGATTCAGGCAATGGTTGATCAGCACACATAGCAATAAAAGCAGCAGGAAAAAAAACATATTTTTTTTTACGTTTAAGTAAATATCATCGATTGCCACTCGTATCCAAGAATGAATTTTTTTCCTGAAGCAGGAAAAATGTCATTGGCATGAATTTGTTTAAGGTAAATCCCAGCTTGCCATGAAGTGACATACACACTATGATCAGCCATCCCCTGCTGCACACACGAAATGAGACATGCAGAATTCAACACCAGGACTGCAATGGACTGCCACAGCCTTGAGGATATTATCAAGGTGCGCCTTCACAGCCAGTCCATCTGGCATGGCCTCTTCCCCCTCCATGACCATTGGGAATCAGAGTTCCTCCTCTGCTTATTTTGCCGTTGGGCCCAATATGATGGTTTCCAGTGGCATTTCCTCCATTGAGGCGACCATCACCCCACCTAAAGGGGCTCATCCACCCATAGCCGTTGGCCGCTTTAGGGAGTCAGGTTAGGTAATCGTTGTCTGAAACTCAGCGTTGATTCACTGGCTGTACAGTCTACTCCATAACCATAGCGTGATGTCCAGCCAATAAATATACCATAGATCCAATAAATAGCACATGTTATGCCCAGATACTGCAGTTTTTTAAGCTTCTTCACCCAGCCTAGAGGGATTTCTGTTAGTAACACCACCTCCCAAGTCACTTTCTAAATGACAGTTAAGTCTCACTCCTTAGAGTGATCTCTGGCTCCTCCAGGGATGCCTCTTCTCCGATCAAAAGAAAACGGTATTGAAATCTGGTGCCTTCTATGGATGTATCTCTGTCTGCTCTCTATTTGTGAGTCCTCCAGTGTATTCTCTTCATCCCATGAAGAACCTCTCTTCTTTTACCTCGCTCATCTTTCCAATTCTTCTGCTTCAAGCATCATCTTGCCCTTTCCTGTTCTCCTGATAACCTGCTCCCTTTCCTACCCGCTGCAGTACCTGCCTAGGCATTTCAGGTGTTACTGTAATGTTCTGGTGCTACTTTTTTTGACCAAAGACCTGCACAGAAAACTTAAGGCAGCACATAAATAAGTCAGTGATTAATGTGGCACAGATGTCATCAAATGTGTCTGTCACACAACCTATTGTGCAACATCATATGACATTCAATGGAGCAATATTAGCTGTGGGTACAGTACAGAAATGCCCAGCAAAATACAGTCAATAGTGCATAAGTCATTTCTATTCTGTTCATAAGTGTGTTTCTTCCCATATCGCTCATACATACAAGAACACAATCTAGATCAGGTGGGTAAGAGAACCTGATCTTTACTCCCTCTTAAAAAAAAAACAACTAAACATAGCAATATCATGGGGCTACTGGGCTCCCATATGCTTAGTTATGAGTCAAAATAATCATTCATGGTAAATGCTAATTACCATGTGAACCACCAAAAGAGTACATTAAGGGTTATGCAGTGATATATAAGTGTAATTGCTATTGTTCATTCCTATTCCAGAGTAAAATGCTACAAATCCAACATATTGTTCAGGTTAATCCCGATTTAGTGCTGACAAGCTGTAGCTTTCAAACGTGCTCCAGAAAAAATCCACACAAAAAAATAATGCCTCTACAGCAGGGGTTCTCAAACTTTTAAAGCTGTTAGCCAGACCATCCCCTCCCTCTGATAGCTGAGCGGGCCGGACTGGTGGTGCCCGACCACCACCGTAAACGCAGCCGTAAAATGCATCCACAGCTGTTGTAAACGTGCTTGCTTGCACTTTCGGTGGTGGCGGCGACAATGACATGGGCCACATGAAATGGTGCTCTGGGCCAGGGCCAGCCCACGGGCTGTAAATTGAGAACCTCTGATCTACAGTGCCAAAGAGTAGAAAAAGAGATAAAACTCAAAGCAAGCAAGCAAGCTGTGGGGAATGAAATCTGAAAAGAATATTATCAGAAAGAGTTGCTTACACAGAGAAACTGTAAGGTAAAGGTCACCCTTGCTCGAAAGCCAGTCGTATCTGACTCTAGGGTCCAGTGCTCATCTCCATTTCAAAGCTGAAGAGTCAGCGCTGTCTGCGTCTGCAGACATTTCCGTGGTCATGTGGCAGGCATGACTAGACACCAGGGCGCACGGAACGCTGTTTACCTTCCCACCGAAGTGGTCCCTATTTATCTACTTGCAATTTCTTACTTTCAGACTGCTAGGTTGGCAGGAGCTGAGACAAAGACGGGAGCTCATTTTGTCCTGCAGTATTCAGGAATCAAACTGCTGACCTGCCACCTTCCAGTCAGTGTCTTAGCCACTTGAGCCACTGCAGCCTGTAGGAGGGTGCTTTATTTAAAGCAAATTAAAATGTGCTCAATGTAAGAGAGTTCTTTTAAAATGATGGCTTGTAAAAGGAGTCTGTGTTCTAAAGTTGTAAATGGCATACTTATTCATCAGCCTGTTTTTTAAAAAGTGATATCTTAAAACCACAACTGGTTTTTAAAGGTATGCAGTGCAAGGGAAAAAAATCAATTTCTGAATCGTGATAAATAATGCTAAGTTCTTCAAGCTTGGTACACAGTTGGAACTTCACTCCCTTTAATAGCGTTGATGGTAAGTGAGTGAAGATAACTGCTGCTTACAATTCAGAGACTGATTCTCAAATGTGTGTAATCTCTAAAACCCAGAACTTGTATTTAGCTTCCTCTCAGGTAGCCCAGTGTTATGTAGCAGCAGAAGAAATCCAAACATTAACTTGAAATAATCACGACGGAGAGTTAGGATAATAAACATGATCATGAGAAGTAGGTATTCTAATCCGTGTAAATAATACATGGTGGTTCATAGAGAACATGGGGGTGGGAGGCAGAGGGCACCACCTGTTTATAAAAGGGGAAGACATTCCAGTCTGATATCTTAAAATGCAAAGAGCTACAATAGCCCTTTACGCCATCCTGCCAAAGGTGTTCCTTTTCTGTCTTGCCGCTTCTTCCTTCTGGAAGATCAGCAGCAAAACTGGGTCCTCAAATTTATGGGCAACCAAAAGATGCCAGTACGTCCTGCTGAGACTGAAGTGGCAAGGAAATGTGAGCTTTTTAAGCCTCCTCTTCATGCTTCTTAAATTAGATGGCATATAACAGGATTCCAAGAAGTCCTCAGATGTCTCTTGTTAGAATGGTGTCAGAGCTTAAAATTGAGTCTGTTTACCAATGCAACTGGCAATTTCTTTCATACAATGATTGTGTTTTCTCACATGCTTGAATGCTGTCTGCTTTTAACCCATTCCTGGGAGACATGAAGCTTTATTTACTATTTGGGCAGGGAGTTCTTCCTAATTTGTTGTGCATGTGGATTATGGTTAATCTTTTCAAGGGGCTTAGGTGTCGAATGCATCAAGGGGGACAACAACACCTTTTGGAATAAATTTCCCACCCACCATACCCTTGTGTACTGTCAGCTACTCACGTTGATAGTGGACATCACGAGTTTGTCTGTAGCATAGAGCCAACATTTTCTCCACTGGGCAGTGCAGATTCACTCTTTCAGATGGTGCTTTCTAAAAGGGTGAGTTTTAACAAGCAGTACATCAAGGATGTGTTTAAAGGAAAAGATGATGACACTGAAGCTGTCCTATTTTGGGTACATCATGAGAAGGCAAGACTCTTTGGAAAAGACAATACAATAAAAAAACCACTCACACAAAAGGTCTGTTCCGTAGGCTTTTGCTTAAATCGTTTTTTTTATGTAACTAGAAGCAAACCTATAGGAAAACTTATTTTTATGTAACTCAAAGCAAACCCATAAGAAAAATGAAATTTTTATGTAAATGGAAGCAAACCTATAGGGAAATGAATTTTTACATAATTCAAAGCAAACCCATAGGAAAAATGAATATTTTATGTAACTTGAAGCAAACCCATAGGAAATCATGTTACGTAAATTTATGTAAATCAGGACATTTATGTAAATCGGGACATGGTTTTAGCAGAAAATCATTATGTAAGTCAAATTTTATGTAACTTGGGGCATTTGTAAATCAGAGTTTTACTGTAATTCTTGGAAATGTGGCAGGCAGCAGGGAAAGAGGAATGCCAAATGAGAGATGGATTGACTGTGAGGGAAGACACAGGCTGGGGTTTGCAATTGCTGAGTGGGGCCATTGAGGACAGGACATTTTAGGTTGCCATAAATTGGAGATAATTTGGTGGCGTAGTAATAGTAGTAGTTGTGGTTGTTCTCCTTTTGTGTCCCAATCAAACTTGGACTGCCAAAATGAAGCCAATTTCTTTGCATTGTCATTGCCCAAATTTAAGTCCTTATCGGTGCATGTTTCTGGCAGTAATTAGCAGACCAGTAAATGAACCAGATTCTGTATCTCTCCACATTCACACCGTGTGTTGTTGTCCGCCAACAGCCCCCACTTGAGCATGTTGGTCTTGCATTTAGGGACTCCATTCCTCAGCCTATTCAGGATCCTCCAAGTGACATTGGGGAAGGTTGAGTTCCTCCTTTAATCTTGTTCCTTGGCCAGTGAGCTCCTTCCTCCATCTTCTAATTTGATTTTGCTCTTGTGGACCCTCAATACACTGCACAACAACAATTTTGCTACTGGGAAAAACACATGTGATTTACATGATATTGAGTGTGCTGAATCCAAATCTGAACTCAGAATTTGCCTATCACATACAGATTTTAAGCTATAGGCATGCTATAGATGTTCAAATGGTATTGGGTAATGTATTTTTACATGGGAACATTATAACAGTCACAGCTACCACTATGCCTGCTGCCACCTCAGCTGAATAACATCCCCTGGTGGTTTGCATATTTCATCAGCAGCCAGCCATGTCTGGGCAAGTCAGTGAACTGACATCAGAAATAGGTCTATAAGGCAAGATGTACCAAGGGCTTGTCTCTAGTGCAAAACCATCTTATTGGATAGTACAGCTAGGTCATTGTGAATCTGTTTTGAGCTAAAGATGAGTAGGCACAGCTGTGTTAATAAACCAGGCAATTTTTGCTACATTTATGGCAAATATATCCCGTGTGATCAATGCAAGAACCTAACCAAGAGGGTAAGATTTGCTTACTTAAGATCCTGGTGTCCTAGGCAGAATTGGAATTCAGATTTGGATTCAGCGCACTTGATTCAGTATAAGACACATGGATTAAACCAAGTAGCAGACAATATTTATCCTTTTGTGATGCAGTGTAATGTTTGTTTTTGCCATAAACTTCTTCCTGGATCTGAGCCAGTGGACTTGAGGCTCATATCCATTCAGAAGGTGTTGAGGGTCATTCTCTTGCTTAGTTCTCTCAGTATTCACTGCTACTTCTCTCGTGATCTTAGGTGGAGCGATACCAACTAGAGGGTATATTTTCAAGAGGGTGTAAGTGTTGTGTTCTGTAAAGCAGTGCCTTTAACAATATACCTTTACCATGTGTTATCAATGTAACCTTTCTGTGTGCAACATTATAACCATCACCTGTATCAATGTAAAGCCTAATAAGGGGACGCGAGCTAGTGACCACCAGAGGGCAGTAGCGAGCGTCCAGCTCTAATGGATCATAGCCACCTGCTTCAGCAGCGCGGGAAGATTCCCCGCGACTTCCTCACCTGGTCAAGAAGGGCGTGACCTCCTACGACGTCACGCAGGCAGCAACCAATAGTCTGTCAACGAGCCACATTCAAATGTATAGCCAGCTGTATATATTGAGCTACCCATCCGCCATTACCACATGTTCCTCCGGATCATCATGCAATAAACCTGTGTTAAGCCAACCCTTCGGCTGTGTCATTGTCTTTGGTCCCTTACACTAAATTGGCGATGAAGGTGGGATGGCAGCCCACGGGACCAAGACATGCGCCGGTTTCGAAATCAGGAAACCGGGCGACTGGGAGATCTTCGAGATGGACTTCCAGGCCGCACTGATCGAGTCCGAAGTCACGGAAGAGGCGAAGAAAAGGGCCATCTTCACCAGAATGCTCGGACAAGAAACAAAAAGGACCTTGGTGGACCTGATTGCACCGAGGAGGGTGAGCGAATTCAAAGCCAAGGAACTCATGCAGTTGCTGCGTGAGCACGTCCAGCCCGCCACGGCGATGTTTCCCACTCGGAGTGCGTTTTGGAGGCGAGTCCAAGCGCCCGGGGAGACGGTCGCCGCGTTCGTGGCAGCCCTGCGGCTGGCGGCTGGCCCATGCAAATGGGAAAACGTCGAAATCACCCTCCGAGACTGTGTGCTGTGCGGCCTGAACGACGCCGAAACCCAGCGCACATTAATGAACCAAGAGCCGCCTCCCACGCTGCAGGAGGTCGTCAGAGCGGCCCAGGCCGCAGAAGCTACGAAGGCCGGGGTCCAAGAACTCCAGGACTGGCGGCCAAAGTCGAGCCAAGTAGAGGCTCCGGTGCAGGCGGCCCGGCGAACTTCGAGGTCGTCTACAGAGAGCAGCGACGACGAGGACGTACAGAGGGTCCGGAAGGAGAGCCGACGATGCGACGGCTGTGGCGCGGCCCACGACCACGTGAAATGCCCCTTCCGGAAGGCCGAGTGCCACAACTGCGGCCGCCGCGGGCACATCGCCAAGGTGTGCAGGAAGAAGCGCGAGTCCCGGAGAAGCTCCCCAGACCGTTCCGCGGGACGAGACCGCCCAGCGAGACCCAAAGACGGCGCCCAGGCCACGCGGAAGCAGGACGGCGTGGGCCGCGTCGCCGACGGCAGCGAGGATGACGCCCCAGTGTTCAGCGTGTCTACGGGACACCCCCGCTACTTTGTTGAGGTACTAGTCCAAGGGGTGCCCATTAGGATGGAAATTGACTCGGGGTCCTCGTATTCAATCATTTCCCAGAGGGAGTTTTTCGGAATTGCCCCCCAAAAGCGGCCCAAGCTCAAAGCATTGAGGGCCACGTTACGGGACGTGCAAGGGAACAGTATTCCAGTGTTGGGGGTTGGAGAATTTCAGGTCAAATTCAAGGAGCACGCCGCGTCCCTTCCCCTGGTCGTGCTCAAGGGAGGAAATTGCAGCCTCCTCGGGACTCAATGGTTCCAGCCCCTGGGTTTGTTCATTGGGGGGGTGCATGCCGTGGGGATACACGCTGTTGGGACTGACCCAATTCAGGAGGTGTGCGAGGCGCACCCCGAAGTCTTCAAAATGGGACTGGGGAAATTCAAGGGGCCCCCAGTGACTTTCGACCTGGACCCGGAGGTCCGCCCGGTTCGCCTAAAACCACGCCGGGTGCCGTTCGCACTCAAGGACAAGATAGAGGCGGAACTGGACAAATTGGTGGGTCAGGGGATTCTTGTGCCTGTAGATTCTGCGGAGTGGGAAACTCCAATTGTAACTGCTCTAAAGTCCAATGGGGAGGTCCGCATATGCGCCGACTACAAGTGCACCATCAACAAGGCGATCCGCCCGAATGCATATCCGGTGCCGGTAGTCAGCCATCTGCTGGCCAGGTTACACGGGGGGAAATGTTTCGCTAAGCTCGACTTAGCACAGGCCTACCAGCAGCTCACGGTGTCTCCTGCTGCAGCTGCTGCGCAGACCATAGCCACCCATAAGGGGGCATTCCAGGTGACGCGCCTTCAATTCGGCGTGAATTCGGCGCCAGGAATTTTCCAGTCACTCGTGGAACGCCTCCTGAAGGGTCTGGAGGGGGTGTTGCCTTATTTTGATGACGTGTTAATAACAGGGGGGAGTCGGGCTGAATTGGCCAGGAGGTTGGGGAAGGTCCTGACGATATTCGAAAAGGCGGGGCTGAGGTTGCGAAAGGACAAATGCGTCTTCTTCGCAACCGAGGTTGAATTCCTAGGGTTTTGTGTGACTCCTGAGGGGATAAAACCATCCAAGTCTAAGGTGGCAGCCATCAAGAGAGCCCCCCGCCCCACCTCCAAGCCCGAGTTGCAGTCGTTCCTAGGGCTGCTCAACTTTTACCACTCCTTCCTTCCCCGGAAGGCAGCGGTGGCTGAACCGCTACACAAGCTGCTAAAGAAAGAACAGGCATGGAAGTGGGGCGATGCCCAAGAGAGGGCATTTAGTGAGCTGAAAAGCCTCCTGGCGTCCGACGCCATACTGACCCACTTCAACCCCAAACGCCCAGTAGTTCTGATCTGTGATGCATCTCCAGTGGGGGTGGGGGCGGTGCTGTGCCACGTGCTGGAGAATGGAAGGGAGGCCCCGATAGCATTTTACTCCAGGTCCCTGTCCCAAAAAGAGAGAAACTACGCACAGACGGACAGGGAGGCCTTAGCGATAGTCTCGGGGACGAAAAAATTTCACGATTTTCTGTATGGCTGCCCCTTCACTATTGTGACGGACCACAAACCACTGCTAGGCATTTTTACCGCGGATAAGCCCACCCCTCAAATCCTGTCCCCAAGGATGCTCAGGTGGGCCATTTTTCTCAACGCGTATCAGCACGCGTTGGTCTACCGGCCCGGGAAAGAGATCAGCCATGCGGATGCCCTATCTAGGTCTCCCCTTCCCCTAACGCCCAGCCAGGTGAGCATGGGGGAGCGGGACCATCAGGTTCTCTTGATAGAGGTGCTGGATTCGCCCCCCGTAGTGCCCGCCGACATTGCCAAAGCGACAGAGAAAGACAAAACGTTAGCGACAGTAAGCTCCTGGCTGCAGAAAGGGTGGCCCGCATCCTCCCCAGCGGAGGAGTTCGCTCCATTTTTCAGAAAAAGGCTAGAACTGTCCCTAGAGAGGGGGTGTCTCTTGTGGGGGCAGCGGGTGGTGATTCCCACTTCCCTTCGGAAGTGGGACTGCTTCACGTCAGCCACCCCGGCATCGTGCGATCCAAGGCGCTGGCCCGGAGTTACTTCTGGTGGCCCCAGCTAGACGCCGACATTGAGCACATGGTCGGCACTTGTGAAAGTTGCCAATGCTCCAGACCGGAGGAGGCCCGCCTTCCCCACAGGGAATGGGACGCGGCTAAGGGGCCGTGGTCCCGGGTGCACGTTGATTTTGCGGGCCCATTCAGAGGCACCCTGTTCCTCCTTGTAGTGGACGCTTTCTCCAAATGGTTGGAGGTTATCCCAGTCACGAGCACCTCCTCGGCCCAGACCATTAGGCATTTGCGGAGGCTCTTTTCCACGTTCGGCATACCCGACACGTTAATTAGCGACAACGCTAGTTGTTTTACGTCCTCCGAGTTTAAGGCATTCATGGAGATTAACGCCGTTCGGCATATTACCTCCGCCCCGTTTCACCCGGCCACCAACGGCCAAGTAGAGCGCTTCGTCCGCACCACGAAGGACGCGTTGCGGCGCATGGGCCCAGGGGATTTGAACCTACAAGTGTGTCAGTTTCTGCTAGGGTACTGGCGTCAGGATACTCCCCCGCAGAGCTCTTAATGCGCAGGAAGCTGACCACCATCCTTACTAGGCTAGACCCCACGAGGGTAGAGGACAAAGGAAGGAACATCGGGCTGGAAGTTACAAAGAGTTTCTGCATAGGCGCCCCCGTGCATTGCAGGAATTACGCCAGCACAGGCCCAGCCTGGGTGCCGGGCGTAGTCGTGGAACAAACCGGCCCCGTGTCGTACCGCGTGGAAACCAGCACAGGGCTCCTATGGAGGCGGCACACAGACCAGCTCCGACGCAGGGTCTCCGATGAGCAGGACACGGTTCACGCAGGAAATAAGTCAGCGTTAGGGTTCTCCCCCACCCGTTTAGCCCAAGGGGGAGGAGAAGGGGACCGTGGGCCCCCACCAAGGGGGAGGAGGATATCCTCATAGATACCCTGGGGGATCTTTCCGAGGAGGAGGAACCCGACCCCATACATATCTCGCGGAAGGCCCCCACAAATGCGGGTACCCCTACCAACTTAGATTTTGATTTTCAGAACCGGGGGGGGTTTCGGAGTGGTCCCCCACCCGTCCAAGCGAGAAGAGGGGTTTTTCGTTAGTCCCGACGGCCCCCGGTCTGCCCACAATGGAGTTTTTCCCTTCCCCTAAGACCGCCAGACAGCGGCAAGCCACTAACAAGTCTCCCTCTCCCATTTCAGGACAAGGGACCAGGGAACAAAGAAGCAATAACGCCCCCGGGGGGGGCAGCCCTCTTCACGGCCCAAACGCACATGCAACAAGCCATCTTGGCTGAGAGACTTCGTCTCATCCTAGGGGGGAGGGATGTTGTGTTCTGTAAAGCAGTGCCTTTAACAATGTACCTTTACCATGTGTTATCAATGTAACCTTTCTGTGTGCAACATTATAACCATCACCTGTATCAATGTAAAGCCTAATAAGGGGACGCGAGCTAGTGACCACCAGAGGGCAGTAGCGAGCGTCCAGCTCTAATGGATCATAGCCACCTGCTTCAGCAGCGCGGGAAGATTCCCCGCGACTTCCTCACCTGGTCAAGAAGGGCGTGACCTCCTACGACGTCATGCAGGCAGCAACCAATAGTCTGTCAACGAGCCACATTCAAATGTATAGCCAGCTGTATATATTGAGCTACCCATCCGCCATTACCACATGTTCCTCCGGATCATCATGCAATAAACCTGTGTTAAGCCAACCCTTCGGCTGTGTCATTGTCTTTGGTCCCTTACACTAAAGTAAGTTTGAGGCATCCTGTCACTACACCATGGCTTCATTAACAGCGATGTCAACTTGTTTTGCATCTGTGGATGTGCTCTATACTGGGACAGCATACTCTGCTGCAGAGATTTCAAGAACAAAGCTGATGTATTTTGTTGTGGTGCATAACAAGGAAAGGACATAAATCTTCATTTGCATTATCTTTATAGGCAAAAATGACACCCTCAACCTTAAGAATGTGAGGTATTTTGTGGGACTCATGGCAGAAAAAGAATATAAGAATGAAAACATTTTTCCTTCTAATTAAGGGAAAATGTGAAAAATCTAAGCAAAATACTGGCTCCGGTGTGGAGAAGATGCTAGAGGAGGAGGAAGCCTAATGCTCCCTGCAGATGAGGGTCTGGACTTTGAGACCTCTATCTCTTTGATGGATGGGGATTAGAATTACTCTGAAGAAGCTGAGGGTTTTGTTGTTGTTGAGAAAGAATGGGAAGAGGAAAGTGAAGTAAGGATAATAGTTAGGGAGGAGGAGGAGAAAATGTTAAAGAGGATGGAAGAAAAGCTAGAGCAGCTAGGATTGGTGAAATTGAGACAGTGAAGAAGAGAAGATGAGATTAAAAAAGGGAAAATATGGTGAAAGATATGCAGAAGTCTGAGAAAAGGTACCCAGAAAAAGAGGACTTGATGCTACCTGTGGGTTGTCCTTTTTATTTAATGACTGGTGAGCTGGTATGGTGATGGTCCTTCTGGAAGAAGCAAAGCAACAAGCCAGGACAAAGATACCACATAAACACTCTTTCTGTGGGGAAAGGGAATGTTGGGAGTGACTATAATTTGAGGCTCAGGAGGCTCACTAGATGGGTCGGAATTGTGGAGAGTTACACAAAGGGATTGAAGCCAGGGGCTGTTCTGCCAAGCACCTTCATTGCCTGCACATGTTGTGTAGCATTGAAAAGTATGCAAAAGTCTTTGGGAATGCAAGACAGTGTTCTAACTGTTGGCTAACCCAGACTGTAAATAGTTTAAAATTATTCTAATCCACACCTCGAAGAATTTTGTATTAAAGTTGTTTTCATTGCACTGTTAGAAAAGTGTATGTACTGTACCTTCAACTCCAAGATGGACAAGGGCAGGCTGACTACATTCTTACCTTATAAACTGTGCAAAATGGCTGCCACCCTTTTAAAAGATTGCTAATGCATTAGCAACAATTAAAATGAAATGGAAAACTTCCCCTCTCTTCCCTTCTGTAGGTAAGTAGAAGGGGGACTTCCCATTTCATAAGACTGTTAAACAGCTTCATCAAAGGAACAGCCAGTCAGCCACTCTGGTTCAATCCCAGTAATCACACCTGCTGGAACCAAACTAAAATGGAGTGATCCTATACACACACAAAAAAAAAAACCCTGGAGTCTGTGATAAGAAAATAAAGAAGGGGCAGGTAATCATCAACCAGAGGTGGGCTGGTTCATGATGGCCCATATGTCATTTTGGTGCTGAGAAAAGGAACAAACCAGCCCATCTCTAACCTGCCCCATAGTGTGGGGAAAATGCTTATCCAATCATATCCTTTGTCTTTTATAAAGGCATATTATATGATCATAAGTTCATTAAGTATCAAACATATGTATTTCAAGAGCAAAATACAACTGACATGGACAGCTGATGGAGTGAGCAGAGGGCTGGACCTCCTGAGAAGTTTTGAGGCAAGCACACAAAAACACTCTCTGTTAGAATTCAGCTTGATTTCAGAGGCAACCTTAGGGCATTTCCTCCCTGTCAAGTATCCTGTATTGGACAGGATTTCCCATATTTTAGCGCTCGTTACTCCCCTTTCCTGCCACTGTCCTGTATTTTGAACGGCGGGGAAAGGGGTTACTGTGCATGTGCACCCATTGCAAAGGGGTTCCGCGCATGCACAAATGGGTTACTGAGCATGTGCATGCGCATGCGCAGTAATTTCCCATATTTTCCAAAGCCACGCTTGATAGGTATGCCATAGGGACATTTTAGTGCTTGGGAATCAAGACAATGGAAGCAGCTGTAGACTAGCCTAACACATCTTTATTGCATGGGGTACAGCACGAACATGAGGTAATGGCGGACAAAAAGCTCCTTTTTATGCAGTGGCTATACATTTGAATGTGGCTCCTCGATAGCGCATTGGCTACTGTCCATGTGACGTCATCCTTAGTCACGCCCTTCTTGTCCAGGTGAGGTGAGGGCGGGAATCTTTCCCGCGCAGCTGAAGGTATTTGAGGAATGTGTACCATGTGAGCTGAACGCTCGCTATTTCCCCCTAGTGGTCACTAGCTTGCGTTCTATTGTGGTTTGTTACATTGTTTCTATTGCAAGATACAGCTTGTTACATTCACTCATTCATGTGGTTACAGATTGTTACACTCGCTCATTTGTGTGGTTACAATTACATTCAATACACAACAGACATTCATTTAATAAATTCATACTCAGTGGGTTATGTCTCATGGTTGTCTGTCTGCTATCAGAATGGACATGACTATGGGAAAAGATTCCTCCTGTCCACTGTAGTCATGTGGAGTTGGAAGTCGTCTTAGAGTGGACTGGAGAAAGGGAGATTCTAGGAAGAGGAATTCCCACTGCAGGTGTTGCTGGATAGAGCCAATGCAAGAGGACTCAGGCATGACTTCCAAAATACCTTGCAGCAGGGGGGTATTTCAGTAACATGCATTATCTGTCTGATAATGACACAAAAGTATGGTGTCAAAACAACTTGAAATGTATGTGGCTTACATGAAGCATTCAGCTGGGGGAACTCGGCATTTAGGGCCTGGATACCACTCATGGACAAAGAACCAATGGCTTAGAAAGAAAGTTTACATGAGATTTCTTCCTTCCTCGTTGCCTTTGGAGGTTTTGTGTGTGCTTTCAAAAGCTGTATAAACTAAGAAAACAGGAGTGAAGAAACAGCATGAATTATATATTCCCGAGAAGTAGGAAATTATACGGTCTAGGAGGTATTCAGCTACCTGATATGGAAATGGGATGGAGGATGTATAAATTAAATAGTGTCTAGGGAGGAAATAGAAAATGAAAACATATTCCACCTTCCATTCCGGAAGAAGCACTTTAAATAAATTTTATTTCACAAGCTGCGTGCCTCTGTCATCCCATTTGTTACTGATGCCAAATTACACAAGAAATTAAGTTAGGCAAAATTCAATTTACATTTCAAATTGTCAGCTCCCTGATTACTTTGGACTAGTTCCATAAAATACAGTGTGTTCCAAGTACATAGTCAAGAAGAATACGAAACACAGTTGTGTCGTGCAGAGAAAAACAACCGCTTGCACCATTTTCTTTGCCGATTCAGAGTAAGATACTGTCAAATATTGCAGCTCTTAGATGAAAGTCAGGGACAATAGATTTTGCAATTAGGTTGTTTTCAGATCTGTCTACAGGCCTCATCGCTCAATCTCTCCTCAATTAAACCAGATATAAAAGCTTTCAAGCCATTACAAGTGATGAAACCTAATTTCTTACCATACAAACAAAATTATCTTTGCAGTAAAAACCACTAAAGCAGCCATGGCGATAAATGTCACTTTGAAGTTTCAACATCCAAGCATGTTGTCTCAGGCACAAGACAGAGTATTTGGAGCCCGTTTACTCACTGGCACAAGGGCAGCACAAGACATTTTGCTGCCTGAAGTGGAGACCAAATGGTCTCTTCCACCCGCTGGTCACAGAACTAGTCTGATCACAGAGCCAGCCTTGTTCACCACACTTCTCTTTTACATTCATGATCAAAATGAGTAGGGGTTTTCTAACCTGCCAAAGATGAATTGAAATACTAGTGGGTAATTTAAATTCCACGGTCCTCTGCCCACCTGATGTTGTTGAACTACTACCCCCATAATTGCTCACTACTTTTGGCTGTGGTAGCTAGGCATGATCGAAGTTACATTCAGATAATATGTAGATCACTACAAGTTTCCCATTCCTTGATCACAGAAGCAATAAACTTGGTATCACACATGGTCAAAATGGAAGGTGGCCAGATACCTACTAGGATGTGCCTATGATTTCCAGAACTTATTGCGGCTAATTGACAAGGTGCTGGAACATTTCATACTAGTGTGCCCGATTGCACAATTGGAATACACTTTAGCACCTGATTGGTTAATTTCGATTAGCCACAGCAAAGTCACTCAAACCTTACTAAACACTTGTAAGCAATTGTCTTCTTTCTTTCTTTCTTTGATATTCCCTCAAATTGTGAAATACATCTATCTGCAGCACATGTTTTTCCACACCAAAGCAGTCTCCATTGAGGGCCTTTGTTTTGGGATTGGTCACTGAAACTTAAATATGAGATTAATATGCATGTCTGATTGCTGAGGCACATATTTCCAAAGAAACCTCATTGTGGGATGGAAAAATAGGTTGCTCATTGGGATCACAACTTTCCTTAATCTCTCATTTGATTGTCATTTATAATCAAGGTCTCAGGTAGCATCTCTCAAAGCAGCACCACTGTTCTGAAGATGCCATATGCCAGTCAAGCAACAACCTTCCATCTCTAATAAAAAGTTATTCATTCCTCAGCAAGTAGCTAGACTGGCAAACTGAAGGGGGCCCTTCAAGCAGACAGTTTGAGTTGTCATGAAAGAGCAGTTCATTACTATTTAATTGCTATTTCGCTGCTGGTGATGTTTATAAGGTGTCTGTAAGCTGTTGTGCCTCATATACCAAATACCTTAGCTGTCTCTGGGTAGTGTATACCTTAATTTTAGTATGGAGGGTAGGATGCTATTTACTGCTGTCCCTCAAGCTGTGAAATACCATGGGCTGGTTCCTGCAGGCATAAGAACATAAGAACAGCCTTGCTGGAACAGGCCACAGGAGCCCATCCAGTCCAGCATTCTGTCTCACACAGTGGCTCACCATTTCCTTCAGGGTATTCCCAAGGAGATGCCTTCACCTGCTTAGGATTCCCTGGAAATGGCATTGAGAGATATCCTGCCTATCTCTCCAACCCCGAGGTTGTCCTTAAGTATCTATAATTATAGCCATTGATACCCTTGTCCTCCATGAACTTGTCTAATCTTTTCTTAAAGCTGTCAAGACTGACACCTGTCACCACTTCTTCTGGCAGGGAGTTCCATAGACCAGTAATCCTCTGGGTGAAAAAGTACTTTCTCTTATTTGTTTTAGTACCCAAAAGTTTCATGGAGTGCCCCCTAGTTCTAGTGTTATGCGATAGGGAAAACAGTTTTTCCTTATCTACTTTGTCCACACAGTGCATGATTTTATAAACTTCAATCAGGTCACCTCTTAGATGTCGTCGTTCAAGAGTGAAGAGGCCCAACCGTTGCAGACTCAGATGATAAGGAAGGTGTTCCAGTCCCCTAATCATTCTGGTTGCCCTCCTCTGCACTTTCTCCAGCTCCATAATATCCTTCTGGAGGTATGGCGACCAGAACTGTACACAGTATTCCAGATGGGGCCTCACCATAGATTTATAAAGAGGCAAAATGACACTTGCTGACTTATTTTCTATACCCTTCCTAATGATCCCTAGCATTCAGTTTGCTTTTTTCACTGCTGAGGCACACTGGGTTGACACCTTCATTGAGTTGTCTACCAGGACACCAAGGTCCCTTTCCTGGTTTGTCGCAGAGAGTCCAGACCCCATCAGTTTATAAATGTAATTGGGGTTTTTTGCCCCAACATGCATCACTCTGCACTTACTAATGTTGAAGCTCATTTGCCACTGTTTTGCCCACCCCCCACCCCCCCACCCCCAGTGTCAAGAGATCCCTCTGGAGCTCCTCACAATCTCTCACAATTTTCACTACCCTGTATAATTTAGTGTTGTCAGCAAATTTGTAGTATTCCCATCATAAGGTATTTATTTATTTATTCAAATTTATATTGTGACCCACTCACTGTGGCGATTCGGGGTGGCAGCTGTACTAAGCCTCACAGCTTTCAGAGTAGTCCAGTGACATCACAAATCAAATGTAATACTGCTGCCTCTGTTCATGGCCACACTGTTTTGTGAAATTTTGTTCAATCGTTTTGACAAACTAATCCAAACACTATTGCATTCCCATTCCAAGTGCAACCCAAGCTCTGCTATGAAGTATGAATAGGAGAGTAAGGCCAATGAATTTTCAAAATAAAAATTTAAAAATGGCCTACACTAGAGAAATGAAAATCCTTGCTGCAGCTTTGTGCAAATAATTCTCCATGCAATTGCATAATTGGTTTTTACAACATCTTGCACAACCAGTTCTGCAACCCATTGTGCTACAAAAATTGCACTGGGCAGTAGTATCCTTGCATAAATAAGGAAATATGCAACTGCAGGTGGTACAGGTCTTATAGGGGCATGAGGAGATCACCAGATGCAGGCCAGTGCTTATACTTCTTTCCTTTTATTTTGTTGTGTACGGAAAGTGTCTAATTCCCCAGCATCTGTCACAGGCATTCACTCTTGACACTCTTGACACAGGAACTTATGCAACACCCAGGAAAGGAACAAGCATCAATATTCCCTCTTTGCTGAAATGTCTCTGCCATTCTTCTTTGGCCTGGAAAATTAAATGAAATTTTAAAAGATTTTATGGACATCTGTTCAAGTTTTACCTTGCAGCTGAAATCTGTAAATTATGCATATATGTGCTTATACCTAGAGAGAGAGATTAGTGCATACATGCACAACTTTCAGATTTCAGCCCCAAGGTAAAACCTGGGCAGATGTCCCTAAAAGTTTTTTTAATTTTAATTTATTTCTATAGTATAGTATAGTATAGTATAGTATAGTATAGTATAGTATAGTATAGTATAGTATAGTATAGTATAGTATAGTATAGTATAGTATAGTAATACCTCAGATAATGTT
Source organism: Bradypodion pumilum (assembly GCA_035047305.1). Taxonomy (NCBI): domain Eukaryota; kingdom Metazoa; phylum Chordata; class Lepidosauria; order Squamata; family Chamaeleonidae; genus Bradypodion; species Bradypodion pumilum. The sequence continues at coordinate 316,834,388 of JAWDJD010000001.1, forward strand.
TTCACCACATAACGCTAAAACCATATAACATTAAGGAATCTGGAAAAGAAATTGCATCGCACAATGTTAAAATCCTATGGGATGTATCACACAACGTTCGCTGAAGTTGTGCCGGTTACAATGTATCTCTATGGAGTTTAATGTTATGCGATTAATCCCATAAGATTTTAATGTTATGCGATACATATATCGCATAACATTAAAAATCGAATAATGCTAGGACTCATGGAACTAAGTTTTAGCATTATCTGGGGTATTATAGCATAGCATAGTATAAGTAGTAGCTTGGATGGATAGCTAAGTGGTATAGGTATCTGGCTGTTGAGGCAGAGGATGAGAATTTGATTCCCCACTGTGCATCTTGGGAGAAGAGCCAACCTATGTGATCTTAGGTAAGTTGCACAATCTCAGGGAACCCTCCAGAAGAAGGACATGGTAGACTTGTGTATTCTCTACATAGAAAACCCTGGAAAGAATCCCCATAATTCAGGATTGACTTGATGGCACACAATTAATATTATTATATAGTATAGTACAGTGGTACCTCAATTAAAGAGCATAATGCATTCTACCGGATTGCTCTTTAAGCAAGTTTGCTCTTTAAGCGAAACACCTTTGTAAGTGACCAATTGTGACTTCTGGCGGGGGGGGGGGGATTGTGAACCCCGATTTAGTTAAGCAAGTTTTTGGTTGGTTTTAGTTGTTAAACAAGGCGACCATTCAGAGAAAATTCTGCTCTTTAAGTGAATTAGTCTCTAAGCGAGGCACTCTTTATGCGAGGTTTTTGTACTATAACTGTATATATTGTTATGCATATACAGTTATAGACATAGTTACAGCTGTTGACGTTCTCCTTCTTACTTGTTAGTTAACATGGGGCAAAGCAATTCTGATTCCGATTCGGATCTTAGTTTAGATTCTTTCACCAAAAAACTGGAAAGGAAGCAGACTTGTCTGCCCTCCTTGTTGCCACGGCAATGCAGATGGCTGCTGTTGTGGACGTTCTGTTCTTCAGTGCAGATCCAAGGAACATAAAGAGAATCTACATCATTTGACACAGAGGATATTTGTACACTTGGTGGAAGGGAACCTCTATTCAAGCAGTGTGACTCAAGAGTGGGCTCTCCCCAAAGGCTCCTCCTAGCGTGGCAATTCAGGAAATGCTTCAGAAATGGCCCAGCCATTAATGTAATTTCTCCTGTTTTCTTACCTTATCTTGGCAGCCACGTAATGTAGCTTTTATTCCATCCTTGTCCTTTGTACATTAAGCTAATCCAGGTTCCGTGCCGTTGCTTTGACATGGTTTCAAACTGGCAGACCTTTCAAGCAGCCTCCCTGCCCAACCCAGTGCTCTCCCAATGTCTTGGATTACAGCTTGCGACAACCCCAGTCAACCTGTGGCCAAAGGATGAGGAGGAGTGTAGCCTGAGAGATCTGGAGGGCACCATGTTGAGGAAGAAAGCTTTAGAGAAAAGGCTTTACTTTAGCAGCAGAACTCATTCTGCATGCCAAAGATCTCAGCATCAACCCCTGGTATTGCTAGGTAAGATGTGAAAACTTCCCAGCCTGAAACTGCGGAATGCTGCTACCAATCATAGTAGACAACACTGAATTCCAAAAGCATGCCTAAGTACAAGTATGTTCCTGTGCTTGTAAGGGCCAAGCAGGTGTTGAAGGGGGTGTGGGCTCTCCTTTGATCCACATAAAGACCACTGTGTATGCTCTACTGGTTACTCCATGAAGATTAAACAGCCAAGATAGCAATTTATATCCTATTGTCCTTCATTGCTTCTGTTGTGTTTATGAGCTTGCTGTTTATCAGGGATGTGATAAAGCCATATCTGCACTCATTTAAAATTAATGAAGCTGTGGGATGGCTTCTTTCTCATCACGCTGTCAAAAAGAACACAAATTTAGTGGAACATGGCCAAAACATTTTTCTATGCACAGCCACATGAAAATGTGAAGTCATTATAACTAGAGAATGAGAGGCTATGGGGGGGTGGGTGGGGGGGTCCCCCATTTTCTTATAGAACCCTCTTTTGAGCAGTGTCTCACGACTTGTGTTTTACCTTTTGGCCTTTAATATAAACAGGCATCTGTGAGATAGGCAGTTAAAACAGAGTCTTAAATGGGATTATCTCAAATGAGAGTTATGGCTGAGGAACTGAAAACTGACTGCATAAATAAAGATTAGAAATGTAACCCAGTGCATCCTTTATTAGAAAATTTCTTTAGTAGTCAGGATGGTTTTATGTATCCCAGGAACTGTTACAACTATGTTTAATTATTCATCTCTAATTAATAATAGCGAAAAATAGATGCTTGTGCTTTCTGTTACATGAACATAGGGAGTGCTGCACAGAGGATGCAGATTAGGGAATAGAATTTTCATTCTAATGGATGTTTTATGTTCTGTTTTATAGTATAAATATAAAATGTTTCAACAAACAAGGAGTCCTTTTGCATCAGTTGAAGGTCCATCTAGACCAGTGGTTCCCAATGTGAGGCCCACGCCCCACAGGGGTATTTCAATTTCCAGAAGCCTAAATCAGTACATTAGTTGATCAGTGCTTTGGGGAATTAACTTAGTCTTCTGGGAATTGAAGTCCAAAAACCAAAGTTTGGAAAACACTGATTTAAACCAACCTCTATTTCGCATGGGCCAAACAGACATCCCTGACAAATCCACAGGCTTCAAAGCAATAGCAGTTCTATTTAATTTTCAGAGCCAACCTTGCCATTAGGCAGAATAAGGCAGGCATCTCATCTGGTCTGCAGTGAAAACCACATTGCCTGAACCATTCCTTCTGAATTTCCCTACCATCTTGTTCTGTGGCAGGACAGAGCTTTACTTGCTACATGGCCCCCTTTTGCTCCCCTTCAAAAGTACTTTGGAAAATGAATGACCCACAGAAGATATCCCAAGCAGTGGAAAACACATTGAACACAAGACCTACTGAGCAGTGGATGATGGCTCTCTGGGACTTTTCAGGCTGCACAAAAACTAGCTTGCTGTCCTCAATGGTGTGGGAGGAACTTGACCTAAACTACCCTTTTAATTTGCTCAGGGTGTGATGGAGAGAGACACAATCCTATCCTTTGTCACATGCAGCCACATGTCTTAGGACAGCCATGCAAATATCACTTAGTATGGGAACATCTTAAACCAGCACTTGAACTGTGTAATATTCTTTCTGCATTTTGTGGAGAGGCCATCATCCCATAACTACATAAGGGACAAAATAGTTACTGGTATCGTGGGGAAAGGGAACTAACTACAACTATAAATCCAAACTGTGTATTTTCTACCAACTTTACCACTGTACATTGATTCATTGTGATGACCAAGAGGCAAAGCAAAATCCAGAGGATGTTTTTTCCAAATGAAGTAAGTGTGCAGTGGTCTGACATCACTTCTGTTTACTTCATTAGGGGCCTGACCAAACAACTTCTATACATATCATGCCCTAAGGACATTCCGTGTCTCCACTTGAAGTTTCAGCTTTGTTATCCTGAGACCTATTCTGCAGCTTGTCACCCACCTCTGCTTTGTTTATGAGCACAAACATCTCAATTTATCTTTTCTCTTTTAAGCTGTAAGTGGGGTACAACATTTAACTCATGGATGAAACATGGGTCTCTCTCTGTGTGTATTATGCAGTTTATGCATACACCCCAGAGAATCCTGGGGGTGGAAAGTTAACCTCAAAACCCAATGACATTACCCACCCTGACCTACTTATCCCTGATTTTAATGCAGCTACATATTCCTGCACATCAATTTTACTATCTGTATACAGACACCTAGAATGTCAGTTGTTTCATTTACAGCATTAATTATTATTTTCACCTTATAACATCCCTATACCAGTTGGGAAAATATACCGTCTTGTTGGTATCACTCCAAGGAGAGAAGTAGCAAGCAGATACCAAGAGAACTAAGCATGAGAATGACCCTCCTCATCATCTGAACAGATATGTTACTCAAGTCTGCTGACTCAGATATAGGACAGGAAGAGCTTTATGGCAAGAACAAACATTCGTTAGGATACACAAGAGCAAAACCAAGTGAGAAGATGGAGGAGTGTTGTGTCCAAAGGTTATTTACACCATCTACTTAAGTTTACATTCGCCCTTAAGTCTTTGCGATATTCGCGCCCTTTTTGCAAGGCACCTGATTATATGTTTGCAACGATCCTAATTGGGTTGCACAGGCTTCCCCCCCTTAAGTCCACGCAAATGTATCACTATAACTGCCACCCATTTGTGTATAAATATATATATAGCTACCTCATCCGGTTTTACCCAGTTCTGACTAAAGTCCTAACACAGTTCTGACAAGGTCTCCGATTAGTTCTGACTACGTTCTGTATGCTATGTTTGAGTCTGTTAACACTCTGAACTGAGCTATAATAAAGATCATATTGTTTAACCCCCGATCTGCTGTGGCATTGCATCTTTAGCACAGACTCAACAAGGAGGGAGCTCACCAAACAAGAAATAAAATTAAAGGAGGATATGGCTGAGGAACTTAACCTCCCCTATGTCACTTTGAGGACCCTGATTAGGATGAGGGTTGGAGTACCTAAATGCAACACCAACAAGTTCAAGTTGGGGATGCTGGCAGACAACAACATGCTGTGTGAATGTGGAAAGGGACATAATCCAGCTCATTTGCTGGTCTGCTGGTTACTACCAGAAACTTGTATCATTGAGGATTTAAGTTTGGCCATGGTCCTCTCTTCATTATCTAGTGTAAGTGAATCTCTGAATTCAGTATAAATTGGCTCCTATTAAAATCCTGTCTTGCAAATGTCCTCCTCCTTGAGTAAACTGTACAAAGTCCATGTGATATATAGTGCTTTCAATCAGTGTAGTTACATGACTCTAATAAATATATATCTCTTGCTTACAGAAGCCATTACCCTAGTAAATCTGTTATCTTTTGTAAAGAAATTATGTATTTTTATCTGTTTTTTTTTTGTGTATGGGTTTTTTTTCTTGCGAGTGACCTTTGTACAAGGTTTCGGTGTAATCTAAATGAGTAATCCACCAGTTTGGCTTTGCCGCCTTGTGTTAGAAAATAAGACAGGTATAAGACAGCCTTGGTTACAGTTGCTATGGAAGACAGGCTTCAAGCTGACTGTGTGCAAATGACTAAGCACATGAGGTGTGTTTGTTTATATAGCTCAGGGATTCTCAACCTGCAGTCCATGGGCCAAGTGTGGCCCATGGCACCATTTCATGTGGTCCCCCACCACCGCCACCACACCAGACATGTTAGGAAGAGCTCAAGGCAGGAAAGTCTGGCTATACAGCATCTGGTCTTGGTTGTGTGAGATTGGGTGGGATGTAGATTAAACATGTTGGATAAATGTGAATTTCTCTTTTAATAGTTGTTGCTGGAAGGGTGTGGACATGCCCCTCCTGTATATCTTCCTTCTGGCTGCCATACCCTGTGCAAAAAGAAACCCAAAACAAAGAGGCTCAGTTCATAACCAATGAGCCACTTTGGACTCAGCCCAAGGCATTTCTCAACATTCCTCCAAACTCTCATGTTGTCTGTTACAGTAAGTCTTATGTGTCCAAGTTTAACCAACAGGGCAGCAAAGCCCGGATGCCAGAAGTGATAGTTATGGCTCTGACTATAACAAAGCATGCTTAACTTGTCTATCTAACAATCTCAGCCTACTGTCTGAAGGGCTACACTTTAGTCCCAAATGTAAATATCTCCCTTAATACATTCTTAATTTTGATGTTAAAGTCTCAAAGATGTATTTTTGGTGCCAATGATTAAAGTCTTTTGTTGGGAGAGTTTAAACTGTATTCAAAATGTGCTGGTTTCATAGACCCAAGTGTCAAAGTTTTTTAAAAATGAGCATTGTGAGATATCCCACTTTTTCTGCATATTCTTTAAGGGTTCCCACATTCCTTATCATGTGCTAATGTATTTATACCATCCTTAAATCAATATCATTAATCAAAGTGACAATAGATTTTTAATATATTATTGAAATTATATGTTTCCATCTTAAGGTTTTTATTGCAATAAATGAGACACTAACTTTGTTTAGTGAAACTGAGATGATGGTAATACCCAGGGATCAGATGTTTAATTTCTTTTTTCATTATTCTTCTTGGATGTTGTTATGTGTTAGATCATGCTGATCCATGATTATTGCTTCAATTTATTCAATAGAATCCTGATATAAAGTTGCCAATATTATCGATGGGTGAAATTAGATTTACATTTTAATATAAACTTGCCAATTGGCTATTTTCATTAGGGATTTCATACCAGCAACCATTGTACAAGTTAGAGGATCCAGCAACGCTGCTTTAAGGACTGCCAACATACACCAGAATCTTGGCGGTAGTCATACTCCTGATTCAACTTTTATATCCTGGCTTGAAACACACTATGGTTTGAGCAACCACACTTTTTTGACCCACAGAGAGAAGGATGGCCTCTCTCATCTTCACCCTTAGGCTTCCTTTTTCTGAGTTTAGTAACAATCCTCGGAGTAAATAAGCACATTGCCATGAACTATCCCTCTTATTTTGCAAGGCATTTTAAATGCCTTACTCCTGAATGAGCAGGTAAAACTTATTAGCTATAAAAATAAAACACCTCTGTACTTGGGAGGTGAAAATAGGTACTGATGGTTTGTTAATATGCTTCAACAGAGTTGTTGGCATTTTTTGACTCTTTGAGGGTGTGGTTATGGGTGCAATGAGTGCTTGAACTTCAAAATTTGCTTCTGTATCTGGGAAAGATTGGTGCTTCTGCATAGTTCTGCTTCCAAGAACAAACCCTGGTTAGTTGTTATCTCTAAACTAACAAATAGCTCTCTATTCAGATGTTCAGCTCAAAAGCACATAATCTCAAAGGATGCTGCAACATTGGGACACAGGATAGAAAATTCTAGGAGAAGCAGTATAAACTGCTGGATAGCTCAGTGGTTTAGGTATCTGACTGCAGAGGCAGGGGTTGGGAGTTCAATTCCCCACTGTGTCTCCTTGACAGGTGCTGGAGTCAGCGATCCATAAGGTTTCTTCCAGCTCTGCAGTTCTAAAATGATGATCATAATGATGACAATTAATCACCACATTCTGTTAGAAAAGACTGAAAGTCTTTTAACAGTTGAGGTGCATGTATATAAATCTACATCTACATCTGTATTGGTGTCTTTCTTTGTGTGATGCAATCTGCCCATCCATCCTGGTTGTATTCCAGTAAAGTGATATGCATGAACTCTCTTCTCAGAAAGGTCACATCAATTTTTCTTTGCCTTCAGTACCATTTCAATCCTCAGACTGTTTGGGTGTGTGTGTGTGTGTGTTTAAATGCAGGAAAGGCAAAGAAACAACAGCCTGTGTGAACACATCTAATCTTTTCAACCTCTTCATAAATGATCTAGAGGTAGGAGTAAAAAGCAAGGTAGCCAAATTTGCTGACGACACTAAATTATACAGGGTAGTGAAAACTGTGAGAGATTGTGAAGAGCTCCAGAGGGATCTCTTGACACTGGGGGAGTGGGCAAAACAGTGGCAAATGAGCTTCAACATCAGTAAGTGCAGAGTGATGCATGTTGGGGCAAAAAACCCCAATTACATTTATAAACTGATGGGGTCTGAACTCTCTGCGACAAACCAGGAAAGGGACCTTGGTGTCCTGGTGGACAGCTCAATGAAGGTGTCAACCCAGTGTGCCTCAGCAGTGAAAAAAGCAAACTCAATGTTAGGGATCATTAGGAAGGGTATAGAAAATAAGTCAGCAAGTGTCATTTTGCCTCTTTATAAATCTATGGTGAGGCCCCATCTGGAATACTGTGTACAGTTCTGGTCGCCATACCTCCAGAAGGATATTATGGAGTTGGAGAAAGTACAGAGGAGGGCAACCAGAATGATTAGGGGACTGGAACACCTTCCTTACCATCTGAGGCTGCAACGGTTGGGCCTTTTCACTCTTGAACGACGGCGTCTAAGAGGTGACCTGATTGAAGTTTATAAAATCATGCACGGTGTGGACAAAGTAGATAAGAAAAAACTGTTTTCCCTATCGCACAACACTAGAACTAGGGGACACTCCATGAAACTTTTGGGTACTAGTTCTCAAACAAATAAGAGAAAGTACTTTTTCACCCAGAGGATTACTGGTCTATGGAACTCCCTGCCAGAAGAAGTGGTGACAGCTGTCAGTCTTGACAGCTTTAAGAAAGGATTAGACAAGTTCATGGAGGACAAGGCTATCAATGGCTATAATTATGGCTACCTAAGGACAACCTCCGGGTTGGAGAGATAGGCAGGATATCTCTCAATGCCATTTCCAGGGAATCCTAAGTAGGTGAAGGCATCTCCTTGGGAATACCCTGAAGGAAATGGTGAGCCACTGTGTGAGACAGAATGCTGGACTGGATGGGCTGTGGCCTGTTCCAGCAAGGCTGTTCTTATGTTCTTATGTTCTTATGTTCTTATGTATTCACCTCCTGATGTAATAATCTCCATCCCTATTTTGTCTGATGCAAGCTGTGCGTGCACCGTTGGCTTCAAAATAAGCTATTACATAGCATACTAATTTTCCATACAGCTGAACTATGAAGTAGCACAGGCAACTGCAAGGAAAGCAGTGTGGTGAACAAAACCCTTTCTCATTTCCCACCCTTTATTGCATTACTCTTTAGTAATGATGGTCATGACAAGGACCTGCCCCAAGGGCTGACCTTGAATCTCAGAGAGTGAGTGAGGTGTTGCTGACCCGGCAGCCCTGCTAATGAACAAAACATTTATGGCAACCAAGTGACAGCACAAAATACAGAAAAGAAATAGCTGTTGTAAAAAAAGAAGTACACAAAAAGATTGCATGCGGTTAGGTTAATAACACAGCAGTGGAATAAGGAAGAATAATCTATACCTATAAAAAGAGGGTTGGGCCGTGCGTGTGCGGAATGCGTGTCTGCACCTGCCCAGCCTCTCCCGTAATGCACCGTGGACACCTACCTTATGTCCCAGATACCATCGCTGCATGGGTCCAGAAGCCGAGAGTGGGGCCAATGCAGCACAAACGTGAAAAAAAGAAAAACTACCAGTCCCAGCATCCTCTGCACCACAACACACCTCAGCCAATCAGAGCACGGAGGAGGCGGGGCAGCCGACGTGCGTGTGGGGGGATGGCCGTCGCACCACCGCACCATTCAGCCCTTGCCAAACAGGGAAAATGAACACCTTCCCCACCAGGTGAGGGCCCCATCCGGTGCTCCGTTCGGCCCTTGCCTGATGGGGAAAGTAAGCACCTTCCCCGCCAAGCGAGGCCATGATCCGGCGCACCGTTCAGCCCTTGCTTGACAGGGAAAGCAAACACTTTCCCCACCAGGTGAGGGCACGATCCAGCACTCCATTCAGCCCTTGCCTGATGGGGAAAGCAAGCACCTTTCCCGCCAGGCGAGGCCATGATCTGGCGCTCCGTTCAGGCCTTGCCTGGCAGAGGAAGGGAGCCCCCTTCCTCACCAGGCGAGGGCCATATGGAGGCCACCTTTACCATCACCCTGCGGGTGTGTGTGTGTGTGTGTGTGTGTGTGTGTGTGTGTGTGTGTGTGTGCGTTAGTTAACCCCTCCCCCCGGCAAGGCCAGGCAAACAGCTAGTGAAAGATAAAAATAAGAAGGGAAGGAAAGATCATGATATGGTCTTGAGTCTGCCCAAGGCTACTCAGCTGGGTTGTTCTCTGGATACATCAGGAAGTAGTGAAGAATCGAATTTCTAACCTCTGGTTCTGCAGTCAGAAGCCTAACTTTAGGATGAATCTTGTTTGGCAAAAGTGATCTGGACAGGAAGAAATAAGGATCACTCTGCCCCCAGGTGGTGGCTATTGTTCTGTTAATTAATTCCTGCAGCTGATAGTTGGGTCTCTTTGCTCATGTCCTCAAACCAGATGGGAGCATTACTCAATGGTATGTTGGGTCTTAGATCTGAATCCAACCTTCCTGAGTTCCAATCTAGTCTTCTTGGTCTTTTCAGATGACCACATCTCTTCTACCCATTATTTGACAGAAAACTATAAAATGCACAGAGGTGGAGTGTAAATGTGCAAAATAAATAAACATGTTGGGTTCCCAGCTGTAGTATGAGGATTGCCTACCTAAAATGTGGAAAAAAACTCAGCAACCATCATTAATTGACTCCCATCATTTGCTCACTGCTTAAATACATTCCTCAGGAACTTCTCTTTAGCCCTTCATCTGAAAAAGATTCCCCAGCCTTGGTACATCAGTGGTCTACAAGAAACAGTTGATCTTTCCCATTGGTATTCTTCCATGAGGGCTGTTTACAGGGGGCTGCATATAAAAACATCTGACTTTTGTTTTGTCTTTGCACAGAAAATGACAGAGATAGAAATGTCTTTAGAAAGGGGTTAACAATTTAATTAGCTGTTTATGAGCTTAGCTAACAGATTGTTAAACATTTCTTTGGTGTATGCAAACCAAGACACAGGACACAGCCTCGGGCTGGGTTAACTCAGGTTTATTGCATCGTGGACAGAGGGAACATGAGGTAATGGCGGATCGATAGCTCTTTATATACAGCAGTAACACATTTGAACGTGGTGCCATGGTAGCCCATTGGCTACTGTCTGCGTGACGTCATTGCAGGTCACGCCCTTCTTGTCCAGGTGTAGGTGGTGGCGGGAAAACTTCCCGCGCTGTTGCCTTTGATGAGTTTGGACCAAGAGAGCTTGGACGCTCGCTGCTGCCAGCTGGTGGTCATTAGCTCGCGTCCTATTACAGGGTTTATATGATACAGCTGAAGGTTACATTGTTGCTATAGGCAAGGTTACATTGGCTCAGATACATTGTAATCCGTGTGTACAATAAAACCAACAGAACACAACACCCCTCCCCCCTAGGACGAGACAAAGTCTCGAGCCCACACTTAAACACACTCCCCCCCCTTAGGAGACAAAGTCTCTCAGCCAAGATGGCTTATTTCGAACACGCTGGGGTCTCGATGCGGGCTGCCTCTCCCCGGGTTTGCTACCTTCTCTTTGTCCCCTGGTTTCCTGTCCTGTAATATGAGAGGGAGACTCGTTAGTGACTTTCCACGGCTCCGCGGCGTTGTTGGGAGGTGTGCTCTTTCTTAGGGAGGAACCGGGGGCACTGGGGGCTAACGAAAAACCCCTCTTCTCGCTTGGGTGGGTGGGGGAACACTCCTGAAAACCCCCCCGGCTCGCAAAATCAAACTCAAAATTACTATCGGGGGCAGCGGTCGCGAACTCCTCTCCCCCTTCCCCGGCCCCTGATAGGACTGGCGTATCAAAAGGATATGAGTCGGGGCCGCTGCTATCAAAAGGATATGAGTCGGGGCCGCTGCTTCTGCTTCCTTCCCCCCTTGCTTGGGACTGTTGTCCATTGCTGTCTCCCCCTTGGGTTAAGCGGGTGGGGAAGAACCCTAACGCTGAATCCTGTTGCTGAGCTCCACTGACTGGCCCACTCACTCGGTGCCTCAGTTGGTCTGCGTGCCTCCTCCAGAGGAGGCCGGTGTTAGTCTCGACCCGGTACGATACTGGCCCCGTCTGTTCTACAACCTTCCCTGGTACCCAGGCCGGCCCTGCGCTGGAATAGTTCCTGCAGTGAACAGGGTCCCCGGCGGCAAAACCTTTCGAGACTGCCAACCCTATGTTTTTCCCTTTATCCTCGACCCTCGTCGGGTCTAGCCGGGACAGGATCGTGGTCAGTTTTCGCCGCATCAAGAGCTCCGCCGGCGAGTAGCCTGACGCTAAAGGGGTTACCCTATACGCTAAGAGGAACTGGCATACCTGGTGATTCAGGTCCCCCGGGCCCATGCGCCGCAGCGCGTCCTTTGTTGTACGCACTAGTCGTTCCACTTGGCCATTCGTGGCCGGGTGAAACGGTGCGGATGTGACATGCCGAATGGCGTTTGCCTCCATGAAGGCTCCGAACTCAGCGGAGGTGAAACAACTAGCGTTATCGCTGACTAAAGTGTCGGGTAAACCGAACGTGGAAAAGACTCTACTTAGCCGGCTAATTGTCGTGGCGGAGGACGTGCTCTTTACTGGGATAACCTCCAGCCACTTGGAGAACGCATCTACCACCAGGAGAAACATGGTTCCTCGGAACGGGCCAGCGAAATCCACGTGCACTCTGGACCACGGCCCCCTTGCTGTGTCCCACTCCCTATGCGGGAGACGGGCCGCCTCAGGTCGGGATTCCTGGCAAGCCTCGCTAGTGCCGACCATGTGCTCAATGTCCGCGTCCAGCTGTGGCCACCAGAAGTAACTCCGGGCTAGCGCCTTTGAACGAACTATGCCCGGGTGGCTGACGTGCAGCAGTTCGAGCACCCTCGTCCGCAGGGGCGCAGGGACCACCACCCGTTGGCCCCACAGAAGGCACCCCCTCTCTAGGGACAACTCTAGCTTTTTCCTAAAGAATGGGTCGAACTCTGTACTCGGGGACGAAGCCGGCCACCCCTTCTGCACCCATGAACTAACTTTTCCCAGCGTCCTGTCCTTGCCTGTCGCCCTAGCAATGTCGGCTGGTACTATTGGGGGTGCGTCTAAAACCTCAATCAGCAACACCTGGCGGTCTCTTTCTGCTCTCGCCTTTTGGTCGTCTGACAATGGCAGAGGGGATCGCGAAAGCGCATCAGCATGGCTGATCTTCTTTCCGGGCCTGTACTCCAACTCATGTTGGTACGCGTTGAGGAAAATAGCCCATCGCAGCATTCTCGGGGACAGGATCTGCGGCGTGGGCTTGTTTGCCGTGAAAATCCCTAACAGCGGTTTGTGATCGGTCACGATTTTGAACGGGCGGCCATACAAAAAATCGTGAAATTTTTTGGTCCCCGCTACTATTGCTAACGCTTCCCTGTCGGTTTGCGCGTAATTTCGCTCCGCTTGGGACAGGGACCTTGAGTAAAACGCTACCGGGGCCTCCCTTCCGTCCTCCAACACATGGCAAAGCACCGCCCCCACCCCCACCGGGGATGCATCACAAACTAGGACCACAGGCCGTTTGGGGTCGAAGTGCGTCAGGATTGCCTCAGATGTTAGGAGTTGCTTTAGCTCTTTGAACGCCCTCTCGTGCTCGTCACCCCACATCCATGGCTCCTCTTTTTTAAGTAACCGATGGAGCGGTTCGGCCACGGACGCCTTCCGCGGGAGGAATGTATGGTAAAAGTTGAGGAGCCCCAGGAAAGACTGCAGCTCGGTTTTGGATGTGGGGCGAGGGGCCTTTTTAATGGCTGCTACCTTGGATTTAGACGGCTTAATCCCCTCGGGTGTGATCCGGAACCCTAAAAACTCGACCTCGGTTTCGAAAAAGACACATTTATCCTTCCTCAATCTCAGCCCCGCTTTCTCGAACACGGTCAGTACCTTGTCCAACCTTTTTGCCAGTTCAGCCTCACTCCCCCCTGTTATCAACACGTCATCAAAATAAGGCAACACCCCCTCCAGGCCCTTTAGGAGGCGTTCCACGAGCGATTGAAAAAGGCCGGGTGCCGAGTTCACGCCGAACTGTAACCGCGACACCTGGAACGCTCCCTTATGTGTAACTATTGTTTGTGCCGCGGCCGTGGCGGGGGTCACAGGAAGTTGCTGATAGGCTTGTGCCAAATCGAGTTTAGCGAAACACTTTCCCCCATTTAGCCTGGCCAAAAGGTGGCTGATCACTGGCACCGGGTATGCATTAGGGCGGATCGCCTTGTTAATTGTACACTTATAATCAGCGCAAATGCGCACCTCCCCGTTAGCCTTTAGAGCCGTTACAATTGGAGTTTCCCACTCCGCGGAATCAACAGGAATAAGAATCCCCTGGCCCACCAGTTTGTCCAGTTCCGCCTCTATCTTGTCCTTGAGTGCGAACGGCACCCTGCGTGGTTTGAGTCTTATTGGGCGGACCTCCGGGTCTATGTCGAAAGCTACAGGGGGTCCCTTGAACTTTCCGAGTCCTTTCTTAAAAACGGCGGGATGCGCATCGCAAACCGCTTGTATTGGGTCCCCCCCCACGGTATGCACCCCCCCTATGAACAAACCTAAGGGCTGAAACCACTGTGTCCCTAGGAGGCTACAGCTTCCCCCTTTGAGGACAACTAGGGGCAGTTCCGCAGAATGTCTCTTAAAATTGACCCGAAATTTCCCGACCCCCAACACCGGAATGCTGTTTCCCTGTACGTCCCGTAGTGTGGACCTCAACGCTTTAAGCTTGGGCCGCACGTGGGGGTCGATTTTCAGGAACTCTTTCTGGGGAATTATGGAATAGGAGGACCCCGAGTCAATTTCCATCTTAATAGGGGCCCCTTGTACTAATACCTCAACGAAGTAATGGGACTGTCCCGCGGACACGCTGAACACTGAGGCGTCGTCCTCGCTGCCGTCCGAGACGCGGCCCACGCCGTCCTGCTTCCTCGTGGTCTGGGCGCCATCTTTGGGCCTCGCTGGACGGTCCGGTCTGGCCGCGCGGTCTTGTGACTGCCTCCGGCCCTCTTTCCGCTTTCTGCACGCCTTGGCGATGTGCCCCCGACGGCCGCAGGTGTAACACTCGGCCTTCCTGAACGGGCATCTCGCGCGCTCGTGGGCCGCTCCGCAACCCTCGCAGCGTCGACCGCCCTTCCGGACCTTCTGGACCTCCTCGCCGTCGCTGCCTTCCGTAGACGACTTTGAGGCCCGTCGAGTCGCGTGCACCGACTGTCCGGTCTTCCCGTGCACCGAATTTTCCGCCTTGCCGGCTCTAGGACGCCACTCACGCCACTGGTGCATCTCGTCCACTCCGGCATTCGTAGACTCTGCGGCTTCCGCGGCCTCAATGACCTCTGCCAGCGTGGGTGGCGGCTCCTTATTCATCAAGCTGCGCTGTACCTCCTTGTCTTTCAGGCCACACAACACGCCGTCCCTGAGGACCAACTCCAGGATATCGCCCCATTTACAGGGGGCGGCGGCTATCCTCATGGCGGCCACGAATGCCTCAACCGACTCATCCGGCGCTTGGACTCGCCTCCAAAACGCGCTCCGAGCGGGAAACATTGCCCTCGAGGGGCAGAACCGCTCTCGCAGCAGTTTCATGATGTCGCTCGCCTTAAAGTCGCTCACCTTCTTCGGAGCGATTATGCCCACCAGCGTCCGCTTGGTTTCCATCCCGAGCATTCTGGTGAGGATGGCCCTCTTCCTCTCCTCGTCTTCTCCTTTGACTCTGAGTTCTACCAGGGCCGCCTGGAAATCCATCTCAAGCAGCTCCCAGTCTTGCGGTTTGGTGATGTTGAAACCGCTCTGTGCCCTGGCTGTCCCGTGGGGATCCATCATCCCATCCTCGTCGCCAATTTGGTGTATGCAAACCAAGACACAGGACACAGCCTCGGGCTGGGTTAACTCAGGTTTATTGCATCGTGGACAGAGGGAACATGAGGTAATGGCGGATCGATAGCTCTTTATATACAGCAGTAACACATTTGAACGTGGTGCCATGGTAGCCCATTGGCTACTGTCTGCGTGACGTCATTGCAGGTCACGCCCTTCTTGTCCAGGTGTAGGTGGTGGCGGGAAAACTTCCCGCGCTGTTGCCTTTGATGAGTTTGGACCAAGAGAGCTTGGACGCTCGCTGCTGCCAGCTGGTGGTCATTAGCTCGCGTCCTATTACAGGGTTTATATGATACAGCTGAAGGTTACATTGTTGCTATAGGCAAGGTTACATTGGCTCAGATACATTGTAATCCGTGTGTACAATAAAACCAACAGAACACAACAATTTCCTACTAAATTTCCCATCTGTAATAAATGGGAACTTTTTTTAAAAAAAGTATTAGGTTGTTTCCCTCCTGTCTTCCAAAATTCTATAAAATATGCAGTATGTAGTAACAGTTGCCTTGTTGTATGAACTAATAACATTGGACCTCTAAAACTAGGAAAATAGATTGACCAGAATATAAGTCAAGGGTGGAAAATGCTGCAGCTGCTAGTAAATTTCAATAATTAAAATACATGGAAATACGGTAAAATTAATTAATTTAGACATTTGTGTGGGTATGTTTTTGAGTATTTATGATGACCCTAGTATAAGTAGAGTCCTATTTTGGACCTCATTTTGGGGGCTAAAAAAACCCGACTTATACTCAAGTATATACAGTAATAATTCCAAGATCTCTTGTCTGAGATCCTTTGCTGGGCAGTCTTGCTTCAACCAATTTTGGCAATGGCAAGATTTGTATCACATCCCTAATGTTGCTTCATATTTCCTAAAGCTTTTGCATTGAATCTGTCAACAGTATACAAATACAGTACATTGAATCTGTCAACAGTATACAAATAGCAGTATTGTCATCTTACATAGAAATCTGCTACAGAAACAAACAAAAAAACAACAACACCTAGATAAGTATTGTGTCAGTTCACCTTGTAAGAATAAGGAATGAATTTTACATTTTTATTCTGATTTATTAAAGTGTTTAAGATTGAAACACTGTTACCAGTAGTTGTCACTGATTATGTAAGGCAGGGATCTTCAACCTACAACCTGCAGGCCAGATCCAACCCATACTTTTGCACCAGCCGCCACCACCACTACCTCAATCCTTCTCCCCTCCGCTTGGCTTGGCATTTCCCTAACTGTGCTTACAAGACCCATCCTGTTATGGAGTGCCGTTATGGACACACCAAGCCAAACAGAGGGGACAAGGATTGAGGAGGTGGCAGTGGCAGAAGTGGAAATGGCTGCCGCAGACAGCTGCCCACATTTTTCCCAGGGGCTGCTCTGGCCAAGAGCAGCTCTTCCAGCAGACACACCTGGCCGCCTGTGTCTTTCCCAGGGGTTGCTGTGGCCGAGCACGGGCAAGAAGGACAGCCAGGACCCCTCCTTCACCCACACCATGCAGCTCCTCCAGGCCAGTAAGCAGGGAGGTGGTGTGTGGGGGAGTGTTGGGGGCTTGGGGTGGTCCCGCCACTGGCAGTGGTGAGGAGTGTCAGGGGTGCTCAGGGAAGTCCCACCACCGGCGGTGGGGGGAGTAGTAGTGGTTCAGGATGGTCCTGCTGCTGCCACTGCCAAATGCGGTGGTGTGACCACCCCAAGCCCCCGCCATTCCCCTGCCCCCATCAAAGGCCTGCCAATAGTCTGAGGGAGCGTGAACCAGCCCCCATCTTAAGAAGGTTGAGGACCCCTGATGTAAGGCAATAGTAAAGCTAAAGGTCACCCTTGCTTGAAAGCCAGTAGTATCCAACTACTGCTCATCTCCATTTATAGCCAAAGAGCCAGCGCTGTCTGAGTCTGCAGACATTTCCGTGGACATGTGGCAGGCATGACTAGACACCAGAGTGCACAGAACACTATTTACCTTTCCACCAAAGTGGTACCAATTATATTCCTGCAATTTCTTGCTTTCAAACTGCTAGGTTGGCAGGAGCTGGGACAGAGATGGAAGCTCACTCCGTCATGCAGCACTCGGGTCTCAAACTGCTAACCTGTTGACCTTCCAGTCATTAAGTTCAGCATCTTAACCATTAAGCCACTGCAGTCCCTATGTATGTCCCACTTCACTTTACAATAAAGGGACATCACTGAAGCATTACTCTCAGTCGCTGGCACTAATTGCTTATTTTCCTGTTCCATAGTGGATTATCAGGGAATCATTAATTTTATCTACTGAATGTGGGCATTCTCTTTAGGCCCCACTTGGACAAGAATACACATTTTTGTCTGATCACTCCCTACCCAGGTGGTTTGGGCTAATCACCGCTATTGTTCTGTTAATTCATTCCTGTGGCTGATAGCTGGGTCTGTTTGTTCATGTCCTCACACCAGATGGGGGCATTACTCAATGGTATGTTAATGATGGACAGTCCTCCAACACTGTAAAACTGTATAAATGTGCATCTCATCTGTGTTCAGGATCTTTCCCACTTTTATGGGTTCATGTAGTGATCATTCCAAATATCAATAAATGAATTTGTTTCAACTGATTTCTCTCTCTCTCTCTCTCTCTCTCCAAGAGAACTGAAGGCAAGGCATTTGGCCTGAGATCAGTGGGTCTTGATTCTACAGGGCTAGTTAGCCTAAAGAAATTGGATTTTTTGGCTTTAAAGTATCAACCTACAGATTTCAACAATAAGCCATTTCTCACTCCTCTGTCTCCTAAGAAGGGAAACGGAGCTATAAGATTCAAGTCCTATCCCTCTGTGCCATTTTATTCCTTGCCTTCACTTTGCATTCCTTCCATGTCTTGCCACATGCTCTGTTTTGCTGATTATTGAATTATGACCAGGAAGTCAAGCGGTTGTCATTTGTCTAGGTGCTGTTTTTGAAATATAATGCACTGTGAGTTGTTTATATGAGATATGTAAGAGTGGCACATTTTAAAAATTAAAAAGAAAAAGACATTGCAAGGGAGAAAAATGCAAACAATGATTGAAGCATTGCTTTATTCATATCATCAGGTCCTAACTTTTTCACATAATAAGCCCATTTATTACTCTTTCTCTGACAGCCTGATGGGAGTCCTGTTTATTGTGCCTTTCAAAATTTCTCATATTTCTGACATGTGTGCAGATCAAATATCCTCCCTGCTTCCTTTCAGCTCATTTTTTTTGCTATTTTCAGTTTAGAGACATGAACATTCTGTCTGTGTGTGTTATATCCAGTCTTATGATTTTTTATCATTTTCCAAAGTTTAATATCTTGCATTTCACCCTCTGTGTATAAACAGAAATCATTTCTAAGTTGCATGCACATGTGTGTGTGCGTGCGTGCACATGTGCTATCCTGTCCAAATACAAGACAATTTCCTGCCAATGAATTATTGCCTCACTGTGGAAATGATAAGTGTCTTGGGGCTACTTCTTTTGGCTAGAATTATCCTGGAGACAGTAGTTCAGTTACGATCAGCCTCCCACCACCACTGGCACTGCAGATCAGAACATAATTGTGTAAAAAGAAAGCATAAGTGAGTTTTAGAGGATTTCTTTTAAAGAAACTTAAAAAGTAGTAAGTCTATCATTAATTTATTGGAAATTAATGTGCTACAAATGCATACCCTTGTTATTAATTATGTTAATGTTTTGCAAAAATGCACCTTTAAAAGAGTTTTAAAAGCTCCAAGTCACCAAAAAAATCCCTAAATAACTCCAAAAGCATTTCAGAAAGTTTGATGTTCTGCAAGAAGCATGATGCAGCTGGCATAACAGGGCTAAACCATTTATTGGGTAATCAGAACATGGAGAACGGTGGCGCAGCACTGCTCCTTATATACACTGAGAAATGGATACATTTGGGCGGGAAGAGGTAGGAAGGGAGTGGGGTAACTTGGAGGTTATTGGACCGGAGTGAAAACTGTACAAACTGCATAGTTTAGGCAGGAACGCAGTCCCGCGATGTTGTGTATACATGCAGTTCAGCTGCCCGCCAGTAGCGCAGCTGACGGAGCTCACGTGGCTCCAATTCATCCAATGGGTAACTACCATGGGAAACCTTCCCGCCACAAGTGAAACTATGTTAGGTATGCATTACGTCAGAAGGACTTCACCTAGACTGTAACCAATAGTGCACCTTTGGGCCAAATTCAAATATACTGTGTGATATATATGAGGAAACAAGGCTCCGCCATTGCCTCATGTACAGATTGACTATGTTACAATAAAGTAGTGTTAGCCCGCCTGCCGGCTCGTGTGCATTCAATCTGCCTACATCAAATTGGCGACAAGGATGGGATAATAGCATCCCACATGGTCACCCTATCTCTGTTCGACACTTCCATGCCCGAGTCATAGGACCTCTACGAGAAGCAATTCCTGTACACGATGGCTGCGGAGAAGATTGAGGATGAAGACCAAAAGCAAGCCTGCCTGCTGGCCCAGTGTGGGTTGCCAACCCTGGAGCTGGCGAGAAACCTCTTAATGCCACAGACACTCAAGACGGCACCGCTGGATGACATCCTAGCTGCCCTGCGGGCGCATTTTCACCCAAAAGTGTTGGTTTTCCCGGCAAGAATGGCGTTCAGCTGGAGGGACCAATGGCCTGGAGAAACTGTGGCCAAGTATGTGGCCACACTGAGGCTTGCGGCTGTTCCTTGCCAGTGGGGAGCCACCCTGGTTGAGGCGTTGAGAGACCGCCTCCTATTTGGCCTGCGGGATGAAGAGGCCCAGCGAAAACTGTTAGCCCGAGATGAGGACATCACGTTCGAGGAGGTCTTGCGGGCTGCACAAGCTGCTGAAGCTGTAAGGGACAGAATACGGGCATGCAGGACAAGGTCCACAGCCCCGGGAAGCTCGGCATCCATGGTGCAAGCCCACAGATGTTCATTACCACATACACGAGAGTCAAGAGCTGCAGCCGCAGCCGCCACGTCCTCCTTGGGGTCTGGCAAGAGCGAGAGCGAACCAGAGGTCCAGAAAGTGAGGAAAAGGACATCTGAAAAGAGAGACACCACTGAAGCAAGCTGGTGCTGCAAGGGGTGTGGGGGATCACATGACCGGAAGAAATGCCCATTCAAGAAGGCAGAGTGCCACAACTGCGGATGGTTGGGACACATAGCGAAGGTGTGCAGGCAACGCAGGAAGCGAGACCCTGACCGGACCAGCCACTATGGACAAAAGGATGAGGCCATCTGGAAAGTGCATGCTGGGGACACCGTGGTGAGATGTGTGTTGGACCGACACACCTTTTTTGTGAAGGTACTGTTGCAGGGGATCCAGGTAAAGATAGAGGTGGATTCAGGGACCGCCTATTCCATAGTTTCGCAGATGGAGTTCCTGCAAATACCCCCTAGGGACTGCCCAAAACTGCAAGCCCTCAGGACGAACTTGCGGGACGTTCAAGGTAACTACATTCCTATCCTTGGGGGTGGGAGATTTCACCATCCATTTCAAGAACTTCACAAGGAAGCTGCCCCTGGTGGTTCTTAAGGGGGGGTCCAGTTGTCTTCTAGGAATCCAGTGGTTCGAACCGCTGGACATTGCACTGACTGGCATCAACGCCGTTTGGGCTGACCCCATTCAGGATGTGTACAATGCACACCCTGCTGTGTTTGAGAAAGGACATGGGAAGTACAGGGGGCCTCCAGTGGACTTTGATTTAGACCCTTCCGTTCGCCCCATATGGCTCAAGCCGTGACGAGTGCCTTTTGCACTAAAGGACAAAATCGAAGCGGAACTGGACAAACTGGTGGGTCAGGGGATTTTGGTTCTGGTGGACTCCACAGAGTGGGAGACACCAATTGTGACTGCCATGAAATCTAATGGAGAGGTTAGAATTTGTGCTGATTACAAGTGTACAATCAATAAGGCCATTCACCTCAATGCCTACCCGGTGCCATTTGCTGGCCACGTTACATGGGGGTAAATGTTTTGCGAAATTGGATTTAGCACAGGCTTATCAACAGTTAATGGTTACACCTGCGGCAGCAGCTGCCCAGACAATAGTTATACACAAGGGTGCATTTAAGGTGACACGCCTCCAGTTCGGCGTGAACTCAGCCCCTGGGATATTTCAGGTGCTTGTAGAATGCCTGCTTAAGGGTCTCCCCGGGGTCCTGCCCTATTTTGACGATGTGTTGATAACAGCTGGGGATGAGTCAGAGCTAGCCCAGAGGTTAGACCAAGTACTATCCATGTTTGAGAGGGCTGGGCTACGCCTGAGAAGGGACAAATGCACACAAACAAAGTTGAGTTTCTGGGGTTTCAAATCACCCCCGATGGGGTAAAGCCATCGAAATCCAAGGTTGCGGCAGTACAGAATGCCCCCAGACCAGTGCTAAACCAGAGCTGCAGTCCTTCTTAGGACTCCTGAACTTCTACCACTCTTTCCTCTCACAAAAGGCACCCGTGGCAGAGCCACTTCACCACCTGCTGAAGAAGGATGCAGTCTGGTGGGGGGGGGTCAGGAGTGAGTGTTCAATGAGTTAAAGCGGCTCCTCTCTTCCAAGATGATATTAACTCATTTTGACCCCAGGAAGCCCGTAGTGCTTGTGTGTGATGCCTCACCGGTGGGGGTCGGGGCTGTCCTCTGCCATGTGCTCGATAACGGGAGGGAGCCACCCAGATACCACCTTGCGGTGGCGGTGAATGGCTTGCCCCACTGGTCAGCTGCTGATCCTCCTCCTCTTCACCCTCCCTGGGGTGGTGGTATCCGGGTGGCCCCTTGCTCCGGACGCCTTGCGGCGGCGGCGACTGGCTTTCCCTGCCGGTCAGCTGCTGTTCCTCCTCCTCCTCACCCTGCGGCTGGGGGTGGTGGTGTGGAGGAGAAGGAGCATCAGCTGACCGGCGGGGAAAACCAGCCGCCACCGCTGCGATGCCTCTGGAGCAAGTAGCCACCCGGATACCACCACCCTCAGCCTCGCCGGGGGGTGAAGAGGAGGAGCAGCAGCTGACCGGCGGGGAAAGTCAGCCTCTGGAGTAAGGGGCCGCCCAGATACCATCACCCCCAGCCTTGCGGCGGAGGCGGTGAATGGCTTTCCCCGTTGGTCAGCTGCTGATCCTCCTCCTCACCCCCCCTGCATTAACCTCTCCATAGCATACCAGATGTTTACCCAGAAGCAGTCTTTGATTGGTGTAAGTTGTCAGCAGGCACTGGGAATACTCAGTGTATATCCAACCACAATAAAAGAAAGGTTTAAAAAAATACTTGGCGGGGGGTGAGGAGGTTGTGGTGCTCCAGTGTCCATGAAATGGGGAGGCATGGAGCCCAAAATGACCCCTATGAGGTCAAAATAACAGGATAATTGTAACCCATTCCTTCTAACCACTGTCTGGCCTATAGAAAACCTGGAAATTATTGACCCTGAAAAATATTGCCTATAGTTTGAAATGATTCTGCGTCAGGAAAAGAAAGCTAAAGGATGCCAAGCTAAGATCACCCTCTTCAACAGCTCTTCAGCCTGATTTTATTACTAGCTATTAATATAACTTTAAAACCCCAGTTTCTACTATTTTAATATCTTTCCATTTCAGCTGTTTTATGTGTTTCAACTGTAATGTTTGTGTTTAGAAATTTTACTGCTCTTGTTTTTATTTTTATAGACTGCTCTGAGAGTTTTGCCAGTTTAGTAATGTATGAATTTTTAAAATACATATTTGCTGATAGGGTGGGAGGCTGGGACTTGATTGGACTTATAGTATGTGGTGCTTTTCTGCCCCACAATCAGTGGCTTCTGAGACCATCTGTAAGGATCTTGCTAGCAAAAGGGTGGGGAAGCAACTTTTACCAATCCTCTCCTCCTCCACACTGTCCTCTATTCCCTAACTCTTTGGGAGTAAACAAGGCTGCAGAGAATGGAAACCACTCACCCCATTCCACTACTAGTAGTGTCTGGAAGTGGGATCAAATGTTCTTGTCCATATAAGCAAATTCAGAATCCCAAGCAATGAGTCCTTAATGGATTTGCTGTTCTATAATACCAGAAATCAGTCTGGCCAGGTTATCCTGCTATGGTAATAGAGTAGACCATAATGCCAGCAATTCAGCGCCGAGCATCAGGCAGCAGTTAACTAACCTGACAACTCTAAGGAATAGCGGCCTTGGTGAAGCCCACAGGGAAGGGTGATGGTCCCCAAGTGGATTAAATCCCACTTGAATCCATCTTGATAGAGGGCAGCAGCTTCATCAATACTGGCCTGGGGCTGAGGAGGACTTTGTGTGCCAAAAGGGCTCAGGACCAGAAAGTGGGTTTTCAGAATCGGGGTTACAAGTAGTTAGGCTTGCTGAATTTGTGGTTAATTTGCCAAAATTAAGCAGTTGTACTGGGTCAGTTGCTGGAAATACTGCAACTTGCTTGTGCTTATGGTTGGAACACTTTCCGAGTTATTTCTAAATATGGGTGACTGGACTAATGTCACATGTGGAACTGAGAAAACCACATTGTTAAATGATGATTACAAAGTGCATATACATTCAGAAGAGACTGTTTCTACCTACACATAGCTATGCCTAATAAAGATGTCTTTCTGAGCCTTTAAATCTGCATTGGGAGTAGTCTTCCATCATCACCACAATGGTTCCCCAAAGTGAATGGGTTCCTCTGTGACATTTTTGACAGCTGGAGACAAAACAATTCCTATCCTGACAATGTAATGTCATTGCAGAAACTGCTTTTGTCTTGATCTGATACCCTACTCTTTTATCCTAGAAAAGTTGAGTTTAAGGTACAGTAATGGATTCCCCCGCCTTTCTTTGAACTGATGAACTAGGTCATCAAACAAGGGATAGAAGTGTGCTGCCACAGTCATATGTAATTTTGTGGATGGCTGGATTGCTAGTTCAAAGGATTATGTTTCTAACATTCTATTTACAGGTCACAAATGTGTTGCCATCTGCCACCATCTGCCCATTATGCAGTATTGGGTCCAGAGTGCCCTCTCCATTCTCTGTGCAAGCAATGATGGTTTGAGAACTTATTTTTTTCACCATTTAGGTACTTTCTTTTTCTTCTAGAGCATATTCTCCAGAGCCTGGAAAACCTACTTTTGAGAAAATAACTTTCTAATTTTTTTTCAATCTTTGATCTTTTCATTCAACTTGTGTCCATTACCTGGACGTAAATCACAAGGTAGATCCTTTAGGCCAGGAGTTCTCAACCTTTTTAAGGTGGGCTTATAAGAGAATCCTGTGTGATGCTTTGAACGCATTTATAAGATAAGAAAGATAAAATAAAAGATAACAAAATATAAAAGAAGATTTATAAGATAAATGATTCAATGAAACAAAATTTTCAAATGTTAAACATCCCTGGTGAAGGAATTTATTTCTGAAAAAGTATTTAAACCGGTGGACGCATTTGGATGATTAAAATATAAGTGCCTTTCCGAGCCTCGAACAGATGTTTTGTTGTCTTTGTGGGATTGTACCATTTGGCCATTGTTTTCTTCCTATTCCTGAGAGCTTGGCACAGAACAGCAAATGGCAGCCACTATGTCTCTGTCAATAAAACTAAAATAATAAGAGTGGCCACCAATTTACTGTGCTTTTATGCCATCCTAAAATCGGCTGACTGAGAGGACTGCCTTACTGTAAGGCCAGGGTTGGCCCTGCACCAGATGGTCCTACCAACAGTTGGCTGACTCTGCTTACTGAAGTTATGTTTTTTGCCAGTTTTTGTTCTGCCATCAGTATTTCTGGGCCTGCAGTCATTACACAGGTTGCATCCATTTTCTGCTCAGAGCATATCAATAAGGAAACAAAAATGGGAGCACAGGGAGATCAAAATCATACACCAAGACATGTCCATAGGAGCAGTTTCCCTAAATGGCCTTTCTGGAGTCTAGATGGGAGACCTGGAAAGGACCAGCCACTCCAAGTGTGGAGAATTACAAAGGTCATGGCTGTAACAGAGCGCTATTTACTCACACCATGTTGCCCATTAAACATTTTCCAGGCCTCGTTATTGGGATGGCGATTGCAAGATGGAAAAGCAACAGGGCCGTGTTAAATGGACACCTCTGACAATTTCTAACTAAGCCAGTACTTGTAAGGGGGTATGAACGCACACTATTTTCATTATGGATCTCATTATTTCAGCTCTTCCCCGGGAACCATATTGTACTTCTCAAGTTACAGTGCATGACCAACTACTAGATGAATAAAAGGATGTTATATGCCCCCTGGCATTTCCATCTGTCCGTGCTTGTTAAAAGAAAAAAAAAACACTGGTTTCAAGTAGTGTAGGCCTTTCTGACACCAAAGATCACTGCTTGTTGCTCTAAGAAACCTTGCTCCCCCCCTCAAGATAATTAATGAGGAAATGGTGGACATCACTCCAGGCGATGGAGCGCTGCAGGTCCATCAGCCAATGCAAGAGCAATGAAGGTAGTCAGCAGGCAGTCAGAGCTTCAATGAAGTGCAACAAAGAAGAGGGCAGCTCAGAGAATCAGCAACACAACAGGCACAGCCAGAGTGAAAGGTGAAATCCATGTCATTCATTTGCCCTTTTTGAATCAGATCAAAGTGCTTGAAATCCTCTCAGACTTAGACACTGACGGAACCTGACAACAACAAAATACTTGTTTTGTTTTTCTCTCTCTTTTGCAGTTGCGTTTCAGAAGTAACACAAATGAGTGGGAATATCAGTCAAAAGAGACTTGTTCCAATGAATAGTGATTTCCAATTACTTTGTTTAGTTACTGTTTGGGAATTTATTTTTGGAGATTTATATGGAATTCTCATATCCATCCTAACTTTTTGGTTAAGTAATGGAAAACTGTCAAGTTATGCAAATAATGTCCATTTCAACTGGGCTGAAGAACTTAAAATATGGTCCAAAACAATTAAGTTTGAAAGTGCTTAGCACAAACAGTATTAGCTGCAATGAGTTACTTTAAGGGAAGGAATAAGGAATAACATGATTTCCCATATTTTCTAGATCTCCTCACATTCTCACCATAAACGGAAGTAGGAACCAACCTCCTCAACATTTTCCAAATGCTCCTTAATTTTCCCCATAGTCCTCAGTGGATCTTCAACAGTTAACAAAGTATCATCTGCAAACAAATTAATCTTGGTTTTTTCCCTTAGGTTATATTCCTTTTATAACCTCATCCTCTCTTATAACATACACATATTTCCATTATACAATACTAGATCTAGAAACTAGAGGCCAATATCTACAACAGGGGTTCCCAACCTATGGCCCATGGGTCTAACCTGGACCACTGCACCATTTCATGTGGCCCACTGCCACAACCATAAGTGAAAGCAAGTGTGTTTACGACAGCCGTGAAACGTGCCCGTGCATGCATAAAAATGGTTACATCAGCCGTAAATGCACCTGCTGCAGTCATAAATGTGGAAGCAGGCACGTTTACTTCCACTTCCGGAGCTCAGCTGTCCGGGGTGCGTGGTCAGGTCCACAGCATAAAAGTTTGGGAACCACTGATCTACAACGTAATGTACAGAATGTTCCTGCTGAGAAGGAACGGTGTTTTCAGGGGAGCTATTTCATGAGCACCCTTGAAAAAAATTTGCCTGCTTGGCAGGGAACTAGTTTTTTCTGTCTTTGGCTTATTTCAGATGGAATGAAAGCGCGGCGCCAAAATGGCCGCCGCGCTCTTTGCGCCCCCCCACCCACCCGGACTCAGACATCCGGGTAGTTAGGGGGCGTGGCCACCCCTCTATAAAAGGGGTGGCCACGAGGCAGCCGAGCTGCCATTTTGTAAAAGCGACGGAGAGGAGAAGTTTTTTCCGTCGCTCTTCGTCTTTTCTGGGGAAGCCGTTTTTGGCTGCAGAACATTAGTGGGATCTTTCCTTCTTATCTTCGGCTTCCCAGCCATCGGGTTTGATGCTTCCTAAGAAGATGGCTATTGCGACTAAGGCTCGCCCGAATAGGAGGCAGCAGTTGGGTCAGAGGACCGCGACTGCGCTCCCCCCCCAACAGGATCTTACGGAGGCACCCACCGGGACCGGTGGGATGGGGCAGCTTCAGCCGTGGCCCGCGGCTCTCCAGCCTCAGACCGGCCCTGCAGGGGCTTCGGCCCCCGGCCCGCAATTGCCGGCCATGGGCTTTGGGCATGGGGGAGGGCCTGGTGCGGTTGGGCTTAGGCCCCCGGCCCACACTTACCGGTCATGGGCTTTGAGCATGGGGGAGGGCCTGGTGCAGTTGCACAGCAGGGCTTACCCCCGGCCCCTCATGGGCCGGAGTTTTGGCCGTGGCCCTGTTTGGGGCCTGGCTCTCAAGTCGGGGGCTCTGGACCATTGCCCAGTGGGCCGTCCGGCCCACCTGGCCCCCTTTATGCAGGGGGATCTGCGACAGTGGATGCATTACTGGCCCACGTAGCGGCGCTAGAGGCATCCCTAGGGATCTCCAATAACCCCATTGGGGGGGCTTCGTTGCCATCTGGGGGCCCCCTTTTTGCCAGTACCTTTGCCCATCGTTAACGGTGGGATGGGGCAGATTGCGATAGGGCCCTCGGCTCTCAGCCTCAGGCCGGCCCTTCAGGGGATTCGGCCCTCGGCCCGCAGTTGCCGGCCATGGGCCGGAACAATTGGGGGGAGGGCCTGGTGCTGGCACACAGCACGTTTTACCCCCTCAGGGGCTGGATTTTTGGGCATGGCCCTATTCTGGCCCGGGATCTCAAATTGGGGCCCCTGGCCCACTAACTAGCCGGCCGTCCGGCCCACCTTATACTAGGGGTTTCCGTGGCAGGGGATGCCTGGTTAGCATGTTTTGCTGTGCTGGAGGCATCCTAGGCAATCCAGTGGGAGGGGGCCCTTCCCTATCTACCGGGGACCTTCGTGTTCGCCGGCTACTTCGACTGCTGCCACTCTGCAACAGGCGGCCAGCCGGGTCGAGCTGCTTGGGACACTCCGCCCTGTGCCTGCCGCCGTCCCGCAGCTCCCTGTTCATCCAGAAATGCAACCGGAGTGTGGTTGGATGTGGCCCCAGAGCTCGATTTCGGTCGCGAGCTCTGACGCCGCCGTGGGCCGGAACCCCCAGTGGAGGCGGCTCATGGGGGTGCAACTAGTGAGTATTAGGTTCAAGTTGAATGCACCCACATCACAGTCCACTTCCAGCGGTGGGGTTCAGTGGTCATGGCTTCGCCAATTTGAGGCTAGTGGGCATCACTTGCCAGTCTATCCCAGTGCCCCTTGGTTGCATTCCGGCACGACGTTGGGGGGAGTATGTGGATATATATTCTCCCTATGAATCGAGATCCCAATAAGGATAGGCGGTGCAGACAGGAGGACACAGACATGTGCGGTCCCACAGTAGTAAGCCACCACGCACTGGGGTGTCTGCCCCCGGGACAGTGCTGAGCATCGCGGGGGCTGTCCGGGTCCTGCTGCGCAGGCCCCTTTATGCAGACTGTCCCGTCGAGGGCTTTGCCGGTGGCCGGCTATTACTTGCCCCTGGGTGTTATTGGCCGCAGGCCATGAGGGGTAAGCACTGGAGGGGGACATGTGGATATTCCCCCTATTGAACTGCGAGCCCACTAGGAGGAGAGAGAGGGACAGGGCGACTGAGCCAATGAGATGTCCCATCGTAGTGAGCCACCGCGCACCTTGGGCCAACTGGTTGGCGGCAGACCTTGTACGTATGGTGGTATGCCGCAGGGCTTGCCCTGCTTGGGCCGTCCTGGTGCTTCCATCCATCGCTAATATTTGCAGGGCGATGGTTGATTAGATGGGCCGATGGCAGTTGGCTTACGGTGAGGCATGTGGATGAGGGTGGCTCTATACCCTGAGGGGAGGTGGGATGAGCCCTGTCAGCAAGTGTGCTCGCGTACATCGCGCCCACGTGGCTGGTGCATGGTGATAGGTACCATGGTGGTCAGGCTGAGCAGCGGACTGCTCAGACACAGGCTCCACGCTAACTGGTCGGGCGGGGGGTTCCAGCCCGCCTGCTGTGTTCGTCCTGCTCAGCTGATGATACGTGTACTAAGCACCACGGTCGTTACCGACTTCGTGTTCCCTTTTGCGCTGGCCCTCACGCCGCCTCCGCGTGCCCGCGGGTTGGTGGGTTACAGGGCAGAGGTAGGGGTGCACAGGGGCGATCAGAGCTCCGTCTAAAGCAACTAACCTTGTCATAAGCCCCCCCCCCCGCCCCAATTAGTATAGTCAACCTGGAGAGATGGCACTCAGTTCATCCAAGAAGGGATGGGGCGGGATACCTGCCGGTGGGTTTTTTCTATGGGGGTTTTTGTATCCATTCGGGGGCGTTTGGGGTCCCAGGATGCTACTACTCTGGTTCCCTTGCAGGGTAATGAAGAGGGGGCTCCACTGTCCACCGCTAAGGGAGTTGGGGCTATGGGAGTAGCGGGCGCCCTTCTTGGAACCACCTTTCCTAAGTCGACTGTCTCCCCCAATGAAGCGCATACTGAGCTAGAACTAGGGGACGTCATTTGATTCTCCAGTCAGTTTACCCTGTGGGTTCTCCATTCAGGGCTGCCATTCCTGATGACCTGGTTCAGTCAGGTGCTCGTAGTTGGTTCGGCTACTATGGGTGGCACGCTCACGCAGTTCTGGTGCTGTTTTGGCACAGTGTGATATGCACTCGGCTTTCAGATTATTGCCAGTGCACCCATTGATTTAGACCTATTGGGTTTTTTAGGTTCCGAGGGGAATTTTACTTAGATAAGACCAACCCCCTTCTGACTGTGTTAAGTCATGTTCAGCACTCGACTGATTGGGGACTTCACTCAGTGGCCATTTGTTCACAGGTCGGGGTCTCGGTCTCTAGCCCATTACCTCGACGGCTTTTGGTTCGGGGGTGAACGGGGCTTGGACACGTGCACGCGTCTCCTCATTACCATTCAGACACTCAGGTGGGAACTGAGTGTCCCCTTGGCGCCTGAATAGACCGAGGTCCCATCTACTAAGCTCACATTTCTGAATCGACTCTGTCGCGCGGGCATCCGGGTTACCCATGCATACGGTGGCTTGGATCTCCGCGGCAAGTTTGGCATTGATTGCCAAACATAAAGTGTGCCCTCGTGAGCTGCGGTTAATTCATGGCCACCTTAATTTGTCCGGTCTGGCTCAAATTACTCCTGGGTTTGGCGGGGTCTCTTCCTGGATATCAGACCTGATGGTCTGCACTAGATTTCAAGTATGGTCGGATACCTCCGGCTCCCGGACTTATGGGGTTTACTCCGAGGGTGGGTGCACGGAGCGACCCGCGATCTTACCTTCCTTGCGTTTTTTACCATTTCTGGAGAGCACTGATGCTATGGTGCAAGGAGTGGGCCTACTCAGTGGTCCAATTTCAGTGTGACAATGCGGCAGTGGTGCACTTTGTCAACACACAGACATGCAAATCCCCCGGGGTCATGACATTAGTTCACCTATTCTTTTGAGAAGCCTACGCCTAAATGTGCCGTTCTAGGCCAGACATGTTCTAGGTATTTATAATGACATTAATGCTGCTTTCCACCACCTGCAGATCACCCGGTTCCGTGCCGTACTCTGGAAGCAGAGGGTTTCCACTCGCCACGTTTGGCGATGGTTGGACGTTTGGCGAGGAGAAGGGAACCGGACATGTCATTGGTACCTCGCACGCGTAAGGCGTATCACTTTGCATTCATGCGTCGTGTTTGGGAGGGGTGGACACGGGAACGTGTCCGCTGCCCTTACATGCGTCATCCCTGTTCCCAGAGTTTCTGACCCACCTTGCACGAGGCTGGCTTTACTTAGGTACAGATAGGTGTGAGGTGGCTCTTGACCACGCAGCTACCACGGTAGCCTTTTTGGAGCGCTCCGCATCAGTGAGTGGGTGCCAGAGTTGGTGCCACCGGTGTAAGGCGGATGTGTCTCGTTGGGCACTGGAACTCGAAGATGTCTCTGTCACCCACGAGTGGGCTCGAGTGGGGATGCGGTCCTCATGGGTTATTCAGCACGGGCAGGCAGTGGTGTATACTGCTACGAAGTTTTTGAGACATCTGTCCGGTTGGTGCCCTACATGAATTTTTGACAGTGCCTGCTGTGCGCCCCAGCCTGTTTTCTGCCACCGGGATGGGTCTACCCTTCCCATATTACAGTCCCTAAGGGTGACCGGTGCCGCGTTCGCGGTGAGGGGCCTGTTTTGGCACCCAATTTTCTTAAGATAGGCGTCGCGTTGATCGCGGCTACGTGTAGGGTACTCGGAGGTGGATATGCGTGTACGCGCAATTTCTGATATGTACGTCCCCTCACTGTACGAGTACCTAGTTATGTCCTTAACATTTTTCTCCTCTTTTACAGATCCTAGGGGTCTCAACACACCGGTGGCAGGGGGCTAGTGGGCCGCAGCTATGTACACTGGGCAGCAGTATATGCTGTAGCGACAGAGAGTGGACCCCGACTGGGCTGTGTGCATCCGCACGTATGCGATGGTATGGTATGCGCGGCACATGGGGGCGGGAACTGTGGCCATTCCTGCTGTCTGTCAGGGATGCTGGACCGCCCAATGTTTTACCAGCACCTCGGCGGCATTGATCTTATACGGATCGCTGCTGTTACTTAACCGTCGAGGGGCGGTGACCTGGCAATTTATGTCACGTATGGCTTACATACGGTCGCTATGGTCTAACATCGTGCCGAGACACCAATTGGGGGAGATGCGGATCTCCCTAGTTAGTACTTTTCCGGCAACCAGTGGACGGGGCTGTGGCTCAGTCCCGTCCTGAGCATGGCTGTGAGACGGCCATGGGATACCGGATGATAGGCTTATACAAAAATTTTGCTGGTAAGCAGGCAAAGGGGTCCACCTGTCGGCTGGAGGTATGTACCTCGTTCTGGGTGTGATGCAAGCAGGCCTGGCGACCGAGCTGACGGTCTTGGGGGGGCGGTGAGTCATCATGGATGCCTCCCCGTGTGGCGGGTAGCACTGGTAAGGTAAATATTTATGACCCACAGGTATCCGGCAGGTTTGCAATTGACTGGCCAACACTAGATAGGTACAAGTTGGTTAACGACGAACCAGGTTGGTTGTCCGGTCAACGACGAACCAGGCAATGGAGTGATGGCAGGAGCTCTTCAGCATGCATCACCCCGTGATTTTACGGATACACGTCAGAGGGTGGAGTCAGTAGATAGTTTATTGACTACGGTCAACAATTTGTTTGTTGTTAACAAACAAATTGATACAAATGGATACATTGTAGCCAATTGCCATTGGCAATTTTGGGAGGAACCTTACCAGTGTTACTGCGGCCTGCTTGCCTTAAGAATTATAATTGGCTGAGTACCAATTGAAATTTATAATTCGGACTAGGGCATGAATCAATAAATGTGGCCCAATGCCGTTATCCACTTATACCGGTGTCTGAGTCCTTTTTTGGGGGGTGCGCCTGCAAAAAGCATTTGCTGCCACCCCCTGCCCCTTTATATGATTCCATCATGTGTAATATGAGGATTACTGTTTTCCTTGGTTTGCGGCATCTGCAGAAGATCTTGGAATGTATCCCCCACAAATATGGGGAGGGGCAGCTGCTGTACAAGTAGGGACTGCCGTGGCTTAGTAGTCAAGACACTGAACTTGATGACTGGAAAGTCAGCAGTTCGAGGCCTGAGTGCTGCACAATGGAGCGAGCTTCCATCTCTGTCCCAGCTCCTTCCAACCTAGCAGTTCGAAAGCAAGACATTGCAAGTAGATAAATAGGTACCACTTTGGTGGGAAGGTAAACAGCATTCTGTGCACTCCAGTATCTAGTCATGCCTGCCACATGACCACAGAAATGTCTGCAGATGAAGACAATGTTGGCTCTTTGTCTATAAATGGAGATAAGCACCGAACCCTAGAGTCAGATATGAATGGCTTTCAAGCCAGAGCATCCTTTACCTTACTGTACAATAATGTATCTGTCAAATAACTGATTGGATCATTTAAGCCCATTCCAGGAACAGTGATCAATGTGTTTCAAAAATGGGCCAAACCCTGACCTGCCTGAGAGCTTGATATGTTTGGAACTAAGACAACTGTTGAATATCTAACCACTAAGAAAGGGCTTGTTTATTGCTTTCTCATATTAGCCAGCAGATTAAAATAGTAACAACGGTAAAAAATTAAACTTCTTTCTAAAGACAAGATCAGTTAGAATATAGAGTTGAATAAAAATGGCTTTTAATGTTTTAATATTTAGTTCACTATGTGGGGTACACAGAAAGATCCTCCTCAAAGATTATGGTATTTTTGAGCCACAATCAGATGTACTTTGGGCAATGGCCACCTTATGCTGGCTAATCTTTTTCACACTAGATCAGGTTAAATGAAGTGCAGAATGAACTCACCGAAAGGTGCCTTCATTTTGACAGTTTCACTCCAGCCTAGACATGAAAGAAGTTGTTCACTATATAGTACATATCCTGAAATAAATCAGGGATGAGAAATATAACTATCCAGATGTTCATGAATTACTATACATTTCACCATTAGGTATGCTGGTTATGGCTGATATGAGTTATGGTCAAACAACTGGAGGACACTCATCCCCAACTCTGATATAAGAACAAGGAAGACACACGTGTCTAACAAGTTGGGTTTTGTAGCAAAGCAAGCATCCTTTCAAGGCATGGAAGCCAGAAGCAGCTACATGGGTTAGGCATGTGGGCTATATTATAGCACTGTTTTCCCACCCATTAAACTCTTTTAGGGACTTCCTGTATTTCAGCCTGACATACCTTGGTGTGAAGATAAATTCTCGTACCTGTGCAGACTCTGCTCTGAGTTCATTGAAAGAAGGAAAGGATAACAGTAAGAGACAATAAAAGAAACTAGTGGTCCTCAGAAGCTTTCCAAAAACGACTCATTAGTTTTGGTTTCAGGTTATACCCCATAAGACTGAACATTAAAGGGATATCTTTGCTGCCAAAAAAAGGGCAGTTTTCAGTACACTGTGAACCACGTTAATGTACTATATCACCTGTGCAAGGAATGATAAATTTTCTGCTGCGGAAGTCCTTTTTCGTTAGCTTGCCAACGCTGCCATCCATCATATTTCCATTATTTCTCTTGAATTCATTAGATCCAGAACACTCACTTTTTTTAAAAAAAAGAGGGAAGAAGATTAATATTAGCACCGTCTGTCTCAGGCACTCAAGGCTTGCATTCACATCCCAGGACTTTGTCACATTGCCTTGGACTAAGTGTTTTACTAACTTTATTGCAGACTTTCAAAATCTAATTTCTTTCGGAGTGAGGTGTATGATAAAGTAGAGTGCAAATAGATGACATCTGAATATGAATGCATCTTTTATGGGGCTGTGAAGAAAGATGAGCAAAAACAAATGCATTGCAACTCTCTCCCTTTGTCACTGGAAGCCTTTTGGTGTCCAAGCCATGCAAGCCTCTCTGTTTTTGTACACAACCATGAAGACTGCCAACCTGGCAGTTCAAAAGCAATAAATTTCAAGTGGATAAATAGGTAACCACTTCAGTGGGAAAGTAAACAGCATTCCGTGCACTTTGGTGTCTAGTCATAAGAACATAAGAACATAAGAACAGCCTTGCTGGAACAGGCCACAGGAGCCCATCCAGTCCAGCATTCTGTCTCACACAGTGGCTCACCATTTGCTTCAGGGTATTCCCAAGCAGATGCCTTCACCTGCTTAGGATTCCCTAGAAATGGCATTGAGAGATATCCTGCCTATCTCTCCAACCCAGAGGTTGTTCTTAGGTATCCATAATTATAGCCATTGATACCCTTGTCCTCCATGAACTTGTCTAATCTTTTCTTAAAGCTGTCAAGACTGACACCTGTCACCACTTCTTCTGGCAGGGAGTTCCATAGACCAGTGATCCTCTGGGTGAAAAAGTACTTTCTGTTATTTGTTTGAGAACTAGCACCCAAATGTTTCATGGAGTGTCCCCTAGTTCTAGTGTTATGCAATAGGGAAAACAGTTTTTCCTTATTTACTTTGTCCACACCATGCATGATTTTATACACTTCAATCAGGTCACCTCTTAGACACCATCGTTCAAGAGTGAAGAGGCCCAACCGTTGCAGCCTCAGATGGTAAGGAAGGTGTTCCAGTCCCCTAATCATTCTGGTTGCCCTCCTCTGCACTTTCTCCAGCTCCATAATATCCTTCTGGAGGTATAGCGACCAGAACTGTACACAGTATTCCAGATGGGGCCTCACCATAGATTTATAAAGAGGTAAAATGATACTTGCTGACTTATTTTCTATACCCTTCCTAATGATCCCTAGCATTGAGTTTGCTTTTTTCACTGCTGAGGCACACTGGGTTGACACCTTCATTGAGTTGTCCACCAGGACACCAAGGTCCCTTTTCTGGTTTGTCGCAGAGAGTTCAGACCCCATCAGTTTATAAATGTAATTGGTTTGTTTTTTTGCCCCAATATCCATCACTCTGCACTTACTAATGTTGAAGCTCATTTGCCACTGTTTTGCCCAGTGTCTGGAGTTCCTCACAATCTCTCACAGTTTTCACTACCCTATATAATTTGGTGTCATCAGCAAATTTGGCTACCTTGCCTGCCACATGTCCATGGAAATGTCTGCAAATGCAGGCAGCACTGGCTCTTTGGCTTTAAACAGGGATGAGCACTGAACCTTAGAGTTGGATATGACTGGCTTTCGAGCAAGGGTGACCTTTATCTATGAAGACTGGTAGCTTTACAAAAAGTTAGACTAGTAAGATGATCAATGATCAATAGAGGCTTCTTTTGCCCTGATCTCTACCAGTCATCCCCAGCATTTTCTATCTGCACTGTGTCTTCCGCCTTACCAAATGCAATAGTCACCAGCCATCATTAGCAGAGAGCCTAGGGACCCAAATATGATACTGGTTTAATGCGTGGATTAGGGAGGGAACCTGGGCACTTTGGCATTCCTTAGAAGTGGCACCATGCACTTTACACTGGTAATCTCTGTTGTTATTCTCTGCAGTTGCCTTCAAGAGGGCCAAGCCAAAAGGAAAATGGTGCCACCACCTAAATTCCCTGTGCAAAAGTCAATTTGGAGTGGCCATTCTATAGCACTGAAAATGCGATCATGTTCCCAGATACACCTGTGTGTTTTCATGTCAGAGATTACTCTGGGTTGAAAACATTTTGACAGGGGACACCTGAATGAGGGGACACCCTATCATGCAGCTCTTGGGGAATCAAACCCTATACTTTTGGTCTCCAAACACAGTGCTTTTACCCACTGAGCTTGAAGGCAGTAGGAAGGTTTCAGGAGCATGGGCCAAATTGTAGGACATGGGCCACTCTCCTCTTCCTGCTTGCACTCTTCTTCTAGCAACTCCTATCTGAAACAACAGACTAACCCTGTCTAACAATGGATGCAACTCTCTCTGCAGAAAGTTCATTCTCAAACTTCCATCTGCTTTTCCCGCTACCTGGTGCTCATTTTCTTTATTCTTTATTTCTATCGTGCACATATATCCAGAAACAGACAGAATCCCCTATTCACTGGCTTATACATTCATGCCATAAAAGGAACAGCTCTTTCAGCCTCTTAATCTGGCATTCCAAGGGTGCTTATGTTGAAAATAAAGGAACGCTAAGGACCTTTTGTTGTTCTTGCTTCAGTGCCAAATAGTTTTCTATGTAAAATATGACAAACAATTATGTGTGTGCCATCAGAAACTCTTGAGGCAGATGGTGGTTCTGTTTTAGTGGAAGACAAGGTTCAGCTTTGAGCTGAAGCTTCTTGGCTGAGATTTTTATTTTAGGAGGATAGATGCAACTAGTTTTGTTTAGTGTGCAAAGACATCTATAGGACTGATTAGAATAATTCACAGTCAAATACAGTTTCTACATATGGCAGACTCATTTAGCCTTATGTTATGTGCTATCAATTTGGAAGAGACTTATAATGACACTGATAGGGCTTTCAAAGTAAATGGGATATCTAAGGAGTGGTTTTACCAGTTCCATACATCCAGTAAGCTTCCATGGCTGAGTTGGGATTTGACCTCAGGCCTCCTGAGTCTTTCTCCATCATTTTTTCAGCTACCTCCCTACTATAAGGAGGTGATGTGGGGATAAAGAAGGTATGAGGAGAGCCATGTACTTTGCAGGATAATAATAATTGCATACCATTAAGTCAATTCTGACTTATGGAGACCATTGCCTGATAGAAGTGATTTATCATTCCCTGGAACTGTGCAGCTATCCATGTCTACACAGGCTGGCTCTTCTGCTGGAGGTACAGTGGGGGAATTGAATTCTCAACCTCTGGGATTTAGCTATTCAGTCATTTCAACAAACAAACAAACTTTTTTGTTGATGGTCCCAGAATGAGAGGGCACCTCACTCTGAAATTTTAGAGTTGTGTGCTATCCCCACCCACCCCAGGCTTGGACCATGACCCTTCCTTTGTTTGGAATATGACAAAATTATATATTTTCCACTACTGGATCATAAATATACCATTACAGTTTGCTGTCCATTATATTTAGGTTGCTTTGGCTGGATAACTCAGTGTATCTTAGGTATCTGACTGCAAAGCCGAGATTGAGAGTTCAATTCACCATTGTTCCTCTAAGGAGCAGAGCCAATCTGTGCAGTCATGGGAAAGCTGTACAGTCTCAGGGGATCTTCCAGAAGAAGGGACTGGCAAATCACTTCTGAGTACTCTCTGTCCAGAAAAGGCTGTTAGAATTAATTTGATGGCACATAATTATTATTATTTGGTTGACTCAGGGAGGCTGTGTTAAATTACTTGTAATTACTTTATTCCCAATTTTGGGAAAATATTGACAGCATTTTGTCCCAACACTGTCCCCTTTACTAATCTGGAAAGAAAAGTCATGTTGTATACTATTAATGAATGAGACATGTCTGTGCCATAGTAATGAGCTAGAAATGTGTGTTGCATTTTCTAGGCATATGTTTAATCATTGTGTGCAAGCAAATAGGTTCTGACTAGTAGTGATCCTCCCAGGATTTTCTAGGTATTCAGAAATGTTTTAACAGTACCTCTTTGTGGTATCTTCCTCAGACCTTGATGGGAATCAAACATCATAGTAGGGTATGTAACCCCAAAATAAGTACACACACACTTACACAAATCATTGTTGGCATCTCTTCTGAAAGGCACAATGGAGATTTGAATGCCTGTTCCTTGACTCTAGTTGGGCACTCCAACCTACTGAAGTATGCCAGCTATGCATATGCCATGTTTTGTTATAGCAGTAATAGAACCCGTTTTATTTGTCCTTCAATTGCTCTGTTCCAGGATGATCTTTAGGGTGATAAACACCAACGCTTCCCATGATTTACTTCATCTTACATAACTGAGAGAACTGTAAAGTCTGTTTCCTTCCAAAAATATAAAATATTTATAAGTAACTTCTGCAGAATTGCTAACAAGAACTGACTATTTCTTCATTTTGTCTTAAGCTTCTTTAAATATTTAATAAAAATGTATTCTAAGTGGACTTTTTGTCTTTTTTTTTTTTTTTTTTTGCTTTCATCCTCCCTATTTCTATGGAATCAAATCCTTGTTTTGCAATTCAAAAGCCTATGGATGTTTAATAAATGTAATACTTCTATCTGCTGTTTGAAAATGTCAACCCTTCAAGAAGCTTATATCTAAGCTCAATGATTCCTAATGGCATGCACATTTTTAAAGCACTGAGAAAACACCCTTTGTTTCACTATTATTTAAAATACATGTACTTTGGAAACTACCCTACATCATCTCAAGTCCAATATAAAACTATAGAAGTAACTTAGTAAGCTCTGTAAATGAGCTATACTGTAGCTACTTTTTACAAAACACATTGGCAGGAAACATGCAGTTAGAATTGTACACAGTGTATCACATGACACACTGTACCATTTCCCTAACAAGCCCTTACATGCATTTATCTTTTCCTTACTGGTCCCTCCTAGGTCCATTTTTTAAAAATCAAGATATGCTTCATGAGCACAAAAGCTCTTTCCTTGACAACCACCAAACCCCATGAAGGCATACAGATGCCAGCTTCAACTTTTGTCATGAAGTATTTCACTATACTCTTACTGTATTTACACTGGACACCATATATCTGGAGATGGGAAAGTTACAAAGGAATGGGTAGCCATACGATTAACTGTTAGGGAGTTCAATTTCTGTCTCAATATAGACTAACAAACATGTTCTTCTATACAGGATGTTTATATCTTTATCTACTGACTTCTGTTATTTTGGAAGTTTATGTCAATCACCAGTTTTTATTAGGAGTTTCATCTTGACAGGAGACAATTGAGTGTTCAGCTGTTTCTTTGCTTCAGTGCTATTAAAAAGACAGCTGGTGGTCTTCAAAAATCATATGCCTGCATTTGTTTTCACCATCTGCAAAGGTGACTTTTGGCATAACTCTGAAGAAGTCGAGTTGACTTTCAAAAAGTGTCCTCTTTTCCCACCAGCTTCTCAACTTCTAAGCGCTGTTCCTGCTTCTCCTCCTCCACCTCCTCCTCTGACTTCCTTCTGTTTTCCAAAGCAGTTCGTGGCTGTACAATGAAATCTGTGATATATAACTATGTAGATAGATAAATACATATCACAGCTTTCATTATATGGCCACGAACGGCTATGCTATTCTCTTAGACTTTATCCCATTTCGCCTGACTTCCAGTCTATTCCTTCTGGTTTTCCTCACCTCTTTCCTCATTGCAGGCGCACCCCCCAATAAAGGACTCAGACACCAGTGAAAGTGGATAACGGCATTGGGCCACATTTATTGATTCATGCCCTAGTCCGAATTATAAATTTCTATTGGTAATAACCAATCATAATTCTTAAGGCAAGCAGGCCAAAGTAACACTGGTAAGGTACCACCCAAAATTGCCAACGGCAATTGCTACAATGTATCCATTTGTATCAATTTGTTTGTTGACAACAAACAAATTGTTGACCGTAGTCAATATTTCACTAATGACCCCACCCTCTGACGCGTATCCGTAAAATCACGGGGTGATGCATGCTGTCTAGCTATAGCCATCACCCCGTCGCCTAGTTCGTCGTTGACCGGACAACGTTTAACCAACTTATGCCTGTCTAGTGTTGTCCAGTCAATTGCGAACTTGCCGGATACCTGTGGGTCATAATGTTTACCTTACCAGTGCTACGCGCCCATGTGACCAAAGTCAACAGCAGCAACAGAAAAACCCCTATGTCAAACCATAGCAACAGTGTGGGATGGGCGAAAAAACCAGGACCCGGAAGCCAATATGGGTCCCAGCCAAAAATTCCCACCCGGCCCCGAAGCGACCAAAATATCACACTGTTAACTAGGGAGGGGGTGGAGGGAAAAACTTCTCCGCTCCGTCGCTTCGCAAAATGGCAGCTCGGCTGCCTCGTGGCCACCCCTTTTATAAGGGAGCTGGACACGCCCCTAACTACCCGGATGCCTTCGTCCTGTGGGGGGACTCCCGCAAAGAGCGCGGCGGCCATTTTGGCGCCGCGCTTGCATTGCAGGCGCACCCCCCAATAAAGGACTCAGACACCAGTGAAAGTGGATAACGGCATTGGGCCACATTTATTGATTCATGCCCTAGTCCGAATTATAAATTTCTATTGGTAATAACCAATCATAATTCTTAAGGCAAGCAGGCCGAAGTAACACTGGTAAGGTACCACCCAAAATTGCCAACGGCAATTGCTACAATGTATCCATTTGTATCAATTTGTTTGTTGACAACAAACAAATTGTTGACCGTAGTCAATATCTCACTAATGACCCCACCCTCTGACGCGTATCCGTAAAATCACGGGGTGATGCATGCTGTCTAGCTATAGCCATCACCCCGTCGCCTAGTTCGTCGTTGACCGGACAACGTTTAACCAACTTATGCCTGTCTAGTGTTGTCCAGTCAATTGCGAACTTGCCGGATACCTGTGGGTCATAATGTTTACCTTACCAGTGCTACCCGCCACATGGAGGGGCTTCAAAGAAGGCTCGACGCCCCACCCAGACCGTCAGCTCGGTCGACAGGCCTGCTCGCCAATCACCCAACAGGAGGTCCACACCTCCTCGCGACAGATGGGCCCCATCCCCTGCATACAAGTCATAACTTTGGAGGCTAATAGCGGGGTGACGACTGACCCTCCCCCAAGCCCTGTAGACAAGGAAACGCGCCACTGCCCTATTCACCATGCGTCTAGCACGGTCAAGGGCCAGGAGGTCAACACCCCCTCTGTAGGAATGGCGCGGGACCATGTCCGACCAAACAAGGGTTGTGGCGGGCCAGACGTAACGCAGGTAGGCGAGGTCCTCGCAAATCGCATGTCTCAGCGAAAAGCCGGTGACCCGGCCCAAATCATTGCCCCCCAGATGTATGATCAGAATGTCAGGCGGGTCAGCATTCTGGCCTGAAAAAAGGAAAGGCAGCAGCTCCCGCCATAACATCCCGGGCTTACCATGCCCTGTGAGACTTGCGTATGCACCAAGTCCCAGTCGGGGTCCCCACTCTGTCGCCGCAGCATAACGCGCTGCCCTGTGCACGTAGCTATGGCCCACCAGCCATACTGTCACCGGTGTAATACGACACCCCGGGTCTGAAGGAAAAATGAGGGAAAGTAGGTAAGGTGACCGGGTTGGTACTCACGGGGGGAGTGGGCGCACATAAAACTGAAAACATTGCGAACCCCACCGTCCCATGCTACGTATGTCAGCCCCTGAGTACCCAAAAGCAGCTGCGGTCGAGGCCGCCCCTATACGGAATGAATGAGTGCCATAGCGGGCGCCTGGGAGGCCCACACTGGCCAGTGCTTTGCCCGTCACCTTCCAAAATTGAAATTTAGTAAGGGGAGACCCATCTTGGTGACAGAAAAACGGGCCATGGTGCGTGCCATACAGTGCAAGGAAATCCTGTAGGGCACCAACCGGACAGATGTCTGCCGAGGAACATCGTAGCAGTCTACTCCACTGCCTACGCCGTGCTGACACGTTTTAGAGGAGCGTATCCCCAACTGAGCCGAATATTGTT
Source organism: Bradypodion pumilum (assembly GCA_035047305.1). Lineage (NCBI taxonomy): Eukaryota > Metazoa > Chordata > Lepidosauria > Squamata > Chamaeleonidae > Bradypodion > Bradypodion pumilum. Next base: position 316,876,728 of record JAWDJD010000001.1, read on the forward strand.
CACTCAGACATCTTCGAGTTCCAGTGCCCTACGACTTGCATCCGCCTTATACAGCATCTCAAGCTCGCCGATGCGGAGCACTCCAAAAAAGGCCACCGTTGTAGCCGCATGAAATGGGCTGCCTCATCTTATCAAAACAGAGGCAAGGCCAGCCCCGGGCCAATTGGGTAAAAACCCCTGGGGAAATCGGGTGGCGGTCGTCCGGGCAACGCCCACGCGCGCGCACCCACCCCTCCAAAACATGTCTCACACGGAAGTGAGTGGTGCTGTCCACGACTTGCATCCGCCTTATACAGCATCTCAAGCTCGCCGATGCGGAGCGCTCCAAAAAAGGCGACCGTTGTAGCCGCATAAAATGGGCTACCTCATCTTATCAAAACAGAGGCCAGGCCAGCCCCGGGCCAATTGGGTAAAAACCCCTGGGGAAATCGGGTGGCGGTCGTCCGGGCAAAGCCCACGCGCGCGCACCCACCCCTCCAAAACATGTCTCACACGGAAGTCAGTGGTGCTGTCCACATGACCTCCCGCTTTGGCCATAAAAGCCAACGCCGACAGCTTAGATGCTATGGTGCGAGGTGCAAAGCCCTGGGCATGCAGGTAAACCATGAACCGCAGAACATGGGTTACCGGGATCGGCCAGTTTCCTGGCATTTGGAATTGGGTACAGAATGCTCTGAAAGAATTAAATGCGTGGTGATACACCTTACGCGTGCGTGGCGCTAGTGACAGGCCAATCGCCCGGTTCACCTCTCCTTGCCGATGTTCCATATCCCGTCGGGAGTGGCGAGGGAAATTCCTCCGCATCGGGGGCCAAGGCACGGAACCGGGAGATCTGCAGGCGGGACAAAGCATCAGCAATATCATTAGTAACCCCTGGGACATGCCTGGCCCTGAAAAGAACGTTGAGGCGCAGGCTGCGCAACGCAAACTGGCGCACTGGGTCCATAACCCTGGGCGAGTTAGAGCTCTGTGCATTGACAAAGTGGACAACAGCCGCATTGTCACACCAAAGTGGACAACCGAGTTGGCCTCCTCCTCGCCCCATAGCATCAAAGCACCCAGTATAGGGAAAATTCCAGATACGTGAGACCACGCAGGTGACCCGTGCCTGCCCAGGATGGTGGCCACCCACCATAGGCCCACTTCCAATTGACGTACATCCCATAACTCAGGGATCCCGGGCATCGGGCTGTATCTTAAAGCAAGGGGAAGCCAGGGGCTCAGACCTCCAAAATGACACCCCATTGAAATCCCTCAGGATCTGTAGCCAGACAAGCACGTCTGCCCTGATACCCCGGGTAAGTCTAACCCTATGGTGGGGCCTGGATAGTCCTGCCATGGCGTCGCACAAGCACCGCGCAAATGCCCTGCCCGGTGCGATGACCCTGCCAGCGAAATTGAGGTGACCATGTAGCACCAGCAGGTCCCTCGGTAATGCCATGCGCTTGGCCAGCAAGTCCGAGATAAGGGCCACTAGCTTTGACACCTTATCCCGCCGCGACCTAGAAGCCTGTGCTACCGTGTCAATCTCCACCCCCAGGAATACTAGCTGTGTAGGCGGGCCCTCGGTCTTTTCGGGCGCTAAAGGGACACCAAGTTCCTCCATTAGCGTCTGAAATGTGTTGAGGAGACGTGTGGACGTGTCCCAGCCCCGTTCAGCCCCGAATAAAATCATCCAGGGAATGGGCTACAGACCGGGACCCTGATCTGCGAACAAAAGCCCACTCTAGAAAGATGGAGGAACGCTCGAATGCCGAGCCCTAATTGGAACAGCCAAAAGGCATGGCATCAGTGCAATAATATGCTCCCCGGAACGGGGGCGCAGGGACAGGGCCAACGACCCTGCCCGCATAGACCTCCTTATCATTGCTGGCAGGAGCCACCCCCTCCCTCCCCCTAAGGGATAAAGATTGGGGGCATCCTGAGGGGACCTATCACCCATGAAAGGGATACGTAACCCCTGCCTAAAACCCTGAAGGAGATCTCCGCATCCTCTCCCTTCGGGAACAATGTGAGCCAGCGCTCCAACATGTCCACATTAATTGGGGAGGGAGCCCTTTGGTGAACTAGATCCATCTGCGGCAGTCTTGCCAGCCCCCTGTCCACCCCTCCCTCTGCCCCGCATCCCTCCAGGCCTGGGACAGCCAGAGGCCGCATGGGGGCCAGCACAGGGGGGACACTAATGTCTGTATTTGCCATTCTTCCTATTGCAGGACCAATGGACGAGAAAGTCCAGCACAGCAGGCGGGCTGAAACCCCCCGCCCCGCCCCCTGGCAGTGGACCTGCGCTGGGGCCGCCCGCTGGACCGCATGTCCGCAATGGTATCTCTCCCCGGGCGCGGGGCGCGTGGGCATCATGTACAAAAGCCACAGCCTCTGGCATGGCTCAACCCACCTAATGTCGGGGTGCCGGGGAATCCGCATATGGAAATACACGTCATAAGCCAACCACGATGGGCCCGGAAAGTCAACCATCGCCCGGTAGATGTTGTCCAAATACTGGACCATCGAAATTGCCAAATTCGGCCGGGCCCTAAGGTACACCGCCATGTATATGAGGTAGGCCGGCAACCAGTCGGCCCACGTACGTGGTGGCTTGCTACGACGTGCCTGCTCCTTATCCTTCTCATCCTGCCCCCCCTACTCCTTGGTGGGCCCTCTGTTGAGGAGTGAGAAGGTATCCACGTAATCCCCACGCCAGATCTTCTCTTTGGTGGTCTGTGCCAAATGGACACCCAGCGGTAAGGAATACCCCGCCGTCAGCAAGGCTGACACGGGCACAACAGGAACTGCTGGCATCTGAAAGGGGGCCTGTACTAACCCAGCCACCCCCAAAACATTCCCCACAGGGTAGAAAACACCCCCCACCACGGGGCCCTGAGTGGTAGTTGTCGTCGCCAGGTGGGGCGTCAGCGGCTGGACCGCCGTCCCACCCGCGCGAGGCCAGGCCATTGGAAACCCCCCCAACATGGCCACGTGTGTAGGTGCACTAGCTTGGACCGCATACTCACGTGCTGCACCCCCGTAGGCCGCCCCCACCGGGGGTTCCGGCCCACTGGGGCGTGGGAGCTCACAACCGCCGTCGAGCTCGTCGATGGGGCCTGACCCGCACCGGTCTGTTGAATGGGGAGCTGCGAGGCAGTGGCCCAGGTCGTGCCACGCGCCTCAAGCAGCTCGACCCGTCCCGTCGCCTGCCGCTGCCCAGCAGACGACGCGTCGAAACGAACCCCAAATGGAGACCAAGAGTGGCTAGCCCGGGCCAGGGATGTCTCGAGGGCCGCAACGCGGGCCAATAAGGCTTCCACGCTGACATGGGGCAAAGGACCAGCCGGCCCGCCTACTACAGGCATGGGTACAGGTCCCTGCACCCGGGGGCCCGAATAGGGCAACAACCCCACACCTGGGCCCGTTAGGGCCGATGTAGCAACCTGCCAGGGAAGGGGACCAAACCACCCCCCAAGGCTGGAAGGCCTCGGAGCGAGCTACGCTCCTATAAAGGGAGGCCCAGCGGAATGGGCAACACCATGAGAGGTGTCCACCGCTTGCGGGCCGAGGGCCGCAGCCCCTACTGGCCCTGTGCGTGGGCCACCATCCTCCAGCCAGGGGGAATAGACCCCATTCCACCGGTCCCGGTGGGTGCAAGCAAATGCGGCTGCTGGGGAGGCGCAGCCGCGGTCTTCCGACCCAGATTGCGTCTCCGAACCACACGAGCCGCGCTCGCAGCCGCCTTCTTCTTCGCGGGCCTCTCAGCCAATCGATGGGAAGCCGAAACGAGAGAATTCAGCAGCCAAAAGGCTTCCCGGTAAAAGCCAAAAGCGACGGAGGTAAGAGGGAAAAACTTCTCCGCTCCATCGCTTCGCAAAATGGCAGCTCGGCTGCCTCGTGGCCACCCCTTTTATAAGGGAGCTGGACACGCCCCTAACTACCCGGATGCCTTCGTCCTGTGGGGGGGCTCCCGCAAAGAGCGCGGCGGCCATTTTGGCACCGCGCTTGCATTCTTTCCATTTTGTTTATTATTATTATTATTATTATTATTATTATTATTATTATTATTATTATTATTATTATTATTATTATTATTATTATTATTATTATTATTATTATTATTATTGATTTTTACTAATACACAAAATCAAGAAAAAACATAAGACATACATTAACTAACAAAAACATTAAAAAAAATTAAGCATTCTTTTTTATAAAAAAAGTAATTCAAAGAGGAGAGAATATATAGAATTGATAGCTAAACCCCTTACATTATCTAACATATATCAACATTCTAATAGTAATAAACTTAATTGCATTAATACTAAGTATCCTCCTCTCCTCTACACTTCACCTTCTCAACAAATTCTACAACTAGTGAGACTAAAAAAGAAGAAAAATTAAAAATCACCATGTGATATATTACAATGCCAAAGGGGAGCTGCATCCTGTCTCTTATCATTATAACCAAAAATTCAATTGATCCGGTACTGGCATATAACCTCCTCTTTTCTTTAATGTATAATCAAGAAATGGTTTCCAAATTTTCCCAATTTTTTTTTCTCTTACACTTCCTTTCTTTTCATTTAATTCTCATGTCAATTTATCGTTCAGGGCCAGTTGCCACGTTTCCCTATACCATTCATCCAATTTTATTTTCTGCTATACACTGTCTTCCTGTAGACATAAATATCGCAATTAATTCTTGTTCCTCCCTATCTAACTTTAAACTATCTAAATCCGTAAGCATGGCGGCACTCGGTCCAATCTTTATCTTTTTTCCTTAACATATCAACTATTTCTTTTTCGATTTCTTTCCAAAAATCTTCTATTTCTTTACAATTCCACCACATGTGTTTGTAAGTTCCCACACTTTTGTTACATCTCCAACACAACTTATTTTTAGTCCTATCCATCTGATTCAATCTCACCGGAGTCAAGTACTACCTCCACATCATTTTATAATTATGTTCCTTAACTCTGACTGGCAGTGTTCTCATTATTCTCCGTTTCCACAAAGCTCTCCATTTTATTTCCGGAATCTTTATGTTTAGATCATCTTCCCACAAGGTTCTCAAAATATCTATATTATCCTCTTTATTTAATATTTTTTTTATTTTTTTTTATTGAGTTTTTAATAAACATACAAAAAAGAAAAGAAAACATTAACAATACATTAACAATACAATACACTAACAAATCCATAGTATCATACTAACAAACATTACTGTATGCTAGTACATAACAATATCTATACTCATTAATTACTATTTAACCACCAAATATTAAAAGCCATTATTTCAAAGTCCAAAATAATAGAAAGAAAAAAAAATTTTTTTCCTGTACTACCACAAATCTTTTTAACAAATAATAATCACCCTGTGAATATGTACAATGCCCGGAGAGTTTATTTTCTACTCAACTCCAAAAACTCCTTTGAAATGGTACTGGTCCTGAACTATCACTTGCCATAATAGAGTGATCCACGAACGGTTTCCATATGTTCCAAAATCTGTTCTCTTTTAAATTATCTCTTTTGACTTTAATCTCCCATGTCAATTTATCGTTCAGTGCTAAACTCCACATTTCTTTATACCATTCTCCAATCTGTATATCTACATCTTTTTTCCAATTTCTAGCTATACATTGTCTACCCGTTGTCAGTACAATTTCCAATAATTCTTTTTCCTCCTTGTTTAAGCCCAAACCTTCCACATTCGTTAAAAGAATAGTACCCGACACCAACTTAACACTTTTACCCAATATTTCACCAAACTCATTTTCTATTCTTCCCCAAAAATCCCTCATTTTTTTACAGCTCCACCACATATGTTCGTATGTTCCATCAATTTCTTTACATCTCCAACATAACTTATCTCTTTTATTATCCATCTGGTAAAGTCTTAATGGTGTCAGGTACCATTGCCACAACATTTTAAAATTATGTTCTTTAATTCTTACAGACATTGTTCTCATAATCCTCTTTTTCCATTTATTTTTCCATTCAATCTCCCCAATTTTTATATTCAAATTTTGTTCCCACTTCCGTTTCAAGTCCTCCTGTGGATCTGCACCTCTATTCAGTATATTATAAAGCTTGCTTACAAGGCCTTTAATACTGCTTTCCCCTTTTCTAATCTTCCTTACCAATTCCTCAAACTCCGTATGTATTCTATCTATCCCTATTTCTCTTTTATATTTTTTATTCCAATTGTCCACCTTTAACTTCTGAAACCAATTCAAATTTAATATCTCAAACATTTTTTTTCCGCTCGGCATCAACATCACACACTTTTAACCAATCCTTCAATAACAGCGTCCCATTTTTATCCAATATTTCCCTTTTTTCTTTGTCTAATTTTATTGGGAAACACATCATATCAGTCAATTCCAAAATTGGAGAGAGATTCGGAACCATATCTTTTTTTACCTTCTTCCACACCTCCATGAGACCTTTCATCATAAAATTATTTGACCTTTTCATCTTATCCTTCATTCCCAAAAAAATCAAGTTTCCAATATTTCTATACTCTTTCATTTCCAATTGTTCCCAAATTATCTTTTCTCTTGCCAAGATCTTCAAAACATTCTTGACTTGAAATGCTCGATAATATAATAACAAATTTGGCATACCCAAACCCCCTTTTTTCTGAGACCAATACCATAATTTTTTTGGAAGCCTAGATTTTTTACCTCCATTACAAAAACCATTAAACATTTTTTGAAACTCATTAATTTCTTTCTCTTTTAAATGGATCGCTAGTGTATCGAATAAAAAGTTAATCTTTGGTAACAATATCATTTTACACATGGCAATCCTTCCGAACCAAGACAGCTTTAACTTCTGAAGTTCTTGTATTTTATTCTTAAATTCAATTCTCAAACTGCCATAATTCAATCGTTTAAGTTCTTCTAATTTATTTGAAATGATTATTCCCAAATACTTCAGCTTATCTTTGATTTGTATATTAAGTGTCGACACCGTGCTACCCATCTCGCTCGGTTTCAAATTACACAACATCAATTCAGATTTGTCCCAATTTATCTTTAATCCAGTTATAGCTTGAAATACTTGTAGATCATCTTTAATCCTATCCATCACCTGCTCCGGGTGCTTCACCATAAGCAATGTATCATCTGCGTACATGCTCACTTTATTACCCATAATCCTTTCTATATTTGAGTCCTCCCTTATACTTTTAGCTAAAATCTCCATTGCCATTATAAACAAGATAGGAGATAATGGGCAACCCTGCCTAGTACCAGCCTCTAGCTTTACCACATCCGTAAGCTCCTCGTTTACTCTAACCCTGGCATTTCCTTTTTGATATAGTAAATCTATAACCCTGTTAAATTTCTCTCCAAACCCATATTTTCTAACTATTTCCTTAATTGAGGACCACTGCAATGAATCAAATGCCTTAAAAATATCCAATGATAGTAATCCCACTTTTTCCTTTGTTTGATTAACATTGTCTATTAAATCTAATACCCTTCTAGTCAAATCCGCCATGTGTCGTCCTTTTAGAAACCCAACTTGATCAACATTTATATATTCCCCCATAAAACTATTTAAACGGTTAGCCAATATTGCCGTGAAGATCTTCGCATCTTGATTTATAAGCGAAATTGGTCTGTACGAATCCACTCTTTCCAAATTCTTACCAAGTTTTGGCAAAAGAACAATTGTAGTGTTATACCATGAAGTCGGGATTGATCCTCCATCTAATATATAATTATATAGCTTCACCAATTTCGGGACCACCACCTCTTTCAATTCTTTGTAAAACTCTGTTGATAATCCATCATCCCCTGGGGCTTTCCCTATCTTCAATCCGCTTATTACCCCCTTAATCTCTTTATCAGTTATCTTTTCCTCCATTTTCTCCCTATGCTCTTGTTTTATCCCATTCCCTAACTGCCTCTCCAATATCCTTTTAAGCTTTTCCATATCTATTTCTTTTTTTGCATATAACACCTGGTAAAATTCCCTAACTATTTTACATTTATCGCTATTCTTATTACACCTTGAACCTTGCCTGTCGACTAGCACCCCAATTTCTCTTTTTTCCCTTTTAACCTTAGCTGCTCTTGCTAATAGTTTTGAGTTCTTATTACTAAATTCAAAATATTCTCTGTTTAAATAAATCAAATCTCGTTTAACTTTATCAATATCTTTACCCATTACTTCTGCCTTAAGTCCTTGTAATTTCAAGAGAATTTTTTTATCTTTACTTTTTGCGTGTTCTTCCTGTAATTGTTTTATTTCCCTTTCTTTTTCTATGTGTTCTGCTTTATACTTTTTATATTTGAGGCTTGCCAATTTTATGCTTTCCCCCCTAAAAACTGACTTCATGGTATCCCATACAATGTTAAAATTAACCTCATTATTATCGTTCCATTGCCAACTTTCTTTCCAGCTTTCCATAATTGCCTCTTTGCTTTTCTGATCTTTGAACAAATTAGGATCGTACCTCCAATTTCTAACTCTTTGAATATTTTTTTGTGCTTTCAATTCCAAATATACTTTAGCATGATCCAATTCCTTAATAATCCCAATTTCCGTGCCTTCTATATCCCCAATTAAGTTTTCCGACAGAAAAACATAATCTATTCTCGAGTAGGTCCCATGTACATGCGAAAAAAAGGAATATGCCCTTTCCAAGCCTTTAAACTCTCTCCACGAATCCTTCAAACCCATAACTTTCATCTATTTGTCCATCGCCTTCCCTTTCACACCCATTCCACTTCTAGCTATGTTTGTGCAATCTAATCCTGACCTAATCAAATTAAAATCACCAGCCACAATAGTTTTTGCAACATTTTCCAACTCCACTATTTTCCGAATTTTTTCAAGAAACACTACTTGGTGGTCATTCGGAGCATAAATATTTGCCAACAATATTTCCTCATCCTCCAATTTTCCTCTTAACAACAAATACCTACCCTCTTGATCAGCAATCTTTTTTGTGATTTCAAATCCTAATTTTCTAGAAATCATAGTTGCCACCCCTCTTGCTTTGGATGTTCCAAACGCCATCTCATAATGTTGCATCCAACCCAGATAAAGTTTATTCGTATCTTTTGATTTCTGATGTGTTTCCTGTAAAAATAAAATATCTGGTCTATCTTTTTTCAACGCCGATTCCAGCCTCCGTCTCTTAAGAACAGAGCCTGTACCTTTCACATTCCATGATATTATTTAAATACTACCCATAACCAAATTCTTCTCCCAACTTTAAACTCTCCATCGGGCGTGCCACCAACAACCCTTCACCATACCAACTACATAAAACACATATTTTCACTCTCCCCACCTTCCAACGAAAAGTCGCCTCTGTCAACCAAAGAGGGGAGAGGGGGGACCTGCAAGATGCGCCCTACTGCCGGCGCTATGCGCTATTTACCCATTCTACCTCTATTAGGTACTTAAGATTACTACTATCTAATGCTCATTATTCCTTACCTATCTCCTCCTCCACCATAATCAAGGACGGCTCCTCCTCCTCCTCCTCCCCTCGCTGTGGTGTTCCACCTGTTGCCCCACCGGGCTCCTCCCTCCCATATTCCCTCCCCAAAGCTGCAGAATCCGTCATTTTCTTCTTAAGATTTTTCCATTCTTCCGAATCTGTTTGTACCAATCCCAACAAACTCAAATATTCCAATGGATTAGTGCCTTCATCAATAACTTGCATTCTTTTATCGTAGAAAAAGCGCAATTGTTGTGGAAATCTCCAATTATACCTTATGTTTTTACTCATCAATAATTTAGTAACAGGCCTCATCTTATACCTCCATGTTCTTTATTTTAATGAAATATCATTGTAAACTTCAACATCTGAACCATCAAATTTCAACGCATCAGGACCAACTCGTTTCAGATGAGCCATTACTTTTAATTTATCTGCCCAATTTGCGAATTTAACCAACACATTTCTTTGAACCACTCTCCCTCTTCTTGGACCCACCCGGAATACACTTACAAAATCCTCCTGAACAAATTCCTTCCCCATTTTTAAACCATTTAACCACTGAACCACCCTCTCTCTTAACAAATCCGGAGTGCGTTCCGGCACCTGACGGATCAGAATGTTCTGCTTTCTCATCATATCTTCCACAGCATCTATCCTCCTTTCTTGTTCCTCCAATTTTAGCTTGTTCTCCCGCACCACCCCCTGAGTCCCTTTTACTTCCTTCTTTACCGCATCCACTTCTGTTTGAACCAATTTCAGCATTAACTCAAATTTGTTCAAACTTAGGTCCACCTTTTTTGTATAATCTGCCAATGATGACATCGTCTTGTCTTGCCTTTTGATTATTTCATTTCTATCTTTCACCCTTGAAGCCTCATTTTTCTCCAATTTTTGCATCAACTTGCCAATTTCCACCATAATTTGAGTCTGATCCAATGGCACTGTGGGCGGGGATGATGACTGAGCAGATTCATCCATTGGTGCTTTTTCAATCTTCTTAGGCTTTACAACTTGTTCTTCTTCCTTCGCTTTCCCTCTTGTACCTTTATCCATGATAATGCAATATATTTCAAACCCACTGCTGCAGATCGCTGTAACAGTTTGTCAATACAATAAAGCTTACAACACTGCAGCCATTGGTTCCACAGATACAGCAGGAAAGTTCTTATGTCAGCAGAGATCCAAAAATTACTGCAATCCACAACGATAAAACAGAAGGAAACAATTCTCCCAGCAGGCAGTTTAAGAAGAGGAAAAAAAAGGGGGGAGAGCAATAAAAAAATATTAATCCACAGCGAATCTGTTTCCCCAAAGCAAATAATCCAATCAGGTGTCTTCCAATCACAGTAAAGGAGCTTCAGGGAAACAGTCAGCCCCAGTTTCTTCTTTTAAAAAAAAAACCCAAGCCAACCGAGAGAGAAAAAAAGGGGGGGGAGACCAGGAGGAAGGAAAACCCGAAATCCAACCAGCTTGGGGACGAGGTGAGGGGCAGTATATTCCACAGTAAGCAAACAAATATTTGCAATCCACACGGTGAAGGAAGCAAGCAATCAAAACCACCTAATCCTTCCTTTGAAGTGGACAGTCAAAGTGCCATTTTCCAGCAAGTGCCTGAACTTTTGGGGAAAAGAAAAAGCCCCCTTTCTCCTTCTGAGGAGCGGACAAAGAGAGAGAAAAAAAGAAAAAAACTTCCTCCAAGCAGCTTGAGCCGGGAAACTCACAGTCTTTCTCCAATAGTCTAGCCCAGACAAAAGTAATTAATCCACTCTGTTGTCAAAACGTGGCACGGTCTTCTGGTGTGTAGAAAAAAAAGAACCACCACCCAAACTCAGTCACTTTCATTTTCCAGGACCGTCGCCATTACAGAGCCAGCACTTGCTTTCAACCTCTTCTCCCCTCTTCCATTTCAGTGTCCGAGCTCCTTTTTTTAAAAAAAAATCCCAGCCGGCTTTAAGATTTATAGCTCCAGTCAAGCACTTACATATAAATTACTTTCACGTCCAGCAGCTCCTTGCCGATTCCAAAGCCAGCTCCAAAGCCTTTTCTCAGCAGTTTCACTGGTCCCGTCCTCGGCTCCCTGGCAGAAAAGCCGCGACTACCGTCACAGCTTCAACCACCAGAAAACCTCCCAAACTTCGACCATCCAACCTCAAAAGATCACCAAACTTTTCAGGAAGACAGGCAAGGATCTTATCTTTATACTTTACCACTTTAAAATTTCTCCATTCCACTCCTTCACATTATTTACCACTTTGTTTAGCGCGAGCGTCCGAGACTAGATGTTACTCAGCGGCCATCTTGGCCAGCCCCCCTTTATTTAATATTTTATAGATTTTAGCAACCAGGCCCTTTAAGCCAATCTTCCCTTGTCTTATTTTGAACAACAATTCTTCAAATTCCGTCATGTCCCTTTCCAAGTTATATCTTTTTTTTGTATTTATTATTCCAATTATTTAATCTCGCAATTTGAAACCAAATTAGCTTTAAATCTCCATAAATTGCTGTTCTTTTCTGCTCATCCGTACATATTTGAATCCAATATCTCAGCATACAAACATCCTTATCTACCAATACTGATCTCAATTCCTCATCTATCTTAATTGGAAAATCTTTTATATCCTCAATCTCTATTAAAGGAGAAATCCCAGGGACCAGTTTTCTTTTCATCTTTTTCCATAAAATGTTCCTAACATTTTATTTTTAATATTTACTTTTCCCCATTCTTTGTCCATAAAAGCTGCCTTTTCTATTTGTTGGAGATCCTCCATCTTTAAATCCTCCCAAATCATTTGCTCTTTCATCAAAATCTTAACAGCACTTTTAACCTGGAAGGCATTATAATAACTCTTTAATTTAGGTATCCCCAAACCTCCTTCTTTTTGTGGTACATACCTCCAGTTTTTAGGAATTCTAGCCCTTTTCCCACCGTTACAAAATTTATTTATTATATCTTGAAAATCTTTAATTTCTCTATCCTTAAGATGGATCGGTAAGGCATCAAACAAGAACTTTATTTTTGGCAATAACATCATCTTACATAGAGCCACTCTACCAAACCAGGACAATTTCAATTTAATAAACTGTAAAATTTGCTCTTTAATCTCCTTCAATTGTTTGTCATAATTCAATTTTTTAATATTTTCCAATTTATTTGATAGAATAACTCCCTAATATTTTAAATTATCTCCAATCTGAATTTTATATTCCTGCCGAATTTCTTGTTCTTCTTCCTTATTCACGTTACATATTATCATTTCTGATTTCTCCCAATTAATTTTCAACCCCGTCATATCCTCAAAATCATTTAAATGCACTTGAATCCTTTCTAGTGCCTTCTTCGGGTATTTCATTATAACCAGTGTATCATTCGCATACAGACTAATTTTATTTCCCACCAGACCTTCTATATTATCATCCCTTCTTATCATTTCTGCTAACACTTCCATAGTCATTATAAATAAGATTGGAGATAACGGACACCAGTGTCTTGTACCAGCTTCTAATGTAATATCTTCAGTATAAACATCATTAACTCTAACCTTTGCATTCCCTTGCTGATATAATAGTTTTATAACATTTTTAAATTTTGTCCCAAATCCATAAGATAGAATTATCTCATTGATTGTGGTCCATTGAAGGGAATCAAATGCTTTGAAGATATCCAATGATAACAATCCTATCTTCTCCTTTCTCCTAGTGGCCATATCCAATAAATTGAGTGCTCTCCTCGTTAAGTCTTCCATATGTCTACCTTTTAAAAACCCAACTTGATCTTTATTTATATATCTACCCATAAAACTGTTTAATCTATTTGCTAATATGTTTGTGAATATTTTGGCATCCTGATTTATTAGAGATATAGGTCTAAAAGATTCAATTTTTTCTGTATCTTTTCCTGGTTTGGGGATCAGAACAATTATTAATCTAGACCAAGAAATTGGGAGTATTCCCCCTTCCAATATGAAATTAAACAACTTTTTAAATCTTGGGATAACTAAATCTTTAAACTCTTTATAAAACTCTGATGTTGACCCATCTTCACCTGGTGACTTGTCCCCTTTTAATTTATTTATCACATCTTCAATTTCTTTCTCAGAAATTGTATCAACCATTTTATCTATGTGTTCCTGGGCTGATTTTTGTTTTATATACTTCTCCAAATATTCTTTTAATTTATCTACCTTAATCATTTTTCTGTATACAACTCCTGATAAAATTCCTTTACTATTGCCAATTTATCCATCATTCTATTGTACCTAGCACCTTTTTTTTTATGTCAATACACCTATTTCACTTTTCTCTTTCTTTGCTTTAGCAGCTCTTGCCAGGAGCTTTGAATTTTTATTACTATATTCAAAATATTCCCTCTTCAGATATATCAAGTTTCTTTTTACTTTCTCAATATCTTTACCCATCATTTCCTTTTTTAATTTCAACATTGCATCCAAACTTTCTTTGTTATTTGTCCTCAGATGTTCCTCTTACAAGCACCTTAAATCCTTTTCCATCTTCTCCTGTTTTATCTTCATCTGCCTATACTTAAAATTAGATAGTTTAATACTTTCTTCTCTAAAACTTCCCTTCATAGTGTCCCAGACTATACTGTAATTTACCTCTCTGTTATCATTCCATTTCCAACCTTCCTCCCAATTTCTAATAATCTGTTCTCTACATTTAGGATCTTTAAATAGACTAGCATCATATCACCATGGTTTCCTCTCCTTTTTTTTGCTATCCAATCTCAAATCAAATACCACTTTCACATGGTCAGATTCTCTGAAAACTCCGACCTCTATCTCTCCCAAATTTCTAACCAAATTATCTGACACAAGTATATAATCAATCCTTGAATATGTATTATGTACCTGAGAGAAGAAAGTATATGCCCTTTCCAAACCACGTAGTTCTCTCCATGTATCTTTCAACCCTAACATCATCATCCATCTATCTAAAACCTGCATCTTTGCCACATTACCACATCTTACCATGTTAATATTAGTAGAATGACTCACTGATCTTATCAGATTGAAATCCCCTGCTACAATCATTCTTGAACAACTTTCTGCTGCTAAAATAACATAAACTTTATCTTTAAAAATTTCTTGATGTTCATTTGGAGCATAAATATTTACCAATGTTACCTGCTCCTCATCAATTTTACCATTAATTATCAGATATCTCCCCTCCGGGTCAGAAATGCTCTTACTTAACGTAAAACCTATCCTGTTTGATATAAAAGTTGCCACTCCCCTCGATTTAGATGTGCCAAATGCCTTTTCATATATCTTAGTCCAACCTAGAAATAACCTATTTACCTCTGCTGATTTTTGACGAGTCTCCTGTAAAAAAACAACATCAGGCTTATCTTTCCTGAGCGCAACTTCTATTCTTTTCCTCTTCACCTGGCAGCCAGTACCTTTCACATTCCATGTCAATATCTTCACATTTTTCATGTTAAATCAACAACCTTTTTATTTCTACGACAACCACAATTCCCCTTTGGCATATGTAAACCCACAATTAAATCGCTTGTCCCCTTACCAGTGAACATCCATTTTGTAAAGAACCAGGAAATGACACAAAATTACCATCATCCTATTTTTGGATACAGACACTAAAGTTGTTTTTTAAAGAAAAAACATAGGGATAGGCTTTGGGCTTCTTCTTCAAGTCCTGGGAACAATATAATGCAGTGACCTTCCATTTGCCTTCCACATTGCAGTGTGACACCCGTACCACTGATCCAGTTCCATGAGTCACTTTCTGGTCCTGAGCCCTTTAGGTACACAAAGTTCTCATCTGCCCCAGGCCAGTATTGATGAAGCTGCTGCCCTTCATCAAGATGGATTCAAGTGGGATTTAATCCACTTGGGGACCATCACTCTTCCCTGTGGACTTTGGCATCCAAGGACATTAGTCCTCAGAGTTGTCAGATTAGTTAACCACCACCTGATGATCAGTGTTGAGTCACTTGCAGTATTGTCTGCTCCAGGGGTGGGGAACCTGCAGCCTTGAGAGAAGCCTGGGATTATTGGGCATTGAAGTCCAAGAACACCTAGAGGACTAGCCTATTTCCTCTCCAGACCATGGTTTCTCAACCTTGGGCCTCTAGGCGTGCTTGGACTTCAATTCCCAGAAGCCCAGGCTCTCCTCAAGGCCATAGGTTCCCCACCCCTTACCCTACAGATGGGTAAGAACTGAGATTTCCCCAGCACACCTTCTTGCATAATGAGCCACCTTAGAGGAGAAACATCTCCTCTTCTATGTAAACATCTCTTCTTCTATATTTCATGTCTTGTATAGAGAAAACCACAGTAAGAGGCTGTCCCCCCCCCTTAGTTGACAGCTCTGGAAAAAATAATGCCTGAATAGGACTCACCTGTTAACTCTTTCCTACTAAATGTAACCAACCATTCTGAATTATTAACTCATTCATTAAACTTTGAGAGATCAGATGGTGCTCTTATCAGTCCACTTGAGTTCTTATCAATGACAAAATAATTAAAGCAAATGAGACTTTTTTAATTTTAAGAAAGGAAGACTAAAGTTGGACAAGTCAGAGAATTTTAAAATTTGGCATGGTGAATGAATGGAACATTTTTCTTTCATTCTCATACAACGGAAACTAAGGCCTATTAAATTAAATTGATTGAGGACAAACAAAAATTACTTTGTCGCACAACATACAGTTTAAATGCAGAACTGACTGCCACAAAATCTAGTTTCATGTCAGATGCACCACCAGCATATAATAACATACAAAGCTAAAATTAACACATCTAAAAACAAAGATGCTAGATGACATCTGCCCAATATTGGGCCACATCAACAGCATTTCCTCTTGCCAACATAATGTCCTCCTCAGTGCGCATTGAGGGGCATCGTGTAAATTGTATCATATGGGAGATAGTTTGTATTTCTCCACATTCACACAGGCTGTCATCTATAGGGAAACCCCACTTTCTCAGAGTAGCCCTTGATCTTCCTACCACTGCATGCAATCTATTTAAAGCTTTCCACACAGGCCATGGTTGTTCTTGGCCAGGCGGCAGAGAATAATGCAGTTCTGCCCAGTTATCTGGTAGCTCCGTGCTCACCTTCCATAGTTCTAAGGCAGTCTGTGGGGGCTGATTGTTTCGAGGGGCAAAAGTTGTGAGGAAGCTACAGTATGCCTTGATTTCAGTTTCTGCTTTGGTGGTTAGTGTTCAAATAGCAGGTGAGTCTCCGAGGAACTTGCTTTGACCCACTCTTTCTGAGCAGCACATTCTCAACGGAATTTTGATGGAATTATGCCAGCTAAGTAATGCACTTTTTGTATTGGGGTTGTTTTTAGGCATCCTGTGACCAATCTTGCTGTTTCATTTATGGCCACATCCACCTGCTTTGCATACTTTGATCTGCACCACACTGGACTAGCATACTCTCCTGCACAGCAACATAAAGCTAGGGCAGAAGTTCTTAATATGTGTGGTTGGGCACCCCAATTTGTGCCTGCTATTTTCCTCAGAATATTGTTCCTTGCAAAAACCTTCTGTTTGGTATTAAGGCAGTGGGTCTTGAAAGTGAAAGTTTGATCCAGGGTAACTCTCAGGTATTTTGGGGTGGTGCAATGTTCAAACCTGGTGCAATTCCAAGTCACCTGCAGGCTTCTTGATGCCTCATGGTTTTTCAAACAAAAGCACAGAGTTGAGTTTTTAGACAGTTTGGCTTCAGTTGGTTATCCCTATAATATACTGTATAGCCATTAAATTCAAAGCCTCAGTCAGTTTTTTCTCAACAGCCTCAAAGGTTGCACACTGTGTAGCAATTGCCAGGTCATCAGCGTAAAGAAAGCTTCTAGTGGCTTCAAGCAGTGGTTGATCATTAGTATATACGCTAAACAGTGGGGAAGGGGGGGTAGTACACTGCCCTGCAGGAGGCCATTTCTTTGAATTCTCCATCGGCTGTGTTGTTTTTGGAAATCGACAAAATATCTACAGTTTTCCAATAAACAGCCTATGACTTTTGTGATGACTCTTTGTGATGTGGGAGACTTTCTTCAGCAGTGCTGCATGGTTGAATGTTTATTAAGCTGCAGTGAGATCTCTAAACACTACGCCATCTTTTATGTACTGTGTTAAGTTAAGAATTTGTGCTGTACAATCTTTGCCAGGTCTGAAAACCAGCTTGCTGTGGTATAAGCCACCCAGGGTTCTACTATTGCAGTCGGTTCAGGATTAAACATTATATACATACCCATCGACACCCCTGTACCACTCATGCTGGCAACGCGTGCGCACCTACCTCGGCCAGGCAGAATGGCAGGCACTGGGGACCAGCAGCCCATTTTGGGGTTTGTGACCCTGAAAAGCGGCCACGAAGGCCCCCCCCCCCAGCAGACAGACACGACCAGGGGAAGCGACTGCGCCTGCATGACAGCCTGGCACATGCCTAGCAGCCACAAAGTCCCCCCACCAGCAGACAGAAATGCCCAGGGGAGGTAACTGTGCCTAGGCCTGCCCGCCATCCTAGGCAGTGGCGTTTGTACTTGCGCACATGCCATACACCTAGCCACCAGTAGGGACGGCAGCAATTCTCACCAGTATGCTTTAAAAGTGCAGCGTGGCACCAGGGCAGGCCACCCAAGGGGCGGCGGCTGCATGGCTGGCCCCGCTGTGAGGCGCCAGCACAGCCAATGCTGCAGCCTGCTCTGAAGCCCGACCTACCACCCATCCTGCCTTGCCTCATCTAGCTGGCGGCGGCAGCGACCTCCCCATCGACTACTGCCGGTGGGCAGCCATTGCAGCCTGGCTCCTCTGCCCTCCTGGGGATGCTTCAGGCGGTAAGGAGGACCCACAAGGGGATGGATCCCATAGCCAGGAACGGGCCACCGCCATCTGCCTGTGGTGCCCCTCAGGAGGAAAACAAAGCCAGGCTGCGATGGCCGCCCCCGACAGTAGTCGCTGGGGAGGCCGGCAGCGGCCTGAGAGGGGCAAGGTGGGATGGGGGGTTGGGCAGGGGCTTTGGAGCAGGCTGCGGCCCCAGCTATGACAGCACATCGCAGCAGGGCCAGCCATGCAGTCGCCGCCCCTTGGCCTGGCCTGACCGGGCACCATGCTGCTCTTTCTTTGTTGCCCATAGCTGCCCGAGACAGCCCCTGGATCCGACTCCAGCCCTGCCCGGCGATGGGCCTGGCCACAGCTATGCAGTCCCCAGTGAGGCCTTGGCCATCCTCGCCGTTACCATCATGGGGGCGGTGCCAGCAGACAACAAGGTAGGGTGTATGGGGTGGGGGCAGGTGGGGGCCCTGGGCATAACCAGGTACCCTGCTAGTATCTTATATAAGTGTCTAAGAAGAGATATGGACCTGTAGCTTTTTGTGTCTTCTGGTGGCTTGTCTGGTTTAAGTATAGCTATCACCCAAGCCTTCCTCCACAATCTTTGGTATCTGGACTACATTCAAGCAGTTATTATACAGGCTAAGTAACCATTTTGTTTTGTTTTTTGTTGTTGATGGTCCAAAATGTTTGATCTGCTCAACCTGAATCTCATCCATGCCAGCTGCTTTACCATTCTTACAACATCTAGTGATGGCTGCTACATTCTATGCTTTTGAAAAGGAGATTTGACCAATTAATAGAGGCTAGTCAGGGAAAACCTCTGCTCTAAGCAGGGGGAGGTGTGGTTCCACCCTAAATTGTAATTTGTTTTGAATTTTGCATACATTTAATGTATGTCCATAAATTACCTATATTTCATTTATGTCCATATATTACCTATATTTCATATATGTCCATTATCGTGATGCATACTGGAAAGACAAAGTTGTTGATATCATCTGTATCAAAGGGAAACATCATTTCCCCCTTTTTACCCTTCTCTTCCTGATTTATTACACACACTGGGTGTCACTTGAAAATAACCCATGATGCAGTCACATGAAACAGCTTCATGGCCCATTAAGTTCAGCATCACTGTGTCTATCATCACATTGGCTACTGAGGTTATAGGGACGGCAGGTGCCTTGGAAACGCAAATGGGAAAATGGCCTCAGCAAGTAATGATGCTGGGGGGAAAATAAAGGCATTCCTGAACTTTGGCACTCAAGTATAAATGGTTGCTACATAACTCCTTTTTATTACAGGCACTGGAAGGTTTCAGAATGTATTGCTAAACAAACACACTTGAGGTCATATGATTGAAGTAAGGCTGGTCTTCTAAGCTGGTAGGTAAGGTGGTGTCTACTTTTGTTGCTACTCCTTTGTTGAAGTCGAAAAGAACCCAGTAGTGGTACAGCACTGATCATTAGCCATGGGAGTCCGTAAACAGAGAATTGGTTGGCATGTCATATGCCTCTCCTGCCTGCCTCATAACAACCTTCAGTGATGTGGGCTCATGCATTCGCAGGTGCAGTTGGTCTGAGGTGTGTCGTAGACAAAATCTGTAGTCTGGTAGAGATCCATGGAAGACAAAGACAGTAGACACTAGCACAATGAGAGCCAAAAGTTCACAATGCCTCAGTATTTACCAAATCCATCATGAAAATCTGCAGTGCCCTTACTAGATTGTATGGCTAATATGTTTAGCATCAGCTACATATGAAGACTTGTCTTCACTCTAAAGATAAAGGTTGGATAAGATTCTATAAACAATGGCTTTTACTAATTTTATTTTAATTGTAATCAAAATGATGCCATAAATAGTGAATGCCATTGCCTGTTGAATTAGGAAGTGTTAATTATGCTGTATCCCTGTTCTCTCTTTTGTGACTGAAAATAAAAATAAAATAAAAACAAAGTAGCTGATATTAGAAAGGACAAAGGAAGACAAGAACATTTGAATACATTCTTAATTGTGTTTTAGTGGAATCCTGGATATTCCAGTTAACATTTCAATCCCCTTCTGTTATCTTTCAGATACAAGACTTTTGTTGTAGATACTTCAGAAAATGGGTTTAGTAATATATGTTATTACAACTAATGCCAAACGTGGGTCAATATTGGGGTAGGATTTGCTACTGCAATATTTTATGATGTTCCCTGCATCATCAAAGGTGCTCTTTTTGTTGTTATTGTTGAAGGAGGGGAATAACATGTTTCAGAAAATACCAGACTCACATTCATTTATCTTTCAGCTTTAAATATAGGCAAATTGATATGACTGGGATATTTTGACAGTTAATATCACCTTTCCAAATGACAGCTAGTGATATAGCTTGTCACTGCTGCTGCTTCCATTCTGTAATTTGAAAATGTATGACTTTAAAATGAAGAAACTAAACGTTGAAGAAGAAATGAAACAGAGGCTGAAGTCTTAATAAAATACTAGTGTCCTCAGAGTTATGTAGATAACCCTAATGGCCTTGGCCAACTCTACCATCTATTGCTTAGAAGAGGGCTTTCTATTATCATAAAAATTAGACACCCTCTAGCCCTGACATCGCCACAGGAGAGAAAAGCGGCTACAGCTGTGACGGCCGGGCAGTGGAATTTTACTCCCGCCCTCCTTCTCCAGGCCCTGCCCACCTGGAGAGGGATAAAAAGCCGATTGCAGCCCCGATGTCCTCTGGCCCCGGCATCGCTGGAGGAGAGAGAAGCAGCTACAGCTGTGGTGGCCAGGTGGTGGAGTTTTGCTCCCGCCCTCCTTCTCTGGGCCCTCCTCTCCCATTTAGAACTTTAGAGGTTTCTGGGATGTCAGCACTTCTACTTTTCTTTTGAACTTGCCGGGGTTGGGGGAGAGTACAGTGGGGTACTGCTGTGTCGGTATCGTTATGTTTTTTCTATTGTATTCTGTACTGTATTCTGTAATTTTGTATCTTTGCCTTTTATTACTGTACTAGCAGGGGTACCCGGCGTTGCCCGGGTGAGGGACCCATCCTGGGGCATAAGTTTCACCCAGACATATCACACACGCCCAACACACCCACACAACACACACTGACACAACACAACACAACACGACACACACACACGACACACACACACAATACTCCCCACATACACAATACTCCCCACACACACAACACATACAAACACAACACACACACATGACACACAATATATACACACACAACACACATACACGACTCACAACCCACAGCCACCACAGCCACACACATGACACATGACACAACACACTCGCACAACACACACGACACCCCCACACAATTCACACACACCCCACACAACACACTCTGGACACACAACCCACACCCACCACAACTACGCACATTGCAACACACTTGCACAACACACACACACTGGACACACAACACAACACAACACACACAACACACACACACAGGATGCACACACACAATACACCCCCACACACACACACACAATACACACAGCGCCGCCCCAGGCCGGGGTGCCCCAGTCAGCAGAGGCTGCGGCACACAGAGGCGTCGGCTCTCCCAACCCCGCCATGCATGAGGCAAGCCATCGCTTCAGCAGGCGTGCACAACAGCGACTCAGGGGCAGACGGGCCCTGTGATGCCGCCTTGGCCTGCCGTTCCCCCAATGTACACAAAGCCCTTGGGAGGGACGGCTGCAGGGAACGCGGTGCTGAAATGTCAGGGCTCCGGGTGCCAAGGCCGCACCAGCAACCTGGCCTGACTACGGGTGGCGGCAGTGCCCTCCCCAGCAACTACAGCTGGCAGGCAGCGATTGCTGCCCGGCTCCTCCGCCCTACAGTGGGTCGCCTCAGGTAGAAGGGAGGCTCCATTTGGCGGGCAGGAGGGCGACCCAGTCCTGTCTCCCCAAATGGAGCCTCCCTTCCACCTGAGGCAACCCACCGGAGGGTGGAGGAGCCAGGCTGTGATTGCCGCCTGCCTACTGTAGTCACTGGGGAGGGTGCTGCCACTGCCCGTAGTCAGGCCAGGTCGCTGGTGCGGCCTCAGCACCCAGAGCCCTGACATTTCAGCACCGTGTTCCATGTGGTCGGTGCTCACAGAGGCTTAGTATGCGTTGGGGGAGCACCAGGTCAAGGCGGCATCAGCGGGTCCGTCTGCGGTGGAGTTGTTGCCTCGCACGCCGACTGAATGGCTGGAGTGCCTTGTGTGCTCTGGACACAACCCCGGATATCTGGGTTGGGGCAGAGCCTTGTGGGCAGGCATGCACAGTCCAGGCTGGCCTGGCCTGGCACACACGCCCAGTCTGTTCTGTCCTCGTGGAATCTCGCACATGCACGATCCAGGTGGTCCTGGACTCTCACACACACGCAGTTCCGCATCCCCTTGCCAGCCCCACTGGTGGGTGGTGGTGCCCCCTTCATGGCCCCTTTTCAGGGTGAAGGAACCCACAACAGGCTGCCGGTACCCCGTGCCGGCACAACTGACTGGTCAAGGTAGGCGTGGGCGCAGTCCCAGCACAAGTGGTGCCGTGGTGTGGAGTTGCATAAGCCATGACACCTTAGTTTTATATATATGGATTATTGTAATTATTGTATTTCTAATTACTGTGTTTGAATGCTGTTTCTTTAATTATGTATGGGCTGCTTTGGGTTGTCCCTCGAGGTCGAGGAGAGCAGAATATAAATAAATAAATAAATAAATAAATAAATAAATAAATAAATATATTATTATTATTATTATTATTATTATTATTATTATTATTATTATTATTATTATTATTATTATTATTATTATTATTATTATTATTATTATTATTATTATTATTTTAAATAAAAAATACTGGTATGTTTTAATAACACACATGCATGAATCCAACTACTTTTTCACCCAATGAAATAATTAAGTTATAGCTTTGTACCATTCAGTGCTGTGCAATGTAAATTCTGGAACTTGTCTCTATAATTCTCTGGCAGGATTCATCCAGAAAAGCTTTCCTCTATTCTTTTTTTCCTGGAAATTTTACAGCATACAGAGACTGCATACAAAACATACTGTGAATATTAGCAAATTTTTATTTTGAATGTAGGAGGTTAAAAAAAAGAAAAGAAAATGAAAACAGAACAAGAGGAGACAAAATACAAATGATATATAGCAGACTCACAAATTTCAGGCACAGTAGCATTTACAGCTGCTTTTCTTTGTTTTTCAGACAGTGAAAGCCTTTCTACGAAGCCCCAGTTCAATAGTAATTCCAGGCACTACATAAGACAAGCCTATTGGACTCCAATTGTTTTTAAACCTAGTCTGTGTAGAATCCTTTTTGAATTAACAAGACATTTATAATTTCCCTCTATTCCTTGTATTACTGTTAAATAAACTTTTCTGTTAATTATAACTGTAAGCAGTCTAGTGTTCACCTCTGGATATGCTCTCATTCCCCCTGGGGTAAAAAGGAACTCACCTTCAATCCCCTCTTTCTGTTGACACAAGGATGAGAATCACACTCTATGTATATCTGCTTTAAGCCAATAAAGAGACCAGCGCTGTCAATGAGATCTGCAGTAGCCCCAGTCAGGAGTTTTGCTTGTACAAAGAAGTGAGATTTTAAACTGACATCTTGAAGGTTTTGCCTCAGGTGGGCCTGGTTGTTTTCTCCACTAGCCTCCCCAATTTTGCACCATCTCTGACCAGGAGTTTTGGATGACTCAAAAGCCATTTTAAGTGATCCAGTAAAAATATTACACCATTCAGAGCTTTATTTCGACATCTGGATCACTTGGCTACTTTTGGTGGAATTCATTTATGAATACATCACATTTTGGATTCATGGAGAATTTTGCTCTACTGGGTGGCCCATAGGTCCCTACCCATCCATATATTATTATGTTATATTTAATTATGCATGTACAGTGGAACCTCATACAACAATCACCCCGTACAGCAATGAAAGCGCATAACAATTAGATTTGGGGTGGTGGTGGTGGGATGGCATCCCGCATAACAATTTTCCCTATAGAAAAATTTGCACAACAATTTTTCAATGGGAAAAACCACTTAACAAAAAAAATCGTTGTACGATGCATCCCATAGGGAAATTCTCTATACAATAAATGCATTATATAGCAATTGTTTCATACAACGAGCCCCATGGAACAGATTAAAATCATTGTATGAGGTACCACTGTATTATTAATTTTCTCCCCCTCCCCCCGAGAAATATAGCCGATTTAAGCTATGTTGAAGGCAATGTCTCACAGAACCCCCACCCCCACCCCCCAAAAAGTCAGGCTATTTGGTACAGGCCACTAAGAGCTTTTCTTTCCAAAGAGAGTGATTCCCTTTCTGGTTTTTCAGGGAAGAGAATAAATTTCAGTGACAGCAAGACATCTGTGGAAGTTTCTGGCATGTCAGACCAAAATTGACTGTTGGTTGTGCAAGTGAGAAGAAAGAGAGATATGATTTGGCAGGGGAGGAAGAGTAGTCTCAGTTATGATGGCTTCTGACTCATATCTGGAACAATAGGAAGCCTATGTCTCCTTCTGTGAGAAGAGGGGTTTTCGGAGAATTCAGACACCTCCTTAAGGTCAATACATTTCAGTCCTCATAACCATAACGATTTTGAAAACTTTTCACAGTATTCATTAATTGGGTCCCTGAGTAGTGAGATTCCAGGAAATTCTTTGGCAAAGGAAGAAAGGACGAGTAGTAATAGGGAGATAAAGTTTGAAGTGCAAGTGTTCATCATTGTAGTCCCCATAGCCAGCCTTGCCTATAATTGTTGGCAACTGGATTGACAAATGAGGAACAGGTCTTTTGTAGACTAAATGACTCTTAATCACCCACTGAAGGCCAAGCCAATATTAAATACTGTATGTGACAGCAGGATTAACTTGCAACATCTGATTGGCTTAATTTCTCTCTGAGCTACTATGAAAGTTTGGAAAGTAGCCTGGAGGAAGGGGTGTTGGAGGATATCATAGTCCTGCTACTCAAAAAGCCTTGGGGTTTCCACCCTGCCAGTCATGGCTCCACTTCAAATTCTTCCATGTCTAGGCCAGAGTGAAACTGCCAAAATGAAGGCACCTTTTGTTGAATTCATTCTGCAGTTCCTCTGCCTGACATAGTGTGAGAAAGATTAGCCGGCAACATAACATTTCCGTTACCAGGGTATGCTCAATTGTGGTTCAAAAATACCACAAGCTTTGAGGAGGCTCTTTCTGTGTACCCTATATGGATGTGTTTTTTTTTACAGAACACAAGTGGTACCTGATGTGAGTTTCTGGCCTGTGTGGCACTTCTGTTAGGGTTGCACATTTCTCTCCTAAAACTGGACATTTGGTCTTGCTGACTGCTCTGTTAAAAATGCATTGGCTTTAATGTATAACATAAGAGTACCTCTTAAACAAGATAGCATTTGGTGTGGAACATGCCTCCCATGTTTTAAATCCATAAATATGAGAATAAAAGGTAGAAAGCCTAAATCTTGGGGAGGTAGGGAAATATTATTTGTGCTCTGCCAAAAAGAAAAGGTAAATAAAAAGCCAGCCAGCCGCTTAGGATAAATGTACTCTTCAAACAATAATTTCTCACCAATAAGTTGCAGCTTATGGGAATTAATAAACCATAAGTAAAATGTCCTCTTGAATCAAATTATTTCTCCTAGGAGTTAACAGCTTTCTGCATGTATGTGGGGTTTCACGGTGCGATTGCTGTGACTCATTGGCCATAAATCGTGTATAATTGTCTCCTTTACCTCATCTGTTTTTACACAGCAACCTAGAGGCCCCTTTTGTGTCTCTCAAGGCTTTTGCCCCTCCCTGCACTGTTCAGGGATGGCACATAGCTATCACGCAGCTTCTGCCCAATTAGAGCAAGGTGAGCACGAGGAAGACATGCAGATAGTTAACCAATTAAGTAGCCTCCTGTTATCGCAGATAACCAATGAAAACATCTTACATGCTCTCTCTGGAATGTCTTTGTCCTGCTTCTAATAAAGTCCAGCCGGACTGCTTTTTTGGAGGCCTATGCCTATGCCTTTGAATAAATGATGCCTATGGATGAAATCAAGCCTCCGCGTCTCCCTTGATCCCCACAAACACAACATCTGGTGACCCGCGCCGTGATTACCGGATCCCAACCCCCCTACTTGCCGGCTGGCATAGCCCCCTGGTGCACCGATCAGCTCAGCTTTTGAGTTCCCAATTGTGAGTATGGGGGGGGAAGTTTCTTCAGGGCCAAGAGCCCATGCAAACGAATTGCAGAGATCCATCAAGGAGAGCGGATGTCCAGACATCACGCTTGATAGTACAGAAGGCTTCACTAAGGGAGTCAAATGCCAATGTCCCTGGCACCCAGAAATTGGATCACTCAAATGGGATGATGGGCAAAGAGCAGAAACAAAAGAAGGGCAAGACTTTACTCCAAAGAATCTTTTGTTCTCCCAGAAGTTTACTTTACAATTGCCACAGATTTTCCCCCCAGCCAAGGGATGGAGTCTGACTGTCTCTTCATCATATGGGACACAACAGCAGGAGCCCTCATATGGAGATGGGGGTGGAAATGGAGATGGGACATTAAATTCTGCCTTGGAGCAAGCAAGTCCTTTTAGCCCTACAAAAGACCTGTTCTCTGCTGCTTTAACTCCAGATGTGTTAGATATGGAAACTGTTGCTGCTGGTCCAGTGAACAGAGAGGCTCTTGCCGAGCCTAAGAAACCACAAATGCCAGCTGATGAGGAACAAATGGTGGAGACCTCATCTCAGATTGACGCTAGCAATGCATGCAGAGTGGCAAGAAGCAAGGAGTGTGTTTCAAAGAGCAGCTTGGGGGATCTCAGCCCCCCCGTGAAGCAACCCTCTTCACAAAAGCCGGAGAAGCTGTGCGGTAAACTTGCTTCCTCACGTATGGCCAAAAAATGGGAGGATTGCCCAGAGGAGGAACGCACAAAACCCCAGCCTAAAGAGGGGTTTTCCTGCAAGTACCAGCTAACAGATGCAGCTTGTCATAAAGTTGAGAATATGACAGAAATCCAAAGGAGAAGGGGGGTAAATTGTGCCTCAACCGACAACAGACTGCTTCAAAAGTACAAGGAGGTTTTGGCTGATTTTGAGCTATCCACCCCTCAAACAAAGAGATCCGAATGGGCTGTTCCAAGTTTCAGGCGTCCTCATTGCAGAGAAAGCAAATGGAAATTTCCTGTGATTTTCACCTTATCGGCCTGCCTTAGTACAGATGGGGACGGCCGGAGCATGAAGGAATGTGTGTTTGCCTGAAAGGCTGAGAGGGGGGGTGGGGGTTGGCTGGTTGTCTTGTGAATTCAGTGAGAAGTAATTTATGGCTTAGTTTCACCCTGCCATGCCAAGAAGAAGTGTTTGTTTAAAAGAACTGAACTGGAGAGAAAATAGTGTTTTGTGTTTAAATTGTCTTCAATCAACGTTTGGTCTTCAATTTGGACATTTTAATTGGACTAAAAAGTTTGTGTGACTCTAAAAAGAATTGGCTTTGTTTGCATTATTAAACCTGAAAACCTTTTTTAAATTGGATAAATAGTTCAACTGTATGATCTTGTTATTTTCTGTTTATATATTCAAGTGCCTTTAAATGCTCTGCTGATATTAGTACCTGTTTTATGAGTGTGAAATGCTTTGATGATATTTGTGCTGTATTGATTTACCATGCTATGCTGGTTTTAAGTCATTGAATGCTAGTAAAAGTTATTAATGCCTCTCTCACTTTTACACCAGTGAGAGAAGAAAATATAATGCCTTACTCATGTAATTGGGGAGTGAGAATTGCTTTCTAGAATGCTATAGAGACCTCCTTCATGTAAGAAGAGATTCTCTTGCTTAGGGAAAGACCTGATTTTGCTTACACCAGTGAGAGAAGAAGAGAAATATGCCTTATTCTTGTAAGGAAGAAGAGAGATGTTCATATTGGGTTGATGCTTAAATATCCTGCTTAATCTCTTGCTTGGGGAATGACCTGTATTTTGCTTTTGTTATATATTTTGCTTATGATATATTTTGTGTTATGTTACTGCATTTTTCAAGATTCCTTTAGAAGTACATGAGAAAGTTTTCAGTCCTATTGTAGCTGTTAGCAGTGACACATGTAAATGAGTTTTGATGCTGTTTCTCTATGTTCCTATTGTAGCTGTTAGCAATGCCTAAAATGTGCCAAGGTTGTGAACTGTACTCGACATAAGTCAAAGCCTCACTGTTTCCCTCCCGGGGTCGACACCGGGGGAGAAACTGAGGACCTTCTTTTTAACTTTGGAACTATATTCCTGCTTACCTCTCAACAACCACTTGTTGCCTTCAAGCTTGTTTGTGCATTTGTAAATTCTGATAACTGCCTGTTGCTTATTCTATGCATACCCTCGTTGCCAGCCTGCAAGGACGCTTCCGGCTCGCAAATGCAAGGGTTACATTTATTATGCTTATAAGCTTCTTAAAAACAGAAGGGGGAAGATGTGGGGTTTCACGGTGCGATTGCTGTGACTCATTGGCCATAAATCGTGTATAATTGTCTCCTTTACCTCATCTGTTTTTACACAGCAACCTAGAGGCCCCTTTTGTGTCTCTCAAGGCTTTTGCCCCTCCCTGCACTGTTCAGGGATGGCACATAGCTATCACGCAGCTTCTGCCCAATTAGAGCAAGGTGAGCACGAGGAAGACATGCAGATAGTTAACCAATTAAGTAGCCTCCTGTTATCGCAGATAACCAATGAAAACATCTTACATGCTCTCTCTGGAATGTCTTTGTCCTGCTTCTAATAAAGTCCAGCCGGACTGCTTTTTTGGAGGCCTATGCCTATGCCTTTGAATAAATGATGCCTATGGATGAAATCAAGCCTCCGCGTCTCCCTTGATCCCCACAAACACAACACATGTATAAATGCCAATGGATTGTCTAAGAAAAGAAAAAAGAAAAAGAAATATCAAATCGTTTGCATACCTTTATACTAACACACACACATACATACCACTTTCCCACACAAGGTCAAACCATACAACTTCAACCTGATTCCAATATAGCATCAAATCCACTCGCCTTTCCATTTACATAAGTCATGTTAAAGTTTTATCTTGTGTGAATTATGTCTGTGTCCACAGGCCTGGAGAAAATGGCTATTTTATCACTTTGCCGGGGTGAAGAAATAAAGACGAATAAATCAAGAGTGTTTTTCTTTGAAGTGTGGCTTTTCATATGAAAATTTTTGCAGCTGTTCCTGAAGGGACTTCTGACAGTTTTCAAGCAATGGCTTCAGTGAGAAACATTGAGTACCAATGATGGAGAAAAGTATCACTTGAATGGCTTTGTTTGGCACTAGTACTGATTAAAAGGTTGGGCACTTGAAAAGAAAAATGGACAAGAATGGAACATGGAATATGCAGTCAAGTTAATGTTTCATTTGAAAAATTAATGTTTAACTTGAAAAGCCACAATAATGGTGCAAGACATAATAAAGGAGCAAAAGCAAGAGAACAGCCTTTGCAAAAGAGACAGTCTTTTTCTACCTTTGTTTTACCAGAAATGAAGGATCTTTCGGTGGGTGGGTGGCCTTTGTGATTGTGGAGAAGAACAGGCAATGTCCCCTGTAATGAATTAAAATGGGGCTTTTGTTTTTAGTGAGTTAAAGTAGTTCTTTGAATTCTCTGTTCCCTGAGCAGATATGGAGAAGCTTGGAAAACGACCTTCAAGGAAGGTACTGAGTAGTTTATTTTTGAAAATAGTCAAAACAGGCTGAAAACAGTGAGAACACAACTAAGAATGATGGATATTGTATAGTGTGATTGTATTGGTTAATATCCCAAGAGGTGGGAAGGAGGGCTGTAACCAGGAAGGGCAGGGGGGCAAAAACCCTCCTAACTGCCCATCCCCCAACCCACCCTGTGGTGCCAATGTTATATATGTGAGTGTGACATTGCTGCCCCTCCTGAAATTTTTGCCCCTCCTAAAAATAATTTTGCACCTCCCAATAATAATAATAATAATAATAATAATAATAATAATAATAATAATAATAATAATAATAATAATAATAATAATAATAATAATAATAATAATAATAATAATAATAATAATAATAATAATAATAATAATAATAATAATAATAATAGTCTAGAATCCTGGCTACGGCCCTGGTGGGACGAGAAATGAAAATTGGGTTTTGTTATATTGGAATGGAAGAAGAAGCACCATGTTTGTGATGATTCTGATTAGGATTGTGTGTTGCATGTGCTCCTATTGAGTGTGCTTGTGAGTAAACAGTAGAAAGTTGTAGTCAAATGTACAATGGTACCTCGGGTTATGAATGTCTCTGGCAACAAAATTTTCAGGTTTCAAATGAAAATCCATTGAAAATAATGCCTTGGGTTATGGATTTTTTCGCAATGCATATGTATTTCTATGGTGCATTAACAAAGCTGATCACTAGAGGCCACTGTCTGAATTGTAAATAAAGTGGTACCTTGGGTTACAAATTTTCCGCGATACGAAAAATCCCGGAGAACACATTAAATGCATAACCTGAGATACCACTGTATTAGCTGGCTAGACTAAGCCAGGAAATATAGCTACAGTAGATATGCCTTTCTTGTTTTATTTTGGGAAAGGGGAAAAGTAAAAATGTTCCTTTTTAAATATTTTGTACCTGATCCTGACCTGAACTTTTCTATTTAAATAAAAGCTACCTTGAAACAGAAGAAGTTGTATTTATTATAGAGTATAAGCTGGTGGGAAATTTTCAGTTCCTTTATTTCCTTTATTGGCAATGCTAAATTATGCTAACTAACACTGCATGTCCTACTGACCTGGCTTTGTAATCATAAACAGTCAGTGACTAAAACCTATCTTAAGTTTCTCTAGCCTAGATCAGGAACACAGGTAGCACAAAGGTGATGTGGGCTTCCTGAATAGGTACAGGTCTCTGGAAGGTGGAATAAGTCTTACGATAGTCTGATAATACGGGTGTTGTTGTCCCTTACATCAGTTCTGTATGAGTCTATTCTATGCTCTTCAACAAGTATTACATGGTGCTTCAGACAGACCGAACCAGGCAAACAGCCACTGTTCTCTTTTACGTCAGTTTATGGCTGATTTCACAATAGCCTTTTAAAAGTGAGAGGTTATTTTTAAATGAAATACCTTTTTTTAACCTTGGTGACACAATGTAAACTACGTGTCACAGCACTAACAAGTGGTATGCTTGGGATAAAATACCCTCACGACTACTGTCTATAACAAAATAAGCAAGCTTTAGAAGCCAAAAAGAGTTGTTTTTTTAAAAAAACTACAGAACAATAAATAAAACAAAGTTCAGGTAAAAGCAAAATTGCAGTCTGACCAAGTTATCCTGCTATGGTAATAGAGTAGACCATACTGCCAACAACTCAACACCAATTGTCAGGCAGTGGTTAACTAACCTGACAACCCTGAGGACTAACAGCCTTGGGTGACAAAGTCCACAAAGAAGCGTGATGGTCCCAAAGTGGATTAAATCCCACTTGAATCCATCTTGATGGAAGGCAGCAGCTTGATCAATACTGGTCTGGGGCCTATGAGGACATTGTGTGCCAAAAGGGCTCAGGACCAGAAAGTGACTTGTGGAACTGGATCAGTAGTATGGGTGTCACAATGCAATGCAGAAAGCAAGTGGGAGGCCACTGCATTAGATGGTCCCAGAGCAATCTTCATGTCTGATCAATATTTGGAATCGAATACAGCACTTGAAGAAGAAGGAAAGCAAAATATGAGAACAGTGTTTTAAGTTGTCAGGTCCTTCTACAAATAAACATCAATCTTTACTTTTTTCTTTATAGTTTCAGCATTTGCAGACAGACTAGATAGATAGATAGATAGATAGATAGATAGATAGATAGATAGATAGATAGATAGATAGATAGATAGATAGATAGATAGATAGATAGATAGATAGATAGATAGATAGATAGATAGATAGATAGATAGATAGATAAATAGATAGATAGATAGATAGATAGATAGATAGATAGATAGATACTTAAACAGATACTTAAACAGATACTTAAACACAAGTACATACCAGGCCAGTTTGTTTATTCACAACCACTTCTCAAAACAGACAACATTCTTTCCTTGCTCATTCCTCCTCACTTTGTCTTTAACTGACAGCACTTTGACTACATCCCAGCTCTAGCTAAATTCTAAGTAACAAGCTCTGTCCTTCACACACACTCTTCTCTCTCCATTAAGTGCCACAGGACTCTTTGTTGTTTTGCTACAACAGATTAATACAGTGGAGTGATGAATGCTTCCTGGCAGCAAGGCAAAGTACCAGAATGCCTAAAGGAGGCAGTAGTAAGGCCTCCATTTTAAAAGCTCTCCTTGAATCCCACTGTATTGGATAATTATCAGCCAGGCTCCAATATTGCACTATTGAGCTAGGTCTTGGAGTGTGTGTTGTAAAGTCTCAGCTCCAGAA
Organism: Bradypodion pumilum; assembly: GCA_035047305.1. Classification (NCBI taxonomy): domain Eukaryota; kingdom Metazoa; phylum Chordata; class Lepidosauria; order Squamata; family Chamaeleonidae; genus Bradypodion; species Bradypodion pumilum. The sequence continues at coordinate 316,909,483 of JAWDJD010000001.1, forward strand.
GTTCCTGAATGAAGCAGATTATCTAGAACCATTACAGTGTGGCTCTGGTCACCCTGGTCAATACCTATGCTAGGAATACCTTTCTGAAAGCCTGAACTCAGAAGGTGGTGTTGGGGAAAATCCTGTTCACTACCCTGTAGTATCCCTTAAGGCTCAATCTTACCCCGGCTCCCAATTTTATTCAATACTAGCAGGTATTGATTTTGTGTTTGTTGGTGGGGTGGTTTTGGGGGGTGCACACACATGCGCACACACAGAGAGGGGGGGAGGCGGCAGGTGAGTAGGTGGTTTTGGGGGTACACACACACAGAGAGGGGGGAGGCGGCAGGAGAGAAGGCGGTGCCCGGGTGAGTAGGGAGGAAAGGGGGGAGGTGGAAGCATTCTATCCCCCCTTTCCCTGCCGGCGAGGGGGGGCAGGGATGTTTGGGAGGCGGAAACATTCCGTTCCCCCTTTCCCTGCTGGTGACAGGGGGAGGCAGGGAAGGGTGGGAACACAACACAACACACACAAACACAACATGCATACACGACACACACAACTCACAATCCACACCCACCACAGCCACACACATCACACACGACACAACACACACGATACCCCCACACAATACACACACTCCCACACATAACACATGATCAACACACAACCCACACCCACCACAGCCACACACATCCCACACGACACAGCAAACCCACACAGCAAACCCACACAACACATACCCACACAGGACACATCCACACAATACACACACAACACAACCACACACATCACACCAGACTCAACACACCCGACACAACACACGCAAAGCCACCTCCCCATTGCCGCCACCGCCACTGCTCCCACCGCCGCCCCAGCAAAGATCGCCTGGCAGTTCAGCCGGGGGAGACGGATGCGGGGAGGAGAGACCCGCAACATGAAGGGTTTATCCAGCCACCTCCCCGCCGCTGCCGTTTCTGCCATCTCAGCTATTTACCTTCATGTTGCTGGTCTCTCCTCTTAGCCTCCTTCTTCCCCGGCCGACCTACTGGGCGAACTCTGCTGATGCAGCTGAGGGGGGGCAGGGCGCACACGAGAGATGGCTGTTTTTTTCTCTGTTGCATGTGCTGGCTGTCATGCCTCCTCTGTGATCGCATCCTCATGCCTGATTGGCTGAGGCGTGCTGCGGAGCAGAGGACACTGGGTATCACAGGGTTTTTTTTCCAATCGTGGGGCATTTGCCCCACTCTCGGCTTCCAGACCCTCGCGGGGTTGATCTTCTGGAGGTAAGGTAAATGTACACGGCTCATTACGGGATTGGCTGGACGTGTGTGGACACGCATTCCAGACATGCATGGCCACATCCCATTCTTATAGGTAAAGATCTTCATGAAACCACTGGGAGAGGTGGTCAAGATTCTGTGCAGTTTGATGTCATCAGTATATTGATGACACCCAGATGTAGATCCCATTTCCATCTGATTCCAAGGAAGCTGTTCTGTGCTTAGATCAGTGTCTGATTTTAGCGATGGACTGGATGAGGGCTAACAAACTGAGACTTAATCAAGACAAGACTGCTTTTTTTCCAGGTAGGTCAAAAGGCAAATCAAAGAATAGAGATTCAGCCTGCATTGGATGAGGTGATAGTCCCCTTGAGAAGTCAGGTTCACCGGCTCAGTGTTCTTATGGACTAAACCCTGAGTTCAGGTGCATAGGTTTCATTGGTAGTCAGGAATGAATTTGCACACTTAAAGCTGGTTCACCAGCTACACGTATTCCTTCTGGCCATGGTGACATATGTTTTAAGTGAAAAATATATGGGTAGAACAGTAATAACAATGAAAATATATCCACAGAATTCGTTCCATAAGATTGAGAAACCAATCAGGGTACATTGAAAACATATGAACAAGGTGCCTTACAGAAAGGGCGCGACTATAGCAATGACTTAATGGTGAATGCAACTTAAAGCAATATACGTTAATAAATGTTTGGACACAACATTCCTCCCCCCCTACCCAGCAAAAACACACACTCTCATATTCATTGGTGGCGGACCACAAGACTGTTTAGGGCACCCAACATTGGTGAGACTTAGGACAATGGGTATGGGATAACCAGGGTCTATGGGAATGCTGCTGGACTCACTGGTCAACCTATGCAAGCTAGGAGTTTTGAACGGTTTGCACAAAGCAAGAGCTGTGGTGCTTAAGTGAAGCAGGGATTGGGGATAGCTTACAAGAAGCGAAATTGGAACTGAAAAATGTACTTGAAACAATGGTTAAATCTTTGTAAGAGCATGGCAGACTCGTGGCCGCGGTTGCAGAAGAGTTGGTACAAGCCATCTCTGCACTAGTCCAGGGTGCGGCTGGCGACCGACAAGAAGTCATCCAGGTTTGGGGTTGTTGCATAACCCAGTACATGTGTCTGAACTGTACCCATAAAGCAAGCAACATTCTCTACCGCAGACTTAGCGGTGTTTGATTCTGGAGGGGTGCAGAGTTAACCCAGCAGGAGATACTAAATTTTCCTTTGTCCCCCTTATTCCTACCGGCAATCCCTCGCCCCCTAACATACTTGAACCTGTATGTTTTACTGTGTGTCCTGACTTCCAATCAGATGTGAACCCCAAACCCATATTGTGGAAACTACTAGATGCGGTAGTCTGAGCCATGTCAGAGGGAACCCGTTCTATAACAATTGGGGGAGGGTGATTACAGGTGACCTGCTCAGAGATATGAGGAATATGAAGATAGACCTGGCCGCCTTGATCCGGCTCTGGATCGACTATGGGGAGGTCCGACTCCCCCTGGGCGGAACCACTAAACAGAGCTACACCTGTGCAAATTACAAGGGTGTTTGCCCATGCTGGCTCTGGGGTGCTTGAAGAGCTTGTTGGAACACCCGAGCCATCTATGGCATGTGTGGGAGTTCTAGGCACAGCAGCTGCTGTATCAGATGGTGAAACTATGTCTGAGTTTCCCAAGGACTGACCACCTTGCGGCAACTCAATTTCAGCTGAGCCTTGTCCTGCCATGCAGAGACGTGCCTTAGCTTTCCCCTTTCCCTCCGAGGAAGTGGTCGCATACAGCCGACCCACCCTAGCGTCAAATCTTGTGTGGCACATTCCAAAATCTCCCTCTTCCAGTATGGTGGTCTCCTCCCAAATCCTGGGGATGCAAATAGAACTCCTTGGCCCAACATATTCCTTTCCCCCAACCCCTGGGAGAATTGTAGTACAGCCCTTATTAACCAAACCTCAAGCTCAGAACCGAGCCTGGCCCCCCAAAACTGGCTTCCCGTAACCCTCATTGGGTTGGCATTGGCAGCATACCTGATCGGCAGTAGATGCATACACACAATCCAAACAGCAGACAGAACAATTCCAGTGTCTCCCCGAAACGACTCTCCCCCTTTCACTATCAGTTTATTCCCAGCTAGACTATTCCGAAGTTTAACTGAACCTGGTAGGATAGAAGGGGATTTTCTCAACAACAACAAAAAAACATACGCAGTCTTACTCTTGGATTGTGACATAGGGAACAGTTTTTTTAAGTCCAGTCTTAGTATAGTCTCTGTGTGCAACAAGCGCTTGGTGGGCCTTCTTCTTTCCGACCTTGACTGTGGGATCTGAACCAAGATATATGATATTTATATTGTACTGTATTTTTAAAAATTGTTGATTGTTTAATAGATTTAGTTGTTGAGAGCTGCCTTGGGTCCCCTATGGGGAGGAAGGTGGCATATCAGAAGGAAGGAAGGAAGGCAGGAAGACATTGTCCACAGTTGGCAAACATCCCTCCCACAAGGCTGTGGGAGAGGCAACATATCCTGTCCTCAACAACCCTGCTCAACTACTACAAATAACAAGTATACTTGTATGCCACCCCATAGCACTTAGTGCACTCTCTGAGCAGTTCACAAGGTAGGTAGCATTTTGACCCCAACTTGCTAGGTACTTATTTTACCGACCTCAGAAGGGTGGAAGGCTGAGTCAACCTTGGTCTCAATTAGGATCAAATTCACAATGTTTAAACACCACGCCACAAGGGCAAACTAAGCATGCCTTTCCTTTATAGCATTAATCCACCTCATATCTGGTCTTCCTCTTTTCTTGCTGCCTTCTACTTTTCACAGTATTATTGTTTTTACCAGAGAGTCTTGCCGTCTTATGATGCACCCAATGTAGGACAACCTTGGTTTCATACCTGTCAACCACGGCACTGGAAAATACGGGACCTGCACAAACGGTTCTGCGCAGGTCGCCTTCTATGCATGCATAGAAGGCGACCGGCACAGAAGGGCTGCGCAGTACCTCCTTTCCCCCACTGCCAAATTCCGGGGTTTCAGCAGCGTGGGGCAGGAAATGGCGCAAATCGGCGCCAAAAACCATTAAATCCCGGCCAATCCAGGAAGGTTGACAGGTATGTGGTTTCATCATTATTGCTTCCAGAGATACTTCAGACTTGATTTTCTTTGGGACCCACTTGTTCATCTTTTTGGCAAAACAGAGCATTTGCAACTCTCTCTTCCAGCATCATATTTCAAATGAATAATTTTTTCCCCTGTCATATTTCTTTACTGTCCTGCTTTCACATCCCTACATAGTGAATGGGAACACAATAGTGTGAATAATCTTTCTTTTGGTCTCCAGTAAAACATCCTTACCTTGATTATCTTTTTTCTTTTATTTCTAGTCTTCCAAGTCTCAATAATGTTCTGATTTCTTGTCTGCAATCCCCATTTGGATTGATGATGGAACCCAGAAACACAAAAACTTCCACTACTTCAATTTCCTCATCATCAACTTTAAAGTTGTGCAGTTATTCTGTAGTGACCGTTTTTACAATCCTGCTTTGGCACTTTCTTCTTTTATTTCCCCCAATTTTCATTCCTCCTTCATCTGCACCTAGTATTCAGCAGACCAGCAAATGATCCGGATTCTGTCTCTCTCCACATTCACACAGCAGTAGGAATTGGGGCCGTAAAGCGGCCCTTGAGGTCCCGGAGGAGACTGGTCAAAGGAACGACACGAGGCAAGATGGAGCGAAGACCAGTGATTTATTGAGGGAAAATCATCAGTATATATTATGTCCAAGGCTGCGCATGGTAGAATGGTCATATGACAGAAAATTACATCACCCATTTACCCGGGTTAATTGAGAACCTCTCTTGGGGAAGTTAATTAACTAAGACAAACACTGACCATTGTCTGAGGCTTAGGCTAGGGTAAATATGGCTTCTATTTGCACCAGAGATTAAGTTTAACTCAGAGTGAGTAATTGCCTAATACGTAACAGAGGTTAGAGATTTGCTCTCTCAGCAGAGCCGCTGTTCAGGTCAAGGAATTGGGTGAATCAAACCCTATCATTTATCCACCCCCCTTAATTTCTCTGCCCGCAGAGCCCACGGCTCAGGGAGCGTTCTCCCGAAGTGGCCTCTGCGCGGGCCGTTCCATGCCATTGGGGCATGGGGAGACCACATTTCCCCTTTCTGTTTTATTTAAGGACCTGACCGACGACTCTGCACAAGACTACAGCCTGGTTTTCCAGAGCTGTGGGTCTGAATTCAGACTGCTTTCTGTAGCTAGGCAAGATAATGAGATGTGTCATTGATACTGTGACCTGGGTTGATTCTAAGCTATCTCTGCAGCTTCTGGCATTGTGCAAATGTCTTTTCTAACACCTATGGGGAGGTGTGAAAATAGGCTGGGGATTATCGGCTACCAGGTGCTCAAACTTTCCAAGCAATGGGCCGGTGCAAAACATGGGCCGGTCTGGCTTCCTTTGGTGGAAGCTGGCCGTTATTAACAACATACAGAAATTCAAGTGTCCCTTGCAAATCCCAACTGGAGCATTGTACAAGGCATGTATAAATAATAGCAACTACAGATAACAATAGCAATAAAAGACATTCAGCAGCTTTTCGAAGGATGAGGCTTCTCTTCTTGGTGGGGTTTCATGTGTAACTTGAGCTTGGAAAAGTCTTGTTTTGGGGAAAAGCATGGTCCTCAGAAGTAGCACTGAGTATGCAAAAATGTTCATAGAAATGTCTTTGGAGATGTAAGTCATAAAGGAAGATGGACAGCTGATGACATCCAGGACAGTGACTGGTGCCGCTCTTTGCAATCGTCCGGGTCTGATTCTGGCCTCTGGGACCTGCATGTGGAAGAGACTTGTTTGGGAGATAAAAATTCTGAAAGAGTTAGTTAGTTTTTGCACTTATAGGATAGCAATTGCTGTGCAACTATGGGACGTGGTTTCCCCCCCTTTCTGTTTGTTTGTATTAATGCAAACGTGCATGTACTGCCATTTGCCAAAATGTGGGGATGTGTGACGTCCCTTTGTCACACCTGGATGGTCTCTGTCCCTCGTGGGTTGACCCCCCACGAGGCCCCCCCCCCGGTGTCCCTGCACGATGCAGACAGGAACGGACTATGCCTTGGGCTTGGGAAAGTGGCAGGTTGAACTGCCTTGCGAGCGCTTTGGCATTCTGAAGAGGGAATGCATGACTCTGAATTGGAGTTGTGAGGAACAAACTTAGCAAATTTTTGTCTATCACGGGAGTGATGTGTGCTCCCGGTAGACTGTGAAGCAAATTCCTAGGAAACTGGCTGTCAGCAATTCTGTTTAAGCGTTCTTTGGCAAAGGTGCGCAAAGCGAGGTTCATGGCTGCCAACTCTGCCCGCTTGCGGAAGAGTCAGGAGCATGCACCAAGCTTGGTCCTCTTGCCAAGTAAGAACCTAATATGTGCGACCCCCATAAGTGAAAACTGTCCTAGCCCCCTGAAGAGGAACCAGTGACATAAATTCACACAAGGTGACTGTCTGCGTTTGAAGCGAGACGAGTCTGGGGTCTTATGGCAAACCTTGGCGCATGAAACGCCAGGCTTCCCTTGGGTAAATTTCTCAAGAAGGCCCCCCTGTGCACATCCGCCCATGGCGTGCGTGCACACGTTTAGAAGAGTGCCAGATGGTGGCTAGCCTTTTGCCTGCACTTAGACTAGCAGCAAAAAGGGAAGGGGTGGCCTAAAAATGCCTGTATCTGATTGAAAGGTGTGACCTGACTGCACTCTTAAAATGGTCCTAGGCAGTCCTGGCTAATGGGTGGCACTCTGCACATGCTCAGGAGCTCAGGGACTAATCCTTCCTCTGTGCTCTGGAGTTTGCAAAATGTGTCTGCTCACTAAAGAGGGCGCTGTGGGCCAGGTGCCATACTTAAAATGACCTACTAAGACTTATTAAAGACAAGCCAACTATGACGTGCCAGCTGTAAGGAAATAATACACAAAAAAATGAAAAGACACACAAGTTAAACATTTCCAGCAGGGAGTTCCACTGGCGAAAGGAGGAAAGGCAAGTCAGAAGTTAGCACAATGGGAATGCAACAACTCTTATCATAACGAAATCAGATTAGGTCAGGTAACTCTGGAGCCTGTGAAAGGAAGCAATTTAAGGCTGTAGAAAGAAAGAAATTGGTTAAGGCCTGGAGAGGAATTTTGTTCCTATAAAAAGGTAACGATTAAGCTTTTTCTAAATATACAGAGCGCAAGAATGTTTGCGTGCTTTTTCCTGTGAAAGGGGTACAATGAGTGAGTTACTTTGCACAGATTAAAGTCAAAATACCAGAGCAATATCTTTCCTAAGAGAATGAAGGAGAGTTAGAATGATTCTCAACCTGCGGCCAGATGTGGGCGAGTGGGCCGGAGGCAGCCCACGTTGCTCTGCCCCTACCCCCACCAAGCCAAGAAGGGCTGTGTGGCGCAGGAAGGGCAGGATGACTGTCCGGACCCCCAAAGCTGCCTGAGGCCCCGGAACTTTGGCCCCTGACTTTAAAAGGTTGAGAACCGAGGTTACAAGATGATAACACAATACGCACATGAAGACAATGCAATTCTCTCACTCCTAGTGAGATACGACTTCCAGACGCTAAGAGACATTCAAAAAACCTTAAAACACAGAGGTTTGAGGAACACAGACGTAGGAAGGGGCCCCATAGCTTATGATACAGTGAGGAAAACTCATAGAAGTGATTTTTGTTTTCAGATCGCGCTTCTGAAAAGAAAAATCTGTAAGAGTTGCAAAACCGGTTTCCAAGAGTGGCTTAATCCTTTGACAAAGAAAAGTCTCAAGGGAGGAAGGGGGAATCACCCCGCCCTATTGCAGGTTAGGTTTCCCCCCCCCCTCCTCTCCTGCCCAAGCTGCGAAGCCGGCAAGGCAAGGGGCTTTGTTCATCATGCTTCCTCAAACTTTAAATAGTTCCTGCCCATGAGCAGAGTGCAAATTGTTTAACACATATTTCACAGTGACATTACCACGCAGTTACACACAAGGAACACTTTTCCAGTCATACTGTGGTCATAGAGACAAGGCTTTTGCAATCATACACAGTTCTTGCAGTCATACATTCAGTGGTGCACCACACATACACACATTTATTTACGCATCCGCACATTCCTCCCCTGATCTGCAGCGTTCTTTACTACACATGAGGAGATGGCTAATACACAGCTGGCTATTTACAGCCATCTGGGTGCTTCTACTTAGGGGCAAGTTTCTCTGGGCTACTCCCAAGGTGAGACCAGCAGCTTCTGCCTGTGCCCTGGGGGAACTCGGGGTACTGTTGCTGGGATGGTTCTTCTGGCATAGCCAGGGCGATGGCTGCCTCCTTTCTAGCCTGGGCATGCCAGGGTGGCCATTTGGCATTAAGACAATCTTTTGAAGATCTGCCTGGTCTAGATTGGCTTTCTCTTCTAAGGTGTCTCATTTTACCACACTGGAAGCAGGCGCCTTGGGGTTTTGGCACTGCTCTGCGCCTGAGTGTGGTAATGGGTCTGCTCTGGAGCCCTGCGTGGCCAGGGGCCGTGCAGATTTCCGTGAGCAGTGGGCGCTGAGCAGGCCTACCTGAACGTGTGTCTGCCTTCAGATAGGCTGAGCACAGCAGTTGGGCGCTAGCTAATTGTGCCACTGGCAATTTCCCCGTGAATGGATCTTCCTCACCCATGCGCTGAATGGAGTTCTTTCTTTGCAGGGAACTTTTAACTGTCAGAGAAGCGCCAGGGCCTCTCATGCCATGAATTCCTTCAGTGACGCCTGCAGCTGTCACTGAGGGAATGCTCCCTACACTGCCCTGCTTAAGATGAAATGACGAATAGAGACTTCTTGGGGCTGATGGTTCTGACTGCGCTGGGGTTTTCTGGGTCTCTATCCGGACTGGGTCTACCTCTGCTGAGAGCTTCCTACATTTGCTCCATGTGCGAATTATGCCCTCTGGAGCTTTCGGGGGTTGCTGAATGCAGTCTCCTATCTGATCCCAGAGCTCAAGGGTTAACATACCTACTTCTGGGTAAAGCAGGCAGTGTTACCCTAGGTACACCAAAAGTCTCGCTAGCTCCCCGCTGTGAAAACGCAAATTAAATATCCTGGCCAGGATCTTGAACTCTCTCTCACGAGTTCTTTGGCTAGCGGATGGACGCTGTCGCTGAGGACAGGTCCCCATATTACCTGCGATTGGGTCCTCCGAAGTTTCCTCCTCGGGACGAGTCGACGCGTCTTTGGCAGGCAATAGGTTCTGGCGACGGCGCTTCTGGGTAGAGCTCGGAGCGTGGACTGCGGCCACGGGCCCTCGGTGGCCACTGCGCTGTCAGGGGCTCACAGCTGCCCTGAGCGGAACGCGTTTTTCCCTTTGGCGCAAGCCGCCGCGAAAGTCGGGAGCAAGCTGTAGGAAGCCTCTTCTGTAATGCCTCGCCGCTTGGGCCATCTTCCCGATCGGCTGGCTTACCGACCGGGCTGCCGCGCTGTCCTCCAGGATGATGGGACAAGGTTCAAGCGCAGAACCTGGCTGTGCTGATCGCTTACTCACGAGTAGACCGCTCGGGGGTCGCTTACTCTCGAGTAGATCCCGTCGGGGTCACCAGATGTAGGAATTGGGGCCGTAAAGCGGCCCTTGAGGTCCCGGAGGAGACTGGTCAAAGGAACGACACGAGGCAAGATGGAGCGAAGACCAGTGATTTATTGAGGGAAAATCATCAGTATATATTATGTCCAAGGCTGCGCATGGTCATATGACAGAAAATTACATCACCCATTTACCCGGGTTAATTGAGAACCTCTCTTGGGGAAGTTAATTAACTAAGACAAACACTGACCATTGTCTGAGGCTTAGGCTAGGGTAAATATGGCTTCTATTTGCACCAGAGATTAAGCTTAACTCAGAGTGAGTAATTGGCTAATACGTAACAGAGGTTAGAGATTTGCTCTCTCAGCAGAGCCGCTGTTCAGGTCAAGGAATTGGGTGAATCAAACCCTATCATTTATCCACCCTCCTTAATTTCTCTGCCCGCAGAGCCCACGGCTCAGGGAGCGTTCTCCCGAAGTGGCCTCTGCACGGGCCGTTCCATGCCATTGGGGCATGGGGAGACCACACACAGCATGTTGTTATCTGCCAGCAGCCTGCACGTAAGCATTTTGATCTTACTTTTAGAGACACCAACCCACCGCCTCTAAGTGACACGTGGGAAGTCACGTTCCTCAGCCATATTGTCCTTTGATGTTATTCCTTGTTCAGTGAACTCCTTCCTCCACCTTCTAATTTGTTTTAGCTTTTGCTTACCCTCAGCAATTTTTGTTCTTGCCGTAAAGTTCTTCCTGGATCTAAATAGGTATATTTGTTAAGGACAGAGGAATTTTAAAAATTGCTAAAACATCATCCTACTTAATTCTACTTTGGTTTGTTTTTGACCTGACCACAGTATTTCTTGAATTGTACACATTCAGCACAGAATATTAAAAACTCAAACCAATAAAATATGTCCAATGTTATTTAAAACTAGTTACCTGATTATGTGTGTGTAAGCACGTGTGCTGAATTATTTATTTAAAAGCTAAATAGCATTTGTAGCAGCAAGATGAAATGAAAACTAGAAGCATGCAAGACATTGTCAAGGAGGCCTAAGATAAGAGAAACACAATTAATTGCAACATGAACTCATTGTGTTAGCAATACTTGGAAGCAAAATGGAGGAATGTTTTTTTAAAGGCACAGTCTAGTGAATAATTCATTCCACACTTCAAATTCAAAAATGTGTAGCAATTGCTAGACTGACAATATTAAATGATGTAGTCATTCAACATTAAGCTAAATGGACATTTTCATACTAATGTAGATTTATAATATCCAACCATATATCCTCTCACTGTGGACGGGTTCTGTTAATGTTGCCATCAGTTACAGATATCAGTAGTAATCATCTACATATAGCAAATAATGATCTTCTCAATATGCATCTCACACCTTTGGACTAAAATGACCGACCTTGCCAAAAGAGAATACTAAAAACTGGAATGTTTATTAGCATTTTTTAAAAATCAAACTTAATTTTCCTTTGCATCCAATAAGAGGGAATTCTTGGTGAAGACAGGAAGCATATTTGCACTGGAACACATTTAGGATACCATTACTACATTTATCACCAATTTTTGTAGCTGCAGGTGTGCAGATAGACCTTTTTCAGTCAAATTAACCATCCAGGTAGGCTGTATAAATATGCAATAAATAAATAAAATAGACTATGAGATGGCATTTTAAATTACAATAGTATGACAAATGATTGTCAAACTAAAACAAGAGCAGACCAAGGTGAGCTCTCTGCATAAAATTACCAGGCCACTTTTGTTTTGTGGATTCTTTATGAAATACATGGGTGCCCTCTTGTGGAACTTCCCCAAATATGCCTCTTTATTCCATAATTTCTCTAAATTGCTGAAGGTGGTATGCAAAGTTAATTCTTACTACACATTGTCATATTGACTCTGTAGGTTGAAAGTGATCACCGGTTGGAAGGCTATCCCTGAACTTAGACAGGTCTCATTAGTCCTAGGCCCACTATTTAACATGACATCCCATTGGTTTTAACTTGCTCGTTTTGAAATTAAGAGCCAAGACTTGTTTTAAAATTAAGAGCTGATTTGGCGATAATGTCAGAATGTGGGTATATTAACCCAAACACATACCAGTATATTTGTTGTTGTCATTATTGACTCATTAGATGTATAGATAGCCTCCATTCCCTTCAAAGGGTTTGGAGGAGTCATGTTCCCAGTTCTACTCATTTCACTCTGGCAATAAACTTGTGAAGTTGGTCTAGTTGTGAGAATGAAAGCGCGGCACCAAAATGGCCGCCGCGCTCTTTGCGGCCCCCCCACCCCACCCGGACTCAGACATCCGGGTGAGTTAGGGGGCGTGGCCACCCCTTTATAAAAGGGGTGGCCATGAGGCAGCCGAGCTGCCATTTTAGAAACAGCGACGGAGAGGAGAAGTTTTTCTCCGTCGCTCCTTTTTTCTTCTCGGCTCTCCAGCCCAGTCTTCGGCTGTCGAGCCATTTCGGCGCTTCTGATCCCCGAAAGGGATCGTCTTCTTCCCTGAAGGAAGGCCCCGGCGACCGAGTCGCGACCAAGAGGGAGGCACTTGCCTTGCCCTGCGCTTGCTAGGGGGCAGCAATCGGGTCGGAGGACCGCGACCGCGCCCCTGCGACAGGGCCCCACATCGAAGGCACCCACCGTTACCGGTGGGATGGGGCAGATTAGGGCATGGCCCCCGGCTCTCCAGCCTCAGGATGGCCCTGCAGGGGCTTCGGCCCCCGGCCCGCAATTACCGTCCATGGTTCCAGACAACGGGGGAGGGCCTGGTGTGGTCACCAGTAGGGCTTACCTCCGGCCCCTCATGGGCCGGAGTTTTGGGCATGGCCCTATTCAGGACCTGGCTCCCAAATGGGGGTCCCCAGTGTATCAACCGTGTGGCCCACCTTGCCATGGCTCCCCTGCAATGGAGCAAGACAACACCTTTGCCCACTGTTACTGGTGGGATGGGGCAGATTGCGATATGGCCCTCGGCTCTCAGCCTCAGGCCGGCCCTTCAGGGGATTCGGCCCTCGGCCCGCAGTTGCCGGCCATGGGCCGGAACGATTGGGGGGAGGGCCTGGTGCTGGCACACAGCACGTTTTACCCCCTCAGGGGCCGGAGTTTTGGGCATGGCCCTATTCTGGCCCAGGATCTCAAATTGGGGCCTCCGGCCCAATCCCTAGCCGGCTGGCCAGCCCACCTGGCCCACCTTATACTAGGGGTTTCCGTGGCAGGGGATGCCTGGTTAGCATGTTTGCCTGTGCTGGAGGCATCCTGGGCAATCCAGTGGGAGGGGGCCCTTCCCTATCTAACGGGGCCCTTCGTGTCTGCCGGCTACTTCGACTGCTGCCACTCTGCAACAGGCAGCCAGCCGGGTCAAACTGCTGGAGACACTCCGGCCTGTGCCTGCCGCCGTCTCGCAGCTCCCTGTTTGTCCAGAACTGCAACCGGAGTGTGGTTGGATGTGGCCCCAGAGCTCGATTTCGGTCATGAGCTCCGACGCCCGCCGTGGGCCGGAACCCCCAGTGGGGGCGGCTCATGGGGGTGCAACTAGTGAGTATTAGGTTCAAGTTGAATGCACTGTTGGGATTTGATTCATGTAAAGATACCTTCTCAATCAGTCAGCCTCATTAGCAGTAGTTTATATTCTCAGATCTTTTGAGGTACCTATGAGTCCAGCTTCATTAGGCTTTTTGTAGGGAGAAACAGAGACAGACAAAAGCAGACACGACTGCTCTCTTTGGCTGGTCAAACGCTACTGAAACCTTTTCTTTATTTAGGCAGAGAGAGCGAGAAACGAATCTTGGGCAAGCATTGTATACCAGAAACGAAACTTAAGCTATATAATCAATCAGAATGTCAGAACCCAAAGAAGGGAGAGATAAGGAGCGTTGTCTCTCAGTGAGCAAAGAGGCCTTGTTTACAAAATGTGTCAGAGACAGGCAAGACAGAATCCAGATGCATTCCTACATGTCCTCCTTTTTTCATTTAAATTTGAGAGAGGGACGGCTAATCATACCCCTGCATGTCATCATATACATCATCACTGTCCACCTGGACATCGTACCCCTCCTGACTCATGGTACTTTGTTCCGGAGGAAGATACCTCATTGAGTACAATTGCCGTCGTGCAAAACTCGATGTCTCCCTTCTACGCAGTGGACATGTATTACACATAGAAATAAGGTTAGGAATACAATTAATGCAAAAACACAAAGATATAAGGCAGATAATAATAATAAACCCATAAAAGAAAACTTGTCTAAGGACAGATAAATCAGGCAACCAAGAAGTCACCCAATCAAAGAGATTAACATCAGTGCGTACATTGTTAGTAATACTCTCCTGTAAATTCTGAAGTTCTTTCTCAATAGTATTATTCAAATCCTGGAATTTTATCCGACATCCCTGGTTCCCGACCAGTTTACAAAATCCTCCGGATTTTGCTAACAGGTAATCTATGGCCAGTCTGTCCTGCATTTGGTCTTGATGAAGCTCAGTGATTTCCATTTGAAGATCCCGTATGACCCTCCCTGTGGCATTGATTGATTTCTCCAGCCTACAGGTGAGTCCCAAAATGGACCTTCTATTCTCCTGGGAAATGACACCTGGGTATGATCCCAATGTGAGTGCTCCAGTGATAGCACTCCCTATAGCTCTCCCCCAGGAGCTACCATCAGACAGCTGAACATCGATTATCACTTCATCGTTGCAACCAGAACCCATCGGGCCGGCAGCAGCTCTCCGGCGCCGTGCATGTGCCTGAGGCGGCATTTGCACTTGTACGGGTAAGGTAAAATAACCCAATGCTGCACATTGATATTGTCCTGGATGGAAATTCGTGGCAACTCCATTAAAAAAGAACCACATGTTGGGATCCTTGATTTGCCATCCATTGCAAATTGAACCACTATCCATAGCAGAATAATCAGGAGTAAACATAGGAAATAGATCATATATATCTTCAATAGTAGTGTTAAACAAGGTATAATTAAGCTTATAAGAACTGTTATAACTACCCCATAACCAAAAATAATCATCACAACCCGTATAATTGCCTACATTCCACAAAACCCTTTGTGCTTGAGTCCAGTACTTCCATTTACTATTCCAGACTCCAGAACTATGACAGCAGAAACAAAGTCCTTTAGTGTATTTCTTGAATGTCATGCTTCGCCAACGGGTGTTGTTAAATTGTTCTGGGGGATTAGAGAAGAGTGTAGACCTATCAACATGTTGCAAATGTCCAATAACCAACTCAGGCGTGTTGAACAATGCCGGAAGAAAGCCCATTGGAGACACTGCCAGTGGATGCTCATAGTATAACGTTGCATTCTTACCATGAACCTCCCAAGCCACATCCCTCCACTCTTGCAAGCAGAGCATGGCTTCTGCTGGGGGCAAAAGCGCTTTAATCATCTGTTTCCAATCCACTGGTAGCAATTTTTGAGATGCAATGGCTTCCAACAAAGCTTTAGTAAAAGGTGCATTAAATCCATAGTCACGTATGCTGACCCTTAGTTCCTTCAGATATTTGTAATGGAGGGTTTCATATCTATCTGGGACAGCCAGTGCGTTGCCCACAGCCGGAGCCCCCCTTATCACTGGGTATATTTCAGGAGATTGCATGTCCAGCACAGCTGCCGTTAAAGCATCAGAAAAATGTGTCTTTGTAGGGCTAAAAGTGCCTGATTTTTGCAAGTCAGGATATAATTGCCCATCTCCTTTTCCACCCTCACCCCCATCAGGAGTCTGTTGTTTCTCATATGATGGAGGAGCAGTTGCAATGGCCCCCCTTTTCTCTGAAGGCAAAAGCTGTGGGAGGGGATGGCCATCAAGTCTTTGAGACAATAAAATATTTTTTGGAGTAAGTCTCTGAAGGCAGTCCCTAACTGCCTCCCATGTAAATAATATTGACACAGAAATTCCATTATGCTTCTGCATTTCTCTCCCAATCTGTTTCCACTGTTTTAAGTCCAGACCTTCATATTTAAACCAAGGACAGATTTTTGCTATAACTTTAACCAGTTTCTGTATCTCCTGTTCATTAGCCTTCTGCCCATTCTCATGCAAAAGATCTGAGATATCTTTACAAAGTTCCTGCATTTCTGAAGAAAGCAAACATCCCATGATAAAAAAATATATATGTTTCTTTTCCACTTACCCTGTGTGGGACCCAATGTAGAATTGGATGAATCTCGAGCTCGATTTATGACCTTCCCGGTCGGGGGTAAATGAGACCTTGTCCCCGGTCGCCAATTATGGGGTGTTAATTGCTGCTAAATGCTGAAGCAGAGTTCAAAGCAGGCTCTCTCATTGTAGTTCAAAGCGTCACACGGAGCGCCACTTGTTGGGATTTGATTCATGTAAAGATACCTTCTCAATCAGTCAGCCTCATTAGCAGTAGTTTATATTCTCAGATCTTTTGAGGTACCTATGAGTCCAGCTTCATTAGGCTTTTTGTAGGGAGAAACAGAGACAGACAAAAGCAGACACGACTGCTCTCTTTGGCTGGTCAAACGCTACTGAAACCTTTTCTTTATTTAGGCAGAGAGAGCGAGAAACGAATCTTGGGCAAGCATTGTATACCAGAAACGAAACTTAAGCTATATAATCAATCAGAATGTCAGAACCCAAAGAAGGGAGAGATAAGGAGCGTTGTCTCTCAGTGAGCAAAGAGGCCTTGTTTACAAAATGTGTCAGAGACAGGCAAGACAGAATCCAGATGCATTCCTACAATGCACCCACATCACAGCCCACTTCCAGCGGTGGGGTTCAGTGGTCATGGCTTCGCCAATTTGAGGCTGGTGGGCATCACTTGCCAGCCTATCCCAGTGCCCCTTGGTTGCATTCTGGCACGACGTTGGGGGTGGGGGTTTCCGTGATGTCTGGTTATTTATTGCACCCTGGTGATCATTTCTTTCAGGTCACGAGGGAAAAGATTGGTGGGAGGAGTACGTGGATATATTCTCCCTATGAACCGAGATCCCAATAAGGACAGGAGGTGTGGACAGGAGGACAGAGACATGTGCGGTCTCGCCGTAGTAAGCCACCACGCACTGGGGTGTCCGCCCCCGGGACAGTGCTGAGCATCGCAGGGGCTGTCCGGGTCCTGCTGCGCAGGCCCTTTATGCAGACTGTCCCGTCGAGGGCTTTGCCGATGGCCGGCTATTACTTGCCCCTGGGTGTTATTGGCCGCAGGCCATGAGGGGTAAGGGCTGGAGGGGGACATGTGGATATTCTCCCTATTGAACTGCGAGCCCACTAGGAGGAGAGAGAGGGACAGGGCGACTGAGACAATGAGGTGTCCCATCGTAGTGAGCCACCATGCACCTTGGGCCAACTGGTTGGCAGCATACCTTGTACGTATGGTGGTATGCCGCAGGGCTTGACCTGCTTGGGCCATCCTGGTGCTTCCATCCATCGCTAATATTTGCAGGGCGATGGTTGATTAGATGGGCCCATGGCAGTTGGCTTACGGTGAGGCATGTGGATGAGGGTGGCTCTATACCCTGAGGGGAGGTGGGATGAGCCCTGTCAGCAAGTGTGCTCGTGTACATCACTCCCACGTGGCTGGTGCCTGGTGATAGGTACCATGGTGGTCATGCTGAGCAGCGGGCTGCTCAGACACAGGCTCCACGCTAACTGGTCGGGCGGGGGGTTCCAGCCCGCCTGCTGTGTTCGGCCTGCTCAGCTGATGAGGCGTGTATTAAGCACCACGGTCGTTATCGACTTCGTGTCCCCTTTTGCGCTGGCCCTCACGCCGCCTCCGTGTGTCCGTGGGTTGGTGGGTTACGGGGCAGAGGTAGGGGTGCACAGGGGCGATCAGAGCTCTGTCTGAAGCAACTAACCTTGTCATAAGCCCCCCCCCCCGCCCCAATTAGTATAATCAACCTGGAGAGATGGCACTCAGTTCATCCAAGAAGGGATTGGGCGGGATACCTGCCGGTGGGTTTTCTATGGGGGCTTTTGTATCCATTCGGGGGTGTTGGGGGTCCCAGGATGCTACTACTCTGGTTCCCTTGCAGGGTAACGAAGAGGGGGCTCCACTGTCCACAGCTAAGGGAGTTGGGGCTATGAGAGTAGCGGGGGCCCTTCTTGGAACCACCTTTCCTAAGTCGAATGTCTTCCCCATGAAGCTCATACTGAGCTAGAACTAGGGAACGTCATTTAGTTCTCCATTCAGCTTACCCTGTGGGTTCTCCATTCAGGGATGCCATTCCTGATGACCTGGTTCAGTCAGGTGCTCGTAGTTGGTTCGGCTACTATGGGTGGCACGCTCACGCAGTTCTGGTGCTGTTTTGGCACAGTGTGCTATGCACTCGGCTTTCAGATTATTGCCAGTGCACCCAATGATTTAGACCTATTGGGGTTTTTTTTAGGTTCTGAGGGGAATTTTACTTAGATAAGGCCAACCCCCTTCTGACTGAGTTAATTCATGTTCAGCACTCGACCGATTGGGGACTTCACTCAGTGACCATTTGCTCACAGGTCGGGGTCTCGGTCTCTAGCCCATTACCTCGACGACTTTTGGTTCGGGGGTGAACGGGGCTTGGACACGTGCACGCGTCTCCTCATTACCATTCAGACACTCAGGTGGGAACTGGGTGTCCCCTTGGCGCCTGAATAGACCGAGGTCCCATCTACTAAGCTCACATTTCTGAATCGACTCTGTCGCGCGGGCCTCCGGGTTAACCATGCATATGGTGGCTTGGATCTCCGCGGCGAGTTTGGCATTGATTGCCAAACATAAAGTGTGCCCTCGTGAGCTGCAGTTGATTCATGGCCACCTTAATTTGTCCGGTCTGGCTCAAATTACTCCTGGATTTGGTGGGGTCTCTTCCTGGATATCAGACCTGATGGTCTGCCCTAGATTTCAAGTACGGTCGGATACCTCCGGCTCCCGGACTTATGGGGTTTACTCCGAGGGTGGGTGCACGGATCGCCCCGCGATCTTACCTTCCTTGCGTTTTTTTCACATTTTGGAGAGCACTGATGCTATGGTGCAAGGAGTGGGCCTACTCAGTGGTCCAATTTCGGTGTGACAATGCGGCAGTTGTGCACATTGTCAACACCCAGACATGCAAATCCCCCAGGGTCATGACATTAGTTTGTCTATTCTCTTGAGAAGCCTACGCCTAAATGTGCCGTTCTAGGCCAGACATGTTCTAGGTATTTATAATGACATTACTGCTGCTTTCCACCACCTGCAGATCACCCGGTTCCGTGCCGTACTCTGGAAGCAGAGGGATTCCACTCGCCACTTTTGGCCGATGGCTGGACGTTTGGCGAGGAGAAGGGAACCAGACATGTCATTGGCACCTCGCACGCGTAAGGCATATCACTATGCATTCATGCATCGTGTTTGGGAGGGGTGGACACGGGAACGTGTCCGCCGCCCTTACGCGTGTCACCCCTGTTCCCAGAGTTTCTGACCCACCTTGCACGAGGCTGGCATTACTTATGTACATATACGTGTGAGGTGGCTCTTTTTTTTAATTAATTTTTTATTAAATTTTTTTAACAGACATACAGAAAAGAAAAGAAAACAATAACATTACAATACAGTAATACCTCAAAGATAACCTCAATGCAATATTAACTCACATTCATAGAGGCTAGCACATAACAATACTTAAACTAATTGTTTACCATTTAACCACAATATTAGATACCACAATGTAAAATATTACTCAATCAAACAATAAAAGCTTTCTAAGCTACCTCTATTATAATTTTTTAATAATTACGAATCACCCTGTGAATATATACAATGCCCGGAGAGCTTAGTTGCTATTTCAGCTCCAGAAACCTCTTTGAGATGGTGCAGGTCCTGAACTGTCATTTACCATAAGAGAATGCTCCACAAACGGTTTCCATATATTCCAAAACCTATTCTCTTTTAAATTATCTCGTTTCACTTTAATTTCCCATGTCAATTTGTCATTCAATGCTAGGCTCCACATTTCCTTGTACCATTCTCCGATCTGTATATCTACATCATTTTTCCAATTTCTAGCTATACATTGTCTACCTGTGGTCAATACAATTTCCAATAATTCTTTTTCCTCCTTATTCAAACCCAAACCTTCCACATTTGTTAAAAGAATGGTACCTGACACCAACTTGACCTTTTTACCCAATATTTCACCAAACTCCCCTTCTATTCTTCCCCAAAAATCCCTTATTTTTTTACAACTCCACCACATGTGTTCATATGTTCCATCTGTTTCTTTACATCTCCAACATAACTTATCTCTTTTATTATCCATCTGATAAAGCCTTAGTGGTGTCAAGTACCATTGCCACAACATTTTAAAATTATGTTCTTTGATTCTTACAGACATTGTTCTCATAATCCTCTTTTTCCATTTATTTCTCCATTCAACCTCCCCAATTTTTATATTCAAATTTTGTTCCCGTTTCAAGTCTTCCTGTGGATCATTACCCTTGTTCAATATAATATAAAGTTTGTTTACAAGACCCTTAATACCTCTTTCCCCTTTTCTGATCTTTATTACCAAATCCTCAAATTCCGTCTTATTTCTATCTAACCCTACTTCTCTTTTATATTTTTTATTCCAATTATCCACCTTCAGTTTCTGAAACCAATCCAAATTTAACTTCTCAAATATTTTTTTTATTTTTATTTATTTATTTATTAGTCAAATTTGTATATGCCGCCCGCTCAGGCATGCCCGACTCAGGGCGGCATCCTCTTAGTACCATCATCACACACTTTTAACCAATCCTTCAATAAAAGCACCCCATTTTTATCCAATATTTCCATTTTTCCTTATCTATTTTTATTGGGAAACACCCCATATCCGTCAATTCCAAAATTGGAGAGAGATTTGGGACTATATCTTTCTTTACTTTCTTCCACACTTCCATGAGACCTCTCATCATAATATTATTTGACATTTTCACCTTGTCCTTTATTCCCAAAAAAATCATACTACCAATGTCTCTATATTCTTTCATCTCCAGTTGCTCCCAAATTGTCTTTTCTCTTGCCAAGATCTTCACAACATTCTTAATCTGAAATGCTCGATAGTATACTAACAAATTTGGCATACCCAAACCCCCTTTTTTCTGAGACAAGTACCATAGTTTCTTTGGAAGTCTAGATTTTTTACCCCCATTACAGAAACCATTGAACATCTTTTGAAACTCATTAATTTCCTTCTCCTTCAGATGGATCGCTAGTGCATCAAATAAAAAATTAATCTTTGGCAACAATATCATTTTACAAATAGCGATCCTTCCGAACCATGACAGCTTCAACCTCTGAAACTCTTGTATTTTATTCTTAAATTCCGCTCTCAAGCTGTCATAGTTCAATCGTTTAAGTTCTTCTAATTTATTTGAAATAATTATCCCCAAATACTTCAGCTTATCTTTAATTTGTATATTAAGTGTCTCCACTATCCTACCCATCTCACTTACTCCCACATTACACAACATCAATTCTGATTTATCCCAATTTATCATTAATCCAGTTGTAGCTTCAAATACCTGTATATGATCTTTGACCCTGTCCATTACCAGCTCCGGGTGTTTCATCATAAGCAATGTATCATCTGCATACATGCTCACTTTGTTACCCATAATCCTTTCTATATTTAAATCATCCCTTATATTTTTGGCTAGAATCTCCATTGCCCTAATAAACAAAATAGGAGATAATGGACAGCCCTGCCTAGTACCAGCCTCTAAGTTTACCACATCAGTAAGCTCCTCATTTACTCTAACCCTAGCATTCCCTTTTTGATATAATAAGTCTATTACCCTATTAAATCTATCCCCAAACCCATATTTTTTAACTATTTCTTTAATTGAAGACCACTGTAATGAGTCGAATGCCTTAAAAATATCTAATGATAATAAGCCCACCTTTTCCTTAGTTTGGTTAATGTTATCAATTAAATCTAATACCCTTCTAGTCATATCCGCCATATACCGACCTTTTAGAAACCCAACTTGATCTACATTTATGTATGCCCCCATGAAACTGTTTAATCGGTTAGCCAATATTGCTGTGAAGATCTTAGCATCCTGATTTATAAGTGAAATTGGTCTGTACGATTCCACTCTTTCCAGATTCTTGCCAGGCTTTGGCAGTAGAACGATTGTGGTATTATACCATGAAGTCGGAATTGATCCTCCATCTAAAATATAATTATATAACTTCACCAATTTTGGAACCACTACCTCCTTAAATTCTTTGTAAAACTCTGTCGATAATCCATCATCCCCCGGAGCTTTCCCCATCTTCAACCCACTAATCACCTCCTTAACCTCTTTATCATTAATCCTTTCCTCCATTTTCTCCCTATGCTCTTGTTTTATTCCATTCCCTAACTGTCTCTCCAATATCTTTTTAAGCTTCTCCAGGTCTACTTCCTTTTTTTGCATATAATAGCTGATAAAATTCCCTGACAATTTTACATTTATCTCCATTCTTATTACACCTTATACCTTGCTTGTCAACCAATACCCCTACTTCTCTTTTTTCCCTTTTAGCCTTAGCTGCTCTTGCTAATAATTTTGAACTTCTATTACTAAATTCAAAATATTCTCTATTTAAATAAATCAAATCTCATTTAACTTTATCAATATCCTTACCCATTAGTTCTGCTTTAAGCCTTTGTAATTTCGTTAAAAAAATTTTATCTTTACTTTTCGCATGATCCTCCTGTAATTGTTTTTTTCTCTTTCTTTTTCTATCTGTTCTGCCTTATATTTTTTATATTTAAAACTTGCCAATTTTATACTTTCCCCTCTAAAAACCGACTTCATGGTATCCCATACCACGTTAAAATTAACCTCATTATTATCGTTCCACTGCCAGCTTTCTTTCCATCTTCCCATAATCTGCTCTTTACATTTCTGATCTTTAAACAAATTGGGATCGTACCTCCAATTTCTTACTCTTCGAATATCTTTTTGTACTTTCAATTCCAGATATACTTTAGCATGATCCGATTCCCAATTTCTGTTCTATATCTTTGATCAAATTTTCGGTAAGAAAAACATAATCTATTCTTGAGTATGTCCCATGAACATGTGAAAAAAAAGAGTATGCCCTTTCAGAGCCCTTAAACACTCTCCAAGAATCCTTCAAACCCATAACATCCATCCATTTATCCAAAACCTTCCCTTTCAAGCCAATTCCACTTCTTGATATATTTGTACAATCTAACCCTGACTTTATCAAATTAAAATCTCCAGCCACAATAGTTTTTGCAACATTCTCTAGTTCCACTATTTTCCGAATTTTTTCAAGAAACTCCGCTTGATGATCGTTTGGAGCATAAATATTTACCAACATGATTTCCTCATCCTCCAATTTTCCTCTTACTATCAAATATCTACCCTCTTGGTCAACAACCCTTTTTGTAATCTCAAATCCTAATTTTTTAGAAATCATGATTGCCACCCCTCTTGCTTTTGATGTTCCAAACGCCATCTCATAATGTTGCATCCATCCTAAAAAAAGTCTATTCGTGTCTTTTGACTTCTGATGGGTTTCCTGTAAAAACAAAATATCTGGTCTATCTTTCTTCAGCGCCAATTCCAGTCTCCATCTCTTAAGAACAGAACCTGTACCCTTCACATTCCATGATATTATTTTAATACTTCCCATAACCTATTTCTTTTCCAAGCTCTAAGCTCTCCATCGGGCGTGCCACCAACCACCCTTTACCCCTATAACGTAGAAAACTACATAGAACACACACTATCTCTCTCCCCACTTTCTTACAAAAAAAGCCACCTTTGTCAACCAAAGAGGGGAGAGGGGGGACATGCAAGATGTGCCTTCCTACCGGTGCTACGCGCTATTCACCTTTCTATATCAATTAAATGCATTAAATTGTTATAACCTGATTCTCATTACTCCTTACTTGTCTCCTCCTCCACCATGATCAACGACAGCTCCTCCTCCCTTTGCTGCGGTGTTCCACCTGTTGCCCCACCAGCCTCCTCCCTCCCGTATTCCCTCCCCAATGCTCCCGATTCCATCAGTTCCTTCTTAAGATTTATCCATTCTTCCGAGTCTACTTTTACCAGTTCCAACAAGCTCAAATACTCCAATGGATTGGTCCCTTCATCAATTACTTGCATTCTTTTATCATAAAAAAAGCACAGTTGCTGTGGAAATCTCCAATTGTACCTTATATTTTTACTCATCAATAATTTGGTTACAGGCCTCATCTTATACCTCCATGTTTTTTCCTTCAACGAAATATCGTTATAAACTTCTACGTCAGAGCCATCAAATTTCAAAGCCTCAGGACCAACTCGTTTCAAATGGGCCATTACTTTTAGCTTGTCTGCCCAATTTGCAAATTTTACCAACACATTTCTTTGAACCACCCTCCCTCTTCTTGGGCCCACCCGGAATACACTTACAAGATCTTCCTGGACAAATTCTTTTCCCATATTCAAACCATTTAACCATTGAACCACTCTTTCTCTTAACAAGTCCGGAGTTCGTTCCATGACCTGATGGATCACAATGTTCTGCTTTCTCATCATATCTTCCACAGCATCAATCCTTCTCTCTTGTTCCTCCAATTTCAGCTTATTCTCCCGTACCACCTCCTGAGTCCCTTTTATTTCCTTTTTTATAGCAATTACCTCGGTTTGAACCAATTGCACATTTCCCTCAATTTTTTTCAAAGTTAAGTCCACCGTTTTTGAAAAATCTGCAACAGATGATACCACCTTATCTTGCTTTTTCATCATTTCATTTCTATCTTTCACCCTTGAATCCTCATTCTTCTCCAATTTCTGAAACAGCTTGCCAATTTCCACCATAATTTGGGTTTGATCGTAGGGCACTGTGGGCGGGGATGAAGACTGAGGGGCTTCCTCCATTGGTACTTTTTCCTTCTTCTTAGGCTTAACAGCTGGATCTTCTTCCTTTGCTTTTCCTCTTGTACCTTTATCCATAATAGTATAAAATCCCA
Source organism: Bradypodion pumilum (assembly GCA_035047305.1). Taxonomy (NCBI): domain Eukaryota; kingdom Metazoa; phylum Chordata; class Lepidosauria; order Squamata; family Chamaeleonidae; genus Bradypodion; species Bradypodion pumilum. The sequence goes on from JAWDJD010000001.1 coordinate 316,934,333, forward strand.
AAGTTGCAGATCGTTGTAAAAATTAGCCAAACAGATAAGCCTATAACACTGCAACCCCTGGTTCCACAAGTCCAACAGGGAAACTTATATTAAGCAGAAGTCCAAAGAGTTATTGTAATCCACAAAAAAGGGCAGAAGGAACCAATACTCCCAACAGGCAGCTGAGAAGAAAAAAAGAAGGGTGAAAAAAAATGATAATCCACAGCGGGTCCGTTTCCCCAAAGCAATCAGTCCAGCCAGTCGTCTTCCACACTGCAATGTAAGTGTTCCAAGGAAACAGTCACCCAAAACTTCTCCTTTAAATCCAAGCCGCCGAAAAGTAAAAAGAAAAAAAAGGGAGGGGAGACTGGAGGGAGAAAAAGCCCAAAAACCAAACAGGAAAGTAGGAGAAGTAAGAAGCAATATTTTCCAAAAAAATTTAAATATTTATAATCCACACGGTGAAGGAGCAAAAAGAAACCCAATTAATCCTTCTCTTGAAGCGGACAAGTCAAAACACCATTTTCCAGCAGCTGCCTTAACTTCTGGGTAAAAACCCCCCTTCTTCTGTGGAATGGCAGACTTTTTCCAAACACTTTAAACTGGGAGATTCACTGTTGCCTTCTAATGTTATAGCCCAGACAAGTATTTTTTTTTAAACCACTTTGTTACCGTCAAAACACGGCATGGTCCTTCTGATATGCAAAAAAAACATAAACCCCAGCACAATCACTTTTGTTTTCCAGAACCGCCGCCATTAACGAAACAGCCACTTGTTTTCATCTACTTCCACCCATTTCCATTTCAAAGCCCGGGTTCATTAAACAAAATCTCCAGCTGAGTTTAGTCTTTAGTACTCCATTCATGCACTTACATGCAGCTGTTTTCGTGCCAAACAACTTCTTGCCAGCTCCAAAGCTTCTCCGCAGTCTCACTGGTCCCGTTCTCGGCTCCTCGGCAGAAAAGCCGCGACTGCCGTCGCAGGCCTCACCCGCCCAGGAAAACCTCTCGAACTTCGACCATCCGACTTCAAAAGTTCCCGAAATTTTCCAAAAAGACAAGCAAGATTCTTATCTGCAGTAGTTGCCACTTTAAAAGTTTCTCATTTCACTCCAACACATTAATTACCACTTTGTTAAGCGCGAGCATCCGAATCAAGATGTTACTCGTCGGCCATCTTAGCCACACACCCCTGTGAGGTGGCTCTTGACCACGCAGCTACCACGGTAGCCTTTTTGGAGCGCTCCGCATCAGTGAGTGGGTGCCAGAGTTGGTGCCACCGGTGTAAGGCGGATGTGTCTCATAGGGCACTGGAACTCGAAGATGTCTCTGTCACACATGAGTGGGCTCGAGTGGGGATGCGGTCCTCATGGGTTATTCAGCACGGTGCAGGCAGTGGTGTATACTGCTACGAAGTTTTTGAGACATCTGTCCGGTTGGTGCCCTACATGAATTTTCGACAGTGCCTGCTGCGCGCCCCAGCCTGTTTTCTGCCACCGGGATGGGTCTACCCTTACCTTAGTACAGTCCCTGAGGGTGACCGGTGCCGCGTTTCACGGTGTGGGGCCCGTTTTGGCACCATTTACTTAAGATAGGCGTCGTGTTGATCGCGGCTACGTTTGGGGTACTCGGAGGTGGATATGCGTCTACGCGCAATTTCAGATATGTACGTCCCCTTACTGTACGAGTACCTAGTTATGTCCTTCACCTTTTTTCTCCTCTTTTACAGATCCTAGGGGTCTCAACACACCGGTGGCAGGGGGCTGGTGGGCCGCAGCTATGTACACTGGGCAGCAGTATATGCTGCAGCGACAGAGAGTGGACCCCAGCTGGGCTGTGTGCATCCGCACGTATGCTATGGTATGGTATGCGCGGCACATGGGGGCGGGAACTGTGGCCATTCCTGCTGTCTGACAGGGATGCTGGACCGCCCAATGTTTTACATGCACCTCGGCGGCAGCGATCTTATACGGCTCACTGCTGTTATTAAACCATCGAGGGGCTGTGACCTGGCATTTTGTATCACGTATGGCTTACATACGATCGCTATGGTCTAACATCGTGCCGAGACACCAATTTAGGGGAGATGCGGATCTCCCTAGTTCGGACTGTTCCGGCAGTCAGTGGACGGGGCTTTGGCTCCGTCCCGTTTTGAGCATGGCTGTGAGACGGCCATTGGAGACCGGATGATAGGCTTACACAAAAATTTTGCTGGTAGGCAGGAGAAGGGGTCCACCTGTCGGCTAGAGGTACGTACCTTGTTCTGGGTGTGATGCAAGCAGACCTGGCGACCGAGCTGACGGTCTTGGGGGGGGGGCGGTGAGTCATCATGGATGCCTCCCCGTGTGGCGGGTAGCACTGGTAAGGTAAATATTTATGACCCACAGGTATCCGGCAGGTTCACAATTGACTGGCCAACACTTAGACAGGTACAGGTGTAATAACGTTGACCGGTCAACGACGAACCAGGCAAAGGGGTGATGGCAGGAACTCTTCAGCATGCATCACCCCGTGATTTGACGGATACACGTCAGAGGGTGGGGTCAGTAGATAGTTTATTGACTACGGTCAACAATTTGTTTGTGTCAACAAACAAATTGATACAAATGGATACATTGTAGCCAATTGCCGTTGGCAATTTTGGGAGGAACCTTACCAGTGTTACTGCGGCCTGCTTGCCTTAAGAATTATAATTGGCTGAGTACCAATTGAAAGTTATAATTCGGACTAGGGCATTATTCAATAAATGTGGCCCAATGCCTTTATCCATATACCGGTGTCTGAGTCTTTCTTTGGGGGGTGCGCCTGCAAAGAGGGACTGGCCGAAAGGCACCCAGTGACTTCCATCACTTAATAGAGACTAGAAGCTCCCAAGTTCCAGTTCAACAGTCTTTAAACCTGACCTGGGGAAAAGGAAGGCAGGTAAGGGAGCTGTGTAGCCTTCTCTTAGATGCAAGCAAAACTCCTATATTGTTCTGCAAAAGAAGTGTATTTGAAAGTGGTTATAGAAATTACTCATTCCCTGTGTAGAGCTAATAGAATTTGAAAGAACACATTTAATTTAATAAACTGGCATTATATTTGTAACATTTTGAACCAATGACAGGAAAATGAACTTAAAAACCTATTTTTGAAAAAAGTTTCAAAAGTTAACAGTAGTTATTCCGATTCCAAATATTGGCTCTCATCTTGCCAATCAGCCATGAAGATTGTCCTGGGGAAAATATAATGCAGTGACCTTCTATTTGCCTTCTGCATCACAATGTAACACCTGTACCACTGATCCATTTTCCACGTCACTTTCTGGTCCTAAGCCCTTTTGGCACATAAAGTTCTCATCAGTACCAGGTCATGATGAATGAAGCTGCTGCCCTCCATCCAGATGGATTCAAGTGGGTTTTAATCCACTTGGGGACCATCACCCTTCCCTGTGGCCTTCGGAATCCAAGGCCGTTAGTCCTCAGGTTAGATAACCACCGCTTGACACTCAGCATTGAGTTACTCTATTACCATAGCAGGATAACCTGGCCAGTTATACCCATTAAAATACCCATAGTTTCAAGAGGGCACATAACAATCCCCATTTCCTTTGCCCAAAAGGCAAAGAATCTTTGTGTTAGAGTTATACTAAGAAGCCCAATGTTGCCCTAGTAAAACATGTGAGTTCTAATACCCAGATCTTCAGTTGACACAGTTAAGAGTATATAGTATTTCTCAAGGCAATGCAAATTATACCCTGAAACAACCAGAAGCCTCTAGGGATGCATTAGCATTAGTCTATAATGAGCCAATTAACTTTTCCCAGGCTCAAGTCTTCACTATAACACTAGAAGAAGCTTTGATCAAGAGTATATAAGTAAGCTTAGAAGCTTCCTTATACATGTGCTAAGATCTCAAAGATCAATTCCTTTTGAAATCTAATTCTCATCCTCATCTTTGAACTGATTAGTCATCTGACCAAATCAAGGTAAAATAAAATAAAATACACTAGATAAAATATGATTACACAAAACAGGATAAAAACAGGATAAAAGTAGGATAGTGCAATCACAATAAAATGGGATATAAAATTTACTCAAAATAATTTGTCAATAAAATTTGTCACCTTGACATGCAACTCCTATCTGATTAATAAAACATCTTCTCTTTTTAATGGCCCCAACTATAAACTTTAGTTCTAATATTTACATGTTTATTTGTGCCCTGAAGGAAGTACATTAGACTTGTATTAGAGTCCCAGTATTTCATTTTATTCAATAATGTCTGTTGATACTGGGCTCTTATTGTGGCATATAATTGGACGCGACTGGTTTTCGAGCAAAGGGAGCCCTGTAATTTGGATTCTAAATTCCAAAATCCGGCATTCTGAGAACTCCACATTTGGCTAACCCCAGTGGAAAAGGAAAATACCTCAGTGCTTGCTGCCCCCCATGCTTGTGTAACAACTCAGTTTGTTTCTATCTATCTATCTATCACAATATTTTACATATACTTATATAACAAACAACAATAAGGATATAACAACATTGGATATTACACTTTATTTGTACACCCCATGTTCTTTTCACCAACACCAGAGTTGCTAAAAGAATAAAAGCAGTTAAATGTCTCTTTGAAACCAAACAAGAACAAAGTGTAAGATATGTTTAATCCATAACATAGAGGAATTGGCTCCACATATAAGACGCTGACTGGGAAGCGGAAGGTCAGCAGTTCGATTCCCGAGTACTGCAGGACGGAATGAGCTCCCGTCTTTGTCCCAGCTCCTGCCAACCTAGCAGTTCGAAAGCAAGAAATTGCAAGTCGATAAATAGGGACCACTTTGGTGGGAAGGTAACAGTGTCTAGTCATGCCTGCCACATGACCACGGAAACGTCTGCAGAAGCAGACAGCGCTGGCTCTTCGGCTTGGAAACAGAGGTGAGCACTGCACCCTAGAGTCGGATACGACTGGCTTTTGAGCAAGGGAAACCATACAGCCTCTAAAACCACAAAATAAAACACAAATACATAAGATCATTACATGGATTCACCCTTCCAGTGCCCCTCCTGAACAAACATATTGAAATTCTATTACCTAAATCATAGTGCTAAATGTCTTATCATCCCTCCCTATTAACAGCAGCTGCTACCAATCCAGATTTCCCACTTTTTCTAACTGAAATCCTGAATCCTGATTTCCACATCCATTGAGTTGAACTATTGCTGGGGGGGGGGGGGGATTATCCTTGTAGCTTCTTTTACAAACAGAAATCTAGGTCCAAGTTTCATTATCCTGGGCCATGAGGGCATCCAAGCCAGCACAAGTCAGGAGTTCGTCTGTCAGGTGGAATTCCCAGGAGGGAGAATTCTGGATTCAGAGATTTATTTATTTATTTATTTGGGGGGGGGGGGAGCGTGTGCATGTCTACTGTCCAACAACTGAAAAAAATGCTTGCTACAGCCTCCCATAGTTTGAAAAATAATGTTATTTGGAACAAAATGACAAGCCACAAGCCTTGTGCAAGAGGGGATGAGTTGCATAGCACACACACCCTCAACAATCTCTCTACAAGAAGTCCAACTTACTGCTGAGCTGTGTATACACCTAGTTGATCTGCCAATCCTTCAAGTAGCAGCAATAGCTGAGTATTTGAATGGCACAGATAATTAAATGAGTGATTAATGAACATGAAAAAGCAAAATCCAAAGCATCGACCATTTTAATGAATCATTTAGTAACACAGACCTGTTAATAATTAAATGACTTAAACACTCTAAACCAGTGTTTCCCAACCTTTGGTTTTTGGACTTCTATTCCCAGAAGCCTAAGTCAATTCCCCAAAGCACTGATCAGCCAATGTACTGACTTAGGCTTCTAGGAATAGAAGTCCCCCTGTGGGGCATATGCCCCACGTTGGGAACCACGCTCTAAACGTATGCATAGGCATTTGTTTTAAGGAGAGGAGAAACATGGAAAGTTTTAAAGAGAGAATTTGTGTCACAAGGATGGTAGAAATTGGAGAGCATTCATATATGAGAATCATGTGGTAAAATGTTTCTTATTGGTTTTAGAAGCTCTCCAAAAGCTCATTGACCCTTCTTGTATCAGTCACAGGAGAAAAACGAGCACGGGCAAAGAGTTCATACAGTAAGTAGGTAGGCAATTGTCACCTGACATTTCCAGGCAAAGTGTTACTGTATATAGTGCATTTCATTGGCAATTATCAGAGGAAAAGTCATAAGAGTAGCATTAAGGTCACGTATTAAGAGAGATACTCTCCTGAGTGAGTCGTAGAGAAGGCCAGCAAGAGCCACAGAAGACTGTGAGACTGAGCCTCAGCAGACAGGAGGGAGTTTGGTTTGAAGGCACTTGGGATTCAGAGAAAGTGCTCAGGAAAAGCAGCACCCCAACCCGTATTACATTAATGCCAAGAAAGAAAAAAGTTTGAAGGCCATTGATTATTCTGATGGGCCACCATGTAAAGAGCTGCAGGTGAGAATTCTCACAGGTACAAAAGCTTTCACATATGGCTCCCAGCTTTGTACACACAGGACTCCTTCTAGGGGCCAAGTGCACAACCATCAAAAATTAATACAAGTTGTGAGTCCTTGTGCTCCTAAAAAGCAGGAATAGCCAGTCAGTGGTGGGCATCAGCAGGTTCGCACCAGTTCGCCAGAACCAGTAGCAGAAAATCTGGCTGGCCCCGCCCATCCAAGTTTTGAAATAAAGTAGTCCTAACTAGAGTGCAACGCATGGCTTTCCCCTGGCCACGCCTACCATACCACGCCCACAATGTGGTAGTCAATTTTTTTGGAGCCCACCACTGTAGCCAGTGGGTGGCCTTTAAGATTTTGTTGAGCTTCATCATCTATCAGCATTTGGTAGTACAGCCAAAGAAAGTTGTGATTCAGACACATCTGGAATGCCATTTGTAGTCCACCTCAGCTTTACAGATAAACTCCAAAATATTGTATATGAATGACACTGAAGAAGATGAGATTACTGAAGAGTACTTGAGTCTTAGTGGCCAGAGTTTCAGTGCTATTTTGCATAGTTCTTTCATGCTTCCCAGTGACTCACATGTAAGACTTAGTTAACAAATAAGAAAGTCCATGCAGGGATGCTAAAGATGATCCACAAAAACTACAAAATCCAATCCAATCCAATCCAACGCCGACTCAAGGCAGCCTAATACAATAACCAAAAATCATCATAATGCAAATGTCCTTGTTGCAAGTTTAAAAAATGACTAAGAATACAGAGGTAGGTTTTAACACCAATTAGAAAGTAGACAAAATATTCAGTACATGATGTTCAGAGATAACCCCAGATCTACCCACCTTCGACACCCAGGAGATCAGAATCTGTGGTATCTCTCCCCAGGTGACCAGTTTCTGAGATCTAAATCCCATTGCTAATCACATCTGCAGACCCAAACAGTCAATGGGATTTACCCATCTTGACTTGCCATTCAGTAGTTGAGTCTACGGAAAAACTCCTGTTGTGCACTTATACTGAAGGTAGGACTTTTGCTGGCACTCCATAGGCATTATCTGATGCATTATATGTTGCATAACTCACAGTCTGACTGCAACAGAGTGTCCATCTATGGTCATACTGCAGTTGGACCAGCAGCCAGATTATGAGAGTTGCATACTTTATTTTTTTTTTTCAAAGTGTTCGTAGCTATTTTAAAATTTTGATTCAACTTTGTTACATGACTGACATGTGTGATTTATTCCTATAATTTAAAATGATTAATTTGCATGCCTGATTGGTTTGGTGAAAGTGAGAAAAGATGCTGTAAATTTTCCCATTATTTTTCTGCACTAATGATGTTACAACGCAATGTTGCCAGCTTTACCAACAAAGTTAATTATTTATTTCAACTACGGAGCAGACAGTTAACTAGGTAGCCAATAACACATTAGCACCAAAGACAGTAAACTGGCAATACAATGAAATATTTGTCTACTTCCAAGAGGACTTTATCCAGTTGGATTTATCATGACATTATTAGGCATGCATACTGATTATTGTTTATTATCTCATTCATATGTTTTCAAGCTCATTTGTTAGGGTAAAGGCTCTCAGAAACTAGATTACCTTAAATTACAAAATGAATAATTGAAGCATTGACAAAATGAATCTTTTAAAATAAATGTCTTCCATTTTTAAAAAAGATTTAAAGAGGTAGCAAATACTCATTACTAACAAGTCACATCTTAGTGACTTATAATTTTTAAAATACATCTACAAACGCAAGAACATCCTTAAATATCCCAAATGATCCCTCACAAAACAATGTTTAAGAAGCAATAAGTTACAAAAAATTGGTTAGAGTTTTGTAAAAATAAGGAAAGGAAATTAAGCTTGTTTACTCAAATGAATTTAAATTGGATCCAAATTGCGGCAATTAATAATTGGAACTCTAATATAGTTACTGAAGCAGACCTTAATAGAAATTTAACAGATTTTGAGAAACTAGTATGCAACGTTAGGTCTGAAAAGATAGAATTAAAAGGATTAATTAGCAAATTGTTTTGTTGTTGTTCAGTCGCACAGTCGATTCCGACCCTTTGCGACCCTATGGACCATTGTTCTCCAGGCGCCTCTGTCCTCCACCATCCCCCTCAGCATTCCCAGTTCTGTGCCCATTGTGTCTACAATCCCATCTAGCCATCTCATCTTTGGCCTCCCCCTTCTTCTTTTGCCCTCCATCTTTCCCAACATCAAGGCCTTCTCAAGTGAATCCTCCCTTCTCATTTGATGTCCAAAGTACTTTAGCTTCGTCTTTACTATTAGCCCTTCCAATGAGCAGTCAGGGTTGATTTCTTCTAAGATTGACCTATTTGTTCTCCTCGCTGTCCAGGGGACTCTCAAAACTCTCCTCCAACACCACATTTCAAAGGCATCTATTCTTCTGCGTTCAGCTTTCCTTATTGTCCAGCTCTCGCATCCGTACATTACCACGGGGAATACCATTGCTTTGACTATTCTAATTTTTGTTTGCAATGTGATGTCTCTGCTTTTCACTATGTTCCCCAGGTTTCTCATGGCTTGTCTCCCAAGAATCAGTCGCCTTTTTATTTCATGGCTGCAATCCCCATCTGCAGTGATCTTTGATCCCAGGAAAGTAAAATCTGTCACTGCTTCTACTTCTTCCCCATCTATTTTCCAGGAACTGATTGGGCCTGTTGCCATTATCTTGGTTTTCTTGATATTGAGTCTCAAGCCAGCTTTTGCACTTTCCTCCTTCAGTCCAATCAAGAGGTTCTTTAGGTCTTCCTCACTTTCTGCCATTAGAGTGGTATCGTCTACATATCTCAGATTGTTTATGTTTCTCCCAGCAATTTTAATCCCATATTGTGATTCCTCCATCCCTGCATTGTGCATTATGTGCTCTGTGTATAGATTGAATAAGCAGGGTGATAAAATGCAGCCTTGTCTTACTCCTTTTCCTATTCCAAACCATTCTGTCATTCCATGTTCTGTCCTGACTGTTGCTTCTTGGTTCATGTACAGATTTCTCAGGAGGCATATCAGGTGCTCTGGTATTCCCATCTCTTTAATTACTTGCCACATCTTGTTGTGGTCCACACAGTCAAATGCCTTAGTGTAATCAATGAAACAAAAGTAAACTTGTTTCTGGTATTCCTTTGTTTTCTCCATGATCCAACGTATGTTGGCAATGTGGTCTCTAGTCCCCCTGCCTCTTCTAAAACCGGCCTGCACCTCTGGTAGTTCTCTCTCCACATGCTGCTGAAGTCTGTCCTGTATTATCTTGAGCATCACCTTGCTGGCGTGTGGGATGAGTGCAATTGTTCGGTAATTTGAGCATTCTTTGGTGTTGCCCTTTTTTGGGATTGGGACGTATACTGATCTTTTCCAATCCTGTGGCCACTGTTTTGTTTTCCAGATTTGATGGCATATTGAATGCAGTAATTTGACGCCATCATCTTTTAGAGCTTTGAAAAATTCAACTGGGATACCATCATCTCCACTAGCTTTGTTGTTTGCAGTGCTCTTTAGGGCCTTTATAACTTCACTCTCCAGGATGTCTGGCTCGAGTTCAATTTTTTCATCATTGTGGTTATCAGGAGTGTTGAGGTCCTTTTTGTAGAGTTTCTCTGTGTACTCTTTCCATCTTTTCTTAATCTCTTCTGCATCAGCTAGCTCTTTTCCGTCTTTGTCCCTTATCATGGCCATTTTTGCTTTAAATGTTCCCTTTATTTCCCCAATTTTTCTGAAGAGATCTCTAGTCCTGCCTCTTTTGTTGTTTTCCTCCATTTCTTTGCACTGTTCTTTTAGGTAGTTTTCCTTATCTCTCCTTGCTCTTCTTTGAAATTCTGTGTTCAGAAGATTGTATTTTTTCCTTTCTCTTTTGACTTTTGCATTCCTTCTTTCCTCTGCTATTTTAAGAGCCTCATCAGACAACCATTTTGCTTTCTTACGCTTCTTTTCTTTTGGTATGGTTTTCTTTGCTGCTTCCTGCATGATGTCCTTTATCTCTGTCCATAATTCTTCTGGCACTCTGTCTATTGCGTCTAGGCCATTATATCTGTTCATCACCTCCACCGTGTATTCTTTAGGGATGCTGTCTAGGTGATATCTGTCTGGTCTCCTTGTTTTCCCTATTTTCTTTAGTCTTAACCTGAATTTTGCAATCAGTAGGTTGTGATCTGAGCCACAGTCTGCTCCAGGTCTTGTTTTTGCTGATTGTATGGAGGTTCTCCATCTTTGGCTGCAGAGTATGTAGTCAATTTGGTTTCGGTGTTGGCCATCTGGTGATGTCCATGTGTAAAGTCGCCTCTTGTGTTGCATTTTGTGTTGTACAAAATGTTAAAAGATAAGGATCATACTAGAGGAATCATGAGAGAGACTTGGGAAAGTGATGTAAATATTAGTATTAATGAAGCAAGTTGGAGGCAAAAATGGAAAAATAGGGTTATGAGGTGCTTATCAGTTAGATTAAAGGAACATAACTACAAAGTAATTTGGAAATGGTACTTAACCCCAGTAAAACTTAATTTGATGGATAAAACTAAATCTAATTTATGTTGGAGGTGTAAAAAAGAGATTGGGACTTATGTTCATATGTGGTGGGAGTGCGAAAAGTTGAAGGAATTTTGGATGACAGTTGAAAAGGAGGTAGAAAAAATGTTGGGTACCAGTATTAATCTGGATGCAACTAGTGTGCTGTTGTTTGAATTTAGTAGTTTGAGTTTAAATCGCTGCCAAGCAGACTTATTATCTATTTTAATTACAACTGCAAGGATTTGTATTGCTGCCATGTGGAAGGGAGGAGAACAACTAAGGATTGATGAATGGTATGCTCAAAATTGGACAACTGCATTAAATGATAAACTCACGTGTGAAATAAATATAAAAAACGGTATCACAAGTAAAAATAAATTTTATGAGATTTGGAAGCCCTTTCTTGACCATATTATTGTTCAAGGAAAAGGGAACAAGCCCCCAAAGGAACAATTATCTTTTTGGATTGAAAGTTAGTGATTTGTTTGTACATTACTTCAGTGAGAGCATAATATGTTTCTGATGATATGACACTGCCTATAGAAAAAATAGAATGAGTTACATGCTTATGTATGGGTGTACACATGTGGGTAGGGTATGTATATGCCTTCACATATTTGTTGTAATCGTTGTAACGTATTTTTGTATATCTGGTTGTTCTATTTGTATGTTTATGTTGTTGTTGCTCCTTTTTAAAAAAAATTTAAAAGAAAAAGAAGCATCTTCACCCAAATTAATGAAATCACGTTGTCATTTTTAAATAAAAAACCTTTGTTGCTGTTATTACAAAAGTAACATACTATAGCCTGCAGCTACATTAGTACAGTACTTGCAAGAGCCAAAATCCTATTGGGGAAAACTGCACGTAAGGATAATTGTTCAGTGGTTTCCCCCCTTCTAATTGGCTGACTGTAATGTGACAGATTATGCAATTTGTAACCTAGTCATTTGCCTGACTCTAAGAAGCAGAGGAGCCCATAGCCAACCATCAACACGGGGAGGTTCATGTGCACAATTGCCTAGTTATTCATTGTAAATCCAGCAAGATTCTGGTCAAGCTCAGTTCAGGACGTACTTTACAAAAAGGGTGTTCAACCTGTTCAGCCATACAGTATCTAAAATCTAGGCCCAAGCTGGGCCAATTTGGACAAATCCAAAAGAAGACTGAATGGGATCAGATCTGTCCAAATGAAGTCTTAAATAGGTTTGTATCAGATTCAGTCACCCTGAAGCTACTTTATTCAGACCTATTTGACAGTCTGGAAAGTAAAAGAAAGCCAGATGTGTCAGCAAAATGTACCATAAAAAAAAGCAAATGACAGGTTGCAGGGATTGGGGTGGGGAAAGGAACTGGATTTTGCTCACTAATAGCTCAGCACTATCCAGTTGCCATGCCTGGGGAGAAGAGCAGTGAAGAGTATTCATTCACTCTTTTGCTAGCACTGCTAACAGGAAGAATGTTCTTGGAAGAACTTGGGTGGTTCCTTGTCCAATTTTTGTGTTTATTGTAATTTATGTCTCCTTTCCCGTCATTCTGCTAATCCAGACCTTAATTTTAATCCACATTTCCTAATATTTTCCCAACCCAACCCAATCCCACCTCCTTTATTTATTGTCATTGTTATCCATTTAAGTAAGTTTGCGTGGTAGCTTTGCTGTTATTTTAGTAGTAGTTTTTATTGGTTTGGTAGCACTTTCCGTTACCTCATTGCCTGTACACATTGTGGCCCTAGTGGGGTTTTTTTTTAAAGTGGGGGTGATTTTAATTTTAATTGGTGTTGTTTGTTTACCGTGTACAGTAATACCTCGGATAACGAATGCATCGGAGAATGCTAAAATCAGTTAACGATGACAAATTTTGAAAAAAAATTGCATCGGATAATGTTATTTTAGTGTTATCCGATGCATTGCTTTGCACAGAGACACTCGCCGACCCTCCAGTAAGGGAACTGGCCAAGCGCCTGGCCGCTTCTCTTCCCGGAGGGCCGGAGGGTGAGTGCAGAGTGCCAGCATACAGGCAATCCATTCGGCAGCTGCCTTTTGGAGAAGACAAGACGGGTGGCCCCCCGGTTTGTTTTTGGTGAGAGCAGGCGCATGCATTCTCACCCAAAACAAACCAGCGGTCTGAGCAGTGGACCGCCCATTTGTTTTGAGTGAGAACATGTGGTGCGTTCTCACCCAAAGATAAGCACAAATGAGCAAAACCATTGAAAATTGATGAATCAGTAACTTAAAAAATATTTATTTTTCAGATACTCATGAAGAAATACTGGAACAACAACGTAAATTTAAAGCTTGCCGGTTTCAAAACTTTTCGATAATAAAAATCTTCATCAGAAAATGTTGTGTGTGTTTCTGAAATTAAATAACAATGGAAAAAATAGTAATGAGTAATACAATATACTATAATAGTAGCTATCTAGATCTTAAATATAACAGAATATACAGATAAGAGACCTTCTTTACTGAATAGTACAATGAAACTTGATGGCTTAAAAGTGAAATGAAATCCTCCCTATTATTAAATCAAACCATATAACAAAGAAATCTATAAGGTTTATATTGTTTAACACTATGAACATCTAGCTGAATTTAATTTAATTTAGTTTAATGTTTACCTCTTATAATAGTTTTATTCTTTCGTGTTCTATGCCTAACTCTCAATCTTACTTGACTGTAGAACGTTAGAATTCTCATTGCTAGGCAGGTGTTTCTAATGGGACATCGACAAGTTTGACCCAATTCACAGATGACCTGATTTGAACTTTTCACAAGTTTATGTCATCAGGAGGCTTCACTAAAGGTAACTTGCCAGATCAAAATCAATATTGAGCCCATACGGAGCATAGGTCTTAAGTCTGAAAATATAGTAGGCTTCTCTTTGAAGTAACTTTTAGTCTAAATCTATTTTTTCATAGGAACCACTATGTAAAGTTTCTAAAACAGTAAATTTAAACTGTTGATCAGTATGGCCCTTTTCCATATAGTGGCTGACCAAAGGGGCTGTTTCTACACGGTTTTTAATCCGGGAGCGGTGCTCGCTCACACTGGTCTTAAGCTGACGTAGCGATTTTCTGACATACGTAAGGTCACATGGGCAGACCCAAAGATAAATACAGAATTTTGTTTGACAGTTGGAAAATGGTTGAGTGTATGTCTAAAATTCAAATGGGAAAAAATATCTCTTTGGTAACCCATGCGAATTTACAGTTGACACAATTGTTACACTTGAAATGTCCCTTGAGAGAGGATACCTGAGGAAAGATTTTTAAAGTTACTGATTAATCAATTTTCAACGGTTTTTGCTCATTTGTGCTTATCTTTGAAATTTAAAAACCGTTCAACCCACCTTGTGCTTATTGCCTGCATTCTCACCCAAAACAAACCAGTGGTCTGAGCATTGGACCGCTGGTTTGTTTTGGGTGAGAATATGCCACGCTGTGTGTTCCCACCCAAAACAAACGGACGGTCTGAGCAGTGGACCACCAGTTTGTTTAGGGTGAGAACGTGTGCACCCGCTCTCACGAAAAACAATCCGGCAAGCCACCCACCTTGTCTTCTCCGAAAAGCAGCTGCCAAACAGAGTGTCCGTACGTGCGCACCCGCCCTCACCCAAAACAAACCGGCAGCCCAATCGCCAACTGCCTTTTAGGGAAGGCGGGGCTCAACTTATACTCGGGTCAATGACCATGAGGGTCCCAGAACCATGCTGGATTGAGCTGTACCAACAATTTAATTAATTTTACCATATTTTCATGTATTTTGATTATAGAAACTCACTAGCAGCTGCTGCATTTCCTATCTTCAGCTTATACTCAGGTCAATCTATTTTCCTGGGTTTTCAGGTCCAAATTAGGTACCTCAGCTTATATTCAGGTTGGCTTATACTCGAGTATATATGGTAGTCTGTTTCCATTATTCCTCCTATCTGTCTGTCAGTGCTACATGTGCAAAGAATATTTATTTTTAAATATTATACTTGTCAGTTTACATTATTGACATGACAAGGAATCTTCAAACCTTGCAAAATTCCTTTCAAGATCAATTCTCAGCCAACATTTCCCAGGCACACACAAAGCAGCCTGATTTTTCAAGATGATATTCCATGTCCCGCAATTTCATAGTTTCTTCTCAATTGTCAATGTACATCATGTACAGGGAGCTTCTGGACAATGGCCTTCCAATCTAAAGTGAAATTTTTAACTCTCCTGTTGTGGACCAAGCTTTGTAACATTTAGGATGTTCTTGGTCTTGAGTTAGGATTTTGCTCATCCTGAAAAGAGAGAATAATGCACTCCTCAAGTTGTTTGACTCTATCACTTGCTAAAAAAATAGCAAGTGATAAAGTCAAACTGCATGAAAAATATAGCGATAAAAGTAGGGATAGTCTATTTTTATTTTTATTTGTTGACTTTATTTTGTTTATTACTTGACCTGTTGTGTTCCTAATGTAATTCGTATATGTCTGTTTTAATATTTGTTGTACTTTGCTCAGAGTGGCACTAAACTAATTAGTTAGTTCAGGGTTTTTCAACCTTGGGCCTCCAGGTGTTCTTGGACTTCAATTATCAGAAGCCCAAGTCAGCACACTTGCTGATCAGAGCTTCTGGGAATTGAATCCCAAGGACATCTGGGGGCCCAAGGTCAAGAAACCCTGAGTTAGTTAGTTAGTAATATTGCTAGAGAACTTACTGTAAGACTGGTCAAAAACAATATGGTGGGCCATCAATCTTTCATTTTCATATATGGCCTAGAAGCAGCAGCAGCAGCCGCCACATCTCTACAACACAAAGAATTTCTCATTCTTGGTGATTTTCTGAACTTGAACATGCTGAGATTCCCTGCCGAGATTCCTCCTGTACTATCAAGATTTCCTGGCTGCCTGTGAAAATGAAAAGCCACAGTCTCATTTTTCTATCTATTTTCTGTCTCTCCCCTACCCTCACCCCCGTCTGGGGAATCTTGTTCAGAAAAGATGACACTTTGTACAACAATTATAATAACTCTGCACAGCTTTCTATTTCTTCTGGGGAAAAGGGTTCTTTCACGACAGCGCATGCTCGGAGTGACGGCTCTTTGCCTTGCCTCTCCTCCCCCTCCTCCGGTCACTTTGGATGATGGAACAGCGATGTGGAGACTGCTTATTGGTTGTTTCATACTGAGTTAAGTTAGATCTGTTGGTTGAAAGTATTAATTGCGGGTTGGGATTTTGTCGAGGAAGGTTGTAGAAAATTTTACTGGCAATGTCGAGGAAGAGAGGACAGAGTGCTGGTTTGGAGGGGGGCTCTCTCCTTTTTTGATGTATGCAGATTGATACGCGGCAGGCAGTAGTCAGTGAGCCAGACACATCTTTATTGCAAGGCATGCAATCTGAACATGTGGTAATGGCGGAGGCGCAGCTCCTTTTATACAGTGATATGCATTGTTCTACATTTGAATCTGGCTACACGGTTCCCCATTGGTTACTGTACTCGTGATGTCATGGTGATGCCCCCTCCTTCTTTACCTGGTTTACCTGTGGTGGGAATGTTTCCCGCGGTAGACTTGATTGGTTGATTAATACCATGTGGTCGCGAATCACTGCCATCTAGTGGCAGGTGAATCGCGTTCCCTTCAGCTGACTTGCATTGGGTTACATTGTTTCATTCAGGTTGCTACAATTACTCTCAATGGACAGAGACTTCCATTCACTGATCTTAAAGGCACAAACTTCCATACACAACACCTTTCTAAAAAGAAAGTAGGGAAGGAGGTGGTCTCTCAATCGTCCGATGAGGACATTTCAGAGGATTTGGTTCCTTTTGAGGAGAGAGTGAAATCTTTGGAGATGGAGGTAGGGGAGGCAGTGGAGTTGTCTCAGCCTTCCATTGCTGCTGACGGGGAGAGAGGGAAAAAGTATAAGGCGAAGGACAGGCTTTCTGAAATAGAAGCCAGGATTGCCTTTTTGGAGAGTCAAAGATCAGTCATTCCCTCGTCTCAAATGGAGGTGGAGCCAGCTGGCTCATCTCTGGCACCCACTGTGCCCTTGGTCGAGGGGTTGGTTGCTGGGTCTGGAAGGGTCCTTACTGAGGGGGAAGTAGGGGGCGATGGCTCTCAGGAATGTGGGGCAGAGGAGGAATTGTCCGGGGGAGCGGAGCACATGCTTGCTGAACCAGGGCCTAGTGGTGCGGCCCAGGGGCCTAGTCAGGCCGGTTCGATGGGGGTTGATGGTGCTTCAAGCTGGGGTGAGTATGGTCTGCTCTTGGGAGGCTCGGGTTCTCACCTTCCCTTTATATGGCCTTGGGGGTTTGGTTTTCCCTTGGGTTTTCCTTTCACTGGGGTCCTTTCTCAATGTTCTGAGGTGCCTGTTGGAGGAAGGGGCATGGGGTCGGTATTCCCATGGTGGGGAGCAGGGGGTTTGCAGGATTCGGGGCAGATGCCAGGAAAAGTTTGCCTGCTGTGGACTCTTGTGATAGAGGGGTTTCGAATGTTGGATCGGGAGTGGGTCTGCTGGTGAGGCAGGGGGGAGTGATCACTGGGGCTTCGGTGCCTGCAAAGTCTTATGAGCTAGGTAGGGTGGCTGGTGAACAGGTCCTGGATGAAAATTCGAGAGGGGATCGGCCTCAGCCACAGGCTGGGGTGGAAGGGGCCAATATGGCGTCAGTAGGGCTCTCTCAAGGAGCTAGGCCTCCTCAAACTGTCAGTAGTGGGGAGGAGACTTCTTTGAGCAGGAAAGAAGCGGAGGCGGGGTCTTCAGGGAACGTATCATCGGGGGTGGGGGTGGCTTCATCGGAGAAGCAGCCTTTGGTTTACAAGGGCCCGCCTCTTTTTGGGGAACATCTTTCAAAAGCCACGAGAGAAAAAATATTGAAAGGGGAGTTTGTGGACATGTTTTCCCTTCTGAACAGGGAAGTAGAGGTTAAAGAGTTTAAGAACATGGATGAGAGGAATAAGGATTTGATTAAGACGAAGAAGCCTTTACGTAATTGGGGTAGTTGTTTGCCCATATATTTGATTTATATGGAGGTGATAATTACGGAGGAGCTGCACAGGGCATTGCCTATGCTGAAATATTTGGATTTCATCTACAGGGTTTATACAGATTTTGCGGGAGTGTCATGGTTACGTTATGATGAATTTTTCCGTGGGAAGTGGGAGCATCAAAGGGATATTAAATGGGAGGAGCCACATTATTTATTGTGGTTACAGTGCATGACTCCTGCCAGGTTGCTGTCAGGGGACAGGCATGACAGTGGGCACTTGGTGTTAAGAAGCAGTTCAAACTTCACCCCTCGCCAAGGCGGGGGGCAGTCGGTTTAATGCCAATTGGTCTGGTGGGAATATAACTCCCATGGGTATTGTTCCAGAAAGCCATGTAAATATAAGCATGGCTGTTCAGGGTGTGGGGGCCCCCATCCAAGTGGTTCTTGCCCAAAAGGAGGCAGGTCAACGGGACAGGATAATTCAGGTCAGTGCAGACAAGGGGGTGCCGCCTCTCTTGGCAATAAAGGGTCCCAGCCCTATTAACATGGCTGCTTTGCAGAACTGGCTCATAGTGTACCCTAGATGACAAGATGCTAAGTTGTTGTTGGATGGTTTTTTGTATGGTTTCAGGATTCCAGTAATGGGTAATGTGGGGCCGTCTGCGGTTAAGAATCTGAGTTCTGTTAAGGGTAATGAGGACAAGGCTAGAGAGAAACTGAGTAAAGAAATTAAGTTGGGTAAGATTGTTGGCCCCTTTTCTCAGAAGCCTACTCTCAATCTACACCTTTCCCCTCTGGGTTGTGTACCCAAAAAATCAGGGGGAGAATATAGGCTCATTCATCATTTGTCTCAACCGGTGGGGGCTTCAGTGAATGATGGTATTCCGGATGAATTATGCTCCGTAAAGTACGCTTCTTTGGATTCTGCAGTCGGTGCGGAAAAGGGGCTTTTATGGCCAAATGTGATATCAAGGCTGCGTTTCGGCTTTTACCTATTCATCCTGATAATTTTTACTTGTTGGGGTTTTGCTTTGAGGGTGGGTTTTATGTGGACAGGGCGTTGCTTATGGGGTGTTCCATTTCTTGTTCTCTTTTTGAGTATTTCAGCACGTTAATTCAGTGGGTCTTTACTCACAAGTCTGGGTTTAAGGGCATCACTCATTACCTGGATGATTTTCTCTTGTGCTCGGGGGATGGCCTGGATTCTTTCAGGTTTCTGTTAAAAAAAATTCAAGAAACTTGTGAGGAGCTGGGCGTTCCGTTAGCGCACGAAAAAACAGAAGGTCCGGCTCAAAGTTTGGTATTTTTGGGTATCGAGTTGAATGCAGAGAGGCAGCTTTCTAGGCTCCCAGAGGGAAAGTTTCAGGACATGTTAGAAAGGGTTAGGGTCATGCGGGGTAAGAAGAAAGCGCCCCTTTTAGAACTTCAAGTTTTGGTGGGACTTTTAAATTTTGCTTGTAGGGTTGTGGCCCCGGGCAGATCCTTTCTCTGTAGACTATGTGATGCGATTATGGGCTTGCACAAACCACATCGTAGGAAGCGTATGTCTTTGGACATCAAGGTGGATTTGGAAGTGTGGGAGGATTTCCTACATCAGTTCAATGGAATTTCATTTTGGAGGGATAAGCTGCTTCTGCAATCGGATTTTCAAGTTCATACTGATGCAGCCGGAGCGTTGGGTTTGGGCATTTATTTCAGGGAATGGTGTTGTGGCAAGTGGCTGCCCAGTTGGGAGGTGAGGGGTGTGATCAGGAACCTCACCTTTTTGGAGCTTTTTCCAATAGTAGGTGCTTTGTGGATTTGGGCAGAGAGGTGGAGGAACAGGATGGTCATTTTCTGGTGCGATAATCAAGCAGTAGTTCAGGTTGTTAATAAGCTTTCTTCCAAATCCAGAAGGCTGATGCACTTGGTGAGGGCCTTCACGAAAAAGTGCTTGCTGTATAATATTTTGTTCATAGCCAAGCACATTCCTGGGGTGAATAGCGAGGTGGCGGATGCTTTGTCCCAACAGCAATTGGACAGATTCAAGCAGTTGGCTCCAGAGGCCCAGCAGGTGCCTGTGCAGTTTCCAGCAGAGGTCTGGGCTCTTGGAGAGCTCGAATAGAGGATGCTATCAGACTATCCATAGCGGGGAGCACGAGGAAGTCTTATGCGGTTGCTTGCCATGAGTTAGTGGAATTCAGAACGGCTGCAGGTTTGGAAGAGAGTTGGCCCACCCCAGTGGAGCATTTGTTACAGTTTTGTGTTTTTCTGCATGGGAAGGGCTTAGTAGCTAGAACCATTAAAGTAAAACTGGTGGTGCTAGCTTTTTTGTCAAGTTGCAGGCATTGGAGGATAAGTCAGGGGATTTTCATGTGAGGAAAGCATTAGAAGGCTGGACTAAGGATGCGGGGGGAGAAAGGGACAGTTGTACCCCTTTCTCTCTGGGCATTTGGTAAAATTGGCTCAGGCTTGGGATGTGGTTTGTAATGATGGCTATGAGGCGGCTCTTTTCCGGGCGGCTTCTATGCTAGCCTTTTTTGGTGCCCTTTGTATTAGTGAATTAGTGGTGGCGTCCAAAAATGATAGGTCAAACAGGGTGCTGCTGCTGGAGGATGTGGTGGTGTCAGCCGAGCAAGTGTTCATTTTTATAAGGTGCTCTAAGACGGATCAAACAGGGGAAGGGAAATGTCTGGTTTTGGGTCCATGCCAAATTGGGGAGATTTGTCCGGTAAGGGCTATTTCTTTGTACCTACAGCTGAGAGGCAAGGCAGGAGGTAAGTTTTTAGTGCACATAAACGGGGAGCCATTGACAAAATTTCAATTTTGGTCCATTACACAGAGAGCGTTGGAGAAGGCCAGGGTAGTAGGTTGGTGCTTTGCATCGCATTCATTTAGGATAGGGGCAGCTTCTATGGCGGCGGCTTTGGGCTACAAGGAGGATGTGATTAAGAAGGTGGGGAGGTGACGTCCAACAAATTTAGGTCATACGTGAGGGAGCTTCCAAAGGTGTATTAGGGGTCAGTTATTGTTTTAAGTTTTGTTTTACAGGTTCACAGATTCCGATATGGGAGACGATTTGGATTGTTGCTGACGAAATCACTGAAGGGGCGGAAGGATGGATGGCCAAGTCGGGCTTAGGTCGTCACCTTGGGTTTTACAAATTTAACGTTTATTGGGAAGCAAGGGCCAGTAAAGGTTTTGGAAGGGCGGAGGAGGATTTGGGGACCTTGGGTCTCTTTGGGGTGCCCTTGTTGGTGCTTTTTCACTTTGGATGGAATGATTTTCATGTTATGGGGGAAGACCAGATCAGTAATATGGTGGGCCAGGTCGTCAATCAACTGAGGATGGCCTGGCCCAATGTTTTTTGTATGTTCTCAGAGATTCTGCCACTGTTGGTGCCATCGGAGGAGATTGGCAGACAGGACGCCAGGACGGCTGCCATGGAGGGTGCTCAGCTTGTCGTCAATGCGCAGATCACTTCTTGACCAAGGGGTGGATGGTGGTGTCACACCCGGGAATTCATAGGTTTAACCCATCCATGTTTTTCAGAGACGGGAGGAGGCTTAGCCGCAAGGGGAAGGAGCTGTTTGCGAGAAATCTTTGCAGGGGCATTAGATCTTGGGTTGATGGGAGGGGCCTCGGGCCGCTTCGTGTCCCTCGGGCCGTGGCGAAGAGTACAGAGGGAGAGGGGGTAGGGGGAGGAGCAGGATTTGTCTTATTCTGTCAGGGTTTATAGGTCCCATCCCGGATGGGGCGTGGCCTAGTTGGGCTCCTTTCTAAAAAAATTAGGCTCTCCCTCCGTACCTCTATGCCCCTGCATAGGGCCTATTACTTTATGATGTAAATAAAGTAACCTTTTTCTCCACATCGTTGTCCGGTCTTTTATGGGGGGGAGGGATGGCGAGGCAAGGTGATGATGAAACAACAGACAAATCCCAAATGATTTCTCAGATTTCTCAGGAGAACGAGGACTTCACAGAGAGAAATGTCACCCTGAGAAAAGTGTTTCGTCACCACCACCCACCTTAGCTTTCTCGAAAGATGTGAGGTTCATATCCTTACAGTGTGCTTTCCTCTTTTCCCCTATCTTGACTTTTACTAATAGCTTCCAAGTTTGATTTAAGTCAGAAGAAGAAATCTAAACATTTCTCCTAGTCTCCAGGTGCTATGGCAACAATCTAATTAAGATACTCCATGGCTGCTTTTAAGTCTTTTAAAAAAGAGGTGAGATATCAGATCGCCTACATCTTATCAAACTTGGCCATAACATCAAGAACGGCAGCTTTGAAGAGAAAAGGGGTGGGGATGATTCATGTAATGCCACACCAGACCACTGAGTGGAAGTAAAGTACTGTACTATCTGCTAGTTCTTCCCACTAGAATTGATTTAAATAAGGAGGTTTCATTTCCTGCCTAGATGAATCAAATTCCATGTCTTGTGGTATATTCATTATTTCCCAACTTATCTCCCCCCCCTCATCAACATCTTTTGCTAAACTGTTTCTGTCTTCAGTAGCAAGCCAATAATAATAATAATAATAATAATAATAATAATAATAATAATAATAATAATAATAATAATAATAATAATAATAATAATAATAATAATAATAATAATAATAATACAACTTAGAAACCAACATTTTCAAGCAAGTAGGCCTTGCCCATACCCTCTCTAGCCAAGGGGAAAAAGCTAATGACTGGGCAATGCCAAAATAATTTCAAGCAAAGTTTGCCAGAGCTGCTGCTGCTGCTGCCATACACCAGTTTTGAAATTGGTGGAGCAGATGGACAGAACAGCAAGTGTAAAGGGTAGAGTCAGTTGGGAAGTTTATCAATGTAAGCATTCCATCTCAGCAAGTGGGATGGAAAACCGATATCATTATGTCTCATCAGGCAAGGAATTCAGCCAGGAACACATAGTGTAAAAAAACCTCACCTTTTTGTCATAAAGCTAAAGGTTTCCCTTGGTTGAAAGCCAGCTGTGTTCAACTCTAGGGGGTGGTGCTCATCCCCATTTACAGTCAAAGATCCTGGCCCATCTGCAGTAATTATGTATTCCATACATAACATTCCTAGAGGCAACAAAAAGCACTCTTGGCTGCCACAGTTTTCCTCATCTGCCTTCTTGTTAATCACTGTTTGTTCTGTGCAAGAACTCAGCAAATCCTGTGGAGGAAACAGGCACATCCTTCATAGAACTCAAGCACATTCTATATAGAAAATCAGCATATCCTGCAGGGAAAACAACTATATCTTACACAAAGCAATGTTTTTTTTCCAATCAAGATAATATTTTGCACAACATTTGGCATTTTGTTGTGCATATTGGCTGGAGGGGGAGGGGCGACACAGCAAGATGGCCAGGAAGTCCTATGAAATTTCCCAGGAGATTTCTTTCCAGAGAGAACTGGCTTGGGAAATCTAAAGCTGAAAACAAGTTTTCTTCCCCTTCCGCATTTTGGAGACCCTGCAAGATTGCCATTCTCATCGATGTTGCCTATTAGAGAGCTGAGGTTCAAGGCTTTTAAGGTTGCCAACATGGAAAAAAGTCTCTGCCTCCTTCCTGGTCCCTGTTGTTGGTACCCAGACACAGAAAGAACAGCTTGAACTGCAATGAAGATGTTGATACTGCCTGTTTTCTGATTTAATCTTACTGGTGTACAGTAATTGTTTTTCCTATTCCGGAAATCTTTGTGTTTGCTGCCACTAAGTGGCATAAGCAGGATATGCGCTTATGCATTTGACTCCTTTTTTCTGCAATGCATTTTCATTTCATGGTCTTTGTAATGTGTTATAACATATAACGTTTTGCATCAGCTAATCCAAACAAAGTTATATGTGTGTGTGTTTGGAGCTATATATATCTATATCTTGTTTTGCAGTGGCAGAAGACCTGTACATTGTAAACATTAACCTAGCAAAGCCATCCAGTTAAATTCAAGGTCCCCTTCACCCCATTTCCATTCACAAAGATAGGAACACCAAGCTCCATGACAATCCGATCTATGATAATTTTCAGAAGCACATGTGTGGATGTGTGTGGGCAGGCATTTTTGCCTGTTCTGCAGTTCTGTACTTGGGGATGAGTTAAAATCAACCAACCAATAACACAGAGTCTGGCAGAATGGGACATGCTGTGATGGCCTTCAATGATGTTGCCAGTCTGTGGAGCTTTCTTGCCTTAGCAGTGTTGTCTGTATTATGAATACTGGCATGCTTTTCCCCTGCCAACTCTATATGACTTGCCCCTACTAAGGTATCACTCAACACTTGTCAAATTTTTAAAAAATGGCTTTAGCGGCTAGGCTCTAAGTTTGTTCATTGTGCCTACAGAGAGCCATAGGGTTGCATAACACAATGCAGGAGTTTGTGGAGGCAACAAATGCTCTATTATTCATGCTGTACAATAGAAACATGACTGGCTCTGGAAATGCCAACTGGTATCCATGGCATATGCGGCCTGCCTCTCTGCTTATGTTCAGGTCTTGGCATGCTGCAGGCTTCAGTTGAGTCTGCCACCTGCAACCTGATGTTGTCCAAAGCAGAGCACTCAATATTAGTTAAAGCAAGAAACTATCAGATGTGAAAGAAGCTAAAATGTTGGTACATTACTTCATTAATGAGTCCAAAGATAAAGGAATGTGTGTAGGTTATGGAGAAAGTAAAAACAAAAGAGGGAGAAGCAAACTACATGAGAGAGGGTGTTATAGGTCTGAATAAAATAAAGCAAAGGAGATAACAAAGACCTTAGCTGGCAGAAACTAGGTGGAAATGAAGTGATGGGGCCTGCACAAATGCCCACTGATATTTGCTGTGATCTTAACATGCTTGAGGATCCTTGCTCAAGAAAATGCATCTAATATGGCCATACTGTCAACTGAAAACCAAGTTACAAACAAAACCAGTTTTGACCAAGTAGCAGTGTTGCTACAATAAGGCTCAAAGAGATATTTTATCAGAAAGAAATGATATGCTAATTTTTAGTTCATGTTCATAATTTTTTTGCAACATGATACATACCAATTTCATCCTAAACCAAAGAAATACTTGTAAGTGAGCATCCAAGAGTTAAAAGTCCTTCTCAAGTCCAGTTAATACTAACAGCAGACAACTTTATTCTCCTTTGAATCCCTTCATAATTATGCCACTTTGCAGTTAAACAAAGAGGGGGTTTGTATCTCATCAATTTTCCATATACAGTATTTTAAAGACGCAGTTGTTAGAGGCAGGGCTGGAGCTAATTTCTTCTCCAATCTAGTTGCCTCACTCTCTAACTCAGTGATGGTGAACCTTGGCACTCCAGCTATTCTTGGACTTCAATTACCAGAAGCCCAAGTCAGCACTCTTGCTGATCAGGATTTCTGGGAACAGAAGTTCAAGAACAGCTGGAGTGCCAATGTTTGCAATCACCTCTCTAACTTAGAGCCAGGAAAAGCATTCGCTACCATGACTTCTGCCTGATAAAAGCTGCTGCTAAGCTTAGGAGCAGGGCCAACAATGAATAAATTAAGACCCTTTCATATTTCCCTTCATGCAAAGGCTGAGTTCTGCAGTCCTTCTGAGTCTAAATATTTTATATTAATAATAACTGTGAGCAGTCAAGTTGATTCCAATGTATGTTGACATTTTCCATGATTTTCTAGGTGGACAGTACCCAGAAGTAGTTTATCATTCCCTTCTTCTGGGGTGGGGGGTGTCCTGTTACTGTGCATCTTGACCAAGGCCACAGAGCCTGGCTCTTCTCCCAGGAAACACAGTGGAAAATTGAATTCCCAGTTGCTGGTTCCACAGACAGATATCAATTGTATTCCATGTTGCTGTTATTGGAAGAAAGCAGGAAGGTTGGGATAAATATATGACAAGCCAGTTAAAAACACAGCCCATCAATTCCATGATGTATGTTTGTGTCTACACAAGAGAAACACAAATTGACTTTCCCCCATCTTAATATTGTTATTTCCCAAGTTGGTTCACTTTCCAAAAACCATGTGCTTCAAAAATCCTGGATGACATCAGCTGCGATAACAGATGGGTCTCGAAACCCCTACAGCTGACTTTTGGGGGTAGAGAACCCAAGTAGAACAGGCTGGACTTGTGGAGAATACTTTAGACTAGGGTTTCTCAACCTTGGTCCCCCAGATGTTCTGGGATATCAATTACCAGAAGCACAAGTTACTACACCTGCTGATCCAGGCTTCTGGTAATTGAAGTCCAATAACATCTGGGGGACCAAGGTTGAGAAACCCTGGTCTAGACTTTGCTTAACTATGGAACTATGGAACTATGGTCATGATAAGATCAATGATTGCATCAGCTATTATTTCTTTATCACCTGCTTAGTCCGGTCAGTAACAAAAGTTCTCCAGGAATACTGCAGAACACTAGAAATTAACATAATAACCTGGTATCCCACAATTGTATCTATCAAGTCATTGAAAGCTAACAGTTTTCCTTTGGGCTTTAAACTGGTGGTTCCCAACTTCTTCTGCAATGGGAACCCACTACAACCCATCTTGCTGGATTATCCTGGTTATCCAAATACCAGCCCTGCTCATCGTACTCCCTCTACCCACAATTCCCACAGAGCAGTGATTGGCAATGCTACAAAGGATTGGCAGCCATCATCTCTGGGACCAGGAAGGACTGGCCTCGCTTGGTTCAAACTCCACCATGTTTTAAACTCATTTCATTTTTCTTTCTTTTAAAGTGCATTTTCAGGTGAGCCTACAGCACATCCTGGGTATTGAAAATTGTTTCCTTAGACCTTGCCCACACCTGGTGTAGACTCTAAATGATCCCCTGGATCCTTTTTAAAAAGATGCACAGCTAGTTGTTACAAGAATATTAAAATCAATCATCTATGGCAGAGCTTGCATTTCCCTGTCGCTCTCCTTTTCCTTTTGTCATGTTTTTTTAAACCATACATGTGAAGGCAGTGGGTGTATTATTATTGATCTCTGTAAATATCTCAGGGAATTTATTGTGGCTAAACAGCAGGATAAAAACATCAGCTGTCGCTTCCATCATCATGGTGGCATTTCATCTCATGATCTTAAAATAGCAGTGACAGAAAACAGGATGGGATTCTAAATTCCATGCTTCTGTTTGAACCAACTATGGAATTATTCAGTTCCAGAAAACTCACCTGTTTATATAAAAATAATCATACAACAATTACATTTCATCAGGTCAATTCTGACTTACAGCGACCCTTTTCACCATTTTCTAGGCATAAAGCACTCCTAAGTGGTTTACCATTCCCTTCTTCTGGGGGCTCCCTACAACTGAGCAAGACTACACAGTCTGGCTCCTCTTCTTGGTTGTAGTGGGAAATCAAACTCACAAACTCTGGCTTCACAGCCAAATACCTTAATTAAGGTGTTTAATTATTTCACAGATGACAAAGTTGCTTCTTTTTTAGCATTTTGTTTTAAAGTGTGCTCATAACAGTAACTCTTTGCAAAAACCAGATACAGCATTAGTATATGGCAGTGGTGGCGAACCTTTGGCACATGTGCCAGAGGTGGCACTCAGAGCCCTCTCTGTGGGCACCTGTGCAGTCACCCCAGCACAGAGTTCACCCCACCCCTCTGACCAGCAGCTCAATAGGAGCATTTCCTTCCTCTCCTGTTGCTGTGTTGGCAGTTTGCAATAAATAAGTGGGTTTTGGGTTACAGTTTGGGCACTCGGTCTCTAAAAGGTTCGCCATCGCTGGTATGTGGCATTGGTAATGCTTCACCTGCAAACAGGTACAATTGACCTCATCTTTGATTCAAAATTTGAAAGTGCAGAAAAGCTTGGCTATATGATAACACATAACACAGAAAGCATTGCTTTTGTTTTGTGCAGACTTATTGTTATGTTTTACAGATCCTTTTCATGCTTAGGAGCCCATATATTATCAGAATGGAGTCATCAAAAACTCTCAGCTTTGGGGTCAGATTACTTGCATGATATACTAGACTGGTGTTTTCCAACCTTTAGTTTTTTGACTTCAATTCCCAGCAGTCTAAGTCAATTTCCTAAAGCACCGACCAGCCAATGTACTGACTTATGCTTCTGGGAATTGAAGTTCCCCTGTGGAGCATGGGCCACACATTGGGAACCATTGTGTTAGATAAACTATCAAAGGGATGTGACTTCTGGGGCATTTTTGTAGATTCACAAGGATATCTGTCTCCCTGTAGTTTAGCTTCTTAAACCTAAACAGGTAAATGAAGAAAACCTGGGATAACTATGCCTGGAACTTTTGTGAGTCAAAACTGTAAGCTGTTTTCAGTTCTTCGACGTGAAGCAAACTCCTTTGGTTCAGAAATGTTCAGTTCTGTTTCTCTCTTTTGTACTGCCAGTGAATCTTCAGGGTCACATTAAAAAACAACCAAAAGGCCAAGATTTTACAAGCCCAGTGTCTGTCTACTTCTGGAGTATCAGGACTGGTACAAGATATGGAGCTATCACTGCAGAAGCTCTCTGATGGCAACAATAACCATCCTCAGCTCCCAAAAGGACGGTAAATATTACATGAAGTACCTCCCTAGTCCCTTCCTCTAGTTGCAAAAGAGCAAAATCTTAAAACTGTTTCTCATATAGCATTCCTCTTTCATACGATTCTTCGGATATCAGCAGAAAGAAGATAGCAAGCTTCAATGAAATCTAAGTCACTAAATAAGATCACACAGGGGTAGTATTGTCTGTCTGTTGTTTTTTACTTTTCAGAAATTGTCAGTACATTTTTACTCTACCCTTCCTACCTGTAATAATATACCTGTGTCACATGCTGGTGATGCAAATGATAAGCAAACTGCAATATTTGCCAAGGCCAGCCACAGCAGTAAATCACCCCCTCATCATTACTAAGGTGCCCAATATCCAAAACTAACAATGGAGGCACACACACACACACCCTACGCTCTCTCCTTTATCAAGCTACCCTCCTTGGAAATAAAAATACAGAAATAAATTGAATAATTAGCAATATGCTGTTAATTATTCCATTCACATTATGAGCCACATTTGGCCTTGCCTGAACAGGTTAGAATCTACCGTAAAGCCCCATGAAGAGCACTGTTCTTGATATCAAAAATATATCTTAAGCCATCAGCTCCAGATTTAGATAATCTGTGTGGGAAAGTATGCTCTTTATTTTATTCTTCCAGTGCAAAGAGTGTGTGTAGCTCACAAAGAGGTTTACTGGTGATTTGCATAGAGATATATTTTTAGAGGGGCAAGAATATAAGGAGCAATTGGGGAAGCCTTCTGCATTATACTTCATTGAATTGGTCATCTATCCCTCTTGTACAGAACCTAAACTTGCCATACAGAACTTTCTTCTTTTGTATCTGTCAGACTTTAAATTGCATTAACAAAGCCACCTTTTGGTGAGTCCATTCCATATAGCGCCTTTCACCTGTCCTAGTGTGAGAAAGATTAGCTAGCAACACAAGTTGCCATTGCCTAGGGTACACCCAATTGTGGTTCAAAAATACCACTTTCTTCAAGGAGGTTCTTTCTGTGTACCCCTACAGAACTGCTGAATATTGGTGTACGAAAGCTCCCCACCCCTAACCTGTGTGATCCTTATACTGTAATAGTAATTTCATGTCAGAAATGATTCTGGGTTGAAAGGATATTTGCTGGGTATGCCTGAATGAGGCTCCTTTCATGTCCCCAAGATCTTTTCCCACCGAAGTGGTCCCTATTTATCTACTTGCAATTTCTTGCTTTCCAACTGCTAGGTTGGCAGGAGCTGGGACAGATCCTTATAAAACCAGTTGAGTCATGTGTAGATTGGAGTGGCTCTCAACATCTGGCTACAAGTAGCAAATAGCAACTCCACTCCTACTCAATTTGCAATGCATAGTAGACAAAGCCATCGAGTATTCTTTTGAGACTGGAAGGCAGGAGAACACCACTCACCCAACTAACTCCCACCCCTCCAGCTAGAACTAATATAATAACGAATTTCATTTATAGTCACAGCCCTACCCCATCTACTGTCGTGACACCCACAATTTACCTCCTGCAGCAGAGCGAGGCCGGTGGCTCCTTCCCTCTCCCCAAAGATAGGGCAGGGGGGGGGGGCAGGGGGCTCCTTCTCTTCCCCCACCCCCGCCTAGCGTTCCTTGCGCACCGGTGTCTAGTCATGCCTGCCACATGACCACGGAAACGTCTGCGGAAGCAGACAGCGCTGGCTCTTCGGCTTTGAAACAGATGAGCACTGCACCCTAGAGTCGACTGGCTTTCGAGCAAGGGAAACCTTTACCTTTGTGGCCGCCTTCCTCGCCTAGGCGACCCAAGGCGGTTCACAGCTTTAGTCAAAAATCCATCCCCCATACAGTTAAAACCGAATACTAAAACTGTTTAAAAACAATTAAAACATCTAAACCCCTGATTCCTTTAAAAGAGGGGCACCTAGGCAGGAGAAAACCCCAATAGGGCTAAATGAGCCAGCAGGGCTGGGTTGTGGGGCTAGAAAGATGCCCCCCCGACCTGTTGGCAAAGCCATGTCTGTCTGTCTGTCTGACACACACACACCCCATTAGAGCTTTGCCCTGGGTGGGAGGGAGGGCTTTTAGCTGGGGGTGGGGGGCTGATCCCCCTCTAGCCACCCCCTGGCTACGGCCCTGGGTGCGACTAAAGCGAAATCGGATGGACATAAATCAATTTATTTCATGTCAGCGATCAATTGGCGGATGGATGTCCGTCCTCCATCCTCCCTCTTTCGTGGGGGCGCCGAATTGGCTCAGAGCCTCCCAACGTTTGGAAAGGCTTCCCGGGACATTTCTCTTTTTCCGCCACCCTCCCTCCCCGACATCCCTCCCCCCTGGCGATCCGGGAAGCGAACAGTGCTCGGTCTCCCTCCCCGCACCAGATGGGAAAGCGCCCCGCCCGTTCTTGCGGCAGGAGGGCGGCCAACGCCCAGCCAGAGCAGGGGGCGGGGGGGGGGGTGTCGGACGCGGTGGTCTGCGCCTGCCTGCGCGCCTCTTCCCGTGCGTGCCGGGCGCGTGTTTTCCCTGCCTGCCCTCGCAGCCATTAGCCTTTCCTCTCAAGTCCCACGGGGACCGCTGAGGGCTTTTAGCACTGATTGCTGCCGGCTTCTGCCATCGACCTGCTGCGGGGGGGGGGGGGGAGGCTTTGGCTCCGCGCCCAGGTACTCAACCCTCCTCTTCCTCTCTCTGGCTCTAGGTCTCTTGTTACACCTCCACCCACAGCCCTCCGCGACCATGGTTTGGTGGGTTCTCCTCCTGCGCTGTAGGTTGCAGCCTTCCCAGGGCTTGGTGTCTGAAAGGAATCCTTTCCTCACAATCCACCTGCCGCCTCGGTGGGATTCTTCTCTAACGCAGGGGAAACTCAAGAGCTGCGAATGTCCATTCATTTCACTTGCAAGGTGGAACAAATAGATGAGATAGACTCAGTACATGCAAAGCGAGAGATGGCGTCATGCCTTCATTCGTTATAATTGTGGTGATCATGGCAAACAGCGTGCATGAGATTATGTGATGATTATGGGGTACATGAGATTGGAGTCATAAACTGTAAACCATAAGCATCAATATTATAATAACAAAGTAAGGCTTGAACTATCTCGCTTTTCATGTAGTGAGTCTATCTCATATATTTGTTTCACCTTTTAAGTTGCATTACTGAACGGAATGAACATTTGCACGATATTCAAATTTTCCGAGTTTCATCTGTATGGTTCCAGTGGAATCTGGCCTCTAAACTGTAGCTTAGGTGGTTGCCTGGGAGTCTGCTATGGGAAGTTAGGCAGGGCACCTGTAGACATTTTTCTAAGGCAGGCAAGAGGGCAACACAAGAAACTTCCCACCCCAAGCACAGGCCTAAAGTGATGGGGAGGGGGAATGTTACAGATTTTTTCTTGGCTACAGCCCTGCTTCCCTACATCATTTGGAGGACCCTGAACATACCTGTCAAGCGCAGCTCCGGAGATTACGGGACCTGCGCAGAACATTTCTGCGCAGGTCCATTGTACGCATGCGTAGAATGTTTCTGCGCAGAACGTTTCTGCGCAAGTCCATTCTACGCATGCATAAAAGCCTTCTACGCATGCATACAATGGACCTGTGCAGAAATGTTCTGCGCAGCTCACATCTACACATGCATGGAAGGCTTTTATGCATGCGTAGGCTTTTACGCATCCCCTTCTGCACAGAAGCCTACGCATGCGTAAAAGCCTACGCATGTGTAAAAGCCTACGCACGCGCAGAAGTGTGCTGTGCAGAAGGGATGCGCCGTAACTCATTTTCCGCTGCTGCCAAATTACAAGGTAGCGGCAGCTCCAGGTGGGAAATGACAAAAATCGGCGCAAAAATACGGGAAATCCCGGCCAATCCAGGATACTTGACAGGTATGACCCTGAATAGGCTGAGGGTTGGAGTGCCTAAATGTAAGACCAACATGCTTAAGTGGGGGCTGCTGGCAGACAACAACATGCTGTGTAAATGTGGAGAGATATAAAATCCATCTCATTTACTGGTCTGCCAATTTACTGTCCAAAACATGCACCAGTTTGGCCCCTCTGATCAGCAGTCCAATGGGAGCACTTCCTCCCTTTCCCCCAGCACAGATTTTACCCTGCCCCTCTATGGGAGCACTTCCTCCCTTCCCTGTTGCCATGTTGGCACTTAAATAAGTGAGTTTTGGGTTGCAGTTTGGGCACTCGGTCTCTAAAAGGTTCACCATTACTGGTATACAGTGTTGATGTTTTTTGTTTTGATTTGTTGCTATAATGCACATGTTTAAGACTAAGCTAATGTTGTGTTGGAGATCCATGATCAGATTGCCGAGGAGTTCTATATTTAGCTAAAAGCAGATGTCAGGAGATGCTGAACTGGAAATGTACGTAATTTAATTTACGGAAACAAACCATTTTGCAGATGTTTTAGACCACTAACATCCACTATCCCTTACCATTGACTGTGATGGCTGGGTCTTCTGTGAATTACAGAATATGATATTTGGAAGACCAGAAGCCTCCACCCTTGCTTTCACCCACCCCCCTCCATACACACATTTCCTTGATCAAAAAGCCACACCAATATTTTTTGTGAAGGAATATTGTGATCTAATTTGGGGCCTTGTGGTGCTTTTAAAAACAAAAGGTCCAATTCTGGATGTTAGGTAATACATATTTTGGTCTTGGGTGGTGCATGATCCTTGGTGACAGATAATGCCAAATATTTTAATTCTTGATGAGTATTGGAGATGGAAATTGTATGTATAGGATAGTTCATAAATTACTCTGAAGTCTTTCACACAGGAGTAGGTACAGTAGCATCTCTGTAGCTTGTAATGATTCTCTTGATATCCCATCCACCCATTGTGATTTATTTCTTCCTAGTGCTTTCAAAGTACTTTACACTTCACTTTCTAGAAGTAAGCTGTCCATCAGAAGATAATTCTTCAAAAGAGTCTGTCATCCTTTTACCTCTTCTGTATAATGTGACCACCTTCTCTTTATTTTCTCATGGTCAGATAATGGTGCTTTCCCTTTTGGTCATTAAGCATGGCCAAATTAATTTTAAATTTATCTTGGATTGAAGTGATCTCTTGTTTCCCCCTATTTTGTTATAAGTATTTGCACTGGTAATTGTAAGAGTTCTTTGTCTTGTTAGGCCTGTCTCTGAAAAACTGCATTAAGGTTCTGACCACATTTCTGTAACCTTTTGCTTCTTGCCTGCCCTTCACAATTTTAAAGGTTTCTTCTGACAACCATTTGTGGCTTTTCTTTTTTTACTACAGGAATTGTGGATTGTTGTTGTTTGCATTCTTTCCTTATAAATGTCCCTGGTTTCAATCTACAGTTCTTCTGAGTCATGGATGGTAAAGATGGCCCTTTTTCACAGCCATGTGAGTCTGTGAAGATGGAGACACCTATTACAGCATCTTCTGTTTCCAAAGACAAAATAAGTGACCAGAACAAAGGAAGGTCACAAGACATGTTCATCTATGTTTACAGCCAAAGAGCCAGCACTGTCTGTGTCTACAGACATTTCCATGGTCATGTGGCAGGCATGACTAGACACCGGAGCACACAAAATGCTGTTACCTTCCCACCAAAGTGCTACCTATTTATCTACTTGCAATTTCTTGATTTCAAACTGCTAGGTTGGCAGGAGGTGAGACAAACAACGGGAGCACATGCCACCGCACAGCACTTGGGTCTCAAACTGCTGACCTGCTGACCTTCCAGTCATCAAGTTCAGCATCTTAACCACTAAGCCACTGCAGTCGTCGGCCACAGATTACTACTGCTCAAATCTGATATACCAAGTATACTCAAGTATAAGAAGACCAGAATATAAGCCAAGGTACATAATTTTTACCTGAGAAACAAGAAAAATTGATTGACTTGAGTATATGCTGAGGGTGGAGAATGCAGCAACTGCTAGTGAGTTTAAATAATCAAAATACATGAAAATAAAATTATGGTATGTTAATTGAGACATCCATGGGATAATGTTTTTAAATATTTATGTTATTTCAAAGAAAAAATATGAGTGCCACCCAAACAGCGCTCATGCTGCCGGGGAAGTGGGTGGGTGAGCCGTAGTGCTGAGGCAGAACACGGGAACTGCAACTTATCCCATCTGGCTTGGCGGACCCCTGAGGTGTAAGAAATCTTCACTGCCCACTTCTCCCATCTTGTCATCAGCATGCGAGTCCCCTGCCACTAGGCAGCTGTTGTGTTGCCGTGGAGCAGGAATGATGAGGCAGGTAAATGAAGCCAGAGGGGCTGAGAGGAAGCCAGATCTGCCTCACTACAAGAGAGCAGAGGCTTCATAGTTCCCTCTCCCTGCTGGGGCTCCCCCCATATGGTGCACTAAGCTGCCCCCTGCACTCAAGTGGCAGCCAGTTTTTTGCTGGTTTGTTGTAGGGAGGCAGAGCTGGCTTTCCCCCAGTCCCTGCAGCTTCCCTTACCCACCTCATCATCTCTGCTCCATGGTGACAAACTGGCCGCCTGGTGGCAGGTCTCATGCCAACAACAAATGGGAGAAGCGGGCAGCAAAGGCTTCCCATCTGGTGCACCAAGCCACCCCCCTGCACCCAAGAGAGCCCCATCACCAGGCAGCCAGGGGCAGCTTGGCGCACCAGACATGGGAGCCTTTGCCAACACTTATCTCACCAGAGCCTTCTTTTGCTGACAGGCCAGGAGGGATCAAGCAGGCGTGTCTGTGTGTGTTGTGGGAGAGAGACCCTCAAACGTGCAGATGTCTCAAGCATAAGCCGAGTCTGCTTTTTCCAGCTCATTTTTGGGCTGAATAATTCAGCTTATACTTGAGTATATGTGGTATATGCACTTCTCAATTTTGAGTTCAGAATATTTTTTCAGGTTGCACAGGGAGCAATTATCAGAGGAAATGTACATACATATGGAGGGGCCAGTATGTATTAAGCTGGAATGTCTTGTTCCAGATCCATAGTCCCCCCCATTGTAACAGCTGGATGTGGAGCTGTGTATACACAACTGGCAACTCTGGAGTTACAGTCTTTCAGATGAAAGGGATAGAGATAGATCACAAATGGAAACACTTTGCTTGGGATGAATACATGTAGGTCTGTAATACAACATGTATTTATTCTGCTAAAGAGAGTTAGTGAGCTTCTATGTTGGTCTCTTATCATTTTGGCAGTTTCATGTCTGGCCTAAACATGGAAGATGGAGAAGAAGAATCTGCAGGGCCAGTTCTTCGTTTGAAGAGGCTCTCAGCAAAAGCTTGGCCTACCCTGGACTTGCTTAGCAGTGACAAGAGTAATAGTGGCATTATTTCAAGAATGGTGCAACCTGTCATTTGAATTTTCTGTAGTACTGTGAGAAATTCCAGCAACAAATCATACATGCTGACATTCAGTATGGGGGGGGGGGGGTCAGGAACAGTTATCCTGTTGATAAGCCCCTTTGCAGCAGTGGGACTATGCCACTTGCCTGTATATACATGTGTAGCCTACTCCTCTTGCCATTCCAAGTTACCAGACTTTGGTGTATGCAAACCAAGACACAGGACACAGCCTCGGGCTGGGTTAACTCAGGTTTATTGCATCGTGGGCAGAGGGAACATGAGGTAATGGCGGATCGATAGCTCTTTATATACAGCAGTAACACATTTGAACGTGGTGCCATGGTAGCCCATTGGCTACTGTCTGCGTGACGTCATTGCAGGTCACGCCCTTCTTGTCCAGGTGTAGGTGGTGGCGGGAAAACTTCCCGCGCTGTTGCCTTTGATGAGTTTGGACCAAGAGAGCTTGGACGCTCGCTGCTGCCAGCTGGTGGTCATTAGCTCGCGTCCTATTACAGGGTTTATATGATACAGCTGAAGGTTACATTGTTGCTATAGGCAAGGTTACATTGGCTCAGATACATTGTAATCCGTGTGTACAATAAAACCAACAGAACACAACACCCCTCCCCCCTAGGACGAGACAAAGTCTCGAGCCCCCACTTAAAACACACTCCCCCCCCTTAGGAGACAAAGTCTCTCAGCCAAGATGGCTTATTTCGAACACGCTGGGGTCTCGATGCGGGCTGCCTCTCCCCGGGTTTGCTACCTTCTCTTTGTCCCCTGGTTTCCTGTCCTGTAATATGAGAGGGAGACTCGTTAGTGACTTTCCGCGGCTCCGCGGCGTTGTTGGGAGGTGTGTTCTTTCTTAGGGAGGAACCGGGGGCACTGGGGGCTAACGAAAAACCCCTCTTCTCGCTTGGACGGGTGGGGGAACACTCCTGAAAACCCCCCCGGCTCGCAAAATCAAACTCAAAATTACTATCGGGGGCAGCGGGCGCGAACTCCTCTCCCCCTTCCCCGGCCCCTGCTAGGACTGGCGTATCAAAAGGATATGAGTCGGGGCCGCTGCTATCAAAAGGATATGAGTCGGGGCCGCTGCTTCTGCTTCCTTCCCCCCTTGCTTGGGACTGTTGTCCATTGCTGTCTCCCCCTTGGGTTAAGCGGGTGGGGGAGAACCCTAACGCTGAATCCTGTTGCTGAGCTCCACTGACTGGCCCACTCACTCGGTGCCTCAGTTGGTCTGCGTGCCTCCTCCAGAGGAGGCCGGTGTTAGTCTCGACCCGGTACGATACTGGCCCCGTCTGTTCTACAACTTTCCCTGGTACCCAGGCCGGCCCTGCGCTGGAATAGTTCCTGCAGTGAACAGGGTCCCCGGCGGCAAAACCTTTCGAAACTGCCAACCCTATGTTCTTCCCTTTATCCTCGACCCTCGTCGGGTCTAGCCTGGACAGGATCGTGGTCAGTTTTCGCCGCATCAAGAGCTCCGCCGGCGAGTAGCCTGACGCTAAAGGGGTTACCCTATACGCTAAGAGGAACTGGCATACCTGGTGATTCAGGTCCCCCGGGCCCATGCGCCGTAGCGCGTCCTTTGTTGTACGCACTAGTCGTTCCACTTGGCCATTCGTGGCCGGGTGAAACGGTGCGGATGTGACATGCCGAATGGCGTTTGCCTCCATGAATGCTCCGAACTCAGCGGAGGTGAAACAACTAGCGTTATCGCTGACTAAAGTGTCGGGTAAACCGAACGTGGAAAAGACTCTTCTTAGCCGGCCGATTGTCGTGGCGGAGGACGTGCTCTTTACTGGGATAACCTCCAGCCACTTGGAGAACGCATCTACCACCAGGAGAAACATGGTTCCTCGGAACGGGCCAGCGAAATCCACGTGCACTCGGGACCACGGCCCCCTTGCTGCGTCCCACTCCCTATGCGGGAGACGGGCCGCCTCAGGTCGGGATTCCTGGCAAGCCTCGCAAGTGCCGACCATGTGCTCAATGTCCGCGTCCAGCTGTGGCCACCAGAAGTAACTCCGGGCTAGCGCCTTGGAACGAACTATGCCCGGGTGGCTGACGTGCAGCAGTTCGAGCACCCTCGTCCGCAGGGGCGCAGGGACCACCACCCGTTGGCCCCACAGAAGGCACCCCCTCTCTAGGGACAGCTCTAGCTTTTTCCTAAAGAATGGGTCGAACTCTGTACTCGGGGACGAAGCCGGCCACCCCTTCTGCACCCATGAACTAACTTTTCCCAGCGTCCTGTCCTTGCCTGTCGCCCTAGCAATGTCGGCTGGCACTATTGGGGGTGCGTCTAAAACCTCAATCAGCAACACCTGGCGGTCTCTTTCTGCTCTCGCCTTTTGGTCATCCGACAATGGCAGAGGGGATCGCGAAAGCGCATCAGCATGGCTGATCTCCTTTCCGGGCCTGTACTCCAACTCATGTTGGTACGCGTTGAGGAAAATAGCCCATCGCAGCATTCTCGGGGACAGGATCTGCGGCGTGGGCTTGTTTGCCGTGAAAATCCCTAACAGTGGTTTGTGATCGGTCACGATTTTGAACGGGCGGCCATACAAAAAATCGTGAAATTTTTTGGTCCCCGCTACTATAGCTAACGCTTCCCTGTCGGTTTGTGCGTAATTTCGCTCCGCTTGGGACAGGGACCTTGAGTAAAACGCTACCGGGGCCTCCCTTCCGTCCTCCAACACGTGGCAAAGCACCGCCCCCACCCCCACCGGGGATGCATCACAGACTAGGACCACTGGCCGTTTGGGGTCGAAGTGCGTCAGGATTGCCTCAGATGTTAGGAGTTGCTTTAGCTCCTTGAACGCCCTCTCGTGCTCATCACCCCACATCCATGGCTCCTCCTTTTTAAGTAACCGATGGAGCGGTTCGGCCACGGACGCCTTCCGCGGGAGAAATGTATGGTAAAAATTGAGGAGCCCCAGGAAAGACTGTAGCTCGGTTTTGGATGTGGGGCGAGGGGCCTTTTTAATGGCTGCTACTTTGGATTTAGACGGCTTAATCCCCTCGGGTGTGATCCGGAACCCTAAAAACTCGACCTCGGTTTCGAAAAAAACACATTTGTCCTTCCTCAATCTCAGCCCCGCTTTCTCGAACACGGTCAGTACTTTGTCCAACCTTTTCGCCAGTTCAGCCTCACTCCCCCCTGTTATCAACACGTCATCAAAATAAGGCAACACCCCCTCCAGGCCCTTTAGGAGGCGTTCCACGAGCGATTGAAAAAGGCCGGGTGCCGAGTTCACGCCGAACTGTAACCGCGACACCTGGAACGCTCCCTTATGTGTAACTATCGTTTGTGCCGCGGCCGTGGCGGGGGTCACTGGAAGTTGCTGATAGGCTTGTGCCAAATCGAGTTTAGCGAAACACTTTCCCCCATTTAGCCTGGCCAAAAGGTGGCTGATCACTGGCACCGGGTATGCATTAGGGCGGATCGCCTTGTTAATTGTACACTTATAATCAGCGCAAATGCGCACCTCCCCGTTAGCCTTTAGAGCCGTTACAATTGGAGTTTCCCACTCCGCGGAATCAACAGGAATAAGAATCCCCTGGCCCACCAGTTTGTCCAGTTCCGCCTCTATCTTGTCCTTGAGTGCGAACGGCACCCTGCGTGGTTTGAGTCTTATCGGGCGGACCTCCGGGTCTATGTCGAAGGCTACAGGGGGTCCCTTGAACTTTCCGAGTCCTTTCTCAAAAACGGCGGGATGCGCATCGCAAACCGCTTGTATTGGGTCCCCCCCCACGGTATGCACCCCCCCTATGAACAAACCTAAGGGCTGAAACCACTGTGTCCCTAGGAGGCTACAGCTTCCCCCTTTGAGGACAACTAGGGGCAGTTCCGCAGAATGTCTCTTAAAATTGACCCGAAATTTCCCGACCCCCAACACCGGAATGCTGTTTCCCTGCACGTCCCGTAGTGTGGACCTCAACGCTTTAAGCTTGGGCCGCACGTGGGGGTCGATTTTCAGGAACTCTTTCTGGGGAATTATGGAATAGGAGGACCCCGAGTCAATTTCCATCTTAATAGGGGCCCCTTGTACTAATACCTCAACGAAGTAATGGGACAGTCCCGCGGACACGCTGAACACTGAGGCGTCGTCCTCGCTGCCGTCCGAGACGCGGCCCACGCCGTCCTGCTTCCTCGTGGTCTGGGCGCCATCTTTGGGCCTCGCTGGACGGTCCGGTCTGGCCGCGCGGTCTTGTGACTGCCTCCGGCCCTCTTTCCGCTTTCTGCACGCCTTGGCGATGTGCCCCCGACGGCCGCAGGTGTAACACTCGGCCTTCCTGAACGGGCATCTCGCGCGCTCGTGGGCCGCTCCGCAACCCTCGCAGCGTCGACCGCCCTTCCTGACCTTCTGGACCTCCTCGCCGTCGCTGCCTTCCGTAGACGACTTTGAGGCCCGTCGAGTCGCGTGCACCGACTGTCCGGTCTTCCCGTGCACCGAATTTTCCGCCTTGCCGGCTCTAGGACGCCACTCACGCCACTGGTGCATCTCGTCCACTCCGGCATTCGTGGACTCTGCGGCTTCCGCGGCCTCTATGACCTCTGCCAGCGTGGGTGGCGGCTCCTTATTCATCAAGCTGCGCTGTACCTCCTTGTCTTTCAGGCCACACAACACGCCGTCCCTGAGGACCAACTCCAGGATATCGCCCCATTTACAGGGGGCGGCGGCTATCCTCATGGCGGCCACGAATGCCTCAACCGACTCATCCGGCGCTTGGACTCGCCTCCAAAACGCGCTCCGAGCGGGAAACATTGCCCTCGAGGGGCAGAACCGCTCTCGCAGCAGTTTCATGATGTCGCTCGCCTTAAAGTCGCTCACCTTCTTCGGAGCGATTATGCCCACCAGCGTCCGCTTGGTTTCCATCCCGAGCATTCTGGTGAGGATGGCCCTCTTCCTCTCCTCATCTTCTCCTTTGACCCTGAGTTCCACCAGGGCCGCCTGGAAATCCATCTCAAGCAGCTCCCAGTCTTGCGGTTTGGTGATGTTGAAACCGCTCTGTGCCCTGGCTGTTCCGTGGGGATCCATTATCCCATCCTCGTCGCCAATTTGGTGTATGCAAACCAAGACACAGGACACAGCCTCGGGCTGGGTTAACTCAGGTTTATTGCATCGTGGGCAGAGGGAACATGAGGTAATGGCGGATCGATAGCTCTTTATATACAGCAGTAACACATTTGAACGTGGTGCCATGGTAGCCCATTGGCTACTGTCTGCGTGACGTCATTGCAGGTCACGCCCTTCTTGTCCAGGTGTAGGTGGTGGCGGGAAAACTTCCCGCGCTGTTGCCTTTGATGAGTTTGGACCAAGAGAGCTTGGACGCTCGCTGCTGCCAGCTGGTGGTCATTAGCTCGCGTCCTATTACAGGGTTTATATGATACAGCTGAAGGTTACATTGTTGCTATAGGCAAGGTTACATTGGCTCAGATACATTGTAATCCGTGTGTACAATAAAACCAACAGAACACAACACAGACCATGCCAGAATTGCTCATGTATAGACCTGGAACATGAAACAGAAATACCAATTGGATCTGCAGGGAAGTTTGCTGGGGGTTCTGTTACAGAGCTGCTCACTCCCAGCATTGCCAGATCCTCTCTGCTTCCCAACTTAAAGAAGCCTTTTGAAAACATTTGCATTTTTCAAATGTTTTGTTTCATCTCAGGCAAATGAAAGGAAAATGTTTTGGCTACTAAATTTTATGTATTCGTAAATATTTATGAATAAATGTGAAACATTCAAAGTGGTGAGCAACTGTTATAAAATATGGCAAAAATGTTTTGCTACTATTGTCCATGAAGGCATATACAAATGGATGTGTTTTCAACTCACTCAAAACTAAAATCTGTTGGAGCATCTATTTCAGAAGGGAAAATATGCCACACCAGTCTAAATACCCTGCTTTAAGTGACTGTAGCACTGACTTTAGGATTGCGTGGCACAGCAAGAAGGGACCATAAGTTTCCTCTTCCCTAGCATTTTGCTTCTGTGTCTATGTACAGGTGAAACTCAAAAAAATTGAATATTGTGCAAAGTCATTCATTTTAGTAACACAACTTTAAAGGTGAAACAAATATATGAGATAGACTCATTACAAAGATATGTCTAGCCTTACTTTGTTATAATTGTGATGATTATGGGGTACAGCTTATGAAAACTCCATATTCACAATCACAGAAAATTAGAATATTACATGAAATCATTAACACGAAATTTCTTTGTTATCCCAAGTAAACTTGCAGTAGCTGCAATTTTGACATCTGTAATGTCCAGTTAACAACTCCACAGTTGGAGTTGTCTTCTACATTTTGCCCGGTTGTGAGTAATTATTCCATTGATGTTTTCTACAAATTGGTGCTGAGGGACATTGAGTGAATAAAGTCCCATCATGTAAGACATTTTAGTAACATGTCGAGGGAGGATAGATTTTGGAGGGGCTTGGGAAGGATAAGACCATAATAATTAAACAAGTGGACAAGGATGGTGGAGTAGTTGTTCTGGACAGAACAGACTACCTATGGGAAGCTCATAGACAATGAGGGGATTCCAGGTATTATCAAAGATTAACCCATGACCCAACTTCCCATTACTCTGCAATCATTCGCACTGTCTTGTATGAGGGTTTATCACTTAGTTACATTGCGGACAAGACTTACAAGTTTCTCAAAAATGATTTCCCCAAGTGTTGTGTATTGAGGCACAATTGTAAGTTGCGCAGGTAGCCCCTTGCAAGAAGAAAATGGCTGTTTCCTGCCATCATAATTTGGAGCTTGAGTTGGTGCGAAATCTCCCTCTCAGGGTGCGCTCATTATGCTAATCAGAGTTCCGTGATTAGTTACAGTATTGGATCCTGTTCCTCATTGGTTAAATACATATATAACATGTTATGATTGTTTAGTTGACATTGTCCAGTGGGTTGCTACTTTGTATCAAGGAGCAACTGCCGGGAGACTCTTTATAAGCCCCAAGGGTAAACAAGGGTGAAGCTGGACCGGATCTATACTACCCATTCCACACAGGTAGCCAGTACCTGCATCTCCTCCACACGTTGTCACCACTAGTGTAGCTCAGTCATTGTCAATCTTCTATGGCAGGGACCTGTTGCTGTTCAATTCATTGTTGCCTGGACTATTGCTTATAAGGGCCGGATGCGACACGAGGGTTTTATTTATTTATTTATTTATTTTTCACGCTTATATACCGCCCACTCAGGTACAACCCAACT
Organism: Bradypodion pumilum; assembly: GCA_035047305.1. Taxonomy (NCBI): domain Eukaryota; kingdom Metazoa; phylum Chordata; class Lepidosauria; order Squamata; family Chamaeleonidae; genus Bradypodion; species Bradypodion pumilum. Next base: position 316,977,319 of record JAWDJD010000001.1, read on the forward strand.
CAGGGCGGTTTACATAGCGGACAGTAAATACATAAAAGACACATGATAAAAAAGTTAAAAGTTAAAAAAGTTTTTTAAAAAAACTCCACCCCTAAAAGGTGCGCAAGAACCGAAGGGACCTTGGGGGAAGGCACACTTCTCTATACCAACCACCCAACGGTACCCCCATCCCCACCCGCACCCCAAACTTGGCCTGCCAGCCAGGTCTTTAGTTCCTTCCTAAAGGGCAACAACTCCGTCTGGAGACGCAGTTCCACAGGCAGGAGGTTCCAAAGGGCTGGTGCGGACACGGAGAAGGCCCTCCTCCTTGTGCCAGAGAGGCGAGCCCCCCTGGCTGATGGCATAATTAGAGAGCCCCTCCGGTCCGCTCTGGTTGGACGGACAGACGTCCTTAGGGCGATGCGGTCTCTAAGATACCCTGGCCCACTACCATGTAGGGCTTTAAAGGTCAAAACCAGCACCTTGAATTGCACCCGGAAACAAACTGGTAACCAGTGCAGCCCCCGAAGCAGTGATGAGGCATGGGCATAACGTCCACACCCCATCACCACCCGGGCCGCGGCATTCTGGACCAGCTGCAGCCTCCGAATGGTCATCAATGGCAGCCCCATGTAGAGCGCATTACAGTAGTCTAGTCTGGAGGTCACCAGAGCATGAGTGACCATGAGCAAAGAGTCCCGGTCCAGGAGTGGGCGCAACTGGCAAATCACCCAAAGTTGGGCGAAGGCCCTCCTGGCCACAGCCGCCACCTGTTCTTCTAGCAGCAGCCGCGAATCCAGGAGGACCCCCAAGTTGCGCACCGGGTTGGTCTGGGGCAAAACAGCCCCATCCAAAACCAAAGATGGTAGCTCCCGGGATAACACAGGACCCCCTATCCATAGCCACTCAGTCTTGCTAGGATTCAGCTGTAGCCCATTTGCCCCCATCCAGACCCCAACAGCCTCCAGACAGCTGGAAAGGACTTTGACTGCATCACTGGGGTTCCCATGGGCCGAGATGTACAACTGTGTGTCATCCGCGTACTGGTGGTACCGCACCCCGTGGGAACGGATGATCTCACCCAGCGGCTTCATGTAGATGTTAAATAGGAGAGGAGAGAGTACCGAGCCCTGAGGCACCCCATATTTTAGGGACCTAGGACTCGACCTCTCACTCTCCAACCACACCGACTGGGTCCGGCCCCTCAGAAATGAGGAAAACCAGGACCACACCGTACCCTGGATCCCCAATCCTCGGAGCCGTTCCAGAAGGATACCGTGGTCAACAGTATCGAAGGCCGCTGAGAGGTCAAGAAGAGCAAGGACAGACAGATGACCGCCATCCCGCTCTCGCCAGAGATCATCCATCAGCGTGACCAATGCAGTCTCAGTACCAATGGTCTTGCTTTACTTAGAAAAAAATCATGCAGACAACCAGCTAATGTTCGTAGTAATAGAAGTAGTGCGACCTCAAGCTTTTACCAAGATGAATATTCAAAAGGTACTGTTAAAACGAAAGCCCATTACATACATTTACTCAAATCTGCAACTCCAGGGGGGCTCAGTCAGGAGAAAGCTTTTCTTTTTGTTGAAGAAAGCTTTCATTTGCTTATGTTGTGGCCGCTCTGAGTGGCACTCGTGCCAGGAGAGCGGGATATAAATAAACCTATTATTGTTGTTGTTGTTAATTACCTTTTGGGGCTTCCCTCCTTATGGAAGGTGTCAATGATGGTTTTCTGCACAACTGTCAGGTCAGCAGTCTTTCCCATGATTGTGATTCCTACTGAACCAGCCTGAGAGACCATTTAAAGGCTCAGGAACCCTTTGCAGGTGTTATTTTATTTATTTACTGTAGAAATCTGATTCATGTCTCAATCAGTCTCATGAAGCAGCAGTTTATATCATCAGATCTTTTAAGATAGGGAGTTAAGAGTCCACGAAGTCCAGCTTCATTAGGCTCAGAGTAAGGAAAGACAGAGACAGACAGAAAACACGACTCCAGTCTTTTGCTGAACAAAGGATACTAATGGCTTCTCTTTATTCAAGCAGAGTGTCTCAGAAACGAAACTTAAGCAAGCAGAATATATCAGAAACGAAACTTAACAGAAACAAAACTTAAGGCACAGACAACCAATCAGAAAGTCAGAACCCAAATAAGGAGAAGAAAGGAGAAATCTTCTCATATTCTACGCATGCCCAAAATCCAGTGTTATCTCTCATGCAGACAAAGAGGACTTTTGTTTACACAATGTGAAGGCAGACAGGAAGACGGAAACCAGATGCATTCCTACAATTTACTAGCATAGATTGCCCGGCGGTGCCAGGCTTTTTAAAATTGTGTTGGATGCTAAAGGGTTTCGTTTTTTTCTTGAACTAATGGTGGTGTAAGGTTTTTTGATTTTGTGGCTTCGAGGCGCTTCGTCTGCCTGCGGCGGACTTGCGCTCCCAGTGGGTTTTTTTGTTCTTTTTGGTTTGTTTGTTTGTTTTTGCGTGCTGGCTTCCTCAGTGCCGGGCTCCTTAATTTGGTTTTTGAACTTGTTTTTTTATGTTTATGCAATTTTATTTTATTTTATTTTATATTATTCAGTTTAAAATTTAATTTTGTTTTTTAAAATGTTTCTTTTAATTCTTTTTTTGGTTTTTTGGAGTGAAAGGTGTTTTCTTTTTTTGGTAATTTTTGAGATTAGTGTGTTTATTTTTGAATGTTTGTATAACTTATTTGATTAAATTTGGAATTATTCTTATTTTTAAAATATTTTTGAATGTTTTTTCTCTTTTGGCCACTGGGTGGGGGTGGCGAGCTTTTGTGCCTCTCGTTACATTTGTTCTCTTCTGTCCTCTGGGTGTCGCTTCCGGTAAGTTTCCTCTTTCTCATTTGAGTTCCGGTTCTCATAGAAGGAAGACGTCTTTTGGTAAATTCTCTGGGTTTTTTTGGGTGGGGGGTGGTGGGATTTTTTTTGGGGGTGGTGGTGTATGTGTGCTTTTTTCTTGTTTATTTTTGGCTGTGTGTGTGTGTAATTTTTGGTTTTTGGTGTGTTTTTGAATGTTTTTCGTTTGTGTTTTTGTGTTGTTGTTTTTCAGTGGGGGGTGGCTTTCTTTCTCGCGGGCCATGCTGGCTGGCCCGTGGGAAGGAAGGCCAATTGCGGGGAAGCTTTCTTTTCCACGGGCCATGCTGGATGGCCCATGGGAAGGAAAGGCATTTGCGGGGAGGCTTTCTTTCCCACGGGCCATGCTTGATGGCCCGTTGGAAGGAAGGGCATTTGCGGGGTGGTGGTGCTTTCTTTCCCACGGGCCATACTTGCTGGCCCATGGGAAGGAAGGGCAGCGGCGGTGGGGTGTTTATTTTTTTCCCCCGCGGGCCATACTGGCTGGCCCGTTGGGAAGAAGGGCAGTTGCGGGGGGTGGGTGGGTTGCTTTTATTTTTGGCGCGCCGGCTGGCCCTTCGAACGGAAGGGCAGCGATGGCTGGGAGTTTACTTTTTTTACTCATTTTTTTCGCACGCCGGCTGGCCCTTCGAACGGCCATGCTGGCTCGCCCGTGGGGAAGAATGGCAGCGGCGGCAGGCTATTTTTAACTTTTATTTTTCGTGCGCCTGCCGCCTCAGCGTTCTGCGCGCTCATGGCACACAGGACGCTGGGGCTTGTAGTTTTGGCTGCGCGTGCTTTCTTTCTGCGGCGGTTTTTCTTTCGCGGGTTTTTTTAGATTGGCTGCGGCACATTTCCGAATGTTCCTTTTGCCACGCCGCTCAGCCTGATTGGCTCTTGCGTGGCGCGGTGAAAGGAACTTTGGGAATTGAAGTTCCCTTTTTTTGTTTGCGACTGGGGGGCTCCTGCCCCCGGGTCAAAAATTTCAACTCGACAGTTACCTGCGAACTCCATTCGGGTGAGTGAATGGAGGCTCGGACGGGGCTAGTGGGGCCTGGTGCAACATCCTTTGTCACATTCCAACGGTTAACGCACCATTTTATAGGTATAAATTTGTATTTGTATCCCGCTTTTCTGGCGCATGCACCACCCCGAGCGGCTAACAGCACATACATAAAAAAGCACCTACAATCATAAAAAACATCTAAAAACCCAACCCAGACCCACCCCAACCCCTTAAGACAAAATAAAAACATTAGGGGGGAAAACCTAACAGCTAAAACCATACAAAAATGTATAAAAACAGCTAGGTAAAAAACATATGACAGGGCAGAGGTTCTACAAGGCTGGGGCAGACACAGAAAAGGCTCTTCGACTGGTCCCAGCCAGATGTGCTACTCTTGTTGAGGGGACCACCACAGAGCCTCTTTGGTCTGCCCTCGTAGGACGGGCAGAATGCCAAGGGGAGATGCAGTCCCGTAAGTAACCCGGTCCACTGCCATGAAGGGCTTTAAAGGTTAAAACCAGCACCTTGAATTGCACCCGGAATGTACACTGGTAACCAGTGCAGCTCCCGGAGCAGCAGTGAAGTGTGAGCATAACACCCCTGCCCCATCACCACCTGGGCAGCCGCATTCTGGACCAGCTGAAGCCTCCAACTGGTCGACAAGAGCAAACCCATGTAGAGCGCATTGCAATAATCCAATCTGGAGGTGACCAGAGCATGAGTGACCATAAGCAAGGCGTCCCGGTCCAGGAGTGGGCATAATTGGTAGATGACATGAAGTTGTGCAAAGGCCCTCCTGGCCACGACTGCCACCTGCTCTTCGAGCAGTAGTCTCGAGTCCATGAGGACCCCCAAATTACGCACCGGATCTGTCTGGGGTAAAGAAACCCCATCCAGAACCAAAGCTGGTAGCTCCCGGGACAACGCTAATATGGATTTATTAGCTGATTAGAGTGAGACACTTTGAGCCAAGAATATTGGCTACAAGAGCCGCTGCCGAGCCACCGCAACACTGCCGGCTCCCCACCCTGACGCGCCTTGGTCAGGGGTGGGTGGAAGCATGCCACAGCTGCCCTGAGTTCCCACCGCGGGGCTACAAGAGCCACCGCTGCCGCCGCAGAGCCGCCGCAACACCTTCGGCTCTCCACCCTGACTCGCCTTGGTCAGGGGTGGGTGGGAGCATGCTGCAGCTGCCCCGAGTTCCCACCGCGGGGCTACAAGAGCCGCTGCTGAGCCACCGCAACACTGCCGGCTCCCTACCCTGACTCGCCTTGGTCAGGGGTGGGTGGGAGCATGCTGCAGCTGCCCCGAGTTCCCACTGCGGGGCTACAAGAGCCGCTGCCGAGCCACCGCAACACTGCCGGCTCCCCACCCTGACTCGCCTTGGTCAGGGGTGGGTGGGAGCATGTCACAGCTGCCCCTAGTTCCCGCCGCGCAGCTACAAGAGCCACCAACGCACCGACGCAATACCACCGGCTCCCCACCCTGACTCGCCTTGGTCAGGGGTGGGTGGGAGCATGCCGCAGCTGCCCCGAGTTCCCACCGCGGGGCTTCAAGAGCCGCCACCGAGCCGCTGCAACACCCCTGGCTCCCCACCCTGACTCGCCCTGGTCAGGGGTGGGTGGGAGCACAGCTGTTCCCTGAGTACAGCTGACATGTGGTGGGACACCCCCTTTCCTTTCAGATGAGACGTTTTTAGGGGCTCCGTCTTAGACTTGTAGTAGCCGAGGGTACTAGTTGGTATTAAATGATAAATTGTATTGTGTCAGGATCTGTATTAGACTTTGTAATTTTGTATCTTTAACATTCTAGAAATTGCCATATTGTGGAGAGTTCTAGTGAAACTTATTTGCTTTTTCCCCTTTACTTATATTATGTTTTTTCTGACTTGAAATCTTGTAATTTGATGACATTATTGCTTTATTACTGTATTGTTGATTTATTGTGTTATGTTTACCTGTATTATTGTACTATCTTATTGTTACTATGTACACCGTTTTGAGTTGCCCGCTGGGTGAGTAAAGCGGTATAGAAATTAAACTTGAAATGAAAAATGAAAATGAAATATTGAACCTTTTCTCACTGTTCTAATTTTCTGAGATTGTGAATTTAGGGTTTTCATAAACTGTACCCCATAATCACAATTATAATGAAGTAAGGCTGGACATATCTCACTTTGCATGCAATGAGTATATCTCATATATTTGTTTCACCTTTAAAGTTGCATTACTGAAATGAATGAACATTTCCATGATAGTCTAATTTTTCGAGTTCCACCTGTATGTGTGCAGGAAGTGTGTATTTAATTTACCGATCAATGTATTTGAGTTTTGGTTGGGGGTTATTCTCCCACTATCATGAACCTTTCAGGTATATACAGGTACAGTATTGTGTTTTGATCTATAGCATCAAGCTTGTAGAACAATTCTAGAAAGTAAAGTGAAAGCTGCTCTTAAAGCACTAGGAAGAAATAAATCACAGGGAGAAATGGAATACTGAGACAGCTATTTCTAGCCATGTAGACTGAACCTGCAGAAATCCTAGCAAGAATAAGTCAAAAAAGCTCCATATATATTCCATTGCCCAAGATAAGGAAATATCAAAGAGTGCAGTAACTATAGGGCTATTGCTTTAATTTCCCATGCAATGAAAACTATGCCAAAGATGTTATAACAAAGACTTTTACCTTATATGCCAGTGCTTCCCATACTTTGGTTTTGGGATTTCAATTCCCAGAAGCCTAAGTCAATTCCCAAAAGCACTGATCAGCCAATGTACTGACTTAGGCTTCTGGGAATTCGAGTCCCCCTGTGGGAACCACTTTTATACACAGTGAGAAATGCTTGATGTTCAATCTGGATTCCAAAAAGGATGAGGCAGTAAAGATCACATTGCAAACATCAAATGGATACTGGAACATACTGAGGTATTTCAGAAGATGCTTTATAGAGTTCAGCAAAGCCTTTGACTGTATTGATCATGAGAAACTATGAGTTGTTCTGAAAAAATAATAATGGAGGTGCCTCAACACTTGATTGTCCTAACGTGTGACCTATATTGTGGACAAGAAGCTACTGTTAGTACCGAATACAGAGAGACAGAATGGTCTTTCATAAGCAAGGGTGTCAGAAAATGATCTATTTTCAGTTTGTATGTATATATCATACAGAAAGGAGGACTAGGTTCAGATGAATGAATGAAAATTGGCATAAATAGCATCAATAATTTAAGATATGAAGATGACACCATCTTGGCAGAAAACAGCAAAGACTTGAAATGACTTTTAATGAAAGTGGAAGAAGAAAGTTGAAGCAGGACTGCAGTTGAGCATTAAGAAGGCAAAAATCAGGACTACAGATGAACTACTCAGCTTTAAGGTTGACAAAGAATAAATAGAGATAGTGAAATTTTGTATACTTAGGTTCAATCATCAATCCAAACAGGGACTGCAGCTAAGAAATCAGGAGAAGACTGAGACTTAGAAGGGCAGCAATGGAAGAATTAGAAAAGCTCAATTGCAAGAACACGTCACTGCAGACCAACATCAAGATCATCCACACTATTGCATTCTGAATCATGTATAGGTGTGAAACCTGAACAGTAAGGAAAGCTGACATGAAAATAACTGATTAGTTTCAAACTAATCAGTTATTTTCTTGTCAGCTTTCCTTACTGTCCAGCTTTCACACCCATATATGGTGTTTGAGGACAGCATTGTAGATATCCTGGATTGCAAGAGAGAGATAAACAGATCCTAGAGCTACTGTATCTGTAGAGGCAAAAATGATGTTTAGGTTGTCCAACTTCAGACACATAATGAGAAGGCAAGGCTCTCTGGAAAAGACAATACAGTGATACCTCATACAACCTCCAAACTTGGTTCCACAAGTTTGGACTTTATATGGATTTGGACTTTGTATATGAGGCATGCAAAACCCTAGCCGCGATGCCTCATACAACGTCCAAATCCTTGCCACAATGCCTTGTACAACGTAGTTTCCATAGAGAAAAAATTGTACTGTAACAGCGCAGACTTCAGGGCAAAGTCAAGTAAACAGACAGGAAACTGACAGAACTTTAAGAAATCATTGTCTAAAGGCTAAATACATTACAAAAACATGTCAAACAACCCTGATTGTCCAAGAACCTGAAAAATGCTGCAAAAATCCCAGGAATGCTTCTAAAAATTCGGATGAAAAAAAAATCCAAAATCACGCTCAAAACCACTCCTAAACACTCTTCGCCTCGTGCAAAACCCACAAAAGCAATACACGCATGTGTCCTGCCTTTTATACTGCCCAGGCACAATGCAACCTGGGAAAAAACCCAATGCCTCATACAAAGTCGAGCGACTTTGTATGACGTAACTTTTCAAGAAATTAGGTGATGTTGTATGAATTTGATGTTGTACAAAGAGGACTTTGTATGAGGTATTACTGTAATGCAATAATAAGTTGTCTCCAACTTATGGTGACCCTATGAATGAGATATCAAAATGTCCTGTCCTCAACAGCTCTGCTCAACTCCTGTAGTTACAGGCTATGGTTTCCCTTTGTGAATCGATCTGTGTAGCTTTTGGCCTCCCAAAAGGTGGAAGACAGGAGGAAACAGTTGGAGACAACTTGATGACACATAACAACAAGAGCCTGACATCCAGCAACATCTTGAGGTTCACAAGTCAACCAGCATAAAGGTAAATGTAAATGTTTCCCTTGCTCGAAAGCCAGTCATATCCGACTCATCTGTTTCAAAGCCGAAGAGCCAGCGATGTCTGCTTCTGCAGACATTTCCGTGGTCATGTGGCAGGCATGACTAGACACTGGAGCGCACGGAACGCTGTCTCCTTCCCACCGAAGTGGTCCCTATTTATCTACTTGCAATTTCGTGCTTTTGAACTGCTAGGTTGGCAGGTGCTGGGACAGAAACGGGAGCTCATTCCGTCCTGCAGTACTCAAACTGCTGACCTTCCGCCTCTCAGTCAGCATCTTAGCCACCTGAGCCACTGCAGTCACCCCTCACCTGCATAGGCAGTGCAGAAGGCTAATGGGAAGAATGTCCCAAAGCACAGCTCTATTCTAGTGGCTTGAATATCAGGATAGGGCGGGGGAGGCCAAAATTCAAACCCTCCCTAATTCAACCTTTCATGATACTCTCTGGGTGCCTGTGGGCAGATCACTGCTTCTCAGAATGATCCTGACTCAAAGACTTGTTGTGAAATATGATGGGGGAGGGACACACAACGTAATGGGTGTCCTGGAAGAAAAGTAGGAAATAATTAAGTTGAGCAGCAAAGTAGAAAGAGCACCATCAGAGAATGCGGGATATAATTTTGACTGAGATGATAAATGACAAGTGCCAGAAAAAGTAGAAAGCGAAAATGAGTGAATAGGTAAGTAGGTGCAGATGAATGAACATTTTTTGTTGTTGTTCAGTCGCACAGTCGATTCCGACCCTTTGCGACCCCATGGACCATTTTCCTCCAGGCACCTCAGTCCTCCACCATCCTCCTCAGCCCGCCCAGCTCTGTGCCCATTGCATCCACAATACCATCTAGCCATCTCATCTTTGGACGCCACCTTCTTCTCTTGCCCTCCACTTTTCCCAGCATCAAGGCCTTCTCAAGTGAGTCCTCCCTTCTCATTTGATGTCCAAAGTACTTTAGCTTCATCTGCACTATTTGCCCTTCCAATGAACAGTCAGGGTTGATTTCTTCCAGTATTGACCTATTTGTTCTCTTTGCTGTCCAAGGGACTCTCAGGACCCTCCTCCAACACCACATTTCAAAGGCATCTATTCTTCTGCGCTCAGCCTTCCTAATGGTCCAGCTCTCACACCCATACATTGCCACCGGGAATACTATTGCTTTGACTATGCAAATTTTTGTTTTCAAGGTGATGTCTCTGCTTCTCACTATATTCCCCAGGTTTCTCATTGCTTGTCTCCCCATAATCAGTCGTCTTTTTATTTCATGGCTACAGTCGCCATCTGCAGTGATCTTAGATCCCAGGAAAGTAAAATCTGTCATTGCTTCTACTTCTTCCCCATCTATTTTCCAGGGACTGATCGGGCCTGTTGCCATTATCTTGGTTTTCTTGATATTGAGTCTCAAGCCAGCTTTTGCACTCTCCTCCTTCAATCCAATCAAGAGGTTCTTTAGGTCATATCTGAAAATCAGAACCAGAAGAACAAGAAGGCCAGTGCAGAGAATAGAAAAGCGACATCACTGTAATGGCAAGCTGAGCAGATCAGTGTGAACTGGAGAAAACAAAAACGGAAGAAAGAAAACAATTAAGAGAGGAAAGACTGGAAGGCCGTGATGTTTTCACAGCCGTCTGGCGGCGGGCGGCAACAGGTCTGTATCAAGTCATTATCGCTGATTAAATATTGAGCTCCCTGCACGCAGCCCCCGACCCCTCTCCGAATGGAAAAGCAGCAGTCCGTCCATCCAGTCCTTGTGTCAGCCAAAGCGGGGCGACACGCAACGTCGCCTCCTGGTCTCTCGACGAGGCCGCCATAACCCTAAAGGGAGGGTCCCTCCTTCGGCCTCACACACACCTTCCCCAAGCAAGGAGGGGGGTTTCACTCGGTTTCTTTTCTTTGTCCAACCCCGGAGGGTCTCCCAGGGGCCTTCCCGTGTCGCCCGCTCCGTCTCTTCCGTGCCTGGAGGGGTCCAGGCGGCGGAGTCCTCCCTCAGGAGGACCCTCACACACCTACAGACCCCCCCTCCCTTTTCCCTTTGGCGCCACGCGGCCTGCCTTCCTCCAACAGGTCTCGCAGCCATGCTGAGGCGGACCCTCCCTTGTGCAGCCGCCTCTTCCAGGCCCTGCCCGCCCGCCCTCCTACTCCCCTCGCAGGCTCTCCGGGGGCCGCGGGGGCTCCGCGGTTAAGAACCTCGCCTTGTGTTAGCTGGAAGGCCGGCGAGTCGGCAGTTCGAGACCCACCCGGGTACTGCATGAGGGGTTGAGCGCGTCTCTCCCCCCCCCCCCCCCAGTTCTTGGGGTACATGAAAAGGAGCCTCTTGAGCGGAGTTTTCTCTCGCAAAGATCCTGTCGACCCAGACTAATTTCTGACCCCAATTTATTATTATCCGCGCGCACACGACGACCCTCCCTCGCTTGGCACCGGACGGAGACACAGGACCCACCAGCCCCACCTCTCTTCTAACGTCGCAGGTGGAGCCGCGCCCCGGCTTCCCCGCCCGCCAGGCCCAAAGCTCCCCCTCCCCGTCGTCTGAAGCGGGCGGCTCTGGTCCCCCCCTCCCCCGCCAGCCCGGGCGTGGCCGCTTTCGGCTCACTGGGCAGCAAAAAGGGGCGCCGCCAGGAAGGCGGGCGCGGCGGCGGCTGGCTGTTTCCACTCCTAGGGTAGGAGCCCCTTGGTCTGGGCAGGGGTGTGGTGTTAGCAGAGACTCCTTCTCCAGGTCCACCGTCCACCTCACCCTCCACTCCACCGGCGCCTCAACTCCTCCTCTCCATCCCCTTCCCCACAACCCTAACGGGAGGCAGGGAAAGCGGAGAAGTTGGAGGGCAGAGCGAGAAAGTAACGCGCGCGCCTGAGGGAGGGCGGTGTCACCCCAAAGAGGCAGCCCGGGAAGAGCGAGAGACCGGCAGGCAGGCAGGGTGAAAGAAAGAAAGAAAGAAAGAAAGAAAGAAAGAGAAGCTTGTAGCTGCGGTGGTGGAAACTCCGGGCCATGCAGGGCAGCAGCAGCAGCAGCAGCAAGTAAGTGGGTTTGCCTTTCCCCGCGCTTGCTTGCTTGCCGCCGCCGCCGCCGCCTTTGCTTCTCGGGTGCTTTGCTTTGGTGGGGGTCCCCCCATCCCTGGCTCCCCACCCTATGGGGGCTTCGAGGAAAGAGGGGGGCGAGGGGATATGCGGCGCCCACCACAGGCGGCGGCGGCGGCAGCTGGGCATCTCCCAAGCTCCCCGTGTTTACGTGGTTGTGTGTGTGGGTCTCCCCAGAGCATCACATCTTCTTTTGGGGGCAGGTGTTTTCCCTTCCTTCGATGCATTGACAGGGTCGGGAAGGGGGACGCGTCCCTCCGTCCATCCTGGCTTGTGGGTTGGAGGTTTCTAAACTTTGCCGAAAGGGTGTTTTGTGTACACACACACACACACACACACACACACACACACACACACACACACACACACACACACACACGCGCACGCACACGCACGCACACACACACACACACACACACACACTCTCTCTCTCTCTCTCTCTCTCTCTCTCTCTCCCCCTCTCTCTCTCTCTCCCCCTCCCTCCCTCCCCCCTTCGTTGCATGTGGGATCTAGGCTGAGAGAAGTTGCTTTTCTAGCTTTTCACCTGCTAATGGATCCCCCCTCCCCCTCCAGCTCCCCATCTTTAACAGCCCACCTGAACCCGAGTTGGGGCGAATGTGAAAGCCCAGCTGCTGCTTTGTGATTTATTCAACCCTTTCCCTTTTTGCTAACAAAGGTACCAACAATGCATGTTTGGACGTCTTTACGTCCTGATCAATCAACATGGCTGACCATATTTTTGAGCTGGCAGAAATTTTCAGTGTGTTCGGTTTGCTAGGCTGTTCCGGCTTAAACAACAAGACAGAGTGGCACCTTTAATAATTAAAAAAAGACTTACGCTTATGACAACGTGTGTTTTTTGGGGGGTGGGGGTGGGCTGAGGTTGACCCTCTTCTGTATCTGAAGAAGTGAGTTAAGTCTGCAAAAGTTTATTCCAATAACACTTGTTAGTCCTTAAAGTGTCACCAATCTCTTTATTGTTTCTGATTGAATAGATGACCATTCCTGGGGGGAAAAGAACTCCTCCTTTATGAAACTCTAGCCTTGCATGGATATTTTGTGGTAGCAATTACTGTGAGGATAATTTCCATGAAGTTATTAGCCTATTTGTACAGAAATCTCTTTATGCTTCTCAATGTGCAGACCATGTACAATGCAATCTGTTCACAGTAATAAAGCCTGAAAAAGTTACTTTTTCAAGTATAGTTTCGAGAACCATGGGTGGGTGGGTTTGGGTTTTCAATCCTCCCCCCCTTTTTTTTGACATTGAAAAGCTTTTTCAATGTCAACATAGATCCCTTTTCAGGTAGTCTCTGAGGCATGTGGAAGGTGTAGATACTAACACCACAACAGTGATCTCTCCAGATACACACAGGAAAGAATTTTTTCCTAGAGGGATTTTGTGGTAATTCATGATCATACAAAATGTCATCACATATAATTTATTCTTTAACTGATGGCTACCATTGGCTGTACAAACAGCTACTTACTACCTCAAGGTTTGTTGTCTTCATGTCTTGCCTGGAGGTTTCCCATAGGTGTCAGTGAGGCTGCTGTGGGAAGGGTCATTGATTTGATGCAGTGGAGATTTTCTTATGTTTCAGTATCACACAGTTCTTCAAACTTTTAATCAGAGAGCAGGATTGAGGGTATTTTCATTGAATTTGAGTGAGCAAGGATTGACTCAACTGTGCATGTCTTGAATACTCAGATTTGAGCTTTATTGTTTTGTCCAGCATCAACAGGAGTTCTCTCAACTCATTCATTCATTCATTCATCATTTATTCGATTTATACCCCGCCCTACTCGACCAGGGCCGACTCTGGGCGGCTTACAACAAGTAAATCAAATACAGTATACAAAAATTACAAATGGTACAGTGTTGCAATACAGCAAATTAACAATAAATATTAGAAATACAAGATCCATAAAACATAGTATAACAGCAATAGCAACAATGTAATCAATATAATCAAAGGATATAATTTCAAAAATACCAAAAAATACAGAAATGCAATAAAGACATAAGCAGCAATAGTAATACAATAATTAATCAAAAAATACAGTTAAAACGATCAATACAAAAATACATACATAGGCCAGAGGGCACGAAAGGAAAGTCCTCAATTCCAACTGCACAACAGTTGCAAGTAGCCTAAGAACCCCAGAACAGTGTAAGAGTTCCAGGGTAGGCAGGAATCCCTCCTCGCACCGTCATCTCCACCGGCGGGGAGAGCGCAGCTGCGGCTCCGGCGGCGTTTTCGGAGCCTCCCGGGCCACGGGAGGCTCCCTTTATCCCCCCGCCGGTGGTGGGGGCGGGGAGAGCGCGGCTGCGGCTCCGGCGGCGTTTTCGGAGCCTCCCGGGCCACGGGAGGCTCCCTTTATCTCCCCGCCGGTGGTGGGGGCGGGGAGAGCGCGGCTGCGGCTCCGGCGGCGTTTTCGGGGCCTCCCGGGCCACGGGAGGCTCCCTTTATCTCCCCGCCGGTGGTGGGGGCGGGGAGAGCGCGGCTGCGGCTCCGGCGGCGTTTTCGGAGCCTCCCGGGCCACGGGAGGCTCCCTTTATCCCCCCGCCGGTGGTGGGGGCGGGGAGAGCACGGCTGCGGCTCCGGCGGCGTTTTCGGAGCCTCCCGGGCCACGGGAGGCTCCCTTTATCCCCCCGCCGGTGGTGGGGGCGGGGAGAGCGCGGCTGCGGCTCCGGCGGCGTTTTTCCCAACACATAAATGGCATCAAAAGTGATATACTATCATTGTGTTATTTTGGGAGAGGTGATATTACTTGGTGATAAAAATATCTGTCTACCACAAATATCTAAGTGAAGATATTTTCCCCCTTACTGAAATTTGTATGAGGGAAGAGAGGTTGGCCATCTTTGCTTTTCTTGCTGTTGCTGTTAAAGGTGCTGAATGGAGAGAGCTTTGCCTTTCTTCAATCCTGACTATCTTTTATAAAGCTCCCCTGCTTTATTCACATTGGCTAAGCTCTGTAATGTTTTGGTGCTTCTACACACAAACTGTTTCGAACAGCCATGCCTATGTTGTAGTACTAGATTTCTGGTTGCCCAGAATGCAACATATTATTTAATTGTAGCAACTACTATTACTGTGCTAGTGGTGATAATGTTGACTTTCCTAAGCCATAGACTGTGTGATCATCTCTTCTGCATTATCATCTCTCCTTCACAGTTGGTTGGTAGCTACAGGTATGTGTGAACTTAAGCATGCACTTTGAGTGTAGTCTTGAGCCAATTTGATGTAGTGTTGAACTGGGACGTGGAAGGTGCATGTCCTGATCCACTGGGTAGCTTTAAGTTAGTTATAGTCTCTCCAAGCAATGATGGAGAGCTGCTGGGAGGATTAAAAAAAAGCAGAAGAGTGTGTTTTGTCTGGATCTCATTGGAGGAAAAGGGAGATGTGAATGTAGCTAATTAAAAGTGTATTTTCTTGTAATACAATGTTAAAAATGTACTGCCTCGTAATTTTACTTATTGCTTTACTTTACCCCAAATCATGAGATGATCTTGTTTTATAATGTAACATGCATATTAACAACTGGTTAAAAAATGGCTTTGTGGCTCTAGAGTCCAGAAGAAAAGAAATATATACTTTTGAACTCAAAAGACAGTCCTTTGCCTGGGAGGAACGTCCAACTCTCTTGAACACAGAAATGTTGCTTTTTTGGGTTGGAGCCAAAACATAGATGCTCAGGAATAAATATATATATGAGAATTTCTATGGCACGTAACCAGAGCCAAAGTTCTGTTTAACTTAATAATTTTTATCTAGTATTCGATCCCACAAAAGAAAATACAGTTTGAAATAGATACATGTCAGCTTACTCTTTATGTTTTCACCCTTCATCTTAGAATTTTACTTCAGCTACATATCAGGCAGCTTCAACATCCAATCAGTCAAAATGATTGTAGGGGCTTTTTGGTGTCTCCCCACTTGAAGCTCTGCAGTGCCTAACCTGATGAAGACCTCTGTAGACTCAAAAGCTCACCCAAGATATTTTAGTGGCCCAATAAAGGTGCTAGTCAGTCCTGTAAATTTGTTGTGCACAAATAGAATCACACCTCTTTTTTCCCTTCTTTTCTTTCTTTCTTGTTGCACTTTGAAGGAGTAGATGAGTTCTCCCAGTAGAGTTGA
The DNA here is from genome assembly GCA_035047305.1 of Bradypodion pumilum. Taxonomy (NCBI): domain Eukaryota; kingdom Metazoa; phylum Chordata; class Lepidosauria; order Squamata; family Chamaeleonidae; genus Bradypodion; species Bradypodion pumilum. Next base: position 316,993,088 of record JAWDJD010000001.1, read on the forward strand.
GAGAGAAAGAGGAAAGTATAGTTTTACTGTTCATGGTGTTTTGAGAGGTTTAGGTAGCACCCTGATAATACTTGTCTGGTGCTGTAAAAGAGTCATGTTTTCTGACAATTCCTGATGGCTGTTCTACCATTTTGTGTTTATTGAGTGTTCTGAATTTTGTTACTTGTTGCTATATGTGCAAAATATGATCCATTATTTTCTTCTTAAGAGATCACATTTTATATTGTTACTCCAGTGGCATGAATCCCTTTGCTCCAAGTTGTCTTCATTCTCCAAATGGAACTTGGAACTTCTACTTAGTTCTCATCTTCTGCCTACCTCTGTTTTTCTCTGGACCTTTTTCTGTACATGTATTCTTATTTGCTGCTTGGACAGAAGTACTTTAGGTTGATTGGAGAGGAGAGAGAAATATCCAATTATTGCTCAGTAGTGCTTATGTATAGGGAATTGAATCAGGGAAATAGGCAGAGAGTGGAAGGTTTTGTGAGAGGCAGGGCACAACTGAAACATGTGAGAGGTTAAAAAAATGGAGCTGGCAGTACCATGTGAGGTGCACTAAAAACATAGTGAGATGGGATTTGCAGAGAGGTAATAAATGGGATTTTTAGAGCATTTGGGAGAGGAGACCAAAGAGTATGGTGGAAGAAAGTAGGAAGCAGAAAAGGTAAGTCTGAGATAGCAAGGAAAGAATAGAGGGAAGCATGGGACAAAAGAAAAGTCAGGCTTATGATGGGGAGAAAAAGAGTAGAGATGGGGAGAATGCGTTGGCTAGTATGGGGAGAAAGAAAGATATGGAAAAGTTTTAGCAGAGGCACACAGAGTAGTTTATAGTTGTGCATTGGCCAGCACAGAGACAGAGTAAAACAATTTATGAGTTGGATGGGTGGTGGGGGAGTGAAGGGTTTAAAGGGATGAGTTTTCAAGTATTGCACAAAGAGAGAAAGTTTTAAAGGGTTGAGATGGCTAGTATGGGGAGAAAGAGAAAGCAGTGTAGAAGTAGAGATAGCAATATCAATTAGATTTATATACCACCCCATAGCACCTGGGCAGTTCACAAGTTAATTAGCATTTGCTCCCAACATGCTAGGTACTCATTTTATCGACCTTGGAAGGATGGAAGACCGAGTCAACCTTGAGTTCTGGTCAGGATTGAACTCACAACTTTGTGGTTGCAGTACAGCAGTTTTAATCGCTGCACCACCAGAGATGCTTACCTTCAAGCCATTCCATTCACTCATAAAATGATGAGCTCAAAGCAGTGGAGTTTTGAGGGTTCTGGTCCCATGTCTGACCTTATACTCAGTTTTTAGGGCAAGTCACTTACCTTTTAACCTCACCAGTGATGAATGCTATCATGCTCGCAAGTTCACTACATAGTCTCATATTCTCAGCATGCCATGGGCACAAAGGCTGGGGTCCCCTGCTGTGTCATACTTTGTAGGTGGAATCTTTTGAATTTATTTTTTTCTGCGGGACATCGTTTGCCAATTATACAGACGCTGGAATTCAATCTCGCTATCAGATTCTGAGTTAACATCTTCATATTCCACGTTATTTGTTGGTAAACAATATACATATTCCCCATCATCACAGTTCTCCTCTGCCACACGGGGAACGGCTCGATAATTACCCTGACAGATCTCATTCTGATAGCGAGCTTGATAGATTTGGTTCTGAGTAAACCCTGTGGATCTTCCTGATGCATGAAAACAGTTTTTACTCATAGCCATAAGATTTGGTACACATTGAATGCAACAACATAACATAATGCAGCTTACTATAAAAACACCTATGGCAATTAGTACCTGTCTTAACCACCTTGCTCCCGGCACCCATGACCATAATGCATCCCACCATGCTGGCAAGGCATTCTGAGTTATGTGCTTAAGAGTGTCCCGAATATCATCAAGTTGATCCTGTACCTTGTTTGAGTTGTCAGTAAGATTAAAACAGCACATATTCTGAACTGCCTCACAGCCTTGGTGGTGCAGGAGAAGGAGATAGTCTATGGCAGCCCTGTTATCGAGGATGGCATGTCTTAGTTCCGATTTCTCATGATTCAGAAGGCTTATGGCCTGGGAGGTGTGGTTGATGGTCTTTACAAAAGCACACGCCAATTGGGATAGCTGTAGATTAGTACCTGCAGCTAGCCCTGGAACCGCAATCAGGCTCATGGCCATGGCTAGTACTTCTGCTTCAGAGAACAGTTTAACCTTACTGTTACACTCAGGGGGCAGCCCATGAACATCCGGAGGAGCCGATCGGCGTTGGCGGGGGAGTGTATTGGATGGGTTCCCAGGGTCCACGTGGATGGGTTCTGGATGGATAGAAGTACGATTGGGCAAGGCCACTGTTAGACGGCTAAGACAACATGTAACACTAGACAGATTAGCTGGTATATAATTCCATGTTCTAAGCCCACAAGACCAGAACCATCCCGAGGGGAGAATGACATGATCTCGATTGAAAGGAATGTTTTCTACTTGAGTACAATTAAGAGAACCCTGCCGTATCTGTAAGCATCTTATTTTACAATTAACAATCTTGGCACATTTAGAAATATTACTGACAGCTACTAATGGGGTATGAAGAGAGATGGCATCTAAAGGAAGTGTCTTGGTACGCCTTCCCCAAGTGCGGCTATGTGCATAAGTATTGGAATCATTGAAACCAAAAAGTTCCCCCGCCATAGATGTCAAATTCATGGGAGTATAACATACTGGAATTAAACAAGTACTAAGCAAATTATAAGAATGAACACTATTTTTGAGACAGAAATCACTTTGATTCGTGGCCTGCGCCAGGCGATACCAAATATTATATTCAAACCTTTCCGACAAATGGCTTTGTTCCAAGTTAATGCCTGATGGTTCGTTGGCCGCTGATGAGTCCATAGACCGTTGTTGCCGTAAATATTCAGCTTTGAGAGACTTGCCAATTTGCGACCCAACATTAACACAGACCTTTTCTGTAGGAGTGCTACCTCTAGAATTGGGCCTTTTGAGGGTGACAATAAGTTCTTCCTTACGGCAACGGCTGGTACGCTGCTGAAATTGCACAAGTTGTATGTTAGAGCGACGGACGGAGGACACTCCTGCTCCTATACATTGACAATTCTCCGCATTGACCGCTTGAGGTACTCCTTCAAGTACCGGGAACAAAAGAGGCAAGAGGAAGAGTGGCAGAAGCACCATCCAACTGCTGGACCGTAGGGACATCGTTGATGCCTTTGTAGGGTCTCACGCACCGGGCAGGAATCCAAATAGGCCTGGTTTCTCCTTCTACTGCTGCGTAACCACGTCCCCAAGTGATGAGCTTTGCTGGCCCCTTCCACTCGGGATCAGGAGGTTGCCGATAGGTCACCAGCGGACGCGGCAGTTGCTCCTCAGAACGGAAATGCAGTTCTACTGGAGAATGAGACCTGTTATGGGGATAAAGAAGAAAATTAAGAGTAAAAAGGACTTTAGCAACTGTCATCGGGATGTCCGCCACAGGAATCCCTCTTCCTTCAGTTTGTTTGTGAAGGAGCTGTTTAAAGGTTGAGTGCGCTCTTTCAACAATAGCTTGCCCCCTGGAATTAAATGGAATTCCATGGGTAAGGGTAATATTCCATTGGCGGCAAAAGTCAGTAAAGGCAGCTGAAGTATAGGCCGGGGCGTTATCGGTCTTAAGACCACTTGGTCTTCCTAATACCGCAAAAGTTCTAATGCAATGTTGAATGACATGGCGTGATGTTTCGCCTTTCATGGGTGTAGCCCACATATACCCAGAATATGTGTCCACACACAAATGAACTTTGGACAGCGGAGAAAGCGCGGCTACTCGCGTGTCATCCATCTGCCAGAGCTGATTAGCAGCAGTTCCTCTGGGATTCACCACATCAAAAGGCAGGAACATAGGAGCCTTGGCACAGGATGCACAACAAGAAACCACGTCCCGAGCCTGTGACATAGGAATAGAAAATTGTTTATGAAGAGCCTTTGCAGATTGATGAAATGCGGCATGGCTGGCAATGGGATCATCAAACAATGGAAACATAACAGCAGGGTCCTTGAGCGCGGCATCCGCACGCGCGTTACCTTCCGTTAGGTAACCCGGCAAGTTAGAATGGGACCTGATATGAGCAATGAAGAAGGGCAGTCTCCTATCTTGTAGAAGTGTCTGCAATTGTTGAAAAAGGGAGAACAGATCCTTGTCCATGGCAGGAGAGAGGTAAGCATGAGAGAGGGTAAAGAGAAGACGATACACATATTGTGTATCAACAATAAGGTTGAAAGGGACAGAAGTGAAAGTAGAAAATGCAAGAATGACAGCAGCAAGTTCAGAACGCTGAGCCGAAGTCTGAATGTTAGTAAAGCGGACTTCCCATTTACCGTCCTCCGTTTGCCAGGTCAGTACCCCTTTCGTGGGTGATCCATCAGTGAATACAGTGACCGCATCCTGCAGAGGCAATGTAGAAAGAGGAGATTGCAAAGAATAAGTGGTTAAATTAAGCAAGGTTAAGCGTTTGTCCTTAGGGGGGTTGTACTTTACATGGCCACAAAAATCAGCCATGGCAATTTGGAAGGCCTCCGAATGTTGCATCAGGGCAGCAAACTGATCCTGTGAAAGGGGAAAACAAAAAGAGTCAATGTCATAACCAGTAAGCTACTTTGCTCTGGAGCGGCATTTGAGGGAAAGGTCGGCCAGAGCTTCAGGAAGGAGATAGCAGCTTTTTGGCGGTGTGTGGGAAAGGTGTAGCCATTCCACGATGGCAATTCGTTGAGCATCAACAGGAGCAAACAACACAGCTGTGGGCAACTTTCTGGTGGGAAGGACAGCACAGGACAGGACGTGGACTTTGGGAGGCATCCGGTCGACGGCAACGTGGTGAAGTCGTTGATTGATGCATTTCAATGCTGATCGCATCTCCGGAGTGCAGGGAATGACATCCGCAGGAGAAGTATGTCCAGCAAGGGCATTAAACAAGGGAGACAAGTCAATAGTGCTAAGAGCCAGAAACGGGCGTGCCCAATTTATATTCCCCAGCAGTTGTTGCAGCTGTACTAAGGTAAAATGTTCTGGGATGGCGATGGTGGGCAATAGAGGCATAGATGCAGTAGCGGACAATTTATGACCTAGATACTGAAAGGGTGGCATTGTCTGAACCTTTTCGGGAGCTATAACTAAGCCCGTGGCAGACAGGATGTCTGTCAAGTCCCGTAAGTGTTGACCAGTGACCTGAGGGGCGTGGAGTAAGATATCATCCATATAATGGTAAACCTGGACCTCTGGGTGTTGTAGTCGGAAGGGTTCAAGGGCTAGGTTGACAAAATGTTGGCATAACGTGGGCGAGTTGGCCATTCCCATTGGCAACATGGCCCACTCGAACCGTTGAGTTGGCTGGGCATTATTATACACGGGCAAGGTGAAGGCAAATTTTTCTCTATCAGCGGGAGCAAGAGGAATGGTGTAAAAACAGTCTTTAAGGTCTATGACCATCACCTGATGATTAATGGGGATCAGATTTGCATTAGGGAGTCCACATTGCAAAGGACCGAAAGGTTTCATTCTTTCATTAACTTTCCTTAAGTCATGCAACAATCGCCATTTGCCAGATTTCTTTTTGATGACAAAAATAGGTGAATTCCAGGGACTATTAGTTGGTTGTATATGTCCTGAATCAAGCTGTTCCTTTACCAGGGCCTCCGCAGCTCGGAGCTTGTCTTGCGTCAACGGCCATTGGTCCACCCAGACAGGTGGGCCAGGCTTCCACTGCAAAGGAAGTGCATGTGGTGGCGCTGCTGGGGAGGCCCTTATCAAAAATTTGCCTGCAGTGAACAGCCGATTTGAGACAAAATGTCCCGACCCCACAGGGTGATAGGTATATTCATGATCAATGGCCTTAGAGAGACTGCATGGCCGGCAGAAGTTTCAAACACTATCGGATGCACACTCTGCTGTGCAGGTTCATATCCCCCCACTCCATAAACCTCTTGCGTTGCGCGGGTAGGCCATTGTGAAGGCCAGTCCTGCCTAGCAATGACGGACACATCGGCTCCTGTATCGACCAGCCCTGAAATTCTTCGGCCCCCCATGAGCAATGGCATCCGGGGTCTATCCCCGGTGATTTGTATTACGGCCATAGCAGCCGTTACAACCTCTTCTGGTGGGGTTTTTACCGGGGGGCCCTTTGGAAGTAGATGTAAATGCCTAATGGGCTGTCCCTTGGGAAGGGTGAGGGGTTGCGAGGCTGATGCCGGAATGACAATTTCTTGGTGGTCTGGGGTAATTAATCCTGCTGTAACGTGTACAGCAGCGGGCAAGACACCTGGGAAAGGAAGCACAATCCCCAGCATGCCCGTAGGGACCTCACCATCCACCGTTATCGACAGAGGTTCCACCAACCCAGGGGTGGTAAAAAAACAGTCTTTGGACAAAGTCATTATCATTCCTTCTTTAAGAGGGTGATTCTTCCTAAACTGTGAGATCATGTCATAAGCTTCCTTCCAACCCTCCTCTATCTCCTCCTGTAAATCCGCTATTTCTTCTGATGATGGATACCCTATTATTTGGCTGCGGGGGCCCGGGTGTGGCCCCCATTCTAGTTTCCCTGCGACTGCTGCTGTTGACCTTCAGATTGTGCATTAAGATTAGCGCGGCACTGGTTTGCCCAATGAAACCCCTTTTGACATCTCGGGCACTTTTTAGTGGGACGAATTTCGGATGTTCTGCATTGTGCTCTAAAGTGTCCTTCTTTTCCGCAACCAAAGCATTTCTTCCCTTGAGCAGGGTTGGGGGACACCTGAACTGCTGCCGCTAAGAGTTGGGCTTTGTGGGAGTGCGTCCCCACATTTTGGCAGACCCTTAACATTTCAGTTAATTCTGTATTTGGTCGAGAAGCCACCGCGGCCAGAGCAGCACGGCAGTCAGCATTTGCATTTTCAAAAGCCAATTGTTTAATTAACATATTTCTGGCCGCTGCATCTTCAATTTGTCGTTCCACCCCTAGGATCAGGCGATCTATAAAATCTGCATAAGTTTCCTTGGGGCCTTGTCGGATGGCGGCGAACCCTGAGATAGTGCCATGTTCACCCCTGTTTGGCAATCTACGCCATGTTTTGATTACTATCTCAGCGATAACACGTAGACCAGCATCATCTATGGCCAATTGTTGAGTGGCGGTGGAGAAAGCGCCTTCTCCCCGGATCATATCGGCCGTAAGGGCGGCTGTTGCCCGCCTAGCGGCCTCCTCCCTCCATTCCTGAAGACAGATCAATGCATCGGTAGGGTTCAAGAAGGTGCGGAGAATTGACCTCCAGTCTACCGGCAATAGCCTTTGCAAAGCCATTTGTTCTAACAGACTTTTGGTATATGGTGCTTGCAACCCATTCTCCCGAATGGCCTTTCTCAATTCTTTGAGGGTATCAAAGGGGATAGGCGCATATACATCCGGTTGATTTCCCTGGCGCCGGAGTACAGGAAATGTGACTATTGGTTCCAATCCAAGGGAAATGTTACCTACGGCTGCCTCCAAGGCTTGAGAACGGCAAACCGTTAGGTGAGAATCCAAATCAGAAGTCGAGAGTGGGGGGTCTAATTTAGAAGTTGGTTTATTATTCAGATCAGGAGGATCTGGTGGGGCGGCATATGGTGGTGGTGCCGTAGGATCATAGTCCCGTTTTAAGTCCGGTCTTTGTAACGGACATGGCGGCAGAATCTGCGGCAGAGACACTGTCACCCCCTGCGCCAACAAAATATTTTTCGGGGTGAGATTTTGCAAGCAGATTCGTACTTTGCTCCACAGGAGTTGTACAGTTACACTGACTCTGGGGTGGTTTTGAAATTGAGTCCCAATTTTGTCCCACACTTGTAACTCTAAAGTCCCGTTTTCTGGGACCCATGGACAGACATCATCAATTGCCTTAACGAGTTGCTCTATTTCATTGATAGATACTGCATGTCCATTTTTCTGCAGGAGGTGTTTAAGATCCTGACAATACTTTTGTTGCAGAGAAGAGAGACCACTGCCCATGTTGTCTTGTCTTGTCTAAGTGTTCTAACTTGACTGTGTCACTCACCCGGGATCCTTACACGGATGACGAGGGACGTCCTGGACCTAGCCGGTCGTGGGTGAGGACTGTGGGGCCGCAGCGCTGAAGTCGTGAGCGTGGTCAAAGTGAAGGGAGATTGTAATCTGGATCCGGTAGATTACAATCTGATTTGCCTCACACGGGGGGGGGGCACCAGATGTGGAGAAATTCTAGCCAGAAGGTGGCTACAGAAAAGGAGATCAGGTCAGAGATTGACCAAGCACTTGTTGAGAATCCAGCTCAACAAGGGTGTAAGCATAAAGTCAGAAGAAACTGAAACAGCAGTCAGAGTTACAGGTGCGCCATAAAAGAGAGCTAAGTGCTCCGGCACCGGGGAGCAAGTTTTTATTGAAAAATACACAGGTTCCACAGGATGTATTACGACAGCATACACAGGATGTATACGCAAGCATAGGTGCAGTGGTATTCAGCCAATAATATGACATTCTCTATAGCATAACCATATATGGCATGACCTATATCTCTTACTAGTACATGCGCAGTAGCTTATATCCTGCCAGACTAGGCCAAAGCCTATTCTCTGTGGCGGTACCCTTGCAAAAGCTGTTACCTGTATATTCAGCAGTAGCTACGATCTAACTTCAGCTATGAATGGCTAATACCAAAAGCATTTATATGAAGGTTACATAGAGGCGCCTTTCTGCATCAAACCCGATTCTCTGCATAAAGGTTGAATCTCTGCAGAGGCAGGAAGCGCTTATTGATGCAGGAAGTAGCTAACCTCAGCTCTTTTTTGTGGTCAGCGCAAGAAATGCTAACCACAATTGCCAGCTATATGCCACACACATTTAAGCTAAAAGTTTCCAGCTATAATGTTTTAAGCTAAAAGTATAATGAACTCCCACAATCTTTCATGAAACAAAACATGGATCTTGGGTAGCTGAAAGAGAAACTATAGAAAGCACAAGATGCTGTGCTATTGTTCCTGAGATCTCCAAAGGAGACAATAAGTGCTCGGATATAAACTCTAAAATGAGAACTATGAAAGTGGAGGGATTTGAGAAACAATTCTTCCCAACTCATATTGCACCATACCTGACTATTCTTGCCTATTACTGTACTGATCTGTACATGTGGTACATGCAGATGGATCCTAACATTACCAGCTAAAATATTTCAAGAAGCAAAAAATGGGAAATACTACTATCTGACATGCTGGGGAACTGAAACCAGTTAAATCAGATACTGTACTGTTTATTACATCATCTCAACTGGATTCCAATTCAGTGTGAGCCATCTTTGTACAGCCAGGTCCAGAAATGTTGGAACAAGGATAACTTTTTTGGCATGTGGCCTCTGCATCCCACCACAGTGAAGATGAAAGAAAACACTCAATATATGAATGAAGTCAGGACTGTCAACAAAGGGTTTGACAAAAGTGGAGCATTAACCAGTCAGGAAGTACAGCCATTGGCACACACATATTGTTGTTTCTGGTGGCTCAGAAGTAATTGAACAAAGTTTGTTGTTCAGTCGCACAGTCAATTCCAACCCTTTGCGACCCCACGGACCATTTTCCTCCAGGCACCTCAGTCCTCCACCATCCTCCTCAGCCCACCAAGCTCTGTACCCATTGTGTCCACAATACCATCTATCCATCTTATCTTTGGATGCCACCTTCTTCTCTTGCCCTCCACCTTTCCCAGCATCAAGGCCTTCTCAAGTGAGTCCTCCCTTCTCATTTGATGTCCAAAGTACTTTAGCTTCATCTTCACTATTTGTCCCTCCACTATTTGTCCCTTCCAGTATTGACCTATTTGTTCTCTTTGCTGTCCAAGGGACTCTCAGGACTCTCCTCCAACACCACATTTCAGAGGCATCTATTCTTCTGTGCTCAGCTTCCCTAATGGTCCAGCTCTCACACCCATACATTGCCACTGGGAATACCATTGCTTTGACTATGCGAATTTTTGTTTTCAAGGTGATGTCTCTGCTTTTCACTATATTCCCCAGGTTTCTCATCGCTTGTCTCCCCATAATCAGTCGTCTTTTTATTTCATGGCTACAGTCGCCATCTGCAGTGATCTTAGATCCCAGGAAAGTAAAATCTGTCACTGCTTCTACTTCTTCCCCCTCTATTTTCCAGGGACTGATCGGACCTGTTGCCATTATCTTGGTTTTCTTGATATTGAGTCTCAAGCCGGCTTTTGCACTCTTCTCCTTCAATCCAATCAAGAAGTTCTTTAGGTCTTCCTCACTTTCTGCCATTAGGGTGGTATCGTCTGCATATCTCAAATTGTTGATGTTTCTCCCATTAATTTTGATCCCATATTGTGATTCCTCCATCCCTGCATTGCGCATTATGTGCTCTGTGTATAGATTGAATAAGCAGGTTGATAAAATGCAGCCTTGTCTTACTCCTTTGCCTATTCCAAACCACTCTGTCATTCCGTATTTTGTCCTAACTGTTGCCTCTTGGTTCATGTACAGATTTTTCATGAGACATATGAGGTGTTCTGGTATTCCCATCTCTTTAATTACTTGCCACATTTTGTTGTGATCCACACAGTCAAAAGCCTTGGTGTAGTCAATAAAACAAAAGTAGACTTGTTTCTGGTATTTCTTTGTTTTCTCCATGATCCAGCGTATGTTGGCAATGTGGTCTCTAGTCCCCCTGCCTCTTCTGAACCCGGCCTGCACCTCTGGTAGTTCTCTCTCCACATGTTGTTGAAGTCTATCCTGTATTATCTTGAGCATCACCTTGCTGGCATGTGGGATGAGCGCAATTGTTCGGTAATTTGAGCATTCTTTGGCATTGCCTTTGGCATTGCCTTTTCCAATCCCGTGCCCACTGTTTTGTTTTCCAAATTTGCTGGCATATTGAATGCAGTAGTTTGATTCCATCATCTTTTAGGGCTTTGAAAAATTCAACTGGGATACCATCATTTCCACTAGCTTTATTGTTTGCAGTGCTTTTTAGGGCCTTTCTGACTTCACTCTCCAGAATGTCTGGTTTAAGTTCAAATTTCTCATTATTGTTATTATCAGGAGTGTTGAGGTCCTTTTTGTAGAGTTCCTCTGTGTACTCTTGCCATCTTTTTTTGATCTCTTCTGCTTCAGCTAACTCCTTTCCATCTTTATCCCTTATCATGGTCATTTTTGCTTTAAATGTTCCCTTGGTTTCCCCAATATTTTTGAAAAGATCTCTGGTCCTGCCTCTTTTGTTGTTTTCCTCCATTTCTTTGCACTGTTCGTTTAGGAAGTTTTCCTTTTCTCTCCTTCCTTTTCTTTGAAATTCTGTATTCAGGTGATTGTATTTTTTTCTTTCTCCTTGGACTTTTGTATTCCTTCTTTCTTCTGCTATTTTAAGAGCCTCATCAGACAACCACTTGGCTTTCTTACACTTCTTTTCTTTTGGTATGGTTTCTCTTGCTGCCTCCTGCATGATGTCCCGCGTCTCTGTCCATAATTCTTCTGGTACTCTGTCTATCAGGTACAGGACATTAAATCTGTTCATGACCTCCACCGTGTATTCTTTAGGGATGTTGTGTAGGTCATATCTGTCAGGTCTAATTGTTTCCCCGATTTTCTTTAGTCTAGTCCTGAATTTTGCAATCAGTAGGTTGTGATATGAGCCACAGTCTGCTCCAGGTCTTGTTTTTGCTGACTGAATGGAGGTTCTCCATCTTTGACTGCAGAGTATGTAATCAATCTGGTTTCGATGCTGGCCATCTGGTGATGTCCATGTGTAAAGCCGCCTCTTGTGTTGCTGGAAGAGGGTGTTTGCTATGACCAGTGTGTTATCTTGACAGAACTCTATCAATCTTTGCCCTGCTTCATTCTGTGTTCCAAGACCAAACTTGCCTGCATTACTGTACAGTAATATCAGCACAAACAGAAGGATTGCCTTCAATACTTGGTTGGGAATCCTTTGTAGTTAATGACTGCCTAAAGTCTGGATGGACATGACCAAATGCTGAGTTTCCTTCTTCAAGATGCTTTGGCAGAACTTTACTGCAGCTTCCTTCAGCTGCTGTTTGTTTGTGGGTCTTCCTGCCTTCAGTCCTGCCTTCAGTAAGTAAAAAGCATGCACTATTGCATTGAGATCCAGTCTTGTCCATTGAAGAATATCCCACTTCTTTGACCTGAGACATTCACTGTATGTTTTGGGTTATTATCCGTCTGCAGTACAAAAAGGTATCCCATCAGTTTTGCAGCATTTGGGAGAATCTGAGCAGAAGGTACAGTAATTTTTAGAAGCATTCCTGGGATTTTTGCAGCATTCTTCAGGTTCTTGGACAATCAGGGTTGTTTGATATGTTTTTTTAACGTATTTAGCCTTTAGACAATGATTTCTTAAAGTTTTCTCAGTTTCCTGTCTGTTTCCTTGACTTTGCCCTGAAGTCTGTGCTGTTACAGTACAATGTATCTCTATGGAAATGATGTTGTATGAGGCATCGCAGCAAAGATTTGGACATTGTATGAGGCATCACGGCTAGGATTTTGCATGCCTCATACAAAGTCCAAATCCGTATAAAGTCCAAACTTGTGGAACCAAGTTTGAACGTTGTATGAGGTATCACTGTTTAATCCTATACACATCAGAATTCCTCTTGCTGCTTCTATCAGCAGTCAGGTCATCAATAAACTCCAGGGACCCAGTTCTTTTGGCAGGCATACATGTCCATGGCATAACACTGCCTCCACCAGACTTGACAGATGATGTTGTTTGCTTTTGGATCATGAGCTGTTCTTTCCTTCTCCATACCTTTCTCTTTCCATTGTCCCGGTACAAATTAATCTTGGGTTCTCCTTCGTTTGTGAATCCACACTCATGGGTTATGCGCCTGCGCAGAACGGCCGATCGGAGGCTTGAAAAGCTATTGGTCAAAGGTTTTGGCGGTAAGACCGCCCACCGTACCGCCCACCCTGAGGCGCCCGCGCGCCATTTTACCGCAGTTCTCTTCTTTCCGCCGTAGCAGCAGGACGATCGTTGAGAGCTTCCTCAATTTTTTCGCCCTTCTGAGGGAAAGTCTTTTGGCAATTCAAACAATTTTTCTTGGTGATCTTGTCCTTCGGGCAGGATCGCCACCCCGGTGCTGTTTCTTCCTTCTGGTGGACTCAGTTACCTACTCGCTTCGGTCACCGTTTCCCCCCTCAAGGGGGTGGCGGCTGGCCAGCCCTTCGGGGTAACCGCGTTCCAGAAACTTCCGTTGGAAGAATTTTTTCTTTGATGGCCGCGGCCTTCAAACAGTGCTCGGCTTGCCTGAAAAAGTTTCCGGCTTCCGACGGGCATAGCCTCTGCCTTTTCTGCCTCGGAGAGTCTCATCAGAGCCAGTCTTGCCCCCACTGCAAGAAATTCACCCGTCTGGCCGTGCAAAACCGGAGCTACCGGCTCAAAGCGCACCTGATGGAGCTCTCTCTGGCTCCCGTTGCGGCCGCTTCTACCTCGGCTAGCGTCTCTCAGCCTCCGCCGCCTTCGACCTCTTCTTCCGCCACCATCAAGAAGAAGAAGAAGAGGGACAAGAACGGAGACAAGAAAAAGAAGCGGGGGTCGGAGAAGAGGCGATCGCTCCCGCCTACTCCGCACACCCCTGTGTCTCCGGGACCTTCGCCACCATACTCGGTCGCGAGATGTCCGTCTCCTGGGTCCTCCATCTGGGGAGGACGGTCCTCTTCGGGTTCGCCTGAAAAAGGACGCAGGGCTGGGGCTCCAGCTTGCCCACTTCAGGTACTCCCGTCACCGCCTCGTGGGAGGGCCCGCTCGCCTATGAGGCAGGCCTCCGTCTCCCCAAGGCCCAGGACTCCGACGCTCGACGACGCGGCGATCACCATGCCGGCCACCATTTCGTCGCCGATTTTACCGGCCACCGTTTCGTCGCCGACCCAGCCAGCCACCGTTTCGTCGGCCACCGTTTCGTCGCTCCCGACGGTGGGGGACCCATCCCACAGGGAGTTCCTGAAGGAGATGTTTGAGGTCATGGCTCAGACTTTTGCCAACCGGTTTAAGACCTCCATGCCTGCGGCCTCTGCGGCTCCGGTACCGACCACCGCAAGCCCCAGGGATGCTGGCCCTGCTGTGGCCCCACCGACCTCCCGAGGGTCGAGTGTCCACTCCGCTGGCCCACCCACATCGTCGCGGGTTGGTCCAGACGTTGAAGCGGTGGACTCCCATTCCGTCGGCCCGCCCAGGCCGTACTGGCGCGGTCCCGACGTGGATGTAAGAGTTCCTCCCTCGTCCTCCGATGACTCCAGCGCCTCTTCGGAGGAGGACGAGGGAGACGTCGACGCCGAGCGGACGCTGGACCAGGCCATCGGCGCGGTTGACCCACCGCGTGGTGAGGATCAACGCTCGCTCACGGCCATGCTGACGCGCCTGGGGACCGTGTTGAACCTGAAGGTGGACCAGCCGCCACTGGAAGGTGAGGACCAAATGACCGCAAAACTGGACAGGCGTGCGGTACGGCCGGTCCATATCACCATGCTTCCGTCCATGCTGACATCGGCGAAGGCAACATGGAGGAAGCCGGTGGCGCACTCCGTTTCGTCCAGGCTCGACAGCATGTATAGAGTCCTGGACGAGAACGTCGAGTTCCTGCAGGCACATCCCCTGCCGAATTCCCTGGTGGTCAAGGCCTTCCAACACAGGACGGCCACCAGCGGGTTCCCGGTTCCGTCGACCCCGGAGGGGAAGAAGCTGGACGCGGTGGGCTGCAAATTCTACGCCACCGGTTCCCTCTTCCTCCGCGCCGCCAACTACTCGGCTGCCATGGGCCTGTACCAGTCTCACCTCTGGGAGCGTGTGAAGGCCGAAACGGCGACGTTACCTGCCGACGCCCAGAAACGGATCGACGCGCTGGCATCCGAGGGCGATTTCCTGGCGGAGCAACAGATGCGAACCGCCAGGCATATAAATGACTATGCAGCGAAGGACATGTTGTCTGCGATCCTGCTCCGTCGCCACGCCTGGCTTAGGGGCACCTCCCTCGATGACGCTATGAAGAAGCTCATCGAGGAGTTTCCCTTTGACGGGCAAGGCCTTTTTGGGCAAGACACGGACAAGGTCCTCAATGAAATGCGGCAGACCAACTCCACCGCCAAGTTTCTGGGGCTCACCACGCCGGCTCCGCCTGCCAGGCCGAGGTTCCAGCCCTTCACGCAGCACTACCAGGGGAACCCGCAACAACAGGGTGGCCCCGTAGAGCAGCCCAGGTCTGGCTCTTACAAACAACGACGCCAGCACAAGCCGCGCTACCAACCCTACGGTCACGGCAAGCGTTCGGACGCTAAGTCCAAGTCGCGCGTTTGAAGCTGCGACGGCCGAGTCTCTCGCGCTCCATCTCCCGTACCTCCCCCTCCGGAACTTCCTTCAGGTATGGTCGGGCATCACGGACGACCGGTGGGTCTTAAGGATCTTGTCCTCTGGCTACGCCATCGAGTTCGTGCGGTCGCCTCGGGTAGGAAGACATCGTTTCACCACCTCGTCCCCCCATTTGGAGGAAGAAATATCAACTCTTCTGTCCAAGGGAGCCATCGAGCGGGTGGCCCCGCCCGATTGGGACAATGGCTTCTACTCGAGGTACTTCGTGGTCCAGAAGAAGGACGGAGGACTTCGCCCGATCCTGGACCTGCGCCGCCTCAACAAATGCATCCACACCAGGAAGTTCCGGATGGTGACCCTGCAGACCGTCCTTCCCCTCATCAACAAAGGGGACTGGTTCACAGTCATAGACCTCAAGGACGCTTACTTCCATGTCTCCATCCTCGAGGAGCACCGGAGGTTCCTTCGATTCCGCATCGGCGATTCGGTTTACCAGTACCGATGTCTACCGTTCGGTCTGGCCACGGCACCGCGAGTCTCCACCAAATGCATGGCTCCGGTGGCCGCCTTCCTTCGCCAGCGGGGAATCAGGGTCTTCCCATACATCGACGACTGGTTGATCGTATCCCCCACCAGCTCGTCGGCCATTCGGGACACGCAGTTCACGGTCCACCTCATGGAGAGTCTCGGCCTCAGGATCAACTTCACCAAATCGAAGCTGATCCCCTCTCAACGCGTCGAGTACATCGGAGCGGTACTCGACTCGCTTGCCACCAGAGCCTTTGCACCCCAGAAGCGCCTGCAGGACATCGCGCAGGGAGTGAACGACCTACGCACCAAACCGTGCATCCGGGCGAAAAAGGCTCAAAGACTGCTAGGCCTTATGGCCTCAACGACAGCAGTGGTCCCTCACGCCAAGTTAAAGTTCCGGTCCCTACAGTCGTGGCTTCTGCACGAATTCGATGCGCTCCGGGAGAGTCAGTCCAAAGGGCTAACTCCGTCCCCGGAGCTGAGGGACCAGCTGGTGTGGTGGACGACACCACTCAACGTGGCAACGGGGAAGAGTTTTTACCCCCCGCAACCCTCGCTGCAAATATTGACCGACGCAAGGAACCTCGGCTGGGGGGCTGCCTGTGGGACTCTCACGGTCAACAACCCTTGGTCGCCTCAGGAGATGGTGCACCATATCAACTACTTGGAGCTACTGGCCATCTGGAAGGCCCTCCGTTCCTTCGAGACCTTGCTCATGGGCAAGGCGGTCCAAGTGGCCTCGGACAACACCAAGGCTGAGGCGTACCTGAACAAGCAGGGAGGAACACGATCCACCACCCTTCTTTACCTCGCTGTGCAACTCTGGGAGTGGTGCCTGGAGAGGCACATTTTCCCGCTTGGAGTGCACATTCAGGGCAAGCTGAATGTCCTGGCCGACCATCTCAGCCGCCTCACCTCGACGACCCACGAATGGGAACTGAACGACGAGGTGTTCCAGTCGCTCTGCGAGGCCTGGGGGACCCCGAACATCGACCTCTTTGCATCGGAGTCCAACACGAAATGCCACAGGTACTGCTCCAGGGCGGGCATCGGTGCCAACTCCGAGGGCGATGCCTTCATGAAACGGTGGGATCAGGACTATTTCTACGCTTTTCCTCCATTTCCCCTGGTCCAGAAGGTCCTCACCAGAATGCTCCAGCACAGGACCAGAGCCATCCTAGTGGCCCCAGCATGGCCTCGCCAACCATGGTTTCCGCTGCTGTTGCGCATGTCATCTCAGTATCGCACGCTACCAGAATCACCGACGCTCCTCCAGATGGAGCAGGGCCAGCTCCACCACTCGGACCTACCCAGCCTCCACCTCACTGCGTGGAGGATAACCCCAGACTGTCCAGGATCCTGGAACTAGCCAGGCGCCCGTCCAAAAGGAAGTCCTACGCTTCCAAATACAGACGCTTTTGTGCTTTCCTGGCATCTCAGCAGACCCCCCTCTCGCAGGTGGAACTGCAGGACGTCTTGACCTACCTCCTCCATCTGGCGGAGTCTGGCCTCAGCATCACCTCCATCCGAGTGCACCTCGCAGCGGTGGTGGCTCACTCTCCAGCTGGCTCGCCCGCTTCTGGCGCTTTCCGCGACCAAACAGTGAAACGCTTCCTCAAGGGACTGCGGAACGCCTTCCCGCCGGTCAGGACTCCGACGGCCCAATGGTCACTCTCCACCGTCCTTAACGCGCTCACCAGGACTCCTTTCGAGCCCATGGCTACCGCGGATGCTCGTCTCCTCACATGGAAGACAGCTTTTCTGGTGGCCATCACGTCTGCTCGACGAGCTGGTGAACTGGTCGCCCTGCGGGCGGACGCACCCTTTCTCCAGTTCTTCAATGACCGTGTGGTGCTCCAACCGGACATCACCTTCCTCCCCAAGGTGGTCTCCCAGTTTCATATGGCACAGACTATCTCCTTGCCAACATTCTTCCAGAACCCCGCTAACGCCCAAGAAAGGACTTGGCACACGCTGGATGTCAAACGGGCTTTATTGTTTTACACCAGCAGGACAAGGGAGTTCAAGAAGTCACAACGCCTTTTCGTGGCGTATGGGGGCAAGTCCAAAGGTGAACCCATCTCTGCGCAGCGGTTCTCCAAATGGATCACCTCTACCATCTACTTGGCCTACGAGTCGGCATCACTGCCCCCTCCACCGCATGTCAGGGCGCACTCTACCAGAGCGGTTGCAACATCCACGGCCTTTCTGGAGGGCACACCGCTTGAGGACATCTGTAAGGCTGCCACCTGGTCCAGACCTTCTACATTTGTCCAGCACTACAGGGTGGACACCAGAGCCACTGCGGACGCCAGGCTTGGCCGTGTCGTCCTCACTCGGGGGCTCCGGGCCCATCGCCCTTGACAGTTCACCCTGCCTGACCGTCATCATCTTCATCGTGGGATCTTCTCATCCGACTGCCCACCGACCAAGTAAGTGTGAGCTTGCTAATCTCCCATGAGTGTGGATTCACAAACTATACGAAGGAGAAAGTTCGGTTTCACTTACCAGTGATAACTTTCGTTCTTCGAGTATATAGTTTGTGAATACACACTACCCACCCTGCCTCCCCTCTTGAGCTGCACGGATGAGATCAATTGGTTTATCCTGTGCTTGTCTTAAGTATGGAACTGAGGTAAAATGGCGCGCGGGCGCCTCAGGGTGGGCGGTACGGTGGGCGGTCTTACCACCAAAACTTTTGACCAATAGCTTTTCAAGCCTCCGATCGGCCGTTCTGCACAGGCGCATAACCCATTAGTGTGTATTCACAAACTATATACTCGAAGAACGAAAGTTATCACTGGTAAGTGAAACCGAACTATCATCAGTCCAAATAATCTCAATCCAGAACTGGGTGGGCTCTTTTAGGTGTTTGTTGGCAAAGTCCAATCTGACCTTTCTGTTCTGAAGCATTACCAGTGTTTTGAACATTGTTGTGAAGACCCTGCATTTACATACATAAAGCCATCTCTTGACTAGATGTGGACAATGACACACCTTCCCCGAGGCTGTTTCTGACCTAGTGAGATGTTGTGAAACGATTCCTTTTCACTATGAGCAGGATTCTGCAATCATCCACTTTACCTCAGCAGTGAAAAAAGCAAACTCAATGCTAGGGATCATTAGGAAGGGTATAGAAAATAAGTCAGCAAGTGTCATTTTGCCTCTTTATCAATCTATGGTGAGGCCCCATCTGGAATACTGTGTACAGTTCTGGTCGCCATACCTCCAGAAGGATATTATGGAGCTGGAAAAAGTGCAGAGGAGGGCAACCAGAATGATTAGGGGACTGGAACACCTTCCTTACCATCTGAGGCTGCAACGGTTGGGCCTCTTCACTCTTGAACGACGACGTCTAAGAGGTGACCTGATTGAAGTTTATAAAATCATGCACGGTGTGGACAAAGTAGATAAGGAAAAACTGTTTTCCCTATCGCATAACACTAGAACTAGGGGACACTCCATGAAACTTTTGGGTACTAGTTCTCAAACAAATAAGAGAAAGCACTTTTTCACCCAGCGGATTACTGGTCTATGGAACTCCCTGCCAGAAGAAGTGGTGACAGCCGTCAGTCTTGACAGCTTTAAGAAAGGATTAGACAAGTTCATGGAGGACAAGAGTATCAATGGCTATAATTATGGATACTTAAGGACAACCTCCAGGTTGGAGAGATAGGCAGGATATCTCTCAATGCCATTTCCAGGGAATCCTAAGCAGGTGAAGGCATCTGCTTGGGAATACCCTGAAGGAAATGGTGAGCCACTGTGTGAGACAGAATGCTGGACTGGATGGGTCCTGTGGCCTGTTCCAGCAAGGCTGTTCTTATGTAGTTGTCTTCCTTGGTCAAACAAGGCCTTTTGCTGTTGCTGAGCTTGCAGTTACTTCTCTCCCCCCTTCCCATCTTCCAAACAGTTGTACTGGTGATTCACTGTGTTTTTGCTATCTCTCTAATGGGTTTCAATTATTTTCTCAGCCCAATGATGGCCTCCTTCACTCACATGGATACCTCTTTGGGCCTTATATGGAAAGCTCCAGTGAATAGCTACCACATAAAGGTGTAACATTCAGAACCACCTCCAGGCCTTTTATCTACTTGATTGGTCATTGGGAACCCAGGAAACAGGCCACACCTGGCCATGCAACTGCTTGTCAAACTTTTGTTCCATTACTTACGAGGCACCAAAAATGAAGGTATGTGTCTGCCAGTGGCTGTAGTTCCTGATTAATGCCCCACTTATTAGGACAGCAATGGAGGACCTATTGCCTATAGAATATATTGGAAAACCACTTTGTATTTTTGAGCAGAGGGGGAAGCTTACACGTTTAAACCAGGATTTTAAAACTTTAATGTTTGTTTATGTTTATGTTTATTCAAATTTATATCCCGCTCTACTCAACACATGGCCGACTCAGGGCGGCTAACAACATATAAATGACCCTGGGACACCCCACAGGGTTTACATAAAGATACAATATTCAAATTATAATAATAAATACAACGTTAAAAGTAAATACAGTATAAGGCAAGACAGTCAACAATAATACAA
Source organism: Bradypodion pumilum (assembly GCA_035047305.1). Classification (NCBI taxonomy): domain Eukaryota; kingdom Metazoa; phylum Chordata; class Lepidosauria; order Squamata; family Chamaeleonidae; genus Bradypodion; species Bradypodion pumilum. Next base: position 317,013,521 of record JAWDJD010000001.1, read on the forward strand.
ATAATACAAATATCAGCACCACATCAAAATAATATATCAATAATTACAATAGAATCACAAAGGATGAAAACATCACGTAATATAACAAATGCAAGCTAAGTGACTCTACGAATTGAGGAAAATCCATTAATATAGTTAATTACATGCTAATGTTTTGGTTTTGATTTCAAAGTTTCATCAGACCAAATCTCTTCTTACTGTGTGGGGTTGTTTGTCTGTCTACCTTTTATGTCTTTTGTTATGCTGGCCAGCTAGAAAGGATGTAATACTCACAAGAAGAGGCCTTTTGCTGCACTTTCCATAAACAAGTGTAATCCTTTTATTCAATTTGATTACGTATGAGGCACTGAGTTTTTTTAACATAGCTTGCGCTGGAAATGCTGAGTCATAAGCAACTGCATGGCACTGTTTGCAAATAGCAATTTTAGGAATATGCTTCTTCCACCTGTTGAAATGCAGTGAGCAGTGCACCATTAAGCGAAAAAATTAAGCTCTGAGACATTGGATTTGCAGCCTGGTTAACAATGAATGAATGATTCTGCTCTATAACTGAATACATTCCATGATAATAATAAGTGATGTTTGGAAACTTGAATTGTGGGGCAATAACTCCTAGAAATGTGGTGCCAGCAGAGACATTTGGAACCAATTCCAACAAACAACTTTCACAAGTTTTGGTCATACAGTATGTGAGGGAGACACAGAGATACTAATCTGGTAAATTTATGTTCTCGTCGACTTAAGTTTCCTACTTTGAGATTTTCTTGGATCAGTGTAGATGACAGGAAGTAGTATCTAGAACAGGGGTGCCCAAACTATGGCCCAGGGGCCAGATCTGGTCCCCGATGCCAATTCATTCAGCCTGCGAAGCCCTTGTTGTTCCTGGAAGCGGAAGTAGATGAGGGCTTCATGGGCCGGATGAATTGGCATCAGGGGCCAGATCCAGCCCCTGGACCATAGTGACTGGCCCCCTGAACCACGTGACCGACCCACAGCCTGAAAATTTTGGCCACCCTGATCTAGAAGCACTTTCTTTTTTTACTTTTTAATAATAATAAACACAATACATAAAAAGTAGAATATGTAAAACAAACTACATAACATAGCTCCAACTAATTAAACAAAAAATCATGCTTATTATTAAAAAGAATTATCTCAGTATATATGGGTATAGTTGTTACTAATATTAATCTTATGTACCTTATTGTTTAATTGCCCAATTACAGTATTAAATTGTTAACACAAAAATACCATAATATAAAATTTATATAGAATATAAAGACAATATCCAAACCAAAAACATTAATTGTACAAAAAGTCACTTTTTTAGATTATCCAAGCACTCATTACCTTCTACAATTAAGTGAAATTCATTGTAACCTACTTCATTATAACTTACTATCTTTATCATTCATAGAAACTGTATTCATATATTATATATTTAAAGTAGCAAGCGCTAGTCAAAATCTTCATTTTAAAAATACAAATGAAAGAAGAAGAAAAACTGTTACATTTAATAAAACACCCCGTGATATGTACAAAGTCCTGGAGGATGCAGTGTATACCCCCGTTCATTCAATGGTTCCAAAAATTCATCTGATCCGGTGCCGGCCTACAGCCTTCACCTCTCAATAACAAGGAGTCCACAAATGGTTTCCAAATTTCCCAAAATCTATTTTCTTTGACTATTCCTTTTTTATATTCAATTCCCATGTCAATTTATCATTTAAAGCCAGGTCCCAAATTTCCTTATACCAATCTTCTATTTTTAATTTCACATAATTTTTCAAATTTCTAGCAATACATTGTGTTGCCGTTGTCAGTATAATAGATAATAAATCTTTTTCATCTTTATCTAAGTTCAAATCTTCCATTTCTGTCAAAAGAGCGGTACCCGGTCTCAACTTAATCCTCCTCTTAAATATTCTAAAAATTTCATTTTCTATTCTTCCCCAAAAATCTTTTATCACATTACAACTCCACCACATGTGTAAATAAGTTCCTAACACTGTTTTACATCTCCAACATATTCTGCTTTTAGTATTAGCTATTTGATTTAGTCTTACAGGAGTTAGGTACCATCTCCATAAAATGTTGTAGTCATGTTCTTTCACTCTTACTGACATTGTTCTCATCCTTCCTTTCCATTTACTTTTCCAAGCTGTAGCTGTAATTTTATCATTCAAATTTCCTGTGAACTTTCTATATTCAATATCTTATAAATTTTACTCACCAGGCCCTTTATCCCTATTTCTCCTCTCCTTATTTTCCAAATCAATTCCTCAAATTCTGTCCTATTTCTTTCCAAGCTAGCTTCTGTCAAATATTAATTTTCCATTTACAGTATTCAACTTTACAATCTGTAACCAATTCAAATTCATCTGTGTATATTATCATTTTCTTATCCCTGTTCCTACAGACCCGTATCCAATCTTTCAACAGGAGAAGATCCATTACTAGCCATAACTACTCTCATTTTCTTATCTATATCTATAGGGAATTTTTCCATGTCCTCAATTTCTATAATGGGAGATGTATCTGGAGCTAACTCCTTCTTCACATTCCTCCATATTTCCAACATAGCTTTTACCATTTTATTTTAATTGTTTTTCCCCCACCTCCTTATCTAAGAATACTGCCTTACCTACTTGCGCCAACTCCTTCATCTCCAATTCTTCCCAGATTACCTTCTCCCTCATTAAAAATTTAACAATGTTTTTAAGATGAAAAACTCTGTAGTAATTCTTAGGCTCTGGCATTCCCAGTCCTCCTTCCTTCTGGAAGCCTGAAAAATTTGGCCACCCTTGATCTAGAAGCACTTTCTGCTTCTGGTGTGACCGGCATGCGGCCCGAACAAGGTGGCCCTTGCTTGAAAGCCAGTAATATCTGACTCTAGGGTACAGTGCTCATCTCCGTTTATAGCCAAAGAGCCAGTGCTGTCTGTGTCTGCCGACATTTCTGTGGCCATGTGGCAGCCCTGACTAGACACCTGAACACACAGAACGTTGCTTACCTTCCCACCAGAGTGGTACCTATTTATCTACTTGCAATGCCTTGCTTTCAAACTGCTAGGTTGGCAGAGAGACAAAAGCTCACTCCATCATGCAACACTCTGGTGTCAAACTACTGACACCAAGTTCAGCATCTTAACCTCTAAGCCACCGTAGTCCTGGCTGAAATATGTATAGGTGTATTTTAAACTTACCAGCCTCTTCTTGGCATGAAGGAATCCATAGCAGAATTTCAATCTCTTTGCACATCTTTTATGTTGCCATGAACACATTTCAAAAGCACAAGTTGTCATTAGGTGTTGCTCTTTTATGGTAGACACTGCATTGCCATTATTAATAAAAGAGCATCCTTGGGTGTTCAGTGAGGGAAATGGCACAAAGAGTACATTAACCCAGTTCTTAGGCATCTTATAAATGGTACAGCCTCAACTTCACCTGAAATTCTGGGATGAACTCAGCTCAAAATCTGTCCCATCTCTACTGCCCATTCTTACTGTAACTACTGACCAGACCTTACTCAAATTGTGGTAACACCAACCTGGCAATCCTCTTTGTTTCATGTGGTTGAGTGCCACTCCAACCGTAGCAGGCAAAATGAGCCCTGGTGGTGTGGTGGTTAAACTAATGTACTGCAGCCAAAGCATTGTGAATTCGATCCTGACTGAGATCAAGTTTGATGCAGCCGTCCATCTTTTGAAGGTCGGTAAAATGAGTACCCAGCATGTTGGGGAGGGGAAATGCTAATTAGCATGTGAACTGCCCAAAGAGTGCACTAAGTGTTATGGGGTGGTATATAAGTGTAACTGCTAATTGCTATTGCAAAATGAACTGTAACATCTGAACCAAATGCTATATGTGAAGTTCTGTAAATGTTTTGGCCAGATTTCCTGTGCTCCGTGTGCTCCGGTGTCTAGTCATACCTGCCACATGACCACGGAAACGTCTGCAGAAGCAGACAGCACTGACTCTTCAGCTTTGAAACAGAGATGAGCACTGCACCCTAGAGTCGGATACAACTGGCTATCAAGCAAGGGAAACCTTTCCTGTGCCAAGTTGTAAGAAAGAATGTATGAGTTTTCACCTAGTTTGTAAGCTAGGCAAGAGAGGCAATACTTTCATAAGTTATCCACAACTGCCACAATTTTCTTTTATTCTTTTTTACTCTCTAACCAGGAAGAACCTGACAGAAATAAGGGAACCAGTATAAAAGGAAGAAGTTGTTTTAGGAAAATATCCTGCCCTTGCTGGTCTGTGTTGTTCATCATACCACTTTAACAATGCAATCTTGTGCCTTTTGCCTAAAAGCAAACTCCACTGAATGAACTTCCTTTACTTTTAGATAGGTTTGGTAAAGGACTGTAAATGTATTGTCTTAGAGCAGAGGTACCCAAACTATGGCTGGATCGGGGGCCCAATGCCAATTTATCTGGCCCACACATATCTGTCAACCCACGGCTCTGGAAAAAACGGGACCTGCGCAGAGCGGTTCCGCGCAGGTCGCCTTCCACGCATGCGTGGAAGGGTTCTGCATGAGTGTAAAACCCTTCTACACATGTGTAGAAGGCGACTTGCGCAGAAGGGCTGTGCAGTACTTCCTTTCCCCCACTGCCAAATTACGGGGTTTTGGCAGCGCGGGTCGGTAAATGACGTCAATCGGCGCAGGATTACGGGGTAATCCCGATCAAATTTGGAAGGTTGACAGGTATGGCCCACACCACCTGCACCGCTCCTGGAAGTGGAAGTAAAATGCACCCATGCATGTACAGAACACTGCCGTAAATGCACCCACAGCTGTTGTAAACACATTTATGACAGCTGATGGTGCATTTATGGCAGTGTTCTGCGCATACATGGGCACATTTTACTTCCGCTTCTAGTGGGAGGAATCATGTGACTGGCATGCGGCCCAAACAGTTTGGGCACCCCTGTCTTGGAGTGTGGATAAATAGGTAGTGAGTGAGCTAGATCTTATGACTTTGTTAGCTCTAGAATTCTGATACAAGTCTTTTCTTGTATCAGAAAGAATAGTGAATCAAAGGGACACACACACACCACACACACACACACAGAGAGAGAGAGAGAGAGAGAGGTTGAATTACAGTGGAACAAACAGTGGCTTCAATCCAGCATCTATCTCCCATGGGCAAAATGACATATTCCATTATCTGGCAAGCTTTTTTCCACCATGGAACAAAAGAAGAGGCATAATTAGATGTCTTCTCTGTTGGGGAAGCTCCCAGAAGAGTCAGGAAGAGAGTACTGTACTTATTTCTGTAGTGAAATTTTCTTTCCTTCCCAAGTTTCACTGAAGAAAGCATTCTGACTCAGAGGATGTTCCTGCCAGTTAAATAAAATGCTGGATCCAAACAATTATTTCTAACCAATTCCTAGAAATGGTATAATCATTAAGACGACTTTAGTAATTTATAATCATAGCAGCTTCACCATCACTTACGTGATACTTGAAGCATCTTCAAAGTGCAAACAACTCCTCTGGGCAATGTAGATAAGCCCTAGATTAGGTCAATTACTTGTTTTGCTATCCATGTGTATAATATCTAAAATATAATTTAGCTCAGGGAAGACATTTGATGGAGATTCTTTTATACTTTTCTAACCTCTTCTTAGCTGATTGGATAGCTCATTAGTTTTGATAGCTTGCTGCAGAGCCAGAGATTGCGAGTTTGATCCCCCACTTTGCTTACTATGTGAAGAGTCAGCCTGTGTCATCATGGGTAAGCGCCACGGTCCCAGGAAATCCTCAGTAGAAGGGAATGGCAAGCCACTTCTGAGTATTCTCTACCTAGAAAACCCTGGAAATGGTCACTGTAGGTCAGAATTGACTTGACGGAGTGCAGTTGTTATTATTAACCTCATCTTATTTGTTTGTGCAGTATCTTACCATCATCACCAAATCAGTGCCTTTATTTACTTTGAAGATTCTAAATGGAAAAAGCTCTTTAACATCTTGTTGGACAGAAGGGAAGTATCCATTACATACAAGGGATTTTAAGAGAGAGATGGATTTGTCATTTGTTCAAAATTTGGAGTATTTTTTTCATCGAGATTGTCCAGAGTGGCCACAACTGTGATAACAATTAGTAGCAAATTGACAAACTAAATTACATATTGGTAGTTTTAGAGGTTGTGAGCAGAGTCGAAGTGATAGTAAATGTGTCAGTTAAAAACCTGGTCACTATCATTTGCACCAAAGAGGGGAAATATATGTGGCCAGAATTTTGGAGCTTGTATTCTGGATTCTGAAAGATATTACTTTTGTAAATTAGGAACTTTATGTCCCTCTCCATGTTGATGCTCTTACATGCACCAGTGAGATTTGGGCAACAACAAAGTGAAGAAAGTGGCTTCATTTTGTCAGCCAGAGATTAATTGGGACACAAAAGAAAGAAAATGGCATCAAGCCACTTCTGATTTATGGCAACACTAACAAAGTTTTTGAGGTTTGTGAGACATGCACTTTGATGTTCTGGTAGAAACATGAAGCAGTCGGCATAACAGGGCTAAACCGTTTATTAGGTGGTCAGAACAGTGGTGCAGCACTGCTCATTATATACACTCAGAAATGGATACATTTGGGCGGGAAGAGGCAGGAAGGGAGGGGGGTAACTTGGAGGTTATCAGACCGGAGTGAAAACTGTACAAACTACATAGTTTAGGCGGGAACGCAGTCCCACGATATTTATAAGACCAAGAAGGAGACAAAATGGAGGATCGTAATGATCCTAAATAGTTCACAATGTTACAGCATAAATTGTATTCAAACACAGCATGCACGGAATCTAACTTCGCCACACACCCATTGAGTTTCCATTGCTGAGCAAGAATTTAAAGCCATGATAAATTATTTTTCTCCACTGCACTGAGCGCGAATTGGAAGTGAATTTCTTTTTTTCTTTTTTTTATATTTTTTTATTTTATAAAAGGAAAATAATACATAAAAGAAGAAAGACATCAATACATAATACAAAATAACATAAAAGTACAAATTACAAGTAAAAATTAAAAATAGAATCACATACTTAAAAATACAATAATAACAGATAGTGTATATTCACTTTTACCTTATTTGAACCATCTTGTTTAAACATAAACTATTTTAATGTAAAAAACCACACTATCTTAAAAAAAACAAATCTGAACATAAGATAATGCCCCAGTGCTATGTACATTGCCTTGGGAATTGCGGAGCTGCCCAGCATCACATATTATAACCAAAAACTCATGTGGCTTGGGGCTAGTGAATTTCTACTGATGACCAGTCATTGCTCAGTGAGTAGAAGAAATGGGAATTCATCTGCAAAAAGAGTTTTCTGTTTTAGGATTTCAGAGTCCTCGGGGGCAAGGGGTTGAACTAGATACTGTGATTGACTTGTTTCTTGAAGAGATATGTTGTCAAATTGCAAAAGTTATTTTTTTGGGCATACACAGCACATAATTTTCCACTTTTATGTACTATGCATTCAACATGTTTTGTTTTAGACTGGTAACTGGAACGTAAACATGGACTTAATTAGCAAGTCCAGTCATAGGAAAAACAACTCTGAAGAAATCCTATTTTGGTTGGGGAAATAGGTTAATTATGGGGACTAAACATTCCTTTTGACATCTAGTTTGTCACAGTAATGTGACCTTTTAAATATGTAACTGCCCACACTTGATGTAAAAGAGTAGGCCTTCTTTTCTTCTTTCCTTCCTGTACATGAGACAAAGTAGATGTATGTTATGCAAAGATCACCGGTTGTGTTTGTTCCTTAGAATGTGACGAATTGCATTTGAGCATCATGTCAATAGTACAGTATTGGATTTGTATCTCCAGAAATTGCTTTTGGGCAATTTTATAATAATCTGAAATGTACACTCCATACATTATGGGTTTATGAACCAAGTGGATGCAAAAGTTATTTGGGAAAGTTTTGCCAATCTTTTTTCCACCAATATCTTAGCAAAATAAGCTTTTTACATCATAAATAATGAAAGAAACATGGAACCTGTGCTTTCAGGCAATTGTGTGAGTTGCAAAGAAAAGCCAATATTCTCAACTAACGACTGAGCAGCCCATCTTCATCATTTCATCATTTTCCTTTGTATGTTCCCAAGTTCAGATAACCTTGCCACTCCAAAAATACTTTGGTGGATAGACTTCTTTAAGAAGCCTTTGTCAAAAGTGTTTCATTTTTCATTCCTCCATCACTTAATACTCTTTATCTTGACGCTTCCAAAAATATGTCTTTTGACTTCTGGCTGGTCATGTAATTTAATTTTATCTTTTAGAGGAACAGCTAGTCGCAAAGATCTTATTTCATTATGCTGGTGGTAAGCTATTGCAGCTTGGCTTCTTGTTTTCGAAACCAAAGATATGTTGTGAATGCTTTCCTTACCATCACTTGAGTTCCAATAAAACAAAAGAAAATGTATCCACACTGTTTCCTATTAACCCCACCTAGTCAAAGAGTCCTTGGCGAACTGTCTTTTCATCTTATCTTTTAGGATTTTTATGTCTGATACAGTTGATTGTCATCACCAGAACAGTTCATTGACTTGTATTTTCTAAAATCCAGATGTTTATTTATCTTGAGTGATTAATTAAGAAAAGGGGAGCAATGCAACTTTGATGAACTTGGCAGCCATTGAAAGGAATGATATTCAGCTGAGAAACTTGACGTGTGAGCAGATGATCATATGTTTGATACTGCTCTGAAATCTTGTGCTTCTGGATTATTTGTTTGTAGTTGTTGAGTCATTATCAAGTGGCAGTATGTAACGAATAATCTTCAGATGCCTTAACTTTTGCTGTTCTTGTGGCCATCTCATACAACAGGTATGTGGTATAGAGGATGCTTCCACATATGAGACTTCTGTTCTTTGGAAATGTCTCTGGTTTTATGTATTGCTTTTCAGCTCCCCAGTGGCTTAGTGGTTAAGACGTTGAGCTGGAGACTGGAAGGTCAGGTTTCGATTCCTGAGAGCTGCACTTGGGGACATGAAAGGAGCCTCATTTGGGTGTCCTCTGAGCCAAGTTTCTCCAGCAAATATCCTTTCAGCTCAGAGTAATCTCTGACATGAAATTATTATTATACATTGCTTTTGCTTCCTAGCATGTGTTGGCATTACACTGGATTTGATTCAGATTGATTTAAATCATTATTTAGTAAATCTTGATTGCAATGATAGCTTCTGCATAAAGGCTGACTTTTATATTTACAAACCTGATGAAGGTTTCATTTTTGGAATAATAGCTTTTTGGATTATCTTTGCAGGGATATCAGAAGTTAATGAATGCTTGCTTATTTTGACACTTAGCTTGCCCTTCTTAACCCGTTCAATTCCACCTCAAATAACTTTCCTTTCATTCAGACCCTTAAGAGGTAAAGCATTGATTCTGTCTACAAAGGACTGAGGTCTCTTTCAAAATGTATATGTTTATTTGAAAATATAATATTTGAGAAGAAGTATGCTATCTTTGAAGAGAAAAATCACAACTTTGAGAATTGCAAAACCAAGAATCTGTGTTGGTATCTAGATAGAAAAATTATACTGATTAGTCTTACAGACATTTCTGCAAACACCAGGATCCAGCTGAGGAATTCTATTGTCCTCCCTCTCGATTCCTACAATGATAAGGATTGCTTGATCTTGAGATTTCTAAAGCTTGTAGATATTTTATGCCCTTTTAGTTGGCTGTATTATTTAATTTAATTTAATTCAATTTTCCCACTTGTATGCCGCCCAATCAGGAAACCCGACTCAGGGCGGTTCACACAATAATTATACAATATACACAGTACTGCAATATACACAATAACTATGCAATATTCCACACCCCAAAATGATCTCTTTCAGCTTCTGCCTTCTAGAAGACTGTATAGGGTCATAAAGACCAGGACCAGCCGCTTGAGAAATAGTTTCTACCCAAAAGCGGTTCTGGCTTTGAATACAGTGCAATGCAGTCTATGAGGGAGCTTCTGTATATAGTTTTTAGAGTTTTTAGAGCCTTAGAGTTTTAGAGCTTTTTAAGGGTTAAATGTGTATATGTGGGGTGGGAATATGTTGATAATTTTGTATGGTTGTATTTTCTTTAGGTTTTGTTGAGTTGATAAGTGTTTTTTCCCCCAATCTCATTGTTCTGTGCAGGACAATGACAATAAAAATTTATCTATCTACAAAAACAATGAATTGTGATATACAACAATACTGCAACAGCCTCTCCACCCCAGGCACATATTAAGTCAGGGGGGAGGGGTCCTGCCGCTGACCACCATAGCAGCCTTTTCTGTCCTGGCCAGGGGTGGGGCCCAGGGGGCAGGTGGTGGAGGGAGTCCTGGCGCCCGTCACCACAGCTGCCTCTCTGCCCCGGCCACAGATGAAGTCCGGGGGAGGCAGGGGCGGTGTCCTGGGCCCACTACCGTAGCGGCCTTTTCTGTCCCAGCCAGAGGTGGGGCCCAGGGTACTGGTGGTGGAGGGAGTCCTGGCGCCCGTTGCCACGGCTGCCTCTTCGCACCAGCCGCAGATGAAGTCCGGGGGTGGCGTCCTGCTTTTGGCCACTGTAGCAGCCTTTTCTGTCCCAACCAGGGGTGGGGCCCAGGGCACAGGTGGTGGAGGGAGTCCTGGCACCGCAGCTCCCTCTCCACCCCAGCTGCAGATGAAGGCAGGGGCGGTGTCCTGCCGCCCGCCGCCATTGTGGTCTTTTCTGTCCCAGCCAGGAATGGGGCCCAGGGCACCGGTGGTGGAGGGAGCCCTGTTGCCTGTCGCCACAGCTGCCTCTCCGCCCCGGCTACAGATGAAGTCCAGGGGCTGCAGGGGCGGCATCCTGCTGCCCACCACTGTAGCAGCCTTTTCTGTCCTGGCCATGGGTGGGGCCCAGGGCGCTGGTGGTGGAGGGAATATGATGTCTTGGACATCATATTAAGGGATCAGAAAACGCAAGGTAATTTCAGTGCCTTCCGGTTAGTAGCATTTAAGAATTCATATCCCATTCATCTGAATATTTCACATTGATTAATTGTGGCTGTAGTAACATTGGGATTTGTTTTCACTCCCATTAAGATACTTTTGCATCATGTAGTACCTTTTATTTTAAGTGCTAGTGGTTGGGTTTGGTGGCGGTGGGGGGAGGGGAAGGGCTATTTTCCTCGAAGGTATTTTGATTACTTTGAATTTCCCTGGAAATTCTTATGGCTCAAATTATGCCAAATTGGAGAAGATTTAGGAAAAGTGTTCTGATGTTTTATCATTATTCAATGCCACAGATCTCTTCATGTTTAGGTATAATTATATGTTCTGCCCAGCATGGAAAAAGTCTTCTCATTTCCATGTGCCTCAGACAAGAGAGCTCATTGACTGAAGGAAATAGATGGAAAGGGAATTGGGTTAGGCTAATGGGTTATCCTACACTGATTAGTGATTCACTAAATTATTTATTCCTTCTGCATAACTGAATAATACTTTTTTTGCACTGCAGAAATTGCATCGCTCTAGCTCTAGAGGAAAGATTCAGGTGGGTCAGTATGAGATTACAGTGACTTTCTTATTCGGTGTTGAATATTTTCAAGTTAAAAGGGTTTGCAGGACTACAGATTCTGTTTTATCAAGGCTGTTGGGCTAGAATAACTTATTTTCTCCTCCAATTAAATTTCATTTAGAACTCCTACTATGAAATGAGAAGGGTATGAGTTTCCTTGAAAACATCAAGAAACACATTGGCTGAAATCCTGATGTTTAATATAGTAAATTGTAGTAGAACAACGCCTAATACATAGAATGATAAATAGAAGTAGAAGGAGCCTATAAGGCCATTGAGTCCAACCCCTGCTCAGTGCAGGAATCCAAATCAAGCTACCTGTATATCTGACAGATGGTTGTCTAATTTTCTGTTGAATGCCTCCAGCATTGGAGCACTCACCACCTCCTGAGGTAATTCATTCCATTGTCATACTGCTCCAACAGTTAAGAGGTTTTTCCTAATATTCAGCCTATATCTGTTTTCTTGTAATTTGAGCCCATTGTTATGTGTCCTGCACTCTGGGACAATCAAGAACAGATCTTGCCCATTGTCTTTATGACTATTTTTCAAGGATTTGAAAAATGCTATCATAATTCCCTCCAAATCTTCTCTTCTGAAGGTTAAACATGCCAAGTTCTTTCAGTCTTTCCTCATAGCGTTTAGTTACCAATTGAGACCTAGGCATTAAAATCTTTCTCCTTTACTGTTGCGATACTGGGATTATTGAACCAGCAAGAATGGAGGACATGAGATTTGTGTGGTCTAGCTGGGTACTTCGGAGTTTCCCCTCCTCTCCATCTTCTCTCTCTCTCTCCTTCTCCCAACAGCTCTCTTTATTAACAGTTTCACACAAGCATAGAGTATATGGAACACAGTGACATAATCCATCATCCTTCTATGCCTGACTATGCTAGCCTTAATCTAAACAATACTTGGATATGCCTAGCTGACTCTGGTGACAATTACACGATCAATGATAGATGAATGCAACCTATTTCTGTATCCCTACAATAGTAGAATGCATATAGCTAAGAGAAAGAAACGTTCTGTGGTTCATCTGAACAGGAACAGACATTTCCAGAATCATAGGGAATGAACAACCTGTGTTATTGATCAGCTTTATTGTAGAATTTGTTCTCACAATTAATTCTGTCAATAAAAGGATGCAACACTTTACAGTCTGGCTATAGTTTTGCATTCACAACAAAGGCCTGCCTTCTTATCTTCCCATCTCCTGGTGGCAACTGGGTGGAGGACTCCTGGACAGAAGAGTCCTTCAAGTCACACAACCTTCCAAGGGAGGCTAGCTTGATCCTATATCTTATTACAGTAGACTCTCGCATAACGACGTTACTTGGTTCCCCAAGTAGCGTTGCTAAGCGATTTTTGTTGTTATGCGGGTTTCTATGGAGTTGCCCTGCATAATGACATTTTTTAGCATCGTTGTCTGGATAATGATGGTTATTGTAGCATCGTTGTCCGGACAATGACACTAAAAACATTATGCAGGGGAACACATGGTGCATAACGACGCATTGTTAAGCAAAAATGATGCTATCCGAACGTGTTGTTATGTGAAGGTTGACTGTACTTTTCATTGTCAGGTGATTATTTCAGCTTTTTTCTCCAAACCTTTCATCTTGTTCAAGTGTAATGATCTGAATGGATGACTTTATTGTTGATGTAAGAGCTTCTAAGATGTGATGTCTTCCAGATGGCATAGAATGCAACTTGTTATCCATGTTCATTGGCTTGCTGGCTAGGACTGATGAGTCATCTGAAATGTCCATGTTGGAAGAGGCTGGTTGTTGTTGATGTTGCTGCTACTGCTACTGCTCCTCATGCCACTGCACTTTACCAAGATCAGATCTTGAGAAAGTCAGATTTCTTAAATAATAGCTCTTCAGACAGCATGTTGACTATAATCTAAAAATTAGCTTTCTAGAGTTCTGTTCTAGAGAGGCTTCCTGTGCCAAACCAGGAGAGGCTTCTTTGTGTCCTGCTCCCATAACATTTTGTGATGCCCTGCTTCCATCAGAGTACAGTGCTTCTTTTAGAGTCCCAGCACCTTCTGGAATAGCATTTTGTGAGTTATGGAAGGATGAGCTACTGTCTGAGGTGCAGGGAACCTGGAAGAGTTCAACTGGGTTCCTTTGTACAATTGCCCATCTAGCTTCACAAGATACATCTACAGCAGGGGTTTCCCAACCTTTTCAAGCCAGGGGCCAGGTCATGCTCTCTCAGTCAGCTTTGAGGGCCAGACAGCCATTTTGCCCTGCCTGCATGATGGGGTGACCATTTTATCCCAACAGCTTCAAAGGGATGGCCGCCTTGTTTCTTGACTGCCCTTGGAGGGGTGGGGGACACACATAAAATGGTGCCATGGGCCAGATGCAGCCCATGGGCCTTAGGGTGGGAATCCCTGATTTACAGGGTGGTCTGTAAGTCCCTATTGAATCTTTCTCTAAATTTGCCACTTATTGTATCCAGGGTGTCACCAGTATTCTTGCACTCATGTACCCATGTACTTGTCATACCACGTGCTTCAAGTGTAAATGGGCTTAAATTGGCCATATTTCTCGGGAGGGGGGAGAAAATTATAGTACATATGGATGGGTAGGGACGTACGGGTCACCCTATAGAATGATCCCAGGCCCAGCCTCTACAGTATTTTGTCTACAGTATCTATTTATGTTTTCTATCCCTGACCCTTACTTATATTTGACATTGTTTTGAACTTGTTGACAGATGCCTAGGGAATTTGTTAAACTAAAGAACAGTATACCAAATTCATTTAATTTAATAAACAAATAAGGTGAGAGTTATGTGTGGTCAAATCAGAACCAACTTATAGGCACCCTGATATGGCTTTCAAGGTAAGTAAATTATTTCAAAAGCAGTTTTTATCAGTTTCATACACACATCCCAAGGGAATTACTATGGCCAAGCAGTTCTTAGGAGTCCTAGTCCATCACTGTTGTCTGTTACACCAAAGTGGAGATCATAAATAAGATATGGGTACCAATAAAATTAAAAAGAATCTTTTAGCACTGGGAATGCAAACAACTTTCGGTTGTTTTAATGGCATGCAGGGACAGAGGTGGGAGGAAGGAAAAGAGAGCTTCTTTCATTAGTTCTATGGCTTATTGGCAGTGACCCCTTCTTAAAAGTCTGAGCATTATGTGTAGTAATCAATATTCAGTACAACTGGGTCAGTAGCTCCCAGTTCCTGTATCAAAAATCCACAAATGTTTTTTAAAAATATGGCACTTGTTCAGCTTATAGATGTCTGAGTATACAGTATAAGGGAAATCTGCTTCTCATCTTGAAATACATCAACAGGTGTGTGGGTTTTTCCCCTCAGGCCTTCCAATGAACCGCCTAACTCTGTGTACACTATTAATGAGCAGATTATACTTCCAGATCTCTTTTTGTCCCTAGTGACATATGTATGCTCTTGATGAGCAAACAAGGAAATAAACAAATCCAGATGCCAGAACCAATAAAACCAGCCAGACATTTGTGATACTTTCTGTCCACATCTAAGAACAATAACTATCTTTCTTTCTTTCTTTCTTTCTTTCTTTCTTTCTTTCTTTCTTTCTTTCTTTCTTTCTTTCTTTCTTTCTTTCTTTCTTCTCTCCCTCTCTCTCAAAACAACTGCCATCCTTTAAAGCAGGAGTTCTCAACCTTTTTAAGCCGGGGGCCATGTCATGCTCCCTCAGACAGCTTCATGGACCGGATGGCCATTTTGCCTTTCCTCCACCACATGGCACTTCCTGGTGTGGTGGAGGCAGTGTGGGGCCACATGCAATGATGCCATAGGCTGCATCCGGCCCATGGGCTGCAGGTTGAGAATCCCTGCCCTAAAGAGTTTTGCCCTATACTTTTTATTGCTTTTAGATAGCATTTAGTGAGCCACTCCTGGTTTAAAGGATTTCATGTTGGAAGAAAACATGACTTTTAAGAGCTTGGCTGTAAATTAGAGGTTGGTAGTATTTCCTTATTTAAATCTTTAAATTAGGTGTTTTCCAGTAGGGAATTGTTAATGGCAGAGCATTTTAATGAATTTATTTATTTAATCACATTTGTATTGCCTCCCTCTTGCCTAAGCATCTCCAGGCGGCTTACACATATAGAAACACCACAAATATAAACTCTACAAAACCATGAGATAAAAAACATTAAAATATTAAATTATTAACAAAATTAAAATGCCCTCACCAAACAACCACATCATAAAATTTCTTAAACTGAATGCTGGAAGCCCGGGTGGCACTCATATGAGCCAACCTGGAGTAGCTATCTCCCCAGCCCCCCTCCTCCCCCCGCTGCGCCAGGCCAGACAGGTTTTAAGTTTTTTTCCTGAAAGATAAAAGCACTGTCTGGAGACAAAGCTCAGTCGGCAGGAGGTTCCACAGGGCTGGAGCAGACACAGAAAAGGCCCCCCTACTCGTGCTAGAGAAGCGAGCCACTCTAGCCGATGGGACTATCAGGGAGCCCCTCCGGTCTGCTCTAGTGGGATGGGCAGATATCCTTGGGTTGGCGCGGTCTCTTAAGTACCCTGAATGAATGCCTGAATAGGGCCAGAGTAAGAGATAGTGTGAATGCATTGGCTCAAGTGGTTAAGAAGCTGAACTTGACAACTGGAAGGTTGGCAGGTGAGCAGTTTGAGACCCGAGCACGGCGCGATGGAATGAGCTCCTATACCAGCTCCTGCCAACCTAGCAGTTTGAAAGCAAGAAATTGGAAGTAGATTAATAGTGACCGCTTTGGTGGGAAGGTAAATAGCGTTCCGTGCTCTCCGGTGTCTAGTCATGCCTGCCACATGGCCATGGAAACGTCTGCAGTAGCAGACAGCACTGGCTCTTCGGCTTTGAAACAGAGATGAGCACTTTGGTTGGAAGGTAACCAATATTCTGTGCATTCGAGACATGCCTGCCACATGTCCATGTCCATAACAACATCTGCAGATGCAAACAGCACTGGCTCTTTGGCTGTAAGTAGAGATGAGCACTGAACCCTAGAGTTGGATATGATTAGCTTTTGAGCAAGGGTGACCTTTACCTTCACCTAAGAGATAGCAGCAGAACCTTGTCATAAGTTGTCTGTCTGGAATGACTTTCCAGTGGACTCTTCTGATCATAAGGCATGTCAAGAACCTTCAGCAAAAAAAGTGGAAAGTTTGGTTACCCATCCATTTGCAAGTTAACTAAAAGGATTATTTGAATAGTCACTGTTGTTTTCTTAGCATATATACTTGAAGCACATTTGTAAATGAGGCAACAAGAGTTACGATGGCCTCTGAAAAATACGTATACTGACCATTGTGTGACATTAAATTATTTCTAAAGGGGAAAATACCTCTTCTTTGGTTGTCTAAAGCAGGGGTGCCCAAACTTTTTGGGCCTGACCACACCCCTGGAACACAGTGTGTTTGCGCATGCGCAGCACAGACCATACCTGTCAAGTTTTGGATTTGGAAATAAGGGAAATTTCCCAGCAAATAAGGGATACTTGGCAGCTATTCTTATCCTGTGCTGCCAACCAGTGGTGGCAATAGGGCATTGCAGTCTAATTAATAAGGGATGACGGCGGGAAAGAGGGTAAAATAAAGGGGTTTTCCCTGCCAATAAGGGATACTTGACAGCTATGGCACAGACACTTCTGCACATGTGTGGAAGTGTCCATTTTGTGTCCTCATTTGGCACTGGAAACAAAATGGCCTCTTTCACACATGCACAAAAGTGGTCATTTTATTTCCTAGTTTGGTGCAGATGCTTCTGTACATGCATGAAAGTAGCCATTTTGTTTCCTGCACCAAACCAGGATACAAAATGGCCACTTTCACGCATGCGCAGAAGCGTCCGTATTTACTTCCTGGTTTGGCGAGGGCATCAGGGGCCAGATGAAATGGCTTTGGGGGCTTGGGCCAGCCCCTGGGCCATCGTTTGGGCATGCCTGACCTAAAGGATATATTTACTCATGATAGACAAGTATGTACTGAGGGAGGGGTTTAGTAGCAGACAGACGTTTTGGTGAGACTGCTTGACATTCATGATTAGATAAATCTGTACATGTATATTTTGCTTCCTAAAATGAAGCAAAACACAAAGCTAGTTAAACATCTTGTGAGCATGGAACTGACACAGTTGTCCAGTGTAGGCCCAAAGGAAAAGTTTGCCTTATTGTTTAAAACAAAAAGCTCCAATCATGGGGAAAGAGCTCCGTTTCTTGATCTCAACCTGCTGACTTCTGCACTGACATCGCAGGAAGCTTTTGAGGAGTGCAAAAAAGCAGAGGCTGCAGATACTGTCTTCTGATTTTAATTAATGCCCAGGGGGCAAGAATGATAGAAGCCTGTGAACTATCTTCTGTAATATGTTTGTTCTGGACAGGAAGCTGGGAAAGGGAAAGTGCAAATTACAAAGCTCATTGTAGGGTAAATTTTTAAAAGAAAAATTAATTTATTCTGTAAGTAGGATCATGTCTCAGATAGTCTGGTATAAATAATTTGTATCTACAACAACAACAACAACAACAACAACAACAACAACAACAACAACATGATGATGATGATAATAAAGTTTAATTTATATACCACTTTTTCAGCCCAACAGGCAACTCAAAGCGGTTTTACATCCAATAGGTACACAATATAGTCCAAAAATACACAGCTAGTAAGGTATACAAAATAAAACAAAATACAGAGTTCAAAATACACAATAAAGCAGTATACAAAAAACAAAATAGATTAAATAATACACTTTACAAATTCAAATTACTACGGAGCATCAAACAGAGCAGCAAAGTCATTTCCCGGGCGGGAGGGGCCCAGAACATGGTAGGCGAGAGTTTCCAAGTGGCCACACATGGCTCAGACCATCTCCTCCTCCTCCTCTGGCGATGGCAGGGCACAAAGATGTGCGAGCAGGAGCGTCCTTTGGTCCCGAGCCGGCGGCCTTTTGTCCTTTCCCGGGGGGGGCAGCGGAACAAGGCAGGCAAGAGCCTCCAAGTGGCCCCACCTAGCTCGGACCATCTCCTCCTCCTCCTCCTCCTCTGGTGATGGCAAGGCCCAGAGGTGTGCGAGCGGAAGCATCAATAGGTCAATGTGGTTGAAAATACATTTATATATTTAATAAGGCAATCTGCTTAGTTTTATTTTGGAGGAATCTGTGGAATAATAATTTGCTCCCCCATTCCCCACAGAGCATGAAGGTTAATTTACCTTTAACGTGTTGTTGAGCAAATGAGTTTGTTTTACAGATTGATGGTTTTTCTTCTTTTGTGTCCAGATCAAATTTTAAACTGCCAAAATGAAGCCACCCTCTTGGCTTTCTCATTGGCCAAAATGAAATTGTTTTTGGTACATGTTTCTGCTAGTAATTGGCATACCAACAAATGAGCCGGATTCTATGTATCTCCACATTCACGCAGCATGTTGTTGTCTGCCAGCAGTCCCCACTTGAGCATCTTGGTCTTGCATTTAGACACTCTGACCCTCAGCCTATTCAGGTTGTGCAAGTGACATATCATCCTTTTGTTGGGGTCCGGAAGCTATCCATCCAGACCAGGCTTGTCAGATATCAAAACAGTAATCAATTGGACAAGGAAAGATCTCAATCACAGTGTTTTTATTTGGCCAATCAATGACACCGGGCAATACACTTCATTATGGAAGGCTTTTTATACATTCTCCCCCAGGTTTCTCTCTTACTCCTCCCTAGATTTTCTACCCTCCAGTCATTCTCTGTGTCATCTTCATGTGCTGGGATTCTTCCACTCTTCTTCTGCTCTCGCCCCCTGTCACATTCCAGAGGGCTAGAACAATGAACTGTTATATTTCTAAGAGTATTCATGTGGTTACAAGCAATACCAACATTACATACATACATACATACATACATACATACATACATACATACATACATACATACATACATACATACATACATACATACATACATACATGCATACATGCATGCATGCATGCATGCATACATACATACATACATACATACTGATTGATTGAACCCCATCACTTCAATGTTATTCCTTGTTCAGTGATCTCTTTCTTCCATCTTATAATTTGATTTTGCTCTTGTATATCCTCAAGACACTTGGGGTCTAGCCGGACATCCTGCTACGGTAATGGAGTAGACTGTACAGCCAGCGCCTCAACGCCGAATGTCAGGCAGCGGTTAACTAACCTGACTCTGTAAAGGGGCCACAACAATGGGTGGATAAGCCCCTTTAGGTGGGGTGATGGTCCCCTCAGTGGAAGAAATGCCACTGGAAACCATCATATTTGGCCAAAGGCAAAATGAGTAGAGGAGGAACTCTGATTCCCAATGGTCATGGAGGTGGAAGAGGCCATGCCAAATGGACTAGCTGTGAAAGTACAACTTTCCGAGGTGAAACTCGGAAAATTAGAATAGCGTGCAAATGTTCATTCAGTTCAGTAATGCAATTTAAAAGGTGAAACAAATATATGTGATAGACTCATTGCATGCAAAGCGAGGTAGTTCAAGCCTTACTTTGTTATAATATTGATGCTTATGGCTTACAGCTTATGAAAACCCAAAGCTATACAAATTGAATTAAATAAATAAATAAATAAATATAGACCTGATTTTTGTCAGATGAAAATTATCAAGCTCTTGATTTTCATAGGCAATAAACAAAAGCAGCATGACTGATAGATTGGGGCTGCTTATTTATTTATTTATTTATTATTTATATTTATAGGGTCGCAAAGGGTCGGAATCGACTGTGCGACTGAACAACACATTTATATTCAAATTTATATGCCGCCCAATCAGGTAAACCCGACTCTGGGCGGCTCACAACAAGTTAAAACACACATAAAACAATACAACCAATTAAAACCCAACATACCCACCCACCTACCCCATTCCTCTTAAAAACCCACATTTAAAAAACTGCCTTCATTGACAATTAAAAGAAATGGGGGCTTAATTTATAAGCCAACAGGCGGGGGCCTCTCTTCCATCTGGGCCCCACACCTGCCCCGCCAACCAGGTTTTTAGGTCTTTTCTGAAAGGTAGCAGCTCCATCTGCTCCCGCAGCTCTACAGGCAGGAGGTTCCACAAGGCCGGTGCGGACACGGAAAAGGCCCTCCTTCGTGTACCAGAGAGACGGGCCCCTCTGGCATATGGAACAATTAGAGGGCCCCTCCGATCTGCTCTGGTTGGATGGGAGGACACTCTTGGGACGATGCGATCTCTAAGGTATCCTGGCCCACTACCATGAATGGCTTTAAAGGTCAAAAGCAGCACCTTGAACTGCACCTGTTATTGTTATTTTGATGTTTACAGCAATATATCAATCTCTTTCACTTTGGTTTAAAGATTTAAGGTTTCACTACATTTAATGGTCTTTTTAAATCTTCCACCACATTTTAGTATGCCAAGATTATCAGTGTAGTACAGATGATGTAGTTCCAGTATTTTTAGCAACATGAAACGTGTGGAGCATGCCTTGGCTGCCGAGTTGGATGGGATGTTAAGTTCTATGATTTTTGCTCCCCTGTGCATTACAGTGTAATACTGTGGTCCACAACCTTCTGTGACAATGAGCCATAAGTCCATGGCAACTCTCTGTGAAGCATTGAGCAGGAAGGAAGAGAAATCACAAATCTCAATAAATGAGCAGATGTCACTGGTAAGGGAAGAGCACCCTTTGTATCTCCTCTGACAGACTTCTTTTCATTCCAGTTTAAAATATTCCACAGTTAATTCCTAAAATTAAATTACATACATGTACACACAGATGCCAAGGCAGAGCCTGGCACTAAATTAAGCTCCAAAAGTTTATGATGTTTATGCTTAATGAGAATATTTTTCTGCTAGAAAATTCTTGGCCATTACTTGAATTGAAGCACACTGTGGTCTTTGAAAGAAAGATAAAATGTTTTGTTTACTCAAAGTATGCTGATTAGCCATTAGTAATGTCTCAAATCATATGCCACGCCTCTCTCTCTGTGCTTGTCATGGAGAAGATCAAAGAGCAGGGGTTTTACACAACCCTTTTACACGTAGAAAATGGACTAAGCTTGTTTTCTGCTGCTCCAGAGAATAGGACCTGAACCATTTTATTTAAATTACTAGCTTAGTGCCCGACTTTGCCCGGGGATGGTTTGGTTGGTGGTGGCACAGCCCCTGGGGTTGCGTCGGTGCGTGCTGTGGGTGTGCTGGTGTTGCCTCGTGTTTTTGGCGCTCTGGTTCGTGTGGGGGTTATCAGGGCCCGCGCTTGCGCCCTTGCAGCATGGCGTGCATGGTCACATTCTGGCGTGAAGGGGAAACTTGCTCTGAGAACTTGCTTTATTTACTCTCTGATATGTTCGCACAGAATTAAACATTTTAAATGTTTGCACGTGGTGCTAACATATCATACTAAACAAATTGAAATGAAACCCCCTTAGCCTACTCCTGAGCCTGTCTCTATAGATACACACACAGATACACACACACACACACACACCCACACACCATCCCTCACGACACAGACTATCCCTCTCCCCCCACACACACACCATTCCTCTCCACGCACACTATCCCTTCACACACACACACACACACACACACACACACCAGCCCTTTCCACACACACTCCAGCCATCCCTCTGAACACACACACTACATGCACTATCTATCTACACACACACACATTATCCATCTCCACACACACTATCCCTCTCCAAACACTCCATTCATCCCTCTGAGCACGCATGCACACACGCACGCACACACACAAAGGCCAGCCACATCAGGCAGCTGAGCTCCATAGCACCTCCTTCTCCCTTCCCCTGCAGGCCCAGCCCAAGGGGACAGGGTTTGAGTCAGTGCATTCCGGAGGCCAATGGCCACTCTGGCCACGCCCCCTTTCCCAATTAGCTGTGTCATCGTCCCGCCTCTGCTGTGCTCATGACATCTCCTTTGGTTGGCTGTGGCGTGCCGCAGTGGCCTCTGGGAGTTGTAGTTTTTTGTTTTTTACAATTTGTGGGGCACAGGGCCCCCCATGGCATTTTGGCCCCCCGCTGTGACTGTCACCAGGACGCTAGGTAAGAGCGTGTGAAGTGTGGTCATGGATAGTAAAGGGGTATAGATTCGTATTCAGCACACACAAGGGGACATCTTTCTTTTATATACCGTATTTTCCGGCATATAAGACAACTGGGGGTATAAGACGACCCCCAACTTTTCCAGTTAAAATATAGACTACCCCTCTTCCAATGCACACCAAATAAAAATTAACCCACACTCAACCCGAAGACGCGCAGCCCTCCGAGTCGAATGTGCAGGTTCTGGTGGAGAGCCAATCCACGCTCACGTTCTCCTCCTCGAGGTACAGGAAGATGTGTGCAGCTTGCTTCCCCTTGCTTCATACTCCCCACACAGAGCAGGGACTCGGCCGCGGCACCCCCCACCATATGCGCCGGACATATGAAGCAAGGGGAAACAAGCTGCAGTTAAGTACCTGTCCTATAAGACGACCCCCGACTTTGGCACAGATTTTTCGGGGTTAAAAAGTAGTCTTATACGCCAGAAAATACAGTAGATAAGATATAGATAGATATAGATAGATTACAAGTAACAGGTTCCAAATAAACCAGGAGGTCTTAACCTTTTTAAGCCAGGGGCCAGGTCACGCTCCCTCAGACAGCTTCAGGGGCCGGACCACCATTTTGCCCTTCCTCCACCACATGGCACTTCCTGGTGTGGTGGAGGCAGTGGGGGGGGGTGTGTCACATGAAATGGTGCCATGGGCCACATTTGGCCCATGGGCCACAAGTTAAGAATCTCTGAACTAAACATTAGAAAGATCCTTTCAGCAGTGGAATGCA
The DNA here is from genome assembly GCA_035047305.1 of Bradypodion pumilum. NCBI lineage: Eukaryota > Metazoa > Chordata > Lepidosauria > Squamata > Chamaeleonidae > Bradypodion > Bradypodion pumilum. Next base: position 317,036,919 of record JAWDJD010000001.1, read on the forward strand.
CAGGCCTTGGAAGGTGATGTACTCTTCATTGAAAATTTTAAAGTAGAGATTGGATACCAATCTGTCAGGAATGCTTTACCTGTGGATTCCTATATTGGGAGGGGGTTGAATTAAAGAATCTTTGGGGTCCCTCTCAGCTACAGTTATGTTATTTGAAATAGATTGAGTTTTTTTACATTTTGCGAAATGTTTGTGAGATAAACAGGAGTCAACATATATTGAAATCAGGTTTCTGTTAATGCCTGTTCTTCTTGTGCTGTATCCAATTCTGAATATTGGCAATCATCATGGCAATCAGCCATGAAGATTTTCCTGAGACTATAATGCAGTGGCCTTCCATTTGCCTTCCGCATCGCAGCATGACACCTGCATCACTGATCCAGTTCCGTGAATCACTTTCTGGTCCTGAGCCCTTATGACACACAAAGTTCTCATCAGTCACAGGCCAGTATTGATGAAGCTGCTGCCCTTCATCAAGATGGATTCAAGTGGGATTTAATCCACTTGGGGACCATCACCCTTCCTTGTGGACTTCACCACCCAAGTCTTCAAGGTTGTCAGGTTAGTTAACAGCCACCTGATGATGGGCATTTAGCAGCTGGCAGTATTGTCTACTCTATTACCATAGTAGGGCAATCGGTAATAAAACTAAACTGGACTTCCTCTGTATTTCTTATAAATTGAGATTTTAATCTTAAAGACCACGGGGAACTCTGAAGGGGATAGTGGATGTTGTTGTATTCTCTGATGCTTAGAAGGCCCAAGAGCTTAAATGCTGGGAGCTCTAGCTCCTATATAGTACTGATGTTTCATTGCAATCATTATCATAGGAAGAATTGGGTTTTTAGATGTGGTGCAAGAGCATTGGTACAATAAGAGAAGAACTACCCCATTTTGTTCCCAACCAAGAAGTTCATTGAATTAGCCAAAATGAAAAGTCATTTAAGTCTTACTGCCAGATTGAAATGTCAAAAGAACTGAAGAGCAGTGTTCAAAACTGCATCCAACTATATCCTGCTTCACGGTAGACATGTTTAAATTTGTGGTTTTGGACTACAGCTCCCATAATTCACCAAGTTACCTGGGGAATTCTGGGAGTACAGTCTACAGAACAAATATACATGGCTGCACTTTACAGAAAGAGTTGTAATGGTTAGGAGAATTCATGCTTATCATGGGGAACACTGCTAACTTCTTTTTCTGTATGCTATAAGGGAGCCGAAGTTGTACACGTTGTTGTGCGTCAAGTCATTTCTGATTTATGGCAACCCTATGAATTAATACTCCTCAAAAGATCTTGTTATTAACAGTTTTACTCAGGTCTTGCTAACTAAAAGCTTCCTTTATTGAGTCAATCCATCTCGTAATAGGTCTTCCTCTCCCTCCATATGCGTTCACATTTTTTTTCAATGTACAGTCATAAATTTGGAAGTCAAAGCAATATGTGTGGCAGATAGGCTTTGACCTGGCCCTTACCTTTGGGGCTTTCCCATTCCTGGCGAGCGAGTTTTACCAGCCTGCCCTATGGAACTTCTCCAAAGACTCCCGACGAAGGCCTAAATGCCGTCCTGCATACCCTGTAGTAACCTGTAGTTTACCTGTATTAGCAGAGCCCAGCAAGTATTATGGAGAGTATTGTATTAGATGTGGTAGTGTGTGGTTTATGGCTTAACTCTTGTCTTACCCCCTCTCCCAAAGAACAGACATTGAAGTAAAAATGTTTATTGTTCTCGAAGCATATTGTAGAAATAACAGTTATTTCTTTGGTTCAGGATACAGAAGTACAGCATACAAAAATACTAATCAAAAAGGACAGTTGGGGAAATCCACACTCGGGCCTTCTCCCAGAAACAAAAGGAAAACCTAACTAATCTAGGTAATCATGTTGGGTAGGACTAAGGACTTTGGAGTAGCACCCAGAAATCCCCAACTTGAACTCCAACTAGAACTCTTCCTAACTCCCAAACCCATGTGCCTATAGGAAAGACATAAGCTTGGCCCTCCTAATTAGCATACAGCCAATTAGAGCCCAGGGTTTGTATAAACAACCACTGGTTCCCATAACAAATATCTGATGTTCCCAAGCTCTGGATGTTGATGTAAACTGACATTCCAGACCTGGGGAAGAAGACAAAACATAGGCCTGAAGCTTTGAGAAGCTTCTACAAGGCCCATCTGCTAGATAAGCGCAGCAGAAAATTATGGGGCCTTTGCAAAGAAGCAAAGCTACACTCTAGGACAGTTTAAAAACCAAAGAAACTCCATGTTGTATAACTTGTGACCCATTCCATCACATCATGTACATCTGGATAGTACAAAAATGCTGTCTTATTCCCACTGGGAAATGTAGAACAGGTATTTTGTAAAGTTAATGGCTCACATTTCCCATTCAAGATCAAACCATCCTCAAATACTCTGCATAATGACTGAGATGGCTTGCAGCAATCTGTTACCGTATTTTTGGACCATAAGACGTACTTTTTCTCTCCCAAAAGTGGGGAGAAAATGAGGGTGCTTCTTATAGTCCAAATGCTGGTCTTCGGCCAGCTGTGGCTGTTGTAAAAGGATATTTTACAAGAGCCGCAGCTGGCCGAAGACTAATACTGCTGCCTCTCAGCCATACCTGCCAACCATCCCGATTTGGCCGGGATTACCACGGAATTTGACTCCGATTGACGTCATAACCCGCCCCGCGCTGCCAAAACCCCGTAATTTGGCAGCGGGGAAAACGCTTTCCACGCATGCGTGGAAGGGTTCTACACAAGTGTAAAACCCTTCCACGCATGCGTGGAAAGCGACCTGCGCACAAGCGATCTGCGCAGGTCCCGTTTTTTCCGGAGCCATGGGTTGACAGGTATGCTCTCAGCTGTTCAGCTGTTGGGGCAGGGAGGAAAAACATATGAAAAACAAGTGGCCACTAGAGGGCGAAAATCGCAATTTCCCATTTAAATGCATTGGAAATAAATTTCTTGTATCAAAAGTTTTCTGTTTGTATGTTCCCAATGCATTTAAGTAGGAAACAAAATCTGTGCTTAAAAAGAAAGGGTTTCTCTTATCTTGATGCCTTTGTCTCTACTCCATGTGGACAAAATGGAGGGGGAAAACATGCTTCCTGGTTGAAAGGAGAGCAAGTGGCTAGGCTAGAGTATCACTTCCTTCTTCAGTGCAATTGGCCTGCCTGCCCATTTCCCCTGCAGCACCACCACTGGTTGGTGTTGCAAAATAGAGTATTAATTTTTTTTTGTTTTCCTGCTCTGAAAACTGGGTGCCTCTTATGTTCAGGTGAGTCTTATGGTCCAAAAAATACGGTATTCCTAAATTTAAAAAAACCTATTTCCCTCCCAGCTACTGTGGGATTTGCAACTAATTTTAGCAAAGACAGACACTCTGAAGGGGATGGAAGATGATATTGTAGTCCCTGCTATTCAGAAAGTCCAAAGATTTTGATGGTTCGAGTCCCGGCTACACCACATAATTGATGTTTCCCAGAATTAATGTATTTTGCAGTGACTTTTGTATTCTTGGGATATGTCTAAAGTATAGTAGCCTTAGTTAAGTCATGTTAACCTCTAGATACTGCACAGAGAGAGAGAGAGAGAGAGAGAGTTAATAAATCACACATGATTTCACACTTCCAGTTATATATAAGAATAGCAAGCTTATGCACTATCGTCATTTTGTATGTATCATTGCAAGTAAGGCTCTGTAGCTGGTTCTAGGGAGTCCAAAACTGAATCGGGTAGGCCTGGATCTGACTGGATGTGTTTGGTCCAATGTGATTCAGACTAATTCAGTTACCTAGTCATCAAATTCACAGGGTTTGGAGAATCAGCACCTGTAGCCCCCCAGATGTTTCTGCACTCTGTCTCCTGTTAGTCCAGTGAAGACTTGCCAGGGGCCAGGTGGGAACAGTAGGGGGTAAGACATTGGACCCCAAAATCAGAAGTCCACAGGGTTTCCATCTCTGTAATATTATTCTGAATTATTTTTTGCTCATATGAAAAGTCAGTGTTTGAGAGAAGATGTTCCTTTATCCTCATCCTTTACCTTCTGCACTGAATTTCTACTGGAAGGGATGAAATGATATTTTAGCTATATTTCCAGTTTAGTGTATGTACACATCTTTTTTACAGTGTCTTGCCAAAACCCTAGTTGCTATGTGTTCTTCTCGGAGCCTTAGTATTCTGCAGAGACAATGAAGAGCCATAATAGCTCATCGAAGTGCAATGTGCAGCCAGAATGTGCATTTGCGTTGCATCTAATGCATTGCCAGATCATTTTCAGTTTGCCACTCTGTCATGCTAATAGGTTTCACAGTGCTAATTTTTTCAGGGCATCTCTGTCCAATATACAGAAAAGTTATCTAACTATCCTTCATTAGAGCGCTAGTAGTCACACAAACACCATTCATAATTGTAGTCAGTCAGCACATTGATAGGGTGAAGGCTGGTGGTCTTGTAGGCAAATTACACAATAGGATGACTGAGCTTACATCTCTTCTGCCATTGAGAATTTCTGTAAAGAATGGCATTGGACAAATATATAGAACTGGTCAGCTTGTATCATCCTCTGAAACACTCAGGCTCCTTTGTTAATGGATGTTCTGGGACTTACATATCCCAATACAGTACTGTACTTACATAAATTAGGTACATTTGGCCTTAATGAGATTGGTGCCTTTCTCATGGTCAGGTGACTGCCATTTAATAGGTTGTCTTGACAACAGGGGTAAGGTTCTAATGATCAAACAACTATCAAAGTATTTAGCGAGTTGTCAGCTGAGATAAGTGAGAGAATATCCCAGATTGAAATCTGGAAGTAATCAGCCTGCCCTTCACTGTTTCAATATGAGCACAGTCCAGTAGATAACTGTAAGGGGAAGAATGCTGGATCACACCCTGTAGTCTTCTTTTTTGTCCCAATCAAACCCTGGACTGCCAAAATGAAGCCACTTTCTTCACTTTGCTTTTGCCCAAACTCAAGTCCTCATCAGTGGCAGCAATCAGCAGACCAATACATGAGCTGGATTCTGTATCTCTCCACATTCACACCATGTGATGTTGTCCACCAGCAGCCCCCACTTGAGCATCTTGGTCTTGCATTTAGGGACTCCAACCTTCAGCCTATTTAGGGTCCTCCAAGTAACATAGGGGAGAATTGAGATCCTCAGCTATATCCTCCTTTAATGTTCTTCCTTGTCCAGTGAGCTCCTTCCTCCATCTTCTAATTTGGTTTTGTTCTTGTGTAACTTCAGGAATGTTTGTTCTTGCCATAAAGCTCTTCCTGGATCTGAGCCAGCAGATAGATTTGAGGCTCAAATCCATTCAGAGGGTGTCGAGGATTGTTCTTTTGCTTCGTTCTCTCAACATCTGTTGCTACTTCTCTCCTGATTTTAGGTGGAGTGATAACAAGAAGAGGGTTGGTTCAAACCAAAGGAACACCCTATGTTAATAATTACCAATTTATATTTTTTGAAAAAAATATTAACGTCGGTGCAACTGGTGAGATTCACTTATGAAGAAAGAAAATGATTGAATATGGCTGGTTTATTAGCAAGAAATAGTTTTCAAAATTATGTCAATAAACCCTGTTATAGTAAAAGAATAATAATAATTGTGAACATAATTGGTTCTCTAACTCTTTCAAAAGAAGAGGGGAAAAGAAGAATATGCCAAAACATAAAGCAGAATATTTGCACAGAAAGCACACAACGTAAAAGGTTTGTGAATCCACACAGTGAGTGAACTAAGAAATAACGAAGTTGGCTGAAGAAGGGCAAAGGCAGATTCTTTAGTTTATAGCATCTTGCTAGAGAGGATTATATGATAACTTTTCAAGCCATTAGGCTGCTAACTATTGCAAGCTGACTGATGGCTTACTTGGAGCAAATTACATTAAATTGATTGCCTTTTGAATTACAGCCCATTCTGCAAACAGAAGAAACCTTCCATTTTGTGAGTGGAAACTCTGGAGGCAGAGTTAAAATTAAGTGTATCTGTAGGAAATCAAACTTCCCCTGCTCCCCCACAGTGCATCACCAAGAACCATGACTTTGATAAACTAAGAGTTCCATTGCATTTATCAGTAAATGGTGGATTTCCCATTTTGCTACTTGTGTTCATGTCTTGAATCTAGCTGGTAGTTCCAGCTTGAGTATACTTGTTAAATTAGTGGGAGGTGTTGGATCGGGGCCCGATGTGGGCCGGAAGGTCCCGGAGGAGACTGGTCAAGCAAGACACGTGAGGCAAGATGGAGCGAAGACCAGTGTTTAATGAAAACAAATCAGAGACTTTTATCCTTGCCTAATCTGGCTGCGTGCATACGTTGCGCGTAGCAGTACAGAGGAAGCCCTGAGTCTGCACATCATGTTTACACAAGTTAATTGGGGAAGTCTTCACCGGGGGAAGTCTCTTATCTAACTTAATTAACTACCAGGGACAAGCATTGTTCCTCGTTATCAGGGGCAAACAAGTGGCCAAAGTTGACTCTTAGACTTTAGGGCTTCTGCGGATGCAGGTTTACCCATTACATGCCTATCAAGTTAACCATCTGTGCTCTTTAGCCCTCTATTGTCCTAGCTGCCTGTCAGGCCAGCAATAGGTGAATCAAGCTATATCAAATATCCGCTCCCCAATTTCTGTCCCCTCGAAACCTTACAGCTCAAAGGAGTGATCTCCCAAACCGGGATTGACAGTGTGCCAATTGTGTGCGCGGATCCCAAAGGGAGGTATCTTAAGTGTTGACTCACCATTCAGTAGATGATTTAATAGATCTACCTACTGTAACTATAAGAAGCAATTTGATTTAGTCCCATGGTGACAGAGGGGGAGAAGAAAGCCAGAGGTCCACAGCCTGCTCTGAATGTCTTCCACACACATTGCTGTGAGAAAAATAGTTATCTCTATGGGTATAGTAATAAAAGTATTAAAACAGTTTAAAAACCACCCCGATTAAAAGCCCCCCAGAGAGAGGGTGTGTCTTCCCAACAGGCAGGGGTCACATTACCCTCAGGGCCTCATTTTCCCAGAGTTTAGGATATAGCTGGAGGCAGCTATAGAGGGATACATTAAATATCTCCCCAGTAATTATCTGAACAGTATAATGATAAAATAAGAATAAATGCTTATTTCATATTACAGAATTGTTCTGATGGCACTCCAATAAACTAAACAGAAATATATTATCTTATCCTTTTATATTCAAACGTCACTGTGTTAGAGATGTTTCATGTTTTGCAAAGGATATTATTTTTACATGTATTTTAATTCTGTAGTAAAAATGAAAGCCATGTTAGCTGTGTCTATGTTTAGTCTGTGAGCGGAAGGACTCAAGGTTTTGATTTTCGTGTGTCAAAAGTCATTTAAACATCAATTGCATATTACAGTAAAACCCCTACTTATGGGAAAAGTCAGTTCCATAGTCTTTCGTAACTCGAAACAAACCCATAGGGAAAAAATTTTTTAAAGTAACTTGAAGCAAACCTATAGGAAAAATGAATTTTTAATGTAAATTGAAGCAAACCCATAGGGAAATGAATTTTTACATAACTCAAAGCAAACCCATAGGAAAAAGAATCTTTATGTAACTCAAAGCAAACCCATAGGAAATCATGTAAATCGGGACATGGTTTTAGCATAAAAAACAGAGGCAAGCACTGAACCGTAGAGTGGATACGACTGGCTCACGAGCAAGGGAAATCTTTACCTTTACCTTAAGTCGAATTCTATGTAACTCAAGACATTTGTAAGTTGGGGTTTTACTGTAGTAGAGTATTTTCTGCATTTATTTCTATCCTGCCAAAAAGGCTACAGTGGTATACAACGTTTCTTACTCTTTCCATCTACTGAGAAAGTATTATTTCCCCAAAGGACATCTATAGCAGCATAATGAACAAATGTTGCTCATTATTACCATAGGGGACCGGGGGGGGGGGGCGGATACAGCTAGTGTGAGTAGTTTAGGGCATATCCTACTTTTAACTGCTTTTCTTCTGAAAAGGACTATAAAAACTTTTATATTTTTTCTCTGTGTTTTTTTTTAATCATCTGTGTTTAGCTTTTACTAATTTGCTAATGTTTACTATTGTATTGGCTGTAACCGTGAAAGCCTCTTTGAGAAGATTTTGACTTTTACAATGGTCTGAGAACATTGTGGATCACTTTTAGAAGTACATTTAGCCTGTCCATTAGTGTCTCCGAAATGCCCTAAATGGCATCTGAACAGGCAAGCTTTTGAGTCCTACAGGTTGGGCTTTACAGAGCTAAGGGGAGCAGAAGAAACAGAGAAGTCCCCCAGATGTTCAGCCCAGACTCTCTTGTTGGTGAATTCTGCCACCTTGTAAATTGGTCTTAAGGTAGCAGTTTTAAGTTTTCCCTTCACTTCTTGATAGTTGAAGAAGGGCTGCCAGTCACTCAGCATTCCCCTCCACCCTAGGTGTCTGATACAGGGTTTGCCATCTTTCTGAGTCCCTTTGTTCCTAGCCAAAGAGCCATGTGCTTCAATATAAGACAATGAATGTAAGGATAAAGGTTTTAAAGAATAGAACAGCAAATAAAATCTTATACTCTCCAGATAAAGATGTAGATTATACAGCATCAGCCAAATTGTTGACAAGTGAGACAGAAACCCCCCACAAGCATTTCTGTCATCCATGGTAATAAAAATACCATTAAGTAATGAAGCCTTGCTGCCCTTTTATTGCACCCAAAGTAATACTGGCCAGGACAGCTATCTCACTTTGCCTAATAGCAGAGTTGGCCCTGTGTTTGGCTTAAAATTTGTCAGGAGGAAATAGCTGCAAAATAAATACAGCCCTGTCTCATATGCAGAAAAAGACAATATAAACCAGACTACAGACAAGAAGCAAATCATGAGTAACCACACAAGAACTTTTATCCACATTCTTGGAAAAGCTTGTTTTCTCTCTTCCTCTGTCCTCCCCCTTCTATACCATTAATTAGCCAATTCTTTATATGCTTGGTCATCAAAGAAACTATATGGTGCAGCAACTGTTGGAAGAATGGACAGGCTAAATAATACAAAGTATGGAGAAATTCATTTCACAGAATGGTTCAGAATTGTCTCAGATAAGCTCTCTGTTTATTACAGAGCCTAGATTAAAGATTCTCAATCTTGGTTTACGGGCCGGATGCGGCCCGTGGCATCATTTCATGTGGCACCACCACCACACTTAGAGTTGCCATAATTCTCTCCCCAAAACCAGGACAGAAGTATACTTGACAAAAATGGGTGGGTTATCTACAAAAGAGCCTTTTTAAAAACAAACATAATAAAATGACAGCTATGAAACACTTTCACATTAAATATATCAGTACATAAATGAATTTATTTACAACAGTTAATTCTTACTGTAAGATGATCTGTTGTACTTCTGAGATGTCGCATCCTCAGTTCCAGGAAGCACACTGGTCACACTTATCGGGCGGTGGTGTGAAGCGAGGACGTTAAGATTTGTCTCCAGGTATATTCCAACTCCAATGTGGCAGGAAATCGCTCTTTTGATGGCGAGAGTTCAAATTTATTTTAATGGTGTTTTATAATATACAATCAGTAAGTTTTAAAAACCTGGGACTTTAACATGATTTTTATTGAACTGGCCAAGACAATTTTTCCAACCTTGAACCCGAGACAATCCCATTTTTCCAGGACATATGGCATCCCTAACTACACCAGGAAGTGTCATGTGGTGGAGGAAGGGCAAAATAGCTGTCCACCCCCCAAAGCTGTCTGAGGGAGCGTGACCTTGGCCCCGGCTTTAAAAGGTTGAGAACTTCTGGCCTAGACATTAAACATCCTTTGGGTAACAGTACCCTTCGTTTGTAAGCTTACTTGATAATGTTAGTCACTGCATTATATCCAACATGAGTAAGAGAAATTTTGCTGTCATGTTTCCACATTGTTGTTATTCAGTCGCACAGCCCAGTCTGACCCTTTGCGACCCCATGTACCACAGCACGCCAGGCTCCTCTGTCATCTGCCATTCTCCATAGTCTGCCCAGATCTACACCCACTGCATCAACGATGCTGTCTAGCTATCTCATCTCTGCTTTCCCCTTCTCCTTTTTCCTTTGATATTTCCTAGCATCATGGCCTTCTCCAGTGAGTCCTCTCTTCTCATTTGGTGGCTAAAATACTTGAGCTTCAGCTTTAGTATTTGTCCTTCCAAGGAGCACTCAGAGTTGATTTCCTTTAGGACTAACTGATTTTATCTCCTTGCAATCCAGGAGACTCTCAAAAGTCTTCTCCAGCACCACTTCTATTCTATTCAGCTTTCCTTATGTTCCAGTTTTCACAGTCATACATTACTACTGGGAAGACCATTGCAGACTTTTGCTGGCAGAGTGATGTCTCTACTTTTTATTATGGTGCCTAGGTTTGCCATAGCTTGCCTCCAAAGGAGTTAGCGTCTATTTCATGGCTGCAGTCACCATCTGTAGTGTTCTTATCTTTCCACATTACAGCTGGCTTAATTTACATGCTTTGAACCCCATCTCTCTATTGGGCATGTATTTATGGAGTGTGTTTACAAGAGAGTTGACAGGAAACTGCTATGGCAGTTGTATAGTGACTGCAGAAGTGTAGTTAGAACACGTCAAGGAATATCAGAATTATTTGCAGTAACATCTGGAGTAAGGCAGGGATGTGTACTATTGTCACTGTTATTCACCACCTATATAGACAGCATAAGCAAAAGAGCTAAGCCCTTGAATGGAAGCAATATCAATGAATTACTTTTTGCAGATGATCAGGCATTAATAGCAAGTACAGCTAAGGAACTACAACAACACATTACATCTATGAACCAATAATGTAAGATAAATAATATGAGAATCAATAAAGAGAAAATTGAGCTAATGGCAATTGGAAGGAAACAGCATACTCTAGATATCAAGCTAGCATGAAGAAGTATTAAACACGTAGCAGAGTTCACATACTGAGGAACAATTTTTACTGAAAATGGAAAAATGGAGGAAGAGATTAACATATGGTGCAGTAAGGCAAACCAAATATTGGGACAGTTAATTCCACTCTTAAACTCAAGGCAATACCAATCGACACAAAGAAACACTTCATACAAAGCATATTCATTCCCACTTTATGTTACCAGTGTCAAACATGGACACTTGCAACAAAACATAAACAAAAGTTGGTCACCATGGAAATGAGATGTCTAAGGAAGGCTGCTAGAGTGACTAGAAGAGATAAAATCAGGAATGAGGTTATAAGGGAAAGACTTGGAACAGAACCAATCTTGCACTACATACAGAGACTGTATGCCAATAAACGTTATCTACAGTACAGCGATACGTCTTACAACATCCAAACTTGGTTCCACAAGTTTGGACTTTATACGCATTTGGACTTTGTATGAGGCTTGCAAAATCCTAGCCGTGGTGCCTCATACAACGTCATTTCCATAGAGATACATTGTACTGTAACAGCACAGACTTCAGGGCAAAGTCAAGGAAACTGACAGAACTTTAAGAAATCATTGTCTAAAGGCTAAAAACTTTACAAAAACATGTCAAACAACCCTGATTGTCCAAGAACCTGAAAAATGCTGCAAAAATCCCAGGAATGTTTCTAAAAATGCTGACAAAAAAATTCAAAAAAAATCCAAAAAACCACTCCTAAACACTCTTTGCCTCATGCAAAACCCACAAGAGCAATGCATGCATGTGTCCTGCCTTTTATACTGCCCAGGCACAATGCAACCTGGGAAAACCCCAATGCCTCATACAACGTCACACGACTTTGTATGAGGCAACTTTTTTCAAGGAATTAGGCGATGTATGAATCCAATGTTGTATGAAGCGGACTTTGTATGAGGTATTACTGTATACCAGTACATACAGAGACAACAAATGAAGTGGTTTGCTCATTTGGAGAGAATGTCTTGGAATTCCATTACTTACAAGGCGTATGTGGAAAGGGGAGAAGAACAAAGACTACGAGGCAGACCCAGAGGAAGATGAAAAAATAACATCAAAGAAATATTACAAGAACACTAAAAAAAACCACTGGTAGAGGCCACTAGAAGTGCCAGAGCAAGAAACTTGTATCTCCCTTGACAGCTGATGGGGTAAAAGAGGAAGCGAAGAAGAAGGTTGATGGAGTGAGACCTGGGATGTAAATGGTCCAGAACTTTCTTGGAATGGAGGTGTGAGCACATTCCAAAATGGAAGCTACAAATCGTTCTCTATATATATAAAACCAATGTGTCCTGGCGTGAGTTGATTATACAAATCCACACCCCTGCACCGATCGCACTGAAACTCGGCACATACATACATTGGGCCGGAGAGACAGTCACTGCAGGAGTCACAAACTCCATGGGGAGGGGTATGCCTCCAAAATTGATCCACAAAGGAGACACACACACACCCCCAACCAGGAGAAAATGCAAGGGAAAAAAGCCAACTGGGGGGTTGTGATGTCATTGCCAGAGCTCAACAAATCCCTGGATGACCAGGTCTGGGGCTCCATGACATCACAGGGCTCCACCCCTTGGGCAAAGGGGATGCCACCACTGACAGGCAGAAAAGCAAGGGAGAAAAGCCAACCAGGGGTGATTGTGATGTCATCGCCGGGGCTCAACCAATACCGGCTGACCAGGTCTGGGGCTCCATGACATCATCATCATCATCATCATCATCATCATCATCATCATCATCATTATTGACTGGGTTGCTGTGGCAACTGGATGGGGTAATAATAATAATAATAACAACAACATGATGATGATGATGATGATGATGATGATGTCATGGAGCCCTAGAGCCGATCAGCCAGGGATTGGTTGAGCTCTGGCGATGACATCAAAAATGCCCCTGGTAGGCTTTTTTCCCTTGCTTTTTCTCCCCAAAAACAGACTGCAAAGGCCCCCACCAGCTGCCAGAAACAACCAGGGGAGGTGACTGAGCATGCGCAAAAATCCACGCATGCGCCTAACCCTCCCTGACATTCCTGGCTGTGGCACATGCGCGAAATTCCATGCATGCGCCAAAGCCACCCGGCATTCCAGGCGGCCATTATGGGAGTTGCTGCCCTAGCGACTACTGTCAGCAGGCAGGCAGTGTGGCCTGGCTCCTCCGCACTCCTGAAGTGTGCCTCAGGGAGGGAGAACCCACAGCTGGAGGGTGGGCAGAGGATGGGACCAGGCCACCACCTTCCGCAGGCCTCACGGCTGTGGAAGGCAGCGGCCCAGCCACGTCCTCTGCCCGGTCCCCCGAAATTGATCCTCCCTTCTACCTGAGGCAACCCTTGGGACGATGGGGGAGCCGGGCTGCGATGGCTGCCTGCCAACTGTAGTCGCTGAAGTGGCCACCGGCGGCCACTGGCCCTCAGTCTGGCTTGCCTGGTCACCAGGCTGTGATGTCTATGCTGCCTGGCACCGTATGGAGCAGCCCCCGGAACCACCTCTAGGCCTGTCCAGCGTTGGGGCCGGCTGCGGCAATGTGGCACACAGTGAAGCCTCAGCTGCCGCCACCGGCTCCCGCACCATCACGAGGGTGATGACAGTGGACAAAAAGGTAAGGCAGCAGGGGTGCAGGCCAGGGGGGAATGGGCCTGGGTCTCTCCTCGGCCTGGGTTGGGTCCCACCCAGGCAACACCAGGTACCCCTGCTAGTTGATCATAATTATCTGCTTGAAAGGTAGTTCAAAGCACAGCTGTGTATATTATTGTAAACTTTTTGCAGTTGGCCTTTTTTGAAATTATACCTTCTTTGGTACAGTATAGATTGAGGTCAGATGTTTGAGTGGTTGGTTGAGTGGATTTGACATAAATGGGTCTGTGAATGAGTGTTTGCGATAGGGTCACCTAAGCTCTTAATGCACTGTTTGGCTATAGGCTCACTAAGGAAAATTAGATTTGGATTGTAAACTCTCAGCCACCAGCTACAGTTAAATGAACTGGGTAGTTTAGGATTCTGCATAAGGCATGAAAAATGGGATTCTACCAATTTTATAATGGGGTTGCCATTTTCATTGTCCTAATGTTTCTAAGGCTGTTGAAATCTCCAGCTGGAAGTTTGTGTTTTGGCTTTCCACATTAGACAGTTTCTTAAAGCAGAAATGCATGTGTTCTCAGAAGCTAATTCCACTTAATTCTTTGGTATTACTTCCCGATGGAGAGAAATAGAAAGAACCTTTCCAAAGAGTGAAACGCATTTCAAGAACATTCAAACATTTGGAAGTGATAAACAACCAGCCAATCCTTCTAATCCAGAAGTATTGCACTGTGCTGCTTCAGTTGGCTGCAGAAGTCCAAGATGGTGGTTTTGATGATTAATTGATGGTATATAGATCAGTGTAATTATACACATAGCCAGTTCAACTACCAAGAAGAAAAGGACTTAAATCCATGAAAATATTGCAATTACTTTAAGGTGCCACAGTGTTTTTCTCTTTATTTTGATTGTTTCTTGTCTAATATACCTGCATGGACTAGCACAGTTCATTGAAAGGACTAGAAAATGTGGGTTTACGTAAATGGCAGTTCTTTTTTATTCGTGGGTCCTTTCAACAACTAGACATAGTTCTTCTGTGAGTTTTTCCCCACACATTTCCATTGGTGGCAAAGTGAAGGACAATGCAATGCTCCTGGATCAGAAGGATTGGCTGGCTTTTTGCTAGTTGCCAGGGGATACCCAAGCATTCTTGCAATACGTTTCACTCCTTCTATGTCCTCCAGTCTGAGAGTAATACCCAGACAATTCAGTGGAATTAGCTTCTGAGAATACATGCATAGTCAGCAATTTGCATAAATTATATTATCAATAATGACTTATGAAGCTCATAAGAAAGATATCATTAATCTTCCAATCAAGAGTTCTAAAACAAAACTCCCTTTATCATTGAGCATTGATGCCCAAGATAAAGGGAATTAGTGTGTTATAGTGGATAGAATGTTGTGTTAGGATTTAAGACACCTGGGATTAAACCCTTACCTAGCCAAGGAAACCCAGGAGGTAGGGGCTTGGGAACACTGTTAAGGTCAATGAAAAACATTATTTAGGGACTAGATAGGCTGGCAACACTGTTGAGGAGGAGGAGGAGGAGGAGGAGGAGTAGTAGTAATAATAATAATAATAATAATAATAATAATAATAATAATAATAATAATAATAATAATAATAATAATAATAATAATAATAATAATAATAATAATAATAATAATAATAATAATAATAATATCTCTGTCTTACTTTGTAACAAAATCTAGCTCAATGAGTTTCCACTACTCTGCATTTATGCAACTTTCCTCAAATTAAAGATCTGACAGGTTTTCATGAAAACCACAGTAATTTTCTTTAAGTATAGGAAAACAAAAATATAAGGGGTCTTTTTTCCTGCTCTAGGATGGATTTCTCCTATGGCAAAAAGTGAGACATTTTGTGAGCCTCTTTCTTTGGAGAAGATGGCAATTGGCCTGGCCAACCATGTTTTGCAGCAAATCCCTAGCCATTCATTTCAAGGGCAGCTGCTGTTGTCAACCTTCAAACCTTTCATTGCTGCAGGCAGAGTCTTGTTTAAAAGATGACAGTAACCACAGGGATGATGCCCAGGCACCAACAGAAGGAAGAGATTTTTGTTAGGATGTTTATTTCTTAGCATGACAAGTTTGATGTCACAGTGTGGAATACAGAAATAACATTCATGTTTCACTGATGTTTATATTTCATAGTCCCTATTCTGAAAGTACTGTAGCCCTGTGAAACAGTCAAAACCATAGAAGTGTTAGCACCTAAATACTCCATGCATACAACAGTGCTGTCACTGTAAAAAATATTATCACTCAGATATTCCCACGGAATTTAAATCAGTACTTCCAACCTTTGGCCATCTGAATGTTTTAGACTACAAATTTCAGGCAACAGCCAGACCGCTGGCAATGCTTACTGAGAGTTGGAGTCCAAAATATTTGGAGGGCCAAATGTTGACAGTTTTAGGCAGAAGGAAGCAAACCAATGTTTAATCACTTTTTGTAGTATCTTCACTATTCTGATTCACAACCGTCATGAAGGAAGAAGAGGCCATGGCAGATGGACTGGCTTTGAAGGCGCACCTTGTCCATATCCTCAAGGCTGTGGCAGTCCATTGCAGTCCCAGTGTTAAATCCTGCATGTCTCATTTCATACATGCTGCAGGAGATGACTCCGTGATCATAGTGTGTGGGTCACTTCATGGCAAACTGGGATCCACCTTAAACACCAGCGGCATTTTCCCTGACAATGATTTTCTGGAAAAAATGTGTACTTTGTTACGAGTAGCAGCCAACAATGATTATATCTATTAAATGGCTATTGTATCTGAGCCTGATATAACTGTAAGTAGATGGTAGTCAAGTACTGTACTGTATAGCATGTACATATTGCTATAGCAGGGCCACGGTGGCTTAGTGGTTAAGACACTGAGCTTGACAACCAGAAGGTTGGTAGTTCAGCAGTTTGAGACCTGATCACTGCATGACAGAGTGAACTCCTGTTGTCTATCCTAGCTCCTGCCAACTTAGCAGTTTGAAAGCAAGAAATTGTAAGTAGACAAATAGGTACTGCTTGGACGGGAAAGGTAAGAGCATTCCATGTGAACTGCAACTAGTCATGCCTGCTACATGGCCCTGGAAACGTCTGCAGACATAGAAAGTGCTGGCTCTTTGGCTGAAATTGAGATGAGTGCCGCCCCCTAGAGTTGGACACAACTGGCTTTTGACCAAGGGAGACCCTTATTGTTACAGCTGCCTGCATTCCACCGATACAACAACATTGTTTTAAAGTCAAGTATGATGTGTATGTCTATTCTTATCCTAATATCTATAATTAAATACTTGGGATACTAAAGCAATATAAAATACTTTAGTTATAAAGGGTAGTTCATCTATTTACATTTATACCTTGCCCTTTTGATGTGAGTTCAACAAAGCCTCATGTTTTTAATTGTTATAGCAACAATGCCTATGGCCTACGACATGTATGTGCTTCACAGTTTATGGGGTGGTTGAATTCCAGCAAAAACATGCATAGTTCTGCATCCTTAAGGGTGTTAAATGTCTTGAGGATTAACAATAGACTTCTATGCCATATTGAAATCCCATGAGGATAGCTTTTCATATCGTGGTGTAGCGGTGATGAGAAGAGGTGGCTAAATACCAGTCATTCTGCTCATGTTTGGTTTTAATATGTACAGCTGAAAGTAAAACACAGTCTCAATTGTTGTTGAGTATTTTAGTGCATCACCAGCATGCAGTGACCATAGGGACAATCTAGACCCGTGATGGTGAACCTTGGCACTCCAGATGTTCTTGGACTTCAATTCCCAGAAGCCCCCATGAATCACCACGGATGGGTTTACTGTGATTAATCCGGCCCACGCCGCCCTCATCGCTCCTGGAAGTGGAAGTAAAACGCGCCCATCCAGGAGCGACGAGGGCGGCATGGGCCAGATGAATCGCAGTAAACCCATTCGTGTGGATTCATGGTGGCTTTGGGAATAGACTAGACTAGACTAACCTAAAGAAAGTTATTAATACTGTTTTCTCCCTAACTAACCAATAGGAAAGTTTCTCTCTTCCTGTCTTTAGAGGACAGCTTACTATTTTGCACATAGTAAAGGTCTGTTGTTCAGGCCTCTCTCTCTTATTTTTTTCTCTTTTGAAGGGAAAACATGTATATTTTAGCTCACCATTTTGGGGACCACATGGCATGCCTAAAAGAACTAAATGACTCTAACTTTAACTTTATTTCTGAAACTATTCTTATCAAGAATCCAGAGCACGTTTATTTCTCTGACCTAACTTGTCAGTAAACTATACTTTTGTTCTAAATATTTAGTGAAGTGTATTTAATGCTGTGCTAAATAGGGAGTAAAGACTTAGAGAACTTGCATTTCAAAATTAAGATTGCCTAAAACGGCCCCACTTTACTGCTGCTGGGTAAAACTTAACAGTTTTCAGGATGCTGACAAGCCTTTTCAAAAAGTAGATAGGCCATTACTGAATTTGGCTAGTCTCATTTTTTATTCAACTGGAAACAAACATACACATTCCTAACCTGGATCCCGCTCTGTTCAGATTGGTTGTTCATCCATTTTACTTCTTTTATGTAGAAAAGAAAACATGGTGAGACTTAGGTATCATGTATGTATAGTTATATTCCCCATACAAAAGCTACAATAAGTTTCATTATTTTGATCAGTAATTGTGTGTCCAGACAAAACAGTACAAAAAGTAGAGTTTAATGTCCATCATTGTTTTATGCAGAAATGGCTCGCTCATATTAAATGTATATATTTCAATATAACATCAAACCTAACAGATACACTTGTATCAGCTTTTTGAAAAGAAAATGATATTTTAGTTGTGTATATATAAGGCTTTGATTGTTTTCTGAGGTCTTTTTCAGTTATCTGCATGATCTACTACAGAGAATATTTAGCTGATACAGTTCTCATATACCACTGTAGGCAAACCTATGGCACATGTGCCAGAGAAACACCAGTGATGGGTGTGTAGGCACACACACTACCTTCCCATGGGCTGCCTCCTTCTGGGGCACTCAGTCTCTAAAAGGTTTGCCATCCGTGACATATACTGTAGCAGACTTACATCAAGATACCCATGTACAGAAGAAATCTGAACATTGCTTCAGTGGTGTGCTCTTCCCGGTCCGCCCCGGTACACACGTACCAGTAGCAAAATGTCCAGAAGGCCACGCCCATCTGCCCACAGGTCACCTGGCTACCACTGAAAACCTCTCAGCTGGCTTGGGTTTGTGTACAGAGATCTACCTCACGCATGCGTGCAGAGATCTGCCTCAGTGCATGCATGAGAGCATGGGGAGTCCCCTCCCTGTGCTCTCATGCATGCATGGCTGGGGTTTTTGGGGGGCCGTGCCGTGCTCCCTGGCACCCTCCACCGAAACCCCCTTGGCCGGCTTGGGTTTGGCCGGCTTGGGTTTCGGCTCCAACCTGTTGGCTCATCCCCAGTTAGTACTTAGTTAATATCCCTCCCTTTGTGTTGTTGTATTCCCCCCGCCCCCCATTCCCTTTTATTTCTTTTTATTCTTTTAATTGGGGTGGGCGGGTAGTAGAGCGATGAAGTGAGTGGGCGATTTGGGATTTTAAATCTGTTTTTATACATTTTTAACTGTTGTACACCGCCCTGAGTCGGGTTGTCCTGATTGGGTGGCATATAAATTTAAAATTTAAATTAAATGTGCATGGAGATTTGCCTCAGTGTCTGCGTGAGAGCACGAGGAGATCCCTCTCCATGCTCTCATGCATGCACAGCTGCAGATCTCCTCATTCAGACGCTGAGGCAGATCTCCGCACACACTGCACAAACCCAAGCTGGCCGGGGTTTTTTTTGTGGTGGGCGCCTGTGAGCCCAGGGCCGAAACCCCCCCAGTAGGCTTGGGTTTGTGCAGCGCATGCTGAGATCTGCCTCAGCGTGTACGCAGGATATCTGCAGCCATGCATGCGTGAGCCTTACCCAGCCGCCGCTGGTAGTGCTGGCGCTGGCAATTGTCCATCTCCTGCTGCCACGGTCACATGCCACCACCACTGCCACCACCCCCACGGCCGTGGCCTCTGCCACTGTTCCTGCTGTTCCTTCCTTCCTTCGCTAGCCCCACCGTCGCCAAAGCATGTTCAGCCGCCAAGCGCATTGATAGGAAGTGCGACGGCCTGAACAGACCGGGAAGGGGAGCGGAAGCAGAAGAGGGCACTTTATGGCAGTCCTTCGTCTTTGCACGTGGGTAGGGAGAGGAGCAGACCCCATGAAGCACCCCAGTAAGTGCTACAGGGAGGGAGGAAAAATCACGGGGGGTGTCTTTGAGGATCCCAGGAGTTGAGGTGGGTTGGGTAAGTTTTAATGTATTTTAATGTGCTTAATTTGTAATTTATTTAATGCTGTATTTTAATGTGAGCTTTTTTATGCTGTACTGTATTTTAATGTGAGCTTTTGTGGATCGAGTCCACTTCGTTAGACAATTAGTTAGCATTTGCACTTTGATGCTCTAATTTTCATTTAAAGAGTAACTGCTACAGTTATTCTTTAAAGGAAAATTAGAGCATCAAATTGTAATAGCTAACTAATGGTCTGACGAAGTGGACTTGATCCACAAAAGCTCATATTAAAATACAGCAGTTTAACCACGCCCACCCAGTCACCTGGCCAAGCCTGCAGAGTTGGCTACGGCCACAGTATGGTAATAATTTTTTGGGAGCACATCACTGCATTGCTCCATTCTTTTTATGTGGTATTCATAGCTACTATAATTACACCAGTGTTTGTTACATTAAACACATAAAGGTGTGAGAAAGTGAGGTGTCTTTTCAAACAGATGGTGTATGTATAGGGTGGAAAATCGCACACATTCATAGTTCTCTGCAACCTTCTTTGAAATACATCTCTCTCTTTCACAAACGCCACTTTTAACACAGCAGATGCTCATGACAGATATTATTAGGAATAGAGTCAAATGCCATATACTTTATATACATATAATGTATACCCCTTTTTTTCCATGTGAAGTGTGTGTGTCAAGCAAGCTTCATTCTAGTCCTCTGAAGTCCTCTAGTGTAAATAAAGCATCTGCTTTTCAGTAGAACATAATGTGGATTATGTTGCCTTTTTATTACAGAATTTAGAAAGCGGCTGTGAATAAATTTTTCACAGATGCCTCTGACATCTGGGTTTCTACCCAGGCAACCATTTATTTTTGACAAGCAGAAATCAAGGAGAAAACCTGCTGCACGACCAGATTTGTGGTTTAGATCCTTGCCCGGAACTGTATATATTCTTCAAAATAAAATTGATTGTTCTGTAACCAATGTGTGTCAGATAGTTAGGCCAATGTCTAAAATGGAGAGCGTTCATGTTGATATTTAAATTCTTCCTAAACTAAAAACTACTGTACATACTGTACAGTGGTACCTCGAGTTACGAATTTAATGTGTTCCCCGGGACGTTTTGGATTATGAAAATTTCATAACCCAAAATATTGTTTCCCATAAGAATGCATTGAAAATTGTTCCGGAAAAATTTGTAAAGTGAAACACGGTTTCCCACAGGAATGCATTGAAAACCAATTAATTCATTCCAAAAAATATTCATAACTTGAGGCATTATTTTCAATGGATTTTCATTCATATTGCAAAAATTTCATAACATGAGGCATTCATAACTCAAGGTACTACTGTATAATCAAACCAAAGTGTTTACATAAAGGGTTTGTAGGGGACCCAATACAATTCTTTCCATTTTCATGCATAGATGATCACTTCCTTCTGCAGGCAGAGCTGATGCCTGAGATATTACAAGACTTCAGAATTTGTCTCCATCTGCACAGTCCAGTATTGAAAAATTCACTGCATAAATACATAGAAATAATGACCCAGGAACAGGGAAGGAGTACAGTGACAGCAAAAGCAATTACACTTATATTCTGTCCCATAGTATTTAGTGCACTCTCTGGGTGAATAACAAGATAATTAACATTTTGCCCCCAACATGCTGGGTACTCATTTTACTAACCTCAGAAGGATGGAAGGCTTAGTCAACCTTGATCCCCTTCAGGATTGAACTCACAATGTTTTGGCTGTAGCACGGCAGTTTAACCACTGCGCCACAAGGGCTCAGAGATAAAGAATCTACTAACACTTGTTTGTGTGCTTTGTATTGGAGCATTTGGATGACACTTGAGGTAAGAAAATGATGGACCCTAGTAGGGATTTGTTCCAGTGGAGGTGTTCGCAGTCTACAGCCCATGGGCCAGACCCAGACCATGATGCCATTTCATGAGGCCCACTGCCCTCGCTCCCACCACTGCCACCAAAAGTGGTGGGAGTGGAGAAAACAGCCAAAAATGTGCCACTGTCGCTCCACTGCCACTGTCAGAAGCATCAGAAACAGTGAAAACAGCCAAAAATGCACTGTAAATGCACCTGTGGCTGTCATTTTACGGGAGCATTTATAGCGGGGGGAACCACGTGTCTGAGAGGGTGTGGTCCGACCCACAGCACAAAAACGTTTAGAACCCCTGTTCTAGTGTAATGGAATATCTTTCTTGGACTTCAGGGAAATGCTGCATACACCATCTGCTCTCTTCTGGATAATGACAGGGAAATTTCTGCATGCTGAAAGTCTCTTTAAGGGGACATGTTTATTAGAGTCACCATGCTGGTTAAGGAGGAGCAATCACAGCGAGGAGAACAAACAAGTCAATCTTAGAAGAAATCAACCCTGACTGCTCCTTAGAAGGTCAAATAGTAAAGATGAAGCTAAAATACTTTGGTCATCAAATGGGAAGAGAGGATTCACTTGAAAAAGCCTTAATGCTGGGTAACGTGGAGGGCAGAAGAAGAAGGGGGCAACCAAAGATTAGATGGCTAGATGGTATCGTTGATGCAATGGGCACAGAGCTGGGCGGGTTGAGGAGGATGGTGGAGAACAGAGGTGCCTGGAGGACAATGGTCCATGGTGTCGCAAAGGGTCGGAATTGACTGTGCGACTGAACAACAACAACATATATTGCTGCAAGTTTTGTATATGCATAGTCCATCTTGCAGAAGCCACATTTTGCTGCTTTAAATTATTGATGACAAGTATCCTTCAATGAAATTGTTGTTGAATAAAATATATTGTGGCCTTCTTGTGAGACTGAGTAAGAGAACCAGGCATTCTCATTCTTTCTCTCACTCCTTCCCTCTTTCTAGCAGATTTATGTATTTATATTTTCGGGCAGCATGAGGACAACATCATAAATCATCCCTCAAAGCATGGATACAAGTCTTTGTAGGTCATTTAAAAAGATTTAAAATGAACATGGCTGGGATCCAAAGATTTGTTTGTGTAGGGTAATTGTTTAATGCTTCTTGGGGAACAGCTTGTGCCAGAAGCTTATATGAGAAAAACAGTGCTTGATCATAGTTATTCTTACATGCATATATAATATGCCAGGCAATATAAATTTGAACTAATAAATAAATAATTGACCATGGCAAAGTGATAAAAAGTAGCATGTTACTCCTAGACTCACATATGGTTTAGTTTCTTCAGGTGTGCATATATGTGAAGAACCATTTCAAGAGCTACTTTCTTCCTTATCTAGATCTCTGAATGCCAGTCTATCATATTTTCTCTCAATATTGCCTTTAATGTTGTTGCTATTCCTGTAGAAGACAAATAGTTGAGATCTTCTTGTACCAAGTTGTGCCTGCAAAATCTGAAGAACTCATCAGCTATGAGATTTTATCAGTCATTAAAAGTTTTCTAGTCCAGCCCTCACCAGGTCCTGAGGCATTCTCAAGGTCCCTTTTAAGCTAGGTTTAAAAGATATGCACTTATTATTGGCGGCTGTGCATCTGGAAATGTGGAAGTTGGAGTTCATTTCAGCTCAGAGGGTATTACTTGGGCACCCTTGAATAAAGCCGCAGAAGAGAAACATTTAGTCAGAAATCTGGTGGTTCCCCTCTGGCGGTATCTGCTTAAAAATTTGAAAAATAATTGCTTGCAGACTGTAACAGTATTTGCAAATATAAAAGGTCACATAACTACTTCAAAAAATAAATGGTGCATACTAAATAATAAGATGAAAGGTTTTTTATAAAGATTTCTCCCCTTGTGGAGGAGAATTTATGTCCAAGATTTCAAGGGAAATGCTTTCTGATGACTTCAGAAAGCCAGATGCACTTTTTTTCCATTTGAAGGAGACACAAAACAAAAGGAAACAATTATGTTTCTTCCATTGTTCTCCTATATCTGTGGTGGCGAACCTATGGCACGCATGCCAGAAGTGGCACTCAGAGCCCTCTCTGTGGGCACCGGTGCGGTCACCCCAGCACAGAGTTCTCCCCACCTCTGCCCAGCAGCCCAATGGGATCGTTTCCTCCCTCCCCTGTTGCTGTGTTGGCACTTTGCAATAAATAAGTGGGTTTTGAGTTGCAGTTTCGGCACTCGGTCTGTAAAAGGTTCACCATCACTGTCCTATATAATATGAACAATCTTCCTTTTCTCAAGTTAAAATATTTGAAATGGTAGCCATGTTAGTTTGTACAAGCATTTCAAAGAGTATCTAGGACAAAACAAAGATTAAAAAACATTGACATACAGTAGTTAGTCTTTAAAGTGCAATAAAGTGGACTTTATACACAAAAGATAACGTTAAAATGTAGTTAGTCTTTAAGGTGTCACAACATTTTTTGTCTTTTTGATTTTGCTTTGTTTACTCTCTAATATGCAAGTAAAAATAGTTCTAGATAGAAAGAGTCCTGTGGCAAATTGTTTGTGAGGAGCAAGCATCTGCCCACCAATCCTCCTTGCCTCTGTCTCCACATCTGCCTACTCAATTCCATTGGGTGAATCCTGCACAACATTAGCAGCACAGTGGGCACGAATTCACTTTCACCTGACATTAAAAGGACAAGACAAAAGTTCTATAGAAAAAAAGACAGTGATTCTGTTGTCCTGCTGTCCCTGCTGCTGATTTGAACAAGAAAACACAGACAATTCCAGATACTGTCCTGTTTTTCAAATTGTTATGAGGCTGAAAATGCAGGATAAATAAGCCACTTAGTAAAGATTATCTCACTCCAAAACCATAATGTATAGGATTCAGCTGTAGCAAAGGGCTGCATACTAGCTTCACAAGTCTGCAAAATTAGACCTGGGCGAAAGATAGAAATAGCCTTCTTTCAGTCCCTGTTATGTTGTTTCAGCTTGCACAAAATATGTTCTAAAGGTTGCTGCAAAGAGCTTTGATATCTCCATAATACCAAGGG
The DNA here is from genome assembly GCA_035047305.1 of Bradypodion pumilum. Taxonomy (NCBI): domain Eukaryota; kingdom Metazoa; phylum Chordata; class Lepidosauria; order Squamata; family Chamaeleonidae; genus Bradypodion; species Bradypodion pumilum. Next base: position 317,061,719 of record JAWDJD010000001.1, read on the forward strand.
AACTACACTAAAACCCCTACTTACAAAAAAAAAAAGTCCGTTCCGTAGGCTTTTGCTTAAAACATTTTTTATGTACCTTGAAGCAAACCCATAGTAAAAATGAAATTTTTATCTAAATTGAAGCAAACCCATAGGGAAATGAATTTTTATGTAACCTGAAGCATACCCATAGGGAAAAGAATCTTTATGTAACTCGAACCAAACCCATAGGAAATTATGTAAATCGGGACATGGCTTTAGCACAAAATCATTATGTAAGTCGAATTTTATGTAACTTGAAGCATATGTAAGTCAGGGTTTTCACTCTACTCATCTTCTCCTGCATAGTAGGATTTTCTGCAAGACAGTCTTCTGTTGCATATTTAAGAGCTAAAACTGCTGCCTTTCACTAAATCTAGCCATGTGTCAGCCAACTCGCAACACATGAGAATGCAAAGTTATGACTGGTAGCTTTAGAGAACAATGAACCCCCTTTTTCAGAACTTCAGTTTGCCTAAAACTATGATAGATTCCATCAGAGGGTTTAAGCCTGAGTGAGACAAGCTAGGCCAGTGGTGGCGAACCTATGGCACTTCTGCCAGAAAGGGCACGCCCAACCCTCTCTGTTGGGCTGCATGCCGTTGTTTCCTCCCTTCCCCCCAGTACAGAGTTCACCCTGCCCCTCTGCCTAGCAGCCCAATGGGAGCGCTTCCTCCCTCCCCCATCACAGAGTTCACCCCACCCCTCTGTCTAGCAGCCCAATGGGAGCGCTTCTCCAGTCCTCCCAGCACAGAGGTCACCCCACCCACTGTTCGGGCACTCAGTCTCTAAAAGGTTGGCTATCCACTAAGCTAGGCAAAAGAGCCCCAAATAAATCAACCTGGTTTCATCTCTCATTTTAGAACCAAGCAGGAAGAACTTTGAAAAATACCAAGAAAACAAAATTAACTACCTAAGATTTTAATTGGGGGGATATAAACCCTTAGCATCATTAACCAAAACAACTTTTGAGGGGACTCAACCTGGGACTGTGCATTGTTTAACCTTGATTCATGACCAGCTGTTGAAAACAAAGAAAGATTCCACAGTCCTGGTTATCTGTTTCTTAGCAACAGATTTTCAGTGGCTGAAATACAGTTTTAGCACCGGGAGAAGAGGTTGAAAAGGAAAGTAGAGTGGGAAGCAAAGACTGAGAGAACTATAGAAGATTAACCCGATCAAAGGAGTAAGAAGAATTTTTACTCCATGGAACTTGGAGGTAACTTTATAAGGTACTTCCTGGTAGGAAGAATCAATGGGCTCAAACTAATATTTATGAATACAATAAAAGTATATAAACGAATACAATATAAATTTAAAATATTATATATTCAGTGAGGGAAATATATTGTCAGAGAAGGGTTTATTAAATGATAATGGACTTATCAGTGGCTTTCAAAAAAAATTAGGCCTTATGTACCTTAACACAGGTACATTGGATTTATAGCCCAAAGAAAGTATGTTTATGGGAAATTGATCACATTATTTCAGAGGGTATTTATTCAATAAATGTTTACTTGTTTCAACCATAGTAAGAGACTTGCAGATGAGTTAAGTGATGGTGGTTAATAGGTACAAGTGTAGCAAAAACCTTTAAAACACAGCAGTGCATTTATTACCGGTTGAGATCCTGGATCGCCATTTTCTTAGGTTTGGCCTTCTGTATTTGCCATCACTCATTTGTAGTGTGTATCAAGAGAATCACACCGGAGCCACCTGCTGCAAGGTAAACATTATGAGGGGAACAAGTCAACATTTTCCCTTCTCTGCAGAGCCCTTGATTAGATCTGCTTTGTGTGATTTAATGCATGACCTGTGAGAAAGGAAAGGGACGGCTGCTAACTGGAGTGAGCTGTGTGTGCAGGCTGTACCCGATCAGCTGGGAAGAACATTCCTTGGTGATCACTTGCTCTAATTGCACCCTTGGAGCAAGAAGAGTCCCTAAGACATTCTCTGGCATGGTTGTGCGCGTGTCACACCAACATCTTCAGCAACTTGAGGGCAGGAGAAGGGGGATACTGTACGATCTGCTTCAATTTCTATCTCTGTAATGTAAGTAACAGCAGCCAGACAAAACACAACAGGGATCATTTGTGTCTCTTTTTCCTACCTGTTTCCTGATCCATTGTGGCCCTTTGAATTATTTTCCTAGTAGAGGGCCCTTATAAACCTAAACCATCAGTTGTATCTTAGCCCTGTCAGAAACGTGTTTGTGAAACTGGTAGCATTTACATGTTTACTAAGTACCCTGCAGATCAGTTTAGGCTAATTTGGAGCTCCTGCTGTGGTTTTTTAGGGATGGTGTTGCAGGTGTGAAATAATGCTTTGGCCCTGCTCTAGCTTTTTTTTTTTTACAAATTCCAGTAGCTCTAAATGTACCGGTTATTTTTTTTTTTGTCAAGGAGAAGGAATCCTAGCTGTGTTATAGGAGTAAATGCAGTATTGAAGAGTATATACTGTTTTCTCCCACTCATAGCTTCTATGTAATTCCCCCACTTTATATCTCGTATAATTTTTGTTGTTGTTGTTGTTGTTCAGTTGCACAGTCAATTCCGACTCTTTGCGACCCCATGGACCATTGCTCTCCAGGCACCCCTGTCCTCCACCATCCTCCTTAGTCCACACAGCCCCGTGCCCATTGTGTCTACAATACCATCTAGCCATCTCATCTTTGGCCGTCCCCTTCTTCTTTTGCCCTCCACCTTCCCCAGCATCAAGGCCTTCTCAAGTGAATCCTCTTTTCTCATTTGATGTCCAAAATACTTGAACTTCATCTTTGTTATTTGTCCGTTTAAGGAGTACTCAGGGCTAATCTCTTCTAATATTGACCTATTTGTTCTCCTCGCTGTCCAGGGGATTCTCAAAACTCTCCTCCAGCACCACATCTCAAAGGCATCTATTTTTCTTCGCTCAGTCTCTCTAATGGTCCAGCTCTCACAGCCATACATTACCACCGGAAATACCATTGCTTTGACTATGCGGACCTTTGTTTGCAGTGAGATGTCTCTACTTTTCACTATGTTCCCCAGGTTTTTCATAGCTTGTCTCCCAAGAACCAGACACCTTTTTATTTCATGGCTGCAATCTCCATCTGCAGAGATCTTTGATCCTAAGAAAGTAAAATCTGTCACTGCTTTTACTTCTTCCCCATCTATTTTCCAAGGACTGATATGGCCTGTTGCCATTACCTTGGTTTATCTCGTATAATGGGACGATGCAAATATTCAACCATACTTCATGCAGAATCATGATACAATTGTCCCAATATGTTCTGAGCATCAGCACCAAAATATAGCAGTTATTCTTTAAGGTGTCACAACATTTTTGTCTTTTTGTTTCATTTCATTTCAGTTTGTTTTGTTTTGTTTCTTGTTTGATAAGACCATCGGTGTGTCATTAGTTTGCATTTGGCATCTTGACATACAGAAAATCTGCTGACATCTGGAAGATTTGCTATAGACATCTGCCCAGCAACTATCAGGACTGGTTTTTAGAACATGATCTCCAACCTTTACAGGTCTTTAAACATATCATATTTGGGACTTCAAAAAAGTGCCCAGGGCACCACCATAAATTGGCTATGGAATTTGGGGCTATATTTCCTCTATAGGGAATTAAAGAACTAAAGGTATTGCTGCAAACATGGAGTCCTTCAGTTCTCATGCTCTAATGAAAAGTACTGTGAGATTATTCTGAGAATTTGGATGAGTCAGGAGTCATCGATCAGAAACTAGCTGACAGGAACTTCCAGACAGGGCAAGTACTACTGTACCAAAGCTACAGTGAGCTATGGACATTTTTATGCAAGTGGATTTTCCGCTTAGAAGGAGAAGAATAGCCCGGGTATATGGAAAATTACATTCTGCGTATGATAGAAGGATTACAGTAGCCTGATGGATAGATCAGAAACACCAGTTGACAACAGAAGAGGGAAAGCAGTTAAAAGTGTGAGGTAGCCAGCCAGCTATTTCGAATCCTGCTGCTGGCAATGCTTTGTCTATGATTCTTCATGCTTTCTTTGGCCTTTGTGATTATGCAAGTGAGCAGAAAGAGATTTCCAGTAGAATTTCAAGAAGTCAAGATGAAAACAAGACTACAGTAAGAAGTTAGTTTTGCCAAGAAACATCTGGCTGTGGAGCCAGAGATTGGGAGTTCAAATCCCCCCCCCCAATCCACCCCAAGAGAAGAGCCAGCCTGTGTAGTCATAGGCAAACCGCATAGTCCCAGGATGCCCCCTGAAGAAGGGAATGGTAAACCACTTCTGTATATTGTCTACCTAGAAAACCTTGGAAGGGCTTGTCATAAAGTCAAGAATTGACTTGATGACACACAATTGTTGTTATTATTAATTAGAAACAATAATAAATACTCATCTTGCAGGGATACATCTGTTCAAGATGGTTCCTATTGTTACGTATTATGGCATGAAAGCAAACTGAAGATGGTTTTACATAAGCTTTTCATGTGCAAAAGGGACTTTCACATAGGGAAAAACCCTAATGTTCTAATATGTATTGTTATGTGCCAGAAATGTTGGTTTTTTTTTTTACTGTAGGTGAGCACATGCATAAAATGTGGCAGTCCCTTACAGTTTCCTAGTACAAGTACACCACATTAGATGTATATGAGCAGCAAAGAGGGAGGCACATGGCTTCTAAGGAATTCTGCACCAGAATTCATGAAATGGGTAAATTCTTTTCCGATACTGTTCAAACAGATATTTAATGATTATAATGCCTCCTCTCTTTATAATGTCTTAGATGAAATCCAGTAATAAATCACACCTGGAGCAGTTCCACTGAATCAGTGGGGATTGGGTAAGTCAATTTATCTATAAACTCCATTGATTAAATGGGTCTATTCTAGTTATGACCTACTATTAGATTTTGGTCAGTATGTAGAGTGGGGTTGGGAAAGAAACTGTTAATTTTCTTTCATATAGTGAGCCCTGACACTTTCATAAGCTTAAAGTTGCATGAAATGTCTATCTCATAAGGACGGGCAAAGGAAAGCCCTTATCACATTTTGCTTGTGGTCAGTCAATTAGGCAGCACAAAGATCTGCTGTAATTCAGGAATACCTGTGGCTAATAACACGGGACTGCAGTGGCTCAAGTGGCTAAGGCACTGACTGGGAGGCAGAAGATCAGCAGTTCAATTCCCGAGTACTGCAGGACGGAATGAGCTCCTGTCTTTGTCCCAGCGCCTGCCAACCTAGCAGTTCGAAAGCAAGAAATTGCAAGTAGATAAATAGGGACCACGTCTAGTCATGCCTGCCACATGACCACGGAAACGTCTGCAGAAGCAGACAACGCTGGCTCTTTGGCTTAGAAACAGAGATGAGCATTGAACCCTAGAGTCAGATATGACTGGCTTTCGAGCAAGGGAAACCTTTACCTTTACCTTAATCACACTTAATGACAGCCAATGACCCACTTTAAAAATTTACCTCCCAGTGGCCATAGGACAAATATTGTATGACTTCTGTCGAGTCATTAGTTGTTTACATTTTGCCATATTAAGTCTACATTTTGACACTATTTGACAGGAAGACCACTATGGATATAGAAGCATAGGGGAGTGCCCATGAAGTTTACTCCTACACAAAAGTGGATGGCTAGTCACTCTTAGGACTGTGTGACTTCTGGAGTGAACTGCTGTCTGGAATGGTGAAGGTGGGTGACACCCAACAGAGGTGGACAACTGCTTTGGTGGGACTAATTTCCCTGCATCCCTCAGTTGCTAGTTATTAGGCAGCGATGGGGGGGGGTGTGTGTCAGGTGTGTCATGATGCCTTCTCAGCTAGGTATTCATTATAATCAAATGCTTTGCACAGCAGCTTAAGGTCTATGCTTTTCACCACAATCTCCTCAATTGCCTTTCCCTGATACCTTTTAGAGAAGGTCCTTGTAATGAATTAAAACACTGTAGAGGTTTTTGCTTTTAGTGAGTAAAGTAGTTTCTTTGAGTTTTTAATTCCCTGGGCAGAGTTAGAGAATCCTGGGCAACAACCTTCAAGGCAGATCTTAGTTAACTTTTGGATGTAGTTATAACAGGTTGAAAATTGTGTGAACGGAACTAAGATGATGGACATTGTATGCTATGCTTTAATTGGCTAAAATCCAGAAAGAGGAGGGATGAGTGGGAAAAAGATAGGTTTTGTTATATTGGAATGTGGGAGAGAAACTCTTTGATTGCCATTGTGATGACTCTGATTGCCAAGATGCTGAACAAGAAATAGTGTGCTTGTGAGTAAACAATATCAATGTGTAGTCCAATGTGTTAGCCGGCTACGCCAGGCCAGGCCAGAGAAATATAGCTAGACATGCTTTTCTTGTTTTTTTCTGGGATAGGGGCAAGTAAAAATGTTCCTTTTTTCTATTTCTTACCTGATCTTAATCTTTTTAATTTTTTCATTTAAAAAAACCTGATTGGAACCTGGAGACTTTTACTTATTCATAGAGCTTAACCTGGTGGGAGAAATCCAGTTCCTTTATTTCTTTATTGGTAATGCTACAATTAAGCTAATTCACACTGCATGTCCTACGTGATCTGGCTCGTAAGCATAAACAGTCAGTGATTGAAACCTATTATAAATTTCTCTAGCCACAGGTACTCTGAAGCAGCACAAAGGTTTACGTGGGCTTCTGAAAGGGGTACAGGTCTCTGGAAGATGGAAGGAGTCCTATGATAGTGGGATAACAAGGGTGTGTTATTCTTACAGTCCTAACCTAACCTAATAAAGGTTTCTTTTTAATTTCTCCCTCTTTCCATAAGAAAGTCAGGAATCAATACTTTATTTGTATATAAGAGATTAAATTCAGGACCATGGACAGCTCTTTATAAAGTGAGAGTCTCTGTCCAGGGTTTGCAAAGGCACTTTCCAAAATCAAGAATGAGAACAGTTTCAGACAGGGTGTTGTTTTGTTTTTAGGTATGTGTGCTGTTTTTCTAGAAAATAAAATAAATTAGGTAAAGCACATTATAAGTTGAATTTGTTATTTTCAGAATTTTCACAGTGGTACCTCATACAACAATTTTAATCTGTTCCATGGGGCTCATTGTTGTATGAAACAATTGCTATGCGATACATGCATCGTATAGCGATTTTCCCTATGGGATGCATCATACAACGATTGTTTTTGCTAAGAGGTTTTTCCCATTGAAAAAATGTTGTATGATTTTTTTCCATAGGGGAAATTGTTATGCAGGACACCATTCTCCCACCCCCACCCCCTAAATCTAATTGTTATGTGATTTTGTTGCTACATGGGGTGATTGTTGTATGAGGTTCCACTGTATTTAAAACAGAAAATCTGTTAGGCTTATGAAGAAATAAATTTATCTGTGCTTAGTGGGGGAGAAAAAGTGCGTCTTATGGTCCAAAAAATACAGTAGCTAGCTAGCCAGCTAGCTATCAAGCATACCCTTGTTGTGAAAACTTTCAAAACCTAGAAAGACTTTGATTGATTTACATCAGATCACTGCACAGTACATGGCAATCTCTAGCCATAGGCTTGCAGTCTAAAAGACTTGACATGAAAGGAGAAACATATGTGAAAGTGGCAGTGATACTCATTTATACATTGCAGAATTTTCATCACATCCAGTTTTAATGGAAGTATTTCAAAGAGAAGAAATGCCAGAGGGAGCTTCTGTCTCAGCAATACAGATGCATGGTCCTCTTCCTAACTTTCTTTCTACTGTAACCTGATGAAATACCTGCTGCTAGATGGCAGGTTAAGATTCTGGTGGAGCTGGTCAGCAGAGATCCAAACCTTATTTAATTTTATAGAATAATGGAATTTTTTTTGAAAGGGACAAAAATATTTCAAGTATTTTTTCCTGAAGGATGAATCTTGCAAAAGCTTTAGTTGGCTAAATCTCATTCCAATAAAATAAATTGGCCACTTTGGATTTTAAAATCAGCTGATTCAAAGTAAAGCATCCATATCACAGTCTTTAGAAATCCGATTTCTTTAGAAATCTAATTTTCCTTGGAAAACCTTATTTATATTTAAATAAAAAGATCAATTTGCTGTTTGAGCATTTGCTTTTTGCGGTTGTTTTCTTTATTGCTGTTGTTTTATCTCTTTTTTTTAAAAAAAATCCCTCTTTGGGTTTTCTTTCTCTGCTGTAGGTCATTCCTTCCCAAGAATTAAAAAGTAATTAAAATTTGCAGAATGAGAAGATGGCACAAGCACTGCTTGCACCACCGGGACCTGATTGCTTCTTCCTGTTCACACGGGAGTCCCTTGCCGCAATCGAGAAGAAAATCACTGATGAAAAGGCCAGATCCAAAACTGAACAAGAGCAAAAGGATGAGGAGAGTGATGGAAAGAGCCCCAGACCAAATGATGATTTGGAGGCCGGGAAGACTTTGCCCTTTATTTATGGTGACATACCTCCAGGAATGGTATCTGAGCCTTTGGAAGATTTAGACTCTTATTATGCAAATAAAAAAGTAAGTGGTCATAAAGACTAAAATTTCAGCCTATCTGCTTGTGTTAGAAGTCTGTGTTAAGCCTTAAGCCATCTATGCCTCTCTCCTGCATAAAAAGTGAAGAAAGTGAGAGGGTAACATAGGCTGACACCATGACACTTGGATCTAATAGAGTTAAATTCAGTTGCTAATTCACTGAATAGAGCAGATTCACCGAATCAGTAGAGTTTTCTTAAGTGCTGAATTACCATTCACAGTGGATTTAGTGGATCTGCTCTAGTTGGGACCAGTAGTTGTACTCTGGACACAGTTTCCTTTTGCATTTGAACTGGTCCTAAAATAATTTTTAGAATTACTTTTTTCATATGTAGATCTTCATAAATATTGTGCTTTGTAATCCTACCTTTATGTTTTGTTCTGTTTTAGACATTTATAGTATTGAATAAAGGGAAGAGCATCTTCAGATTCAGTGCCACACCTGCCTTGTACCTCTTAAGTCCTTTCAGTATAATTAGAAGAATTTCTATCAAGATTTTGGTTCATTCATATCCTTTTTCAAGATATTTCTTTGAAACATCACTTTATTAAACCATTGATAGCCTTAAATGTTAATTTCAGGAAAAGTAAAGTTTTTGTGGATGCAATCCAGTAAAATCTTTCTACAGATGGAGAGGCTTCTTCTGTTATTGGAGGTCTTTGGACCTGACAAACCATGTCTTCTATGTAAATGGGAAAGAAATCAATTTCTACTCATTCACCCCTCCTATTTTATGCACTCTCTTGTTTTGCCAACATCTGGCAAAACATCTGACACAGATGAATTGGCATCCTCTGGAATAGTAGGAGATATTACACAGTGGGATGCAACAAAACAGAGAAACCAGTGAAAATTCCTGCTTCTGGCTAGAACTTCATTTGCAGATTTTCCCAGTAATAGAATAAAGCACAAGATTCAGTATATGTAGTTGACAACACAGAATTAACATTTTGTTAATTTGTTATAAAACACATACATACGTCTGTGTCTAAAGATCTGATGTACCTTTAGGCCTCAGTTTTACACCCATTTGCCTTTTAGAGTAAACTCTCATTGTTTAATGAATCTATGAGTATACATTTAGGATCGTGTTGCTAATTGATGTTACAATTTAAAGGTTGTCTATGCTCCTTAACATAATCTCACTTTATTCAGCATGTTTATTATGTGCACTATTTTAACAAACTGTGTATTCATGACCCTAAAAGAATCTCCTGATTGGTCAAAGTCTGTAGAGTAAGTACATTGTGGTGAGTTTATGTATGTGAGTTATTTGTTTGCTTGCTTGTTTTATGAAATAACATAGGGTTATGGGAATCTACATTATACTGAGTCAAATCATTGGTCCCTCTAGCTTTGGAGAGCAATGGTCCCCCATAGATTCAGGCAGGATTTTCCCCCAACCCTACTGGAGATACGTTATTTTATTTATTTATTTAAATTTTTATGCCGCCCATTCAGGTAAAACCCGACTCAGGGCAGCGTACAACAGTTAAAAACATATAAAAACATGTTAAAACACCCTCATCCTCCCATTCATCCACCCTCATCCTCCCATTCATCCACCCTCATTACTCCCACCACATTTAAAACCAAACTAAAAGCTAAGAAGGAGGTGGGGAAATGCAAAGACACAAAAGGAGGACACAACTGGGCTAGTTGGGGATGAGCCAGCAGGCCGGGGCCATATTCCCATTAGGGCCCCACACCTGCCCCACCAGCCAGGTCTTCAAACCTTTCCTGAAAGGCAGCAATTCTGTCTGTAGCCTCAATTCTGTTGGCAGGAGGTTCCATAGGGCTGGAGCAGACACGGAGAAGGCCCTCCTCCGTGTGCCAGAGAGGCAAGCCCCTCTAGCTGATGGCACAGCTAGGGAGCCCCTCCGGTCCGCTCTGGTTGGACGGGCAGACACTCTTGGGATGATGCGGTCTCTCAGGTCACCTGGCCTACTGCCATATAGGGCTTTAAAGGTCAAAACCAGCACCTTGAATCGCACCCGGAAGCAAACTGGCAATCAGTGCAGCTCCCGGAGTAGTGGGGAGGCACGGGCATAGCGCCCACACCCGATCACCACCTGAGCGGCCGCATTCTGTACCAGCTGTAGCCTCCGAATGGTCATCAAGGGCAGCCCCATGTAGAGTGCATTGCAGTAATCTAATCTGGAGGTGACCAGAGCATGAGTGACCATGAGCAAGGAGTCCCGGTCCAGGAGCAGGAGTAACTGGCAAATTACTCTAAGTTGAGCAAAAGCCCTCCTGGCCACAGCCGCCACCTGTTCTTCCATCAGCAGCCGTGAATCCAAGAGGACCCCCAAGTTGCGCACCGGGTCTGTCTGGGGCAGACTTGCCCCATCCAAGACCAGAGATGGTAACTCTGGATAACCCCGGACCCCCAACCCATAGCCATTCAGTCTTGCTAGGGTTCAGCTGAAGCCCGTTGCCCCCCATCCAGACCCCAATGGCCTCCAGGCATTCGGACAGGACTTTGACAGGTAAATATGTTGCCTTGTGATATCCCAATAAGTACTAATCAGGCCCTTCTTAGCTTCCAAATTCAGACAAGGTCAGGGTGGCATGATGGTATGATTTAAGTATGCTAAATACCCTGCACACTCTGGAATTGTCTCGAGTTGCTTTTTAAAAATATATTCATTTCTGAAATAACCTCTCTGTCCAGGTTATCCTACTATGGTAACAGAGTAGACCATACTGTCAGCGACTCAACTTAGATCATCAGGCAGTGAGTGGTTAGCTAACCTGACAACCCTGACGACTAATGGTCTTGGGTGGTGAAGTCCACAGGGAAGTCCAGAGGAAAGAATGATGGTCCCCAAGTAGATTAAATCCTACTTGAATCCATCTTGATGGAAGGCAGCAGCTTTATCAATACTGGCCTATGGCTGAGGAGGACTTTGAATTTTGGTATGCCAAAAGGGCTCAGGACCAGAAGATGACTTGTGGAACTGGTACCGATGTCACACTGTGATGCAGAAGGCAGTTGGAAGGCCACTGCATTATATTGTTCCCAGGACAATATTCATGGCTGATAGCCATGATGATAGCCAATATTCAGAATCAGATAAGGAGCTTAGAGAAGTAATGTAGATTTTCTGAAGAAATTTAATCTAGATATTAATTTTTAAAAAATTCTTATAACTTAGAGTGCAATTTGATGTAGCCTGTTTATCTAACATATATTTACTGAACAAAGCAGAAATAGAATCTCTTTTTTTGATGTCCCAGGAGACATAACTATTTGAAGTGAAATATTCAATGGGGGAGATTAATTAAGTCATACTGTAGTTCGATTGCTATTGTAAGGGAATTTCAGGGGTCAGAAGATTTGTTGAACCCTCTCCTCTGATGGCAAAGAGAGGCCTGGAAGGGGTAGTCTGAGCTCAGAGATGCCACTTTTGATTCCTCAGTTGACTTGAGAAACATCCATGATGGTTCTTTTCCAAAGCAGAGTTCTGAGACTGAAATAGGAGGAACTTATTGACCTAGAGCAGGAGTTCTCAACCTTTTAAAGCCGGGGACCGGGTCACATTCTTTCAGACAGCTTTGGGGGCTGGACGGCCATTTTGCCCTTCCTCCACCACATGGCACTTCCTGGTGTGGTGGAGGCAATGGGGGGCCACATGAAATGATGCTGCAGGCCGCAGAGTTGAGAATCCCTGACCTAGAAATTCGTGCAAGCCTGGAAGATTCATAGATCATCTCAATCAAGGGGATTTTCAAAATAAAATGCTTACCCATACTCCCAAGGAGAAGTATGAAAAGCAGCCTGTTGATCAACTATGCTCATTTTTAAAAAGAGAACTATGCTCATTTTAATCATGGCATCAAAGTAATAAAAATACTACCAGAAACATGCACTGATGAGAACTCAAGTTTGGCCAAAGCCAAGAAAGTGGCTTCATTTTGGCAGGCCAGGGTTTGATTGATACATGAAAAAAGAAGAAGAAATAATAAAAAGAGAAGGGGAAAAGTGGTATTGCAAACAAAGAATCCCAAATTCTTTTAATGGCCCTCTATGAACTTTCTTCTTAATAACGTGTAAAAAAAGAATTTCCTTGAAAAACTTATTAATAAATGCTTATTTTATTATAAATCCTACAGAATGAAAAATTAGCTTGGATTTCTTCTCTCCTTCAGATACATTTTCACAGGAATTTATACATTTGAGTCCCTCATAAAAATCTTTGCAAGAGGTTTCTGTATAGATGACTTTACTTTTCTTCGAGACCCATGGAATTGGCTTGATTTCCTTGTAATTTCATTTGCGTAAGTATTGGGCCTTTTTTAAAAGGGGGGGGGGGTCATCTGTGTGGATTTTGGATAGTTTATGCTTTTAGATTTTTCATCTAGATGATTTGCACATTTCAGATTTTTAATATCTGCATTGTTCTCAATTTCTGTAAAAATAATATCTACTAATAAATTTTTTTTAAGTAGCATTAGCCAAAAAGGCTTGCTTCTTCATCCCACAGGCTCAACTCGAATTCTCCCTCCTGCAGCTTCTCCGCATGCATGTTGAAAACTGCTCTGCAATGATGTTTTGTTTTGTATTGTATCACAGAGGACTGCAGCAGGAGCAAATCCAATTCTGCTAACACGTGACATGGTGTTACACTGTAGGATCTTGGCCCTTGACCAAAGTTTAGATTGGATTAATCTGGTGCTTAAATGGGTATTGTATTCTCAGATGAAACATTAGTATAATAGTTTTTTCTTCAAGCAGCCATAGATGATGATTTCCTTGGGATACATTTTTATACCCTAAAAAAAGCTTTTATTTTTTAAGGAAAAAAGTATTTTTCAAGCCATTTTGGTTGCAGAGGTAAGTTGTAAAATGTGGTACAGTACTTAAGTTGTTGCTATAGTTCCCTGTTCTCCCAGGTATGTTTCCACGATGATACTCACTGTTGAGTCTGTCACTAGGGGTCATTTCCTGTCTCATGAAGCCACCGTGCTTTCCAATAGGCAAGCCTCACATGAGGGCTTGTAACAGCATTAATGTCACCTAATTCAAGGAGCAGATCTCCCCATAAAGGTCTGATAGTATAGACTTTTTATCTGAAATAAGGGGTCTGACATATAAAGACCCACCACAATTATCCCAATAAGTGGGTCTCCTATGAAAACCCATGGATACCAGCTCAGTTAAGGGCTTTGCCCTGTTTTCAGGCATGCCCAGGCTTGCCTAAGCAAAGGCAAGCTGAATAACCCAGAAGGAGGGAGAGCGAACATCTTTCAGAGGGTGAAACTTTGTCTCTTGAGATGCACATCTAGAGGGGGACCTATGAGGGACGCAGAAGCCCCATTCTCTTATTACTTAGACTGATTTTATATGTTTTTTTATTTTATTAGAAATGTGTTTTAAGTGTAGAAGTAGTTTAATAAAAATAATTGAAAAGGCATTTTAGCTGTCTGCCTGTCTGTGTGCTTCTCTGGATTCCGGGGCACATAGCCGATAAGAAGAAAGCTTTGGCTGCACTCCCAGAAACACAGATTTCTCATTGAGAGAAACGGGAGCAGGCATGGCTCAGCTCGTCCACTGATGAGAAGATCGGCAGCAATGGAGGGAGGGAGCAGGTGAGAAGCCCTATGAAAGGGGATTCTCAAACTTGAGACCCCATCGGCCCACCGATCGCCTTTCCCTTGACCCTGACAGAGTCTTCCACCTTAGCTTTGTTCATTTCAGATAATATGAAAAGTGAGGAGGCAGCGTCTCTCAACTTACAGACATTGTCCTAAAAATAAGCCCCACTAGGTATATTGGGACTAACTTCTGAATATGTATGCAAAGCATCATACTGAATGCAAATGCTAGTAACTTGTTTAATTGCCACAAAGATTTTGATCAAATAAATGCTCAGGTGAGTTGCACAGAGCTCTGCCTCAATTCTCAATAACTGTGATTTAATTCTACAGGTATTTAACAGAATTTGTAGACCTAGGCAATGTTTCAGCTCTTCGAACTTTCAGAGTATTGAGAGCATTGAAAACTATTTCTGTAATCCCAGGTAAGAGGCAAAGTTGTCTGATGAAGCTGGCAGTCACCTTGTATCTGTTTTTTGTGTGCTGTCATTGTATTTTTGTGTGTGACAGATATGTGACAGAGTTTGTGGACCTGGGCAATGTCTCAGCATTGAGAACATTCAGAGTTCTCTAGGCATTGACAACAATTTCAGTCATTCCAGTGAATATGGGAACATATATGTTCAATGTTAGGGTCAACAAAATTGTTGTCACATTACTTTGAATATATTTTCTAGCTAATCAAGCCAATATTTATTGTTTTTCAATACAGACAATCCATGTTTTAGTTTGTGCATGTGTTTGGTTTCAATCTCGTTCTGTGCAGGACAATGACAATAAAGATTTATCTATCTATTTTCTTGATATAATTGCTGCTTCTTTCTTCTTGCTTCAAAACCAAAACACCAAATCAAAAATCAGCCCTTGGATTTAGCATATTCCTTCATGGGACAGCATACTAATTTTGTATGTTGCTTATTAAGATGTTAAATTCTCTTCTCTATGAAAAAGTGTTAGAGCTTCCTTTCAAGAAAAGCATCACAGTTTATTGAAATAACATGGTGTTTGGGCAGCTGCATCCTTTGTAAATAATAAACTCACCAGGAACTGTAAGTATTGGTTTTGTAGGAAGTACTATTATCTTTTGGCTTAAAAGGAAAAGCTTTGCTTAAGTCATGGTTAACATATTTCATTTCCATTTACAGTTTCTATTTTGAAGACCCCCTTTTTTTTAACAAAAGCTATGGTTTCATAGATTAAAATACTTAGTCTTCTGTCACCAAGGCTGTCCTTGCTGCTTTTTAATATAGTGGTTGCTTGCATGAATTTTTTTATTCAACCTTGAATTCAGGTCCACCACTTGGTGCTTCAAAGAGGAGTCATGTGTATCATGCCTGCATATCCTCTCTTTACAGGCCTGAAAACCATAGTGGGAGCCCTGATTCAGTCCGTGAAGAAACTCTCAGATGTCATGATTCTGACCGTCTTCTGCCTGAGTGTGTTTGCACTCATAGGGCTGCAGCTTTTCATGGGGAACCTGAGGCACAAATGTCTGCTCTGGCCCCTAAGTAATTTTTCTTACCTAGATCTACGTTTTGCAGAATACTACAATGGAACAGAATTCAATTGGACCAAATACATTGAAAACCCAAGTAAGATCTTGTGTTCCAGCAAATACAAATACAATCAGATTTAACCAATTGGATGCTGTTGTTTCTTTATGCTTATTTGTTTAGAAAATCTAAAGTGGCTATTTTGCTCAAGCAAGATGGAAGTACACTTAGGAAGAGAATCATTACCTCTTTGCAGGCGCACCCCCCAAAGAAAGACTCAGACACCGGTATATGGATAAAGGCATTGGGCCACTTTTATTGAATAATGCCCTAGTCCGAATTATAACTTTCAATTGGTGTATTCATCCAATTGCAATTGTTAAGGCAAGCAGGCCGCAGTAACACTGGTAAGGTTCCTCCCAAAATTGACAATGGCAATTGGCTACAATGTATCCATTTGTATCAATTTGTTTGTTGATACAAACAAATTGTTGACCGGAGTCAATAAACTATCTACTGACCCCACCCTATGACGTGTATCCGTCAAATCACGGGGTGATGCATGCTGAAAAGCTCCTGCCATCACCCCTTGCCTGGTTCGTCGTTGACCGGTCAAAGCTATTACACCTGTACCTGTCTAAGTGTTGGCCAGTCAATTGCGAACCTGCCGGATACCTCTGTGTCATAAATCTTTACCTTACCAATGCTACCCGCCACACGGGGAGGCGTCTATGATGACTCACCGCCCCCCCCCAAGACCGTCAGCTCGGTCGCCAGGCCTGCTTGCACCACACGCAGAACGAGGTACATACCTCCAGCCGACAGGTGGACCCCTTCCCCTGCCTACCGGCAAAATTTTTGTAAGCCTATCCTCAGGTGTCCAATGGCTGTCTCCCAGCCATGCTCAGCAAGGGACTGAGCAACAGCCCTGTCCACTGACTGCCGGAACAGTCCGAACCACGGAGATCCACGTCTCCCCTAAATTGGTGTCTCGGCATGATGTTAGACCAGAGCGATCGTGTGTAAGCCATACGTGATATAAAACGCCAGGTCACAGCCCCTCGACAGTTTAGTAACAGCAGTGATCCATATAAGATTGTTGCCGCCGAGGTGCCTATTAAGAACATCGGGCGGTCCAGCATCCCCGACGGACATCAGGAATGGCAACAGTTCCTGCCCCCTTGTGCCGCGCATACCATACCATCGCATACGTGCGGATGCACACAGCCCAAGTCGGGGTCCACTCTCTGTCGCCGCAGCATATACTGCTGCCCAGTGTACATAGCTGCGGCCCACCAGCCCCACTGCCACTGGTGTGTAGAGACACACAGGATCTGTAAAAGAGGAGAAGAGGTTAACAACATAACTAGGTACTCGTACAGTGAGGGCACGTACATATAAGAAATTGCGTGTACACGCATGTCCGCCTCCGAGTACTCCAAACGTAGCCGCGATCAACGCGACACCTATCCTAAATAAATAAATGGGTGCCAAAACGGGCCCCCACACCCCGAAGCGCGGCACCGGTCACCCTCAGTAACATTACTTCGGCAAGGGTAGACCTATCCTGGTGGCAGAAAAACAGGCTGGGCCGCGCAGCAGGCACTGTCGAAAATTCATGTAGGGCACCAACCGGACAGATGTCTCCAATAAAACTTCGTAGCAGTCTGACTCCACTGCCTACGCCGTGCTGAACAACCTGTGAGGACCGTATCCCCACTTGAGCCCACTCATGTGTGACAGAGACATCGTCGAGTTCCAGTGCCCTACGAGACACATCCGCCTTACACAGATGGTACCAACTCTGGCACCCACTCACTGATGCGGAGCGCTCCAAAAAGGCTACCGTGGTAGCTGCGTGACCAAGAGCCACTTCACACCTATCCGAACATAAGTAATGCCAGCCTCGTGCAAGGTGGGTCAGAAACTCTGGGAACTGGGGTGACACGTGTCCGGGCGGCGGACACGTTCCTGTGTCCGCCCCTCCAAAACACGGCGCATGAACGCATAGTGATACGCCTTACGCGTGCGAGGTGCCAATGACATGCCCGGTTCACCTCTCCTCACCAAACGTCCAAATATCGGCCGGGAGTGGCGAGTGGAATCCATCTGCTTCCGGAGGAAGGCACGGAACCGGGGGATCTGCAGGCGGGATAAAGCAGCAGCAATGTCGTTATTAATACCTGGAACATGTCTGGCCCAGAACAGCACATTTTGGCGTAGGCTTCTCAAAAAGAATAGACAAACTAATGTCATGACCCTGGGGGATTTGCATGTCTGGGTGTTGACAATGTGCACCACTGCCGCATTATCACACCGAAAATGGACCACTGAGTAGGCCCACTCATCGCCCCATAGCATCAGTGCTCCCCAAAATGGGAAGAAACTCAAGGAAGGTAAGAACGCGGAGGCGATCCGTGCCAAGCCATGGGTGCTGCCATTGGCCGTAAGTCCACCTACCCCCAGAGTAAACCCCCATAAGTCAGGGAGCCGGAGGCATCTGACCGTACTTGAAATCTAGGGCAGACCATCAGGTCTGATCTCCAGGAAGAGACCCCGTTAAAACCCAGGAGTAATTTGAGCCAGACCAGAAGGTCCACCCGTATGCCCCTGATCAGCCGGACCCTGTGTTGACGTTTTAACAGGCCAGCCATGGCGTCACACAGGCACCTGGCCAATGCTCTGCCGGGTGGAACCACCCTGCAGGCAAAATTAAGGTGGCCATGAAGTAACGGCAGGTCACAAGGGAACAC
Organism: Bradypodion pumilum; assembly: GCA_035047305.1. Classification (NCBI taxonomy): domain Eukaryota; kingdom Metazoa; phylum Chordata; class Lepidosauria; order Squamata; family Chamaeleonidae; genus Bradypodion; species Bradypodion pumilum. The sequence goes on from JAWDJD010000001.1 coordinate 317,080,060, forward strand.
TTTATGTTTGGCAATCAATGCCAAAATCGCCGCGGAGATCCAAGCCACCTTATTCATGGGTAACCTGGATGCCCGTGCGACAATCGATTTAGAAATGTGAGCTTAGTAGCTGGGCCCTCGGTCTTTTCAGGCGCCAAGGGGACACCCAGTTCCCACCTGAGTGTCTGAAATGTAGTGAGGAGACGCGTGCACGTTTCCGAGCCCCGTTCACCCCCGAACCAAAAGTCGTCGAGGTAATGGGCTAGAGACCGAGACCCCGACCTGCGAGCAAAGGCCCACTGAATGAAAGTCCCGAATCGTTCGAATGCTGAACATGAATTAACTCAGTCAGAAGGGGTTGGACTTATCTAAGTAAATTCACCTTGGAACCTAAAAACCCAATAGCTCTAAATCCATTGGGTGCACTGGCAGTAATCAGAAAGCCGAGTGCATCTCACACTGTGCCAGAAAAGCACCGGGACTGCATGAGCGAGCCACCCATAGGGGCTAAACCAACTACGAGTACCTGACTGAACAAGGTCATCAGGAATGGCATCCCTAACCGGATAACCCACAGGGTGAGCTAAATGGAGGATTAAATGACATTCACCCTGGTTCTACCTCGGTACTAGCCTCATAGGGGAGACGTTCAACTTAGGAAAGGTGGTTCCAAGAAGGGACCCGCTACTCTCATAGCCCCAACTCCCATAGCTGTGCACAGTGGAGCAACCTCTTCGTTACCTTTCAAGGGAACTAGATTAGTAGTATCTTGGGGCCCCTAACACCCCCGAATGGAATGCAAAAGCCCCATTGGAAACCCTCCAGCAGGTACCCCGCATCATCCCGTCTTGAATATGCTGAGTGCCATCGCTCCAGCCTGAGTACACTAATTGGGGAGGGGGGGCTTTGACAAGGCCAGTTCTTTCAGACGGAGCTCTGATCGCCCCCTGTGCACCCCTACCTCTGCCCCGTAACCCACCAACCCGCGGGCATGTGGAGGCGGTGTAAGGGCCAGCGCAAAAGGGGACACCAAGTCGGTAACGACACTGGCGCTTAGTACACACGTCGCCAGCTGAGCAGGTCGAACACGGCAGGCGGGCTGGAACCCCCTGCCCGACCAGTTAGCGTGGAGGCTGTGTCTGAGCAGCCCGCTGCACAGCATGACCACCATGGTACCTATCACCAGGTGCCAGTCACGTGGGAGTCATGTACACGAGCACAATTGCTGACAGGGCTCATCCCACCTCCTCTCAGGGTGTAGGGCCACCCTCATCCACATTCCTCGTCGTAAGCCAACTGCGATGGGCCCATCAAATCAACCATCGCCCTGTAAATATTAGCAATGGATGGAACCATCGGGATGGCCCAATCAGGCCGGGCCCTGCGGCATACCACCATATATATAAGGTATGCCGACAACCAGTTGGCCCCAGGTGCGCGGTGGCTTACGACGATGGGTCAGCTCTTTGTCTCTGTCGTCCTGTCCCTCTCTCTCGTCCTCAGTGGGCTCACAGTTCAATATGGAGAACATCCACATATCCCCCTCCAGACCTTACCCCTCGTGACCTGCGGCAAATGATCACCCAGGGGCAAGGAATAACCAGCCGTCGGCAAAGCTATCGACGGCACGTTCTGTATCAAGGGCATACGCAGCAGGACCCGGACAGCCCCTGCGATGCTCGGCACTGCCCCGGGGCGGACACCCCCGCCCTTAACGAGGGACCATTTAGCACCCTGGGATACTGGGATAAGATGGTAACTGATGCCCGCTCGCATCAACTGTACTCCCCCCGCCAAATCTTTTCCCTCGTGACCTGGGACAAATGATCACCAAGGGGCAATGAATAACCAGCCGTCGGCAAGGCCGTCACCGGCACATTAGGTACACAGGGCATACGCAGCGGAACCTGGACAGCCCCTGCGATGCCCGGCACTGCCCCGGGGGCAGAAACCCCCACCCCCAACGTTGTGCCAGTATGGAACCAAGGGGCACTGGGATAGGCTGGCAACTGATGCCCACTCGCCTCGACGAGGCCACGGCCACTGAACCCCACCACTGGAAAATGACTGTGATGTGGGTGCATTAACTTGAACCTGATACTCACTAGGTGCACCCCCATGAGCTGCCCCCACTGGGGGTTCCGGCCCACGGCGGGCGTCGGAGCTCGCGACCGGAATCGAGCTCTGTGGCCAGACCTGACCACTCTCCTGCTGTAGCTCTGGACGAACAGGGAGCTGCGAGACACCGGCAGGCGCAGGCCGGAGCGTCTCAAGCAGCTCAACCCGGCTGGCCGCTTGTTGCAGTGTGGCGGCCGTCGAGGTAGCCGGTGAACACGAAGGGCCCCCAGCAGAGAGAGAAGGGCCCCCTGTCATGGGGTTGTGTGCAATCCCCAAGGATGCCTCAAGCACAGCTAAACGTGTTAGCAACGCATCCACTGCCACAGATCCCCCAGTATAAAGTGGGCCATGTGGGCCGGAGGGCCCACCAGGCATTTGACCAGGAACCCCAAAATGAGAGCCTGGGCCCGAATAGGGCCATGCCCAAAACTCCGGCCCATGAGGGGCCGGAGGGGGAACGTGCTGTGCACCAGCACCGGGCCCTCCCCCGCTGACCTGACCCATGGCCGGCAACTGCGGGCCGAGGGCCGAAGTCCCTGAAGGGCCGGTCGGAGGCTGGCCAGCCAAGGGCCAAGCACCAGCCTGTATCGCCCCACCGGTATCGGTGGGGGTAGTGCCCTGCCGCGTGGGCGCAGCCCTGGTCCTCCGACCTGAGGGCTGCCCCCCGCGCTGCGCAGGGCCAGCAAAAGTCCTCCCCGTTGGCCGCGGTTTCATCGCCGGGGCCTTCCGTTTGGGAGGCATATCTGTAGAAATAGCAGGATCCCTGTCCAGGGATCAACCTATGCCAAAAAGCACAGAGCAGCCAGCAAGCCAAAGGCTCTGTGCAACTCCTTCCTTCCCATCCGGGAAAGACCAAGGGCTAAAGAGCCGAAGAATTGAAGGAACAGCGACGGAGAAAACGTCTCCTCTCCGTCGCTCTTTTAAAAATGGCAGCTCGTCTGCCTCGTGGCCACCCCTTTTATAGAGGGGTGGCCACGCCCCCTAACTCACCCAGATGTCTGAGTCCGGGTGGGGGGGCCCCGCAAAGAGCGCGGCGGCCATTTTGGCGCCGCGCTTTCATTCAGTCACTTAGAAGGGTCTGCTGTTGTCCAACACTGTTCAGATGAGTGAAAAATATTGCCTGGACCCAGTAATGCACTGCAAACAAAATTACTACCCCCACCTTGGGCATGGCTAACTGTGGGCATGGCTAACTCTGTGGGCCACGCCCACTTGGCCTGCCACACCATGGCCTGGGGTAGGGAGGTGGGCGTGGCTGGCCAATTGGGCATGGCTTGGGGAATTTTCCGCTACCGGTTCCCGGGATCCGGTGGGAACCTGGAGCAGTACACCCCTGCCTGGACCTTCCAAGAGATGCTGTGTGTAATAAATCATTAAAGATAGGACTGAAAACATAAAAATTCTCATTTTTTGTGTCAAACAGAACATTTTTACTATTTGGAATCTGCAAAAGATGCCTTGCTTTGTGGCAACAGCTCGGATGCTGGGTAAGCAACTTTCAAAATATAATGTACAAGGGAGATCCATTACCTCAAATAAAGCAACCTACACTGGTTAATTAGTAACTTAAGAGCTTAGAGAAGAATTCCATTTCAAGCAACAGGGTTTTCTTCTTTTCCTATACAGCCTTCTGAACCAACTAAACAACTATTGCTGGGGGTTGGGGGAAATGCAGTGTGGTGTGATGGGTTATAGCAGAAAAACCTGTTTAAAAAAGAACACTGACTTTCCCACCTTGTAATGGAATTGAATTCCAGTCATCATTATATTTTTAATTTTAAAAGGCCTGATTTAGCATGCACATTCAGTCGTTGTAATTTCTTTATAAAAAATGTAGAATATTCCTGAAAATTGGGGTATAATAATAATAATCTTAGAACTGCAAGGCTGGAAAGGACCGTATAAATCTTCAAATTCATTTCCAGTCAAGAAGGCATAGTGGGGGATCGAACTCCCAATCTCTAGCTCTATAGCCATATACTTAAACCACTGAACTAACTTCAGCTATGCACTTCTGTGTGACTATTACTATAAAACAGGAGTTTTAAAGTTCTGACTTCAGAGCTATAACACAAAATTTGGTGGATTCCTTAAGACAGCCGTGCCCAAACTTTTCGTGCCATGGGCCGGTCATGTAGTTCCTCCCACCAGAAGTGGAAGTAAAACATGCCTTGCAATGTGTTTTGCAGCAGGATGGGATAGATTTTAAGCTTCCACTTTCTCTGCTTAAACCAGGGGTGCCCAAACTATGGCCTGTGGGCCAGATCTGGCCTGTGATGCCAATTCATCTGGCCCGCTCCACCCTTGCTCCTGAAAACAAGTAAAACGCACCCATACGGGCATGGGCTCCTGCTTCCAGGAGCGATGAGGGCGGTGAGGGCTGGATGAATTGGTGTTGTGGGCCAGATCTGGCCCACAGGCCATAGTTTAGGCACCACTACCTTAGGATAACCATTGTACAATTTAAATCTAAATGTTAGATGTCTGACCGTGTATCCAAAGTTTGGGAGTTTGTTTCCCCACTGTGCTTCTCAAGAGAAATTCCATCCCCAGAGTGCCCCTAGAAGATAGGAATGGTGAATCGCTGCTAAGTATTCTATACCTAGAAAACCCTGGAAAGTCACCATGAATCAGAAAAAAAATCTAACAGCATTTCTCTGCAAAACTTCCTACAGAAGGCAACTACTAGACAAAGCACAGACTACAAAACACTTCTGTTCTCTGATCAGCAGTCTGAGGCTTACCACTATGATGGTGCTGCTGATGATACTCTTTTCTTTTAGATACTCAAAATATGCTAACCCTGATGGTTTGTATGCTTATGTCAGAGTCTGTAAGCAGCTAATGTAGGGTTTCTCCCCCATTGTTCTGTTCTGTAGGCAATGTCCAGAAGGATATACATGTGTAAAAGCTGGTCGAAACCCCAACTATGGCTACACAAGTTTTGACACCTTCAGCTGGGCCTTCTTGTCACTCTTTCGGCTCATGACTCAGGACTACTGGGAAAACCTTTACCAGCTGGTGAGAGAAACTTGAAATGAAAACCTGCTATAATAAAATTGTAGGAAAGGCCTAAAAATATTCACATAAAGGGAAAAAAGTCATTTTCATCTCTGTATATTAATAGCTCAGTAATAAAAGTTCATTGTATCAAACACCTTTTGGAAGGGTGAAGAATTGTTATAATTAATGTTACTGTCCATAGGCACTCTGAGACTAATTAGTTGCAATGATACAGTTTTCAAGAAGTAAGACTTCTCAATTTTTCAGATGTAACTAAAATAGATATTTTCAGCTACTTTTTAACCCTCACTTCTCTTATGTATTATGGTGGGGGGGAGTTCAATTTAATTATGAGTAATAAAAAGGAAGGAAAAGTGTGAATCCCATGGTAATAACTTCTGAGACTTGAATTACTTTAGAATTTGTAAATTAAATACAGTAATACCTCGGATAACGACCAAACTTGGTTCCACAAGTCTGGTCATTATCCGATTTTTAGTGTTATCCGATGCATACATCGGATATCACTAAAAAAAATTTGGCTGCCTCTAGAAGGATCGGGGGACCCGATCTGCACTGTTTTCAATGCCCTCCAACCTACCCATATACTGGTGCAAGGCTAAACCTGCAGCCAAGGAAGTAGTTTCACCTGGCGTTTTGCCTTGCAACAATGCCCAGGGAGGTTGGGGGACATCGGAAACAGCGCAGATTGGGTCCCCCGCCCTCCCCAGAGGTGGAGAAGGAATTTTTTCGTGATAGATTTTTTTCCCACCCAATTTGGCCTCTCTGCCCCACAAGCCACCTCTGGGGAGGGCGGGGGACCTGGTCTGCGCTGTTTTCAACATCCTCTGACCTACCCAGGCACTGGTGCAAGGCAAAACCTGCAGCCAAGGAAGGAGTTTCACCCGTCATTTTGCCTTGCAGCAGTACACGGAAAGGTCGGGGGATGTCGGAAACAGCGCAGATCGGGTCCCATGAACCTACTAGAGGCGTCAGCCCACCCCCACAAAAAGGATGATGTGATCTCCTACCTTTTCATGCTGTTTGGGGCCAAAAATATTGTCATCTGCGGGTGCATTTTTCCAGCTCTCCGCCTCACCAGCAGGCTCTGGGGGTATGGGAGGACCTTTTCCGCACTATTCCCACCTTCCTAGGAGGTCCCTGGGCCGCACACCAGCTGAAAATAGTTGCGGGAATAATGCAGAAAAGGTCTTCCCACATCCCCAGAGCCTGATGGGGAGAGCTGGAAAAATGCACCCGAAGATGGCGATCTTTTCAGCCCCAAACAGCGTAAAAAGGTAGGAGAATACGTAGTTCTTTTTGTTGGGGTGGGCACTCACCCTCCGGCCCTCATGAAGGGAAGCATCCAGGCGCTTGGCTGCCTCCCTTTCTGAAGGGCCAAAAATGACTGCATCGCATAACGCTAAACGGTCGTTATGCGATGCACCGTTTTAGCCAAAAAAATCGGGTCACCCGATTTTGACGTTATGCGATGCGGTTGTTATCCGAGGTTTTACTGTAAAGCATTTTTAATACCTTTAAGACAAACTGGGGCAAATGTCTCTCACATCCAGATTTTATTTTTATGGGGGAGGGGTGTTTTTAGCCCAAAGACCAGATGTCTAGTTTACTAATTCAATTCAATTCAAATTCAATTCAAATTTTAATTTGTACCCCGCCCTACTCAGCTTGTAGGCCAACTCAGGGCGGCTTCCAACATAATTAAGAATACAACAAAACAAAATATAATAAACATACAAAATGTCAATAAAAATAAATATACATTCGGAACAAAAATGCAATGAACACAATTCCTATAAAAACAGCATATAAACTGAGTATCAGCAAACCCTGAAACACAGTAACAAAAATAAAGCAATCAGGCAAAGATGCATCGTAAATACAATAATCAGAGCATGGATACATAAGTCATGCATCGAACAACAATACAATAATAATACAATACATTAATGAAATCAGAAAAGAAAACATCAGTCTCAAAAAAAAAATTAAGTTATAACATAGCAAAATTAATTACACAATCCTTCGGCCACCAATATCCCCAAAACAGAACCCCATGTCTTGCACGTCCCTGACGGAGCCAAAGAAGAGGACGACCTGGCCTTTAAGGTCAGGAAATGGACCGGCAACTCTGGTGGTACAACTTTGGTGGAAAAGTCCAGCCGCGGCAATACTGGTCAGCTGCGTTCCCACCACCCCCGCCGGACAGGGCGGGGGAGGGAGCCAAAGGTGGAATCACGGTCCTTTATACTCCCCGCCCGGCGGGCCAAGGGGAGAGGCTCAGCTGGGCTCCTCTTCCCTCCCCTGACTGTCTGAGCCAGAGGAGGGGGCCAAAGATGGTACGGGTGTCTCTAGTGCGCTGGCGGTGGCTTTTTCAAGCCTCGCTGCAGAGACGAGGCTCAGCTGGGCTCCTCTTCCCTCCCCTGACTGTCCGGGCCAGAGGAGGGGGCCAAAGATGGTGTGGGCGTCTCTGGTGCGCTGGCGGTGGCTTTTTCAAGCCTCGCTGCAGAGATGAGGCTCAGCTGGGCTCCTCTTCCCTCCCCTGACTGTCCGGGCCAGAGGAGGGGGCCAAAGAGATCACACACCAACAATTGGCATAGCCCAGCCCTAAAGTGGGTGTGACATTGATTATCTCACTCTTTCATACACTGTTCAGATACACCATTAACACAGATTCTCATACACATGTATGAGCGCAGTAGACACCATGACCCTTTCAGTGCACCTTGCCCACAATAGCTGGTCCATGAACTTTTTGGAAAGTCTTACATCAGGGGTTCCCAACCTAAGGCCCATGGGCCGAATCTGGACTGTGGCACCATTTCATGTTGCCCCCCACTCTTCCAAGGGCATTTGAGAAACAAAATGGTCACTCCTTTGAAGCCCTTGGGTCAAAATAACCACCCCCATCATGCAGGCAGGGCAAAACGGCCATCCGGTCCTCGAAGGTGACTGAGAGTGCATGACCTGGCCCCTGGCTTGAAAAGGTTGGGAACCCCTGGCTTACATCTTTCATTCCTGAGCAGGGTGGAGCCGTTCAGAGCTATACTAATGGCATCTCTGGAACCATGCCCTTTTGTTCCCCCCAGAAAAGCACAACACATATATCAGACTTAACTTTTATTGCATTACACAGTCCAAATGAGGACTTGCACATAATTTTAAGTCCCCAGTTGGCCTGCATAATTCAAGGAAAGTTTAACAGCATAAATCATATGCTTAGTACTAGCCTTCATTGTGTCATTTGAGCAAGGTTGTATCTTTGTTTATAACTTTATTTTTGTATATCAAGACTGTTTTTGCCATGTTATTTGTATAATGCAGATTATTGATTCACAGCAGAGCATGGTTAAACGGACCATGGGAAGTTTAATTTTCCAGATTTATGAGACAAAGCAGCATGAGTGAAACCCCAAGGGATTATGTTGTGTTGCAGGACAAATTACCAATATCCTATTTTTTTAAAAAAAAAATCAGTCATTTTACTAATCAAACAATTTGATTGGTGTTTGGTTTTCCAGACGCTGCGTGCTGCTGGCAAAACATACATGATCGTTTTTGTGCTGGTGATTTTCCTGGGCTCTTTCTACCTTGTTAATCTTATCCTGGCTGTTGTTGCCATGGCTTACGAAGAACAGAATCAGGCCACCATGGAAGAGGCAAAACAGAAGGAGGCTGAATATCAGCAGATGCTTGAACAACTGAAAAGGCACCAAGAAGAAGCTCAGGTATTGGCTTGGCTACCTGCACAAAACCCACAAATTTTAAAGTAGAGTGAATTGATGGTCTTTCCAGTGTATTTGATGAGACCTCTCATACAAGAAAAAATACAAATCCAATCCCTTACAATAGTGTTATGGACTTCAGAGTATTCTCTGACTTAAAGAATGGAGCATTGATTACATGGTTAGAACTTACATGGTCAAACACCAACAATTGGCATAGCCCAGCCCTAAAGTGGGTGTGACATTGATTATCTCACTCTTTCATACACTGTTCAGATACACCATTAACACAGATATAACACAGATATAAGTGTAGGTCAATACGATTAGTGGACTATAACATTTTGTGGATAATAGCATTGTATCAAAATACTAGTTTTAATATTTAGTTGGGGTACACAGAAAGAGCCTCCTCGAAGATTGTGGTATTTTTGAACTACAATTCTGGCATACCCTGGTAGTGGCAACCTTGTTTGGTGGGTAATCTTTCTCACACTTGGTCAGGCAAAAGGAACTGCAGAATGAACTCACTAAAAGGTGCCTTCATTTTGGCAGTTTTATGTCTGGCCTAGACACGGAAGAAGAAGTATATAGTTCCATGACAATAAGGTAAGGTAAAGGTTTCCCTTGCTCGAAAGCCAGTCGTATCCGACTCTAGGGTTCAGTGCTCATCTCTGTTTCAAAGCCGAAGAGCCAGCACTGTCTGCTTCTGCAGACATTTCCGTGGTCATGTGGAAGGCATGACTACACACCGGAGTGCACGGAGCGCTGTTACCTTTCCACCAAAGTGGCCCCTATTTATCTACTTGTAATTTCTTGCTTTCGAACTGCTAGGTTGGCAGGAGCTGGGACAAAGATGGGAGCTCATTCCCTCCTGCAGTACTCGAGAATAAAACTGCTGACCTTCCGCCTCCCAGTCAGCGTTTTAGCCACTTGAGCCACTGCAGTCCTAATACTAAGTGAAAAATAAATAAATGAGAACCTGCATGTCTCTTCCAAATCCTTTGGTAAAATATGCTTTGTTAACACTTTAGCTGAAGAAATCTCACAAATGTATACTTGTTTGTATACTAAATATGTATCCATCCATATATGTATGAATATGAGCATAAATATGAGTGTGATTATGTCATGGTGGGGGTAGAAGTAGAGGTAAAGCAAGGAAAGCAATCACACAAATACTGCCCCATAGTGCATTCTATGGGTGGTTCACAAGTTAATTAGCATTTTGCCCCCAACATGTTGGATACTCATTTAACTTACCTTGGAAGAATGGAAGGCTTAGTCAACCTTGATCCCTGGTCAGGATCGAACTTCTAACATTTTGGTTGCGGGGCAGCAGTTTACCCACTGTGCCACCAGGGATCCTTTTAGGTACAGCTATAAGCAAGATAACATTTTCAGGAACAGTGCAGCGTGGCATTTCCCAGTGTTCAAGGTTTAGCATTGATGGTACTCGGTCTTTTCCTACAACAGGCAATAGCAACAGCAGCTGCTTACAGAGACTATAAGGACAATGGTGCCTTAGGAAGACTTTCTGAAACGTCTTCAGAATTGTCACGGCTAAGCTCAAAAAGTGCTAAAGAAAGAAGAAACCGAAGAAAGAAAAGACGACAAAGAGAGCTGTCTGTGGGAGATGATAAAGTGAGTGGGGGGGAAATGCCAAAATCGGAATCAGATGGTAGCATCAAAAGGAAGGGGTTTACATTTTCCATGGACGGAAACAGACTCAGTTATGAAAAAAGGACCATTTCTCCATACCAGGTACACTGTGGGATTGTCATAAATGTTTTGTTTCCAAAGTGGGTCTGGACAATGGGGCCACCATCACAGATATTCTGTGTTCTGTGTATAGCAGAGCCAGTAGTGGAGTAGTAGGTAGAGTGACAGACTAGCAGAGAGTATTTAGCCCTTCCACCCTGGCTGCTACTTTCCTACACATTCCTTCTGTGGTGACTTTCTCGAAGGTTATCCTTGTGTTCTCCTTCTTAATATGTAGCAAGACAAATTATTGATAACAGAATCAAATTAAAACAGAGAGGGAAAATATATTAACCCACCCAGATGGGTTATTTTTGTCCCTCCTTCCCCCCCCCCCAAAATAAATAAATAAATAATAATTTGCAGACTTCACACAGAACCAGACTGCTCACCAGATGGCACCTGATGAGTTGCAAACTGGATTCCCAAAATTTAGTCATTGATTGTGTCCAGGTCTGTCGTCCCTGTTCCCCCCCCCCCTATTTTTATACACATAAAATAGCTTGGACAAAAAATAAGGTAAAGGTAAAGGTTTCCCTTGCTCGAAAGCCAGTCGTATCCGACTCTAGGGTGCAGTGCTCATCTCTGTTTCTAAGCCGAAGAGCCAGCGCTGTCTGCTTCTGCAGACATTTCCGTGGTCATGTGGCAGGCATGACTAGACACCGGAGCGCATGGAACGCTGTTACCTTCCCACCGAAGTGGTCCCTATTTATCTACTTGCAATTTCTTGCTTTCGAACTGCTAGGTTGGCATTAATCAACAAATCTCTTGCTTTTTGCCAGTGTGGTAACTTTGTTGTTAATGTAATAGATTGGGACATCTGTTTTAGTTTGGGTAGTTGGCTGGCTAGCTGGCTTTGTTTTCTGGAGAATACTGAAGTGGGAGTGAAATACACTGGATACCAAGGGTTGGCCTCATTTGGGGAAGGGGAAGATCATGTCATTGATATTCTTCATGGGTTCAGAAATACATGATGAATAAAGTTACGTTAGACTCCAACACTGACCCTAAGAATACTACTTATCCTGAATATGCAGAAATTACCCCAAAACTCTATACTGGGGATATATTTGTTTTTCCTTCTTGAATGAGGGCCAAATTGTGAACATTTTCATTTCAAAATGGCTTTGGTGGTAAATGTATATCCTAGCGAACAGAAATGAGCTGGTTGACACTGTCGGCAGAACAAATCTAATGAATGCGGAACAGAGATCATCATTTACCAGAAAATGTCAGCTCAACAGAACCACTAAAGTTCTGTTTTGTCTAAGTATTCCCATTAAATTTTGTCAGTGATATCAGGATTGATTTCAGTAAATTCTCAGGGTGTGGCAAGAGTGAGCAATCTCCAGAGGTTCAAGAGCTGTGCAACTTGAAGACCACTCCACTTGCCAGTGGAGCTTTTTCCTGATAAAAATGTTTCCAAACTAAAAAAAAGTTGTCTTGCTCCCTCTAGTGACCATGCATTAGCTGCTAGAGCAGGAGTTCTCAACTTTTAAAGCCAGGGGCCAGGTCATGCTCCCCTAGGCAGCTTCAGGGGCCGGATGGCCATTTTGCTATTCCTCCACCACATGGTTCTTCGTGGTGTGGTGGAGGTGGTGGGAGCCCACATGAAATGGTACCATGGGCCACATCTGGCCCATGGGCCACAGGTTGAAAATCCCTGTGCTAGAGCAATAACTCATCATGTAAATATGAACCAGGGATGGTGGGAGGAAAATTACCCCAGTGCCCTCTTGAAGCAGAAGGCATTTCTGAGCCATTAAAATAAATGGGATATGTACAGGCTCATGAATATAAAGGGTGGGGCCACCCTGATGTTTGGGAAGATATTTTGGTGTTCTAGGATCTGTTCTAAAAGAACTTTGTCGGTTTTTATCTAACACAAGTTCTGTTCTGTCCATACCTTTGTAGTCCATGCTGTTTCCCACAAGGCGCAGTAGCAGAATGAGCTTTTCCAGCTTCAAAGGCCAAACTACTGAAGGTGGCTCAGATGCTGATAGTGAATACAGCACCGAAGACAATTTTGTTTTTCCCAGACGTAGTGAACGCCGTGGCAGTAACATAAGTCAAATCATGTTCCCAGTATTTCCAACAAATGGAAAGATGCACAGCAGTGTGGATTGCAATGGGATGGTTTCGTTGATAGGAGGACCCCCAACACTTCTCTCACCTACTGGACAGCTTCTCCCAGAGGTGATAGTAGATAAAGCCACTACTGATGACAGTGTAAGGATGTTTTGAGTAGCATAGGCATGGCGGGTCAACAGAATGGAATCCAAACTGTGAATGCTTCTGCATTGTGAAAATGCTTCCTTATCATAACTATTCAGGCTTCAAAACTGTGCTATAGAGAAATGAATGGTCTTGCTGCATGTACTTGTAAACACATTGAATGGGGAATGTTGGGGAGGGGTTAAAAGGGGGGGAGGAATAATTCTAATGGTGAAATTTACATTTGCCTTATGCTAAGTAAGTTCCTGTTAAATTAATCCCTTTTGCCCTTACACTTTGCTTACAGTTAATCATCCTCTCCCCCAATTCTGCTCCTTAGTTACCCCAACTGTTTCCTTCAAGGTTCCCATCACATCCTCATTTCTGCACTAGACCATCATCTCCCACTACCTTTCTTCAAGAAAGAGCAAAGGTCACACTTCCCATTACCTTGAAGGTCGTCTTTTTTAAACTGCCAAAATGTACCCACCTTTTGGAGAATCCATTCTGCATTTCCTTTTGCCTGACGTAGTGTAAGATAAATCTTTATCGTCATTGTCCTGCACAGAACAACGAGATGGGGAGGGGGACCACTTATCAACCCAACAAAACCTAAACAAAATACAACTATACAAAATTATCATCATAGTCCCACCCCACATATACACATTTAACCCCTAAAAAGCTCTGAAACTCTAAGGCTCTAAAAACCCTAAAAACTATACACAGAAGCTCCCTCATAGACTGCATTGCACTGCATTCAAAGCCAGAACTGCTTTTTGGGTAGAAACTATTTCTCAAGCGGCTGGTCCTGGTCTTTATGACCCTATAGTGTAAGAAAGATTAGCTGGCACAACAAGGTCATCGTTACCCAGGGTACGCCCAATTGTGGTTCAAAAATACTACAATCTTCAAGAAGGTTCGCTCTGTGTAGCCTATCTTGGAGGTAGCCCATCAGGACAGATTATTCTTCCTTCCTCAGACTTGCTGTAGGCAGCAAGCAAGGTTTATCCCTGAGACAAGTCTCTTACAAGCCACAGAACTACCTTTAAGAAAAGGAAGTCATGGAAAGAATAAATCTTCCCTTCAAAACAAGTCCTGTGGCTTTCCTTGCACATGGTGCATATCTCTATGTAAGGGACGGAAACAGGGCGACTGAGAGGCCTGCTGGCAGAATTTTAAAAGTCACCTTTTAAGTGCTTGTAAAAAAAGCTCCCCTCAGAGAGTAACTTATTACCTTTAAAGCAGGGGTGCCCAAACTCCAGCCTGCAGGTCAGATCTGTGGTGCCGAAACAACCAATCCGCGCCACCCTTGCTTTCAATGGGAGGAACTACATGACCCAAAAGTTTGGCCCATAACCCAAAGGTTTGGGCACCCCTGTTTTAAAGTAATTTGTTAAGTTGCCCATGTTTTTTTTAGGTCTGGTTAAAAACTAACTTTTTAAAAGGTAAGAAAATGACCAAATGTTAGGAGGGGGGCACAAAAATCCCCTTAAAATCCTGCATTTTAAGCTTCTCATAGTTAATGAGAAAAATATATTACTTTTTACACTATAAAAAGATAATGATGCTACTAGTTATAACTCCATGTTAAAAAATAAATAAAGGAATGTAATGACCTCATACAGGTAGTTTTTTTACTTGTTACTTCTAAACTCTGGTTAAGGATTAAATATTCTCCCATCACTAGGCCAGAGCCTCAAATCGAAACTAGAAATCAAGAAAAACCCTGTGCTCATCAGCTAGCTATGTGACTAATGTCTCATGGCATTTCAGTCCACTTCATCCAGATCTCCATTTGTAAAATAGACATGATTGCTCTATTGCTGCATTTTCATTATTTTTAAAGTAAAAATTATTATTTTCCAGAAGTTTAAGAACCTTGTTTTGTTCATTATATAGGAAGGGGAGGTACTTAATCTATATGTTGTGTTTGCAAATACATATAGTGTTTTGTCGCAATAAGCTTCCCTTGGTATTTGATTGGCATGTTGAAAATCAATTAAGTCAGACTTTTATTGTTTGTTAAATTTCACTTGGGATGGATTGAATGGGATTGAAAGCCTGAAGAAACATCCGTTCCCAAAATTAGTGCTGTTAAATGAAATAATAGTTTTCCCCTATCTGGATCCGCATACTGTCTGGATATCCCAGCATAAAATAAAAAACTCTAAAGTTCTGCTTCTAGTTTTTCAATTTTTGATTATTTTATAGCTTCTTTCATTTCACCCATTTTTTTTTTTAAAAAAAGTTAAATAGAGAGGCCACCAAAGTATTTGGCATAATGTTACATTTCAGCATATGATGGGAAACACTCTCATCACCATGCATAAGGCTTAATTTATAAACCTGAAAATAGATTAGTATTGTTAATCCCAATACCAATCTGGGGAAGCAGAAGGATATTGGGCAATTAGAGCTTGGAATCAGTGCATTAGTTTTAATACCCTCTGCCTAACATGTTCACATTTCTAGTAAGATTTCCCAAATTAAGTTGGATTGCTTCCCTAATTTAGGTAGGGTCGGCTCTGTTGGAGGACATGGTGCAACATCATCAGGGTTTATTACGCAGTGGTAGGAAGGATGTAGACAGTATTGTTATTTTCAAACAATATCATTATTCACGTGGCAAAGTCTTTAAAGCTAGTGGTTAAAGTTTGAGTTGGGAAATATAGGTTAAAGCCCCACTGAGCCATGGAAAACATTTGGTGACCTTTAGCATTCGCTCTTTCTCTCAGTCTGAAAGTCAATATAAATATGGACGGAAGGAAGCTCTTTGGAGGAAGGGCAAGCATAATATAAATGTTTGTAGCCAATACATACTGTAAGTGAATGTATAAATAAGGATTTTTCTCCAGCAAATCAGCTCTAATATATTAAGGCTTTCAGAGTAGTCCTCAGCATTGGAAACTCATATCTCTTGGACTTCCCTCCCAGATTTCACCAGGAATTCCCCCAGCCAGAATCCTGAGGGCTTTAGTGAAAAAAATAAAGTTCTTACAGGAGTCTTCAGTTAAACATGGGTAAGGAATGAATGCTGCAGCAACCATTGTCTATCTGTGTAGAAGAATGATGAAATAGGTACAGTAAATGAGACTAAGATCTATGGGAGCTACAAGGGATTAGGAGACTGGTAGTCTCTCTGTGATGCACTGCAAAAGAATTTACTACCTACTCTGTGGTCTGGCCAAATCTGTGGGCGTGGCCAAATATTCTGCATTATGGGCTATGGAGGTGGGCATGGCCAACCAAGTGGGCATGGCCTGGGGGAATTTCTGCTACCGGTTCTGCAGAACCACAGTACCTGCTACAGTGCATCACTGGTCTCTCGGCACATTAGGCTGTGTACAGGGTGCCTCACAGAAAATCCCTTGCAACTCCCGGGAGTTTAGGTTCACCTACCCATTTCCTCTTTCTTCACAGGCAGACAATGGGTGCTGCAGCTTTCAGCCTTCACCTGTGCTTAATTAAAGATTCCTGTGAGAACTTTAATTTCTTGACTGAAACCCCCAGAATTCTGACTTGGGGGGGGGGGGAGGAAAAGTTGCACACCCAGTTTGTACCATTAACATTAGCAATAATTTGACCATAACTTGACATATTAAAATTTTCCTATCCAGTATTAACACTAGTAGATTAATTTTTTTTAACCTTACCTGTTATTAATAAGATGTGTTAATAACAAGTAAGCTAATTTTTTCAAGTTCTGGTGATTGACATGTGCAAATACCAAGCTGCCAAGTAAAATTTACATGGTGACAAGTCATGAAATGTGGGCCTATCCTAGATGTATTGTATAACACCACACCAAATGTCTAAAGTTGCCTTAAGTATAATCAATAGTGGATAGTAATTAGAAAATGCATTTTACAATTTAAGTTACTCTTTTAAAATGTGTATATGAAATATCTGAAGTCCTAGTTATTTCCATACCAACGAAAGTCTGGCATAATATACGCAAAACCCTTAAGCTGCATGCGGCATGGTTTTCTTGGCGTTTCTTTGTTTTAAAATTTTGCTGATTTGGGCTTCCATATGATTCATGTCAATAACAGTATTTTTTTTCTATTCCGCTGCAGAGTACTGCTTCTGAAATAGACAGGAAAAAGAGGAGATCAAGTTCTTTTCAGGTATCAATGGATCTACTGGAAGATCCCACCATAAGGCAAAGAGCAATGAGTATTGCAAGCATAATCACAAACACAATGGAAGGTATAAGATGTGTGTGTTTATATCTGTGTAGAAAACCACTAATAATTAACTGCACTCACTTCTATTAAAAAAAAAAACACTTTGAGAAGATCTTAAAAGTGATATAAAACCAGGGAAAGCAATAGTGATAATTACTAGGAAGAACCAGAACATTTTGAAGTTATCATACACTCAACATGTGTGTTTCATTGCTTGTCAACTCTGGGACCAAGCAATACCTTGCATGACTGAATGAACCAACATAGACCCAACACTACAGACAGAAAGTAGACGTTGGACTATTTTGCCACTCCATTCCCCCCCCCCCCAAGAAAAAGAAGAGACGGGCACCGGCTTGGAGTAAACTGGGCCTCTTTATTGAACTGTTAACAATAACTAACAACCTAATGCAGGGGAATGCAAACACAGAAAGGGTTACCAATGAAAACTGAAGGGAGGGGAACTCCCTGGCCACCCAACTACACCACCACCCTGAGCTGGTGACATAGTCAAGCTTCTCCCCTTAGTCAAGGTTCAGAGGGAAACCCCTTTCCCTACCAAAAACTGTTACCCTCTCTGTGCTTTCTGCTAAGTGATCAACCGCAACCAGACCAGATTACCCCCCCCCCTTCAATTCAAAGTAAAGTAGGCAAAAACAACCCCAGCTCAGCCAATTTGCTGGGGTCCAATATTCCTACTTGGCCCAAAATATTGTGACCAGCTACCCCACTTCGAAGTTCAGGGAGGGTGGGCAGGTCATTGAAAACCTACGCCACAAGGAATATTCCAGCACAATACAGTAAAGTCAAACAACCCTCCTACTCTGCCTGGCCAATCCCCAGTCCCCACGCTGACTGGCCCTCCCCCGGGCAGGGGAGAGTCATGGCAAAGGTCCCTTGCTCCACACAGACACGGTCACGAAGACTCCCTTGCCATTCCATTCCCCCCCCCCCCAAAGAAGAGATGGACACCAGCGTGGAGTAAACCGGGCCACTTTATTGAACTGTTAACAATAACTAATAACCTAACCACGCACACACACACCAAGCTGGTGACGTAGTCAAGCTCCTCCCCTTAGCCAAGGTTCGGAGGGAAACCCCTTCCCCTACCAAAAACTGTTGCCCTCTCTGTGCTTTCCGCCACAGCCCAAGGGCCTAACCCAGGCCCAAGGGGGGCCCCTCCAAACACCTGCAAATGCCCCTGTGGAGGTCCCAGAGATATGGTCGCAAAGACTCCCTTCCACTTATAATTCTATGGAATAGGAACTCACTGCAGCTTCGGACTTTACCTTTCATCCCCTTCTGTTGTTCTCCTGTTATTCTGAAAGGAAGAGTTATTGAGTTAACTCTTCAAAATTCTATGAGACATTCCTTCTGTGTCCATTATTCAAAATAATAAATGGTCCAACATTGCTTTGCAATATCACACCTGTGTTGCCACCAGAGAGAAAATGCCAAACTTTAAATAGTAAAAGTCTGCCTGAATGTTGATAGCACTAATGTCAGTAGTCAGAATGGTCTGTAGGATCTCCTCTTGTGCTTACTGCTACTTATAGAGAGATACTAAGCAAGAGAAAATTCTAGAACCTATCTATTTTTCTAGTCAGTGAATCATATCTCACCAAAACACAAACATGATTTTTCCCCCAGTACATTTCCTGAGTATTGCTTCGGGCACAAATCAGTTTGAGTGTCTAGAACAGTGGTTTCCAATGTGGGGCACACACCCCACAGGGGACTTCAATTCCCATAAGCCTAAGTCAATACATTGGCTGCGCAGGCCGCGTTGTATACATGTGCATGGAGGGCTACGCAACTTGCGTAGCCTTCTACACAGGCAGCGTAGCCTTCTGCGCATGCGTGGAGGAGTGCTACGGAAGTGTAGAGCCATTCCACGCATGCGTGCAACGCGACCTGCGCAGATGGTCTGTGCAGTGCCTCCTTTCCCCCGCTGCCAAATTAAGGGGTTTTGGCAGCGCGGGTTGGGAAATGGCGCAAATCGGCGCCGAATTACGGGGTAATCCCGGCCAAATCGGGATGGTTGACAGGTATGCTGTGTTGTACCAGTTTAGAAGAATAGGTAGTCCTTTGTACACTTTCCACAATTTTTCCATAAATACAAAATCTGGGGAAAATTATCTTTTGGGGCTACAAGTTCTAGTGGCCATATTTTCTGAAGAAAGCAGTAGTTCAAAAAAGTAATTTTCCACATTGCATAAATATTGTGAAATACTTTTTGCATGTTCCTGCCTTACATATTTTACTGAAGAAATCACTAATCAAGTAAGACTACAGTAATATATAAAGTAGTAAACTTAGCAAATGTGCAATTACATTTTCATTGTTTTTTTCCTAATTGGTATAAACTATATATGAACATTTGGCCTTTGCATTTTCAATATGCTTCCTTCAGAACTTGAGGAATCCAGACAGAAATGCCCTCCATGCTGGTATAAGTTTGCCCACACTTACTTAATTTGGGAATGTTGCGACCGTTGGTTACAAATAAAGAAAATTGTTAATTTAATTGTGATGGACCCATTTGTCGATCTTGGCATTACCATCTGCATTGTTCTAAACACCCTGTTTATGGCCATGGAACATTATCCAATTGAGGATACTTTCAGCGATGTTCTTAAAACCGGAAACCTTGTAAGTAAAAGTTTACATTAGATAATTTTCTGATTGGGAACTCAGACCAATTTGGGCAAGATTTTGAAGATGTTTTCAAGTATGAATGTCTGTTTAAAAGATGTTTTTCACCATTTTATGAATCATTATGAGAGTCCCTATAGCTAGACTACAATCGGGAATACCCTAGTAACTGCAACCTTGTCTTGCCGGCTAATCTTTCTCACATTAGGTCAGGTAAAAGGAACTACAGAAAGAACTTACCAAAATATGCCTTCATTTTGGCAGTTTCACATCTGTTCTAGACATGGAAGAAGATGATTCACAAGGAGAGTTAAAAATTGTTAGCAGTGCATACCATAATAACTGGTTTATTAACCTAAGTCTTTTTGTGTGGCTACAGAAAAAGTGAAACTTTTGAAGACAGATGGTTTTTTAAAATTCACTGTAGACATCAATTACACACTGAGCTACACTGTTCGGTAGGCAACAGATAATGCCTATGGCGATTTTTTAAAATTTAAGGCAATTCACCTTCCAATATTACAATATTTAGCTAGACAAGAGGACTTGGCTATCAAATACAGTACCGTACATTCAATCCATAGATTAGTAAACTGACTATGTCATGCCAAAATACTTCACATTACAACTTAGAGAAGTTGCAGCAACATTAATTGAGAAAATCCTTTCTCAGCTACCACTTCATTACGGGATGGTGGTGGTGGTGCAATAGCTAAACTCACAAGGAATAGGGAATCATGGGTGGGGAGGGGGAGGGTTACATGTAATCACCACTTGTACAGCAGGTAGAAGTATGTTCCTAAGCCTACCACCTGATATCCTTTATCTAGAATCTTTTTCGTGCATAGTATGAGCCTTGTTTCCTTTACCCAAACCCTTTAATCCAGAAATAATGCTTGATCTCAGCTCATGGCCTTGTATGGGATTGATGAATGCTGCGTTAGAGGGTTAGAGCTTCATCTTAAATTCCCACTACACCCCATTTCACTGAAAACCTACAAGCAGGAAAATACACAGGACAAAATGCATCTCCCACAATCCCATTGGCAAAATGCCTGGTGATTCCTGGGTGATTCTGGTAGTCCAAAAAAGAAATTTCCTCAAGCTTTGTGTTGAACACCCATTGAATTTCAGCAGTACAGTAAAACCCTGTATAAAAAAGGTCTCTTATAAAGAAAACCTTGTATAACAAAAGGAATTTGAAGAAAAAATGTTGCCTCGTATAGCAAAAAAAAATTTGTTATACGAAGCAGTGTATCACCCAGCGTGGTTTTCAATGCATCCCTATGGAGATTTTCGTTATACGAAACATCCCATAGGAAATTTCGTTATACAAAGCATGTTTGGTATAACAAAAAAAATTGCATAGTGAAAAGCCTTGCAGAACAAATTATTTTCATTATTATACAAGGTACCACTGTATGTTATTTTCAAGTTGACTGTCTTGCTGATAGTTAATGAAACAAACACCGTTTTTTTGGGGGGGAGAAATGGGATAACTGACTCTTAGCCTTCTGTACTTAGGTCTTCACTGGGATCTTCACAGCAGAAATGATCCTCAAAATAATAGCTATGGACCCTTATTATTATTTCCAAGAAGGGTGGAATATATTTGATAGCATCATTGTCAGCCTGAGTTTGATGGAGCTAAGCCTTTCAAATGTGGATGGATTGTCAGTTCTAAGATCATTTAGATTGGTAAGCACAACACTTTATCCCAGTGCTGACAGGATCAATGCTTTATCCCAGTACTGACAGGGGTGGGACAATCATTTTCTGCATAATTACAGTTCTTCCTGTGCCAGCACTTGAATGGATTCTGGATTTCCTGTCATTCAGCAGAATCTGCATGTCTTATAAATCCCCAGAGTGAACTGTGGACCATTCCTTGTTGATCATAAGATGTGTAGCATTTTCTTGGACCCATTATGCTCCTATAAAGTCTCACCCAGGGCATCCGGAATGCACTGTAATAGAATTCTAACAGGTGTTGAACTGGGGGGAAACTAGGTACACCTACTTTCCAGCCTTGATGCTGGCCGTCCCCTTCTTCCTTTGCCCTCAACCTTCTCCAGGATCAAGGCTTACGCAAGTGAATCCTCTCTTCCCAAATAAGCCACCCCCCCAAAAAAAACCACCTCACCACCAACACAAAATACACAATACACCCCACACACACATCACAACCATACACACTACACCAGATACAACACACTCATGCAACAACTCCCCCAATTACCCAGCCTTGCCCCCACTGAGCCGTCTCCAGCACCCCTCTTCTCCAGCAGTGTCAGGGCCAGAGGGCTGGCGGCGGGGCCCTCTCAATGTCAGGCAGGGGAGGCAGCTTTTTTAGGAGCACCAGAGAGACCCCAGGTGTTGCAGGTCTCTCTTCCCCACCTCCTCCCCCGGCCAACCTACCGGGCGAACTCCGCTGGGCTGCTGACGGCGAGTACGGTGGTGGGGAGGTGGCTTTCTTAGGGCTGCCGGAGAGACCCCGGGTGTTGCGGGTCTCTCCTACCCACCTCCTCCCCCGGCCGACCTACCGGGCAAACTCGGCGGGAATGGCGGCGGCGGGGAGGCAGCTTTTTTAGAGCCACTGGAGAGACCCCAGGTGTTGCAGGTCTCTCCTCCCTGCCTCCTTCTCCCCCGGCCGGCCTACCAGGAGAACTCCGCTGGGCCAGCGGCGGCAGTGGGGAGGCGGCTTTTTTTAGGGCTGCCGGAGAGACCACAGGTGTTGCAGGTCTCTCCTCCCTGCCGCCTCCCCCTGCCGACCTACCGGGCGAACTTCGCTGGGCCGGCGGCAGCATGAACGGCGGCGGCAGGGAGCTAGCTTTTTCAGGGCCACCAGAGAGACCCCAGGTGTTGTGGCTCTCTCCTCCCTGCCTCCTTCTCCCCCGGCCGACCTACCAGGAGAACTCTGCTGTGCCAGCAGCAGCGGTTGGGAGGCGGCTTTTTTAGGGCCGCCAGAGAGAACCCAGGTGATGAGGGAGAAAAGGCACATGAGTCAGCTGTTGTTTTTTCCACACACGCTAGCTGTCCCGCCTCCTCGGGACAGTGCTCGGGCTGTCCTGCCTGATCGTCTGTGGCGTGCCGTGGTGTGAAAGACGCTGGGACTTGGAGGTTTTTGTTGGCGTTTATGGGGTGAACGCCCCACCCTAGGCTCCTAGACCCTCACGGTGATGGTGTCAAGGACAAAAGTTAGGTGTGCCCAGCGCATTACGGGATGGGCTGGACGGGTGCGGACACATATTCTGGACACGCACAGCCCAACCCCATTCTTATAGGTATAGATTGTTTAAACTGTCATCCATCTTAGGCTTCTTTTCTTGTTAGGATCTCCAGCCATGGAACCTCGGTAATCATTGTACTGAGTTTATTAAAATTAGCTTTCCTATAACCCAACATACATGTGCAGCCACACAAAATCTTTTGCTTCCTTCGAAATCAAGAACTCAAATATAACAAAATTGTTCTTCCCCAGAGTTCCTCTTACTTTCACTCCATCCACTAAGTCATTTTATTTGTTGGAATCAAGCCACGAACAGCTAATCATCTAGTTTCTTCCTCTACTTCTTCTAGGGGAAAACTTATAGTAACACAAGCCAGGAATTTCTTGGAAGGGCTAAAGTTAGCAAAATTCGTCTTCCAACAGATTATCAGGGTAGTTGAAGTCTCCCATTACTATATCATGTTTCTTTGAAATTCTTGCAGGTTTTTCTGAATCTCCTTGATTGAGTGGTCAATATTAGAGTCCAATTACCACATTCTTTATTAATTATTTTCTCCAGCTATTTTAATCCAGATCTCAATGGGATAGCCAATCTTATCATCCTGTCTTTCTGAGCAGAAATATGTATTTTTGATATACTGTGCAACTACACCTCCCTTTCTATTCTTTCTGTTCTTTTTAAACAATATATATCCTTCAATTGCTGTTTTTCAGTCACAGGATTCATCCCAACAAGCTTCAGTTATCCTTGTTAAATCATACTTACCCTGAATTAAGATTTCCGGTATCTCTTGCTTTTCCCCAGACTCTTGGCATTTGTATATAGACACTGGGGATTGTTTTATTTGTTGCCTGGCTTTCTTCCTACATTTTTATGAGGACTAATATGGGTTCCCATTAGAGCTGCTTGTTCCTGTCATTGTGCATTAGCCCTTATCCATGTTTATCTCCAAGTTTGTGGTTCTCCGGTCAAAACTCTAATCACAATCTGAGTTCGATCTTCCTCTCAGAAGGATCTTTTCAAAGTTGATAAAATAAGTGCCCAACTTGTTGGGTGAAAGATGCTAATTACCTTATGAACTGCCCAGAGGGTGCTCTACGTGTTCTGCAGTGGCATATAAGTGCATTTGCTGTTGCTAACTGTGCGTTCTATAATACCTGGCCATTTTCCATACTTGCTGGGGCTTATTGGAATTATAGGCCAAAACACATGAAGAGTTTCTGCTTGTCCATCTCTAGTTCTGTAAGACAGCAGGGCTTTCCTTTGGGGGCTATGGAACTGATAGAGCGCTTGTTTCCATATCTTTCATAGTCAGCAGTGGTATTCTTGCTGTGCAGGTAGCTTTTTGGATTGTGGTTGTAAGCCTAAATCCATTGTTACTCACAAATAGAGTAGATGCATTGAATAAGTAGGACTTATGATAATAAATTCCCATTTATTCAGTAGGACTACTCTAGTTGGATCTAAGAATTGTGTTGAGACCACAGTGTGCATCAGTTTGTTAGCTTCTCATGTGTATATCTCCTTTGTTGTTTTTAGCTTCGAGTCTTTAAGCTGGCAAAATCCTGGCCAACTCTAAATATGCTGATCAAAATTATTGGCAACTCCGTGGGTGCCTTGGGAAATCTTACGTTGGTCCTGGCCATTATTGTCTTCATTTTTGCGGTGGTTGGAATGCAGCTGTTTGGCAAAAGCTACAAGGAATGTGTCTGCAAGATCTCCAATGACTGTGAACTTCCACGCTGGCACATGAATGACTTTTTCCACTCTTTCTTGATCGTCTTCAGAGTTCTTTGTGGTGAATGGATAGAAACCATGTGGGACTGTATGGAAGTTGCAGGTCAACCCATGTGCCTTATTGTTTTCATGATGGTCATGGTGATTGGAAACCTCGTGGTATGTTTTTTTTTTACAATGACTTGCCTTTAATTCATTGTTTAGCATGCTTGAGCTATGGTTCAAAAATGAGTTCAGCTCATTATGTATGTATATTAGGAAGAGATACTGGTGAAACTCGGAAAATTTGAATATCGTGCAAATGTTCATTCAGTTCAGTAATGCAACTTAAAAGGTGAAACAAATATATGAGATAGACTCATTACATGAAAAGTGAGATAGTTCAAGCCTTACTTTGTTACAAAATTGATACTTATGGTTTACAGCTTATGAAAACCCCAACCCCCCAATCTCATGTACCCCATAATCATCACATAATCTCATGTACGCCGTACGCCATGATAATCACAATTATGATTAATTAAGGCATGACGTATCTCGCTTTGCATGTAGTGTTTGTTTCACCTTTTAAGTGAAATGAATGAACATTTGCACGATATTCTAATTTTCCGAGTTTCACCGTATATCTCATCTTTTCTTTATACAATGGCACCCAAGACAGCTAATTGCATGTATATTGTCTTCACAATTCTTTTTTTACAACAGTAAGAATTGTAGATCATGTTGGCTTCTACATGTGTTGGACTACAACACCTACTGTCCCATTTAGCATACCTAATGCCTGTACTAGTTGGGAGTGATGGGAGTTGTAGTTCAACATATCTAAAGAGGACCAGATGGCAGCTGCTTTAGGAGATTACTGTGTTCAGCTGCCTAAAGGTAAAGGTAAAGGTTTCCCTTGCTCGAAAGCCAGTCGTATCCTACTCTAGGGTACAGTGCTCATCTCTGTTTCAAAGCCGAAGAAGCTAGCACTGTCTGCTTCTGCAGACATTTCCGTGGTCATGTGGCAGGCATGACGGAATGCTGTTACCTTCCCACCGAAGTGGCCCCTATTTATCTACTTTCAATTTCTTGCTTTCGAACTGCTAGGTTGGCAGGAGCTGGGACCAAGACGGGAGCTCATTCCGTTCTGCAGTACTCGGAGATCGAACTGCTGACCTTCTGCCTCCCAGTCAGCGTCTTAGCCAATTGAGCCACTGCAGTCCCTAAAGTTCGGCTGCCTACACTGACAAAAAATTTCTAGATCTAGACAGTCATTTTTATTGATGTTAATCAACTTTCAATTTACAGTCCTTTGAAATACAGTATTAGATTTTCTAGACTGATCTTATACTGAGAGACCTTTTCATCATTATTAACCTAGAACTGCTGTATGACAACTAGAATGACCATGCACCGTCCTTCCCATGACCACCCTGCCACAAACACACACACAACCCAAAGAGTAGAAACTATAAATGCTGACATGTTTCCATGCCTTTTTCCTTCTGACTGTTAATGGGTGGAGCCCTTGCCTCACACATGTGTGATCTGCATCATACCATTTCATTACTAAACACATGAGCACAGTGGTGGGGCTCCAAAAAAATTACTACCACACCGTGGCCATGATATGGGGTTCTGGGGGAAAGCCCTCCATTGCACCCAAATTAGGACTACTTTATTTCAAAACCTGGATGGGAGGGGCCAGCCAGAATTTCTGCTACCGGTTCTGGCGAACTGGTGCAAACCTGCTGATGCCCACCACTGCATGAACAAGTAAATGATCAGCATCAAAGGTCTATTAAACATGAAGTTGTCCCTTTCTGGTGGAACAAAACTTTAAAAAAAATCACAATTCAAACAGAAAACATCTTGAAGAAGTGGCAATTTTTGAGGTCCTGGGAAACAGATTTTATCTTTTTCTCCTACTATTTTTAAACTACCCAAGACATGCAGTAAACCATAAGAAAATTCTACATTTGTCTGTGTTTAAAGCCAAGTTTATCATTACTGTATTACCATTACCAGTGAGTAGAACAATGAGAATGCTATTGTTTTTTTAATGTGTGTGTCTGTTTGTGTGTTTTTAATCTATCTACTACCTTTTTGGTAGTTTGTAGATAATTTCCGTATTCCAAATACTTCATTGTTTTGTTCTGTCTTTACATCTTATGGCGAGTGAGTACCTTCATGAGGGTTGCTATACCATTCTTTTCTTCAGATTATTGTGGAAGTTGCTTGGGCCAAACTATGCATGAAGTTAGACCCATATAGCTCAGCCCTTAGATGAAGTGTGGGCTTTTTCTACAGTTAGTTAGTTTGTGTGGGATGTAGATCAGAACCAAAGCTCAAAAATAAGTAGCTATTTGTAATTAATTAATTTTTCAAGTATAGACTATAACTATTTTATGTTATAACTGAGCCAGTGATAATATCAATATCTCAGCAACATAATTATAACAGTTTAGTTATTTTTGCAATTACAGAGAAGTGACCTTACTTAATACTGTACTAGAAAAGGATAGTCACACAATGCAGATCCTGGCTTGCATTGTGCCCCATACCAGGCAGCTAAACATTCTCTCTCCCCACTTAACTGTTTGAAGAGTTTAGAGGCAAATGTACTACACAGAGCTATCCAGCTATCATCTGGAAATACTGTTATCCCAGGCGTTACTGCATTTTTCTTTCTCATAAGACAAACTTTTAAATGGTAACAAACTTTAGTGGAATCTCCCTTAGTGATTGAAGGCAGTACTGCAAGCTAGAGAGAGGTCCTTATTATGTAAAAATGAATCAAGTAAATGTTCAAAGGTTAAATAACCTTAAGATGCACATCCATAGGGTCTTAATACTCATGCAAGGCTTCTGGTTTCTGGATTTTATAGTCCTAGAACTGTGATGGAAAAAGGACAAACCTCTTCATTTATTGTTGCTAAATAGGCTGAATTAATGTATGAATGGATGAACTTGGTTGAAAATGCAAAGGAGCAATTAAATTGTTACACTGATGAAAGGACTACTAAAGAAAAAAGAGGCTGACTGCATTATTTGTCTCCCCTCCCAGGTACTAAACCTCTTTTTGGCCTTATTATTGAGCTCTTTTAGTTCAGACAGCCTTGCTGCTCCAGAACAGGAATCAGAAGTAAACAATCTACATATTGCTATAGTGAGGATTCGGAGAGGAATAGATTACATTAAAAGAAAAGTAATTGAATTTTTTCAAGATACCCTTTTGAAAAAATGCAAGGCTTCTCCTGGAGTTGATATGGATGAATCAAGTGACAAGAAAGGTGGGCGTTTCCCCAACCACACTGTAGCTGAGATCAACAAAGGTCATGATTATCCGAGAGACAGAACAACAAGTACCATATGTGTGGACAGCGCTAACCCCATGTCATTCATCAACAACCCAAGTCTTACTGTGACGGTCCCAATTGCTATGGGAGAGTCTGATTTTGAACATTTAAATACAGAAGAACTTAGCAGTATATCAGAGACTGAGGAAAGTAAAGAGGTAAGAAATGAAATTATTTTACATATATGTACTATTGAAGGTTTTGTCAGATTTTAATACTGTAAACTATGTGCACTTTACTCACTGATGTTTGCATTCATGTGTGTTTGTTCCTTATGCTGTAACACCTTTCAGCCTAATCCCTACTCTTAGCAGTCTTACTATTTGTCTTTATTAAAGTGAATATTGAAAGTAGCAACATACTTAACTTTATATCGTACAGAAACAGGATTTTTTTTATAATTTTTATTAAAATTTTCAAAAAATACAAAAAAAATTACAGCCAACAAAAAAAATACAATTACAGTACGAAAAAAGAAAAAGGAAAAAAGAGGAAAAAAACAATAAAAACAAATTACTACTTTAACAATAATGTGCTTACCCACCCTTCATTATACCTCAACAAATACACTCCGGTACATTTTAATTCATTATAAGACTTACGTTACTGTAATATATATTGCTTATTCATTTCAAAGATCCAATTGTATATTCTTTCAAGTATTCATATAACTATTATGGTTACCTTATTTATTCTAACATAAGCTTATAAAATTGTTACAATTCTATTAAACAACCAAAACTAAACAAAAATACAATAATAAAAATACAATGACAAAACACACCCAGTGTATTGTACAATGCCCTGGAGGATGCGGGATATCACAGTAGTCTTTCACTGTTTCCAAAAACTCATTTGATCTGGTCCTGGAAACAGGATGTTTCATTCACAAAACACCTCTAGTCATAGCTCTACCTGCATATTGTTGGGGGCAGAATGCAGACTGGCCACAAATAAAAGCAAATTTCATAAGAGTTGAGAATGTGCATCTCCATAAAGGATTGAAATTCAGAGTGATATGTATAAAACAGGACAGAACTCTAGCTAAAAAAATTGGAGTTGTAATAGCATCCCATTTAACATGAAGTCATTCAGAAGTATTGAAAGGATTGTCCAATTTCTGTGAATACTCTTTCCCAGTTTTTTAAAATTATGGTACAGTCCCACCATAAGTGTAGATATGTTTCCATTTCTTTCTTGCACTTCCAGCATTTCGTGACGTAGTTTGAGTTATAATATCTTAATTGTTTGGGGGTCAAGAACCACTTCCATATTGTCCGTGGATATGCAGAATATGTACTTTTAACTTGCATACCTACATTATCTTATTTTTAAAAAATATTGAGCACTATATTGAGTATACCAGTGTTTACACTTATTATGTTTGCCTATTTGTTGATTGTGAGTAATACAATAGAAAATACTTTTGGAACATTATTTGTAGTATTACCAGAGCTAGAAATATAGATGTCTGTGTGCTTTCAACTTTATTTCCTGCCATTCTTACTTCTCACAGGATTAAAATCAAACTGGATCGACCCAAGAGTATAACTCTGTTGCTTTTTAGCCAGACAGATCAACGTTGTCAGCCCCTTTGAACAGGTTAATGCTATAAATTATACCTATTTGATCACCACTGGATACAGATAGAGGGGCATGCATGTTACTAAGCACAATTTACACCACCTCCATCCATTGCAGGAGCTGTAAAAACATGCACAAAATAATCTGTAATGTGGGGCATGTGGCTCACATTACAATATCACTGGGGCAGGTCCCAGCATTCACTGTGTTTGGCTGATTACACAGCATTTAAATCCATAATCTGCATGGTTTGTATGGATACAGTTTTTCGGTAACATTACAAGAGTGCTTGTACTTAATAAGAGCTTGCTGCGGTTTTAAGAAAAGGTATCAAGTTTTATGTGATAGTTTCCTCCTGTTTGAAGGACAGAGCTGGACACAATCCCTTACAATATTGTGATGAACATGTTACGCTTTGTCATGAAGTCATATTTCTGTTCCTTCATTTACAGTGCAGTCTTGTGCATGTGAATCCTGGAATGAATTCACATTCCTGGAAGTGAATCCTGGAATGGTCAATTAGGTTTAAACCACCAATAAATAGGGGGGGAAGTTGCAGCCTTAATTAACTTCTGATGACTCAGAATTTTTGCCTCAAAATTTATCAGTCTAAGAGATGACCAAAACGAACCATTTTCAGCTTTGGATTTTCTTTTGGTTCTATAAACTGAACGAGAATTTTTTACTCCCAAGATGCTCATGACTATGTTTTATATAAAATTTAGTATCTGTAGTCTGCTATGTTATAGGGTCAATCCTGTCCCTAGGCATAGTGAGGCAGCCACTTCATACAGCCAACTCAGGCTATCAGGAAAGGACAGTAAATACTGATTTAAATATTATTTTATTTTTACAGCCAGGGAGAACTTTTCTGCCTGCAGGAGAAGAATAGCTTGACCATCCCTTGAGTACTATCGGTCATGACTGAGAGGGGCAGGAATTAGTGTTTTGCCTAAAGCTGGCATTTACTGGCTCATTATCTTGTGAAAGAGACACATAAACCCAATGGAAGCTTGCCTTAGAAGCACATGGAAGAATTGGGGAAACATGGGTTATGGGCCATACCTGTCAAGCGTGACTCCGGAAAATACGGGACCTGCGCAGAAGCCTTCTGTGCAGAACCCTTCTGCAATCTGCGCATGCGTAGAATTGTTCTGCGCATGCACAGAAGGCTTCTGCGCAGAAGGCTTCTATGCATGTGCAGAAGGCTTCTACACATGCGCAGAAGGCTTCTGTGCAGAAGGGCATGTGCAGTAACTACTCCCCCCCCCCCCGGTCAAATTACGGGATGGCAGCAGCCGGTGGCGGGAGAGTGGCTGAAGCAGCGGAGAAATACGGGAAATCCCGGCCAATCCGGGATACTTGGCAGGTATGTTATGGGCACTTCTGGGAAATTCAGAGTTTTTAGTCAGGAGAAAGGAAGAACTGTCTCTGCTTGTAACACAATGAAAATAACACCTGCAGTTTATCTTCTGAGTGGGGCTTTCAAGGGCAAATTGTCTTTTTCCTTTCACTGTGCTAAATGGAAGATGACTTCAGATGTGTGAAGGGAGGGGAGCTAAAAGTTCTCTCGTCTTCATGGACATCTGAGGGCATTCGAAGCCCAGTTGGTAGACCTTCTCAAAGAGTCCAGAATGTGAGGTTTAGAGTACAATACAGTAAGGGGTTTCAGAAGTTGGTGGAGTTAATTTATTTCATGGCAGCCATTTTGCAAAGTGCCCATAACCTCTTCTTAAAATTCTAGATTTATCTTGACTCAAAATGGTTGAGTAACACATATTTACGTAGTGTTAGAAAAATCTGAGATGAGACTTAGGGCAAATGTGTGTTCACGTAGTGCATATCTAAACTATTTTTCTGCTACAAGTTGTGCCTGATAATTTGGATGGCAAAATGTATTATGAAGGATAAAGGGTATTACTGCCTAATACAGGGTTTCTCAACCTTTTCAAGTCATGGGCCAGACCATGCCACCTCAGACAGCTGAGCAGGCCGAACACCACCACCACCACCACCACCATAAACACTGCCGTAAAATGCGTCTGCAGCTTACGGCTGTTTTAAATGTGTTTACAACAGCTGTGGGTGCATTTATGGCTGTCATGAATGTGTCCATTTCTGGTGGCGGTGGTGATGGCAATGCGGGCCACATGAAATTGTGCCATGGGCAGTAGATTGAGAACCCCTGGCCTACTAGTTACATTAGTTTCATCTCCAGGATCAGAAGTAATGTGACCCCCAGAAGAAGAAGAAGAAGGGGATGCTATAATTTTATGACCTTGAATGCTGCACTAGAGTGGGCTTTCGAACAGATTTTTTTAATGTTCTTAATTTCTTTGTTGGTCAGAATCCTGCTAACTAGCTACACTGGCATAAATGGAATGGCATAAATTACAACAGCAAATTGCCAATAGCTCAAAAGTCACCACTTCTATTTCTCTTTGCACACTCAGTCATTACAAAGTGCAACTTGTTAATCAGTTTTATACCATTGTACTTAATATCAGTGTAACAATAGGATTCTTGTCACAATATGAGTGAGGAAAATGTAATGAACAATTTTTTTAATAAGCTACTGGATTTTTAAAATTATTTTCCTTCAAATAGTCCTGTTCAGAGTTAAATTGTGACTATGTAATTGCCATACCATTTTGTAATCGTGCAAACATATGACTGATTTGTCCCTAATCTTCCAACAGCTTTTTAGTCGAAGCTCAGTGTTCATTAGTATTTGGCCTAAAAATTGAGATAGACAGACATATACAGGGGCTATGGTGGCTCAGTGGTTAAGAAGCTTGCCTTGGAAGGCCGGCAAGTCAGCAGTTCGAGGCCTTGGTACTGCATGATGGAATGAGTGCCTGTCTCTGTCCCAGCTACTGTCAACCTAGCAGTTTGAAAGCAAGAAATTGCAAGTAGATAAATAGGGACCACTTTGGTGGGGAAAGATCATGGGGACATGAAAAGAGCCTCATTTGGGCATCCCCTGAGCAGAGTTCCTCCAGCAACAAATCCTTTCAACCCAGAATAAATTCTGACACAAAATTATTATTATTATAGTAGCTATTCAAAGGAGGAGGTTCATGAAGCCTCTTTCAAAGGGCCGTGAGCAGTCAAAATCTGCAAAAATAAAAATTGTATGATACAAAGTAGATTTAAAAGCATGCAAGTGTGAAATGAGTGTGACTCTGAGTCCAAATCTCTTTTCATAAACAGCAATTGCTTTGTGTTCCACTGATGACCTTAATTACTTGCATTCTGGTTGTACACCTTGCCTTCACTGTCAAAATTCAATTCTATATTGGTAAATGGCAAGTTGGAAGAAAAATTGCTTTCTTTATTCTCAGAGACTAAAACATCCTTTTATCCTGTGGCAATTGATATGATCATAGCATTTTATCAGGATAGAATCTGGACCTGGCGCCACTGAATGTATTTAATTTTCTAACCTGTCCATATTGTTCCACTATCTTCCAGATCATCCAAAGCTTTGCCACCACAGCAGTTGTGTATAGACCCCACTCCCTTCTGCAGTTTCAATTTTTCCGTGGGTCTAAAAATGTTCAATAAAAAACCTGCATTATACAGTATGAAACTGGTCACTAGAGGCCACTGTCTACAATATAATGTTTAAGAGGAGTATATTGTGTTTTTTATGTCAGCCATTTTGTTGGCACATTGTGTAGAGAAGATGGTTTTAGGTATCTTGGAATGTATCCCCTGTGGATATAGGGGGCAATCTATATCTTTCTTTTTTCTCATTCAATTGTGCAAAACCAGCCTGGGAGAAATCTAGCCAATGGGCAGCTGCACTATTTATGAAAAAGACCAAGTATTTCCTCAATGCTATTCTATAAGGATGCCATTCCACAGATTGGTAATCCATTCTATAGGTCATTTATCTGTAGGCCAGTTCACATGTCCACAGGACCTCTTCTCATTGTATCCCTGTAGCCTAAAAACAGGAGCAACACTCTGTGGAGTCTGTGGCCAATGATGCTGCCGCCCTTCGACTTGCTGATGCCCCGTGCCATACCTGTCAATCATCCCGATTTGGCCGGGAAAACCCTGTAATTTGACGTTGATTGACATCATAACCTTCCCCCCGCTGCCAAAACCCTGTAATTTGGCAGTGGGGAAAAATGCTTTCCGCGCATGTGTGGAACCACTACGCCGCTTGCGCAGCCCCAACGCAAGCGGCATAGCCCTTTCCGCACATGCGTGGAAGGGTTTTTACCCCTTCCGCGCATGCGCAGAAGTGCTACGCTGCTTGCATTGGGGCTGTGCAAGCAGCATAGCGCTTCCGCGCATGCGCGGAAGGGGTAAAACCCTTCCACGCATGCGTGGAAAATGACCTGCGCACAACCGATGTGCGCAGGTCCCATTTTTCTGGAGCCGCGGGTTGACAGGTATGCCCCGTGCCAGTGGCCGAACATCAAGGATGCCCTCCGTGACCACCTGCTAGCCGGACTTCGAGATGAAGAGGCCCAACACAGGCTGATAACCCGGGACATGTTCACATTCAAGTCTGTGCTGAAGGAAGCATTGGCGTCTGAGGCAGCCAGATCGGGGGTAAAGTCATTCAAGCTATGGCCTGTCGCCTATGTGGCTCTGGAGTCCACTGTACAGGCCCACCACTGCTCCTCACCTTTATGCTCATCTTCGACAGCGTTGCCGGTGTCATTGTCCATGTCTGGGTCCAATGATGACAACGGAGAGGTCGGGAAGGTCCGAAGGAAAAAAGAGAAACATGCCCCAAAAGTCTTGAAAAGGTGTGATGGCTGTGGAAGCAAACATGACCATCGAAAGTGCCCCTTTTGAAATGTGGATTGCCACCATTGCAGCAAGCGAGGGCACATTGCAAAGGTATGCCACCACAGGAGCAGGCAAATCCCAGCATCGGACCAGCAGCCGAGGAAGACGGAAGCGCATATCTCCAACATCTCCACGTCAGAGACTTCATACAGCAACATGGCGAATGTGTCCGGCTGGTTCTTTACTGACTTGCAATTGCAAGGCGTACCAATTCGCATGGAGGTGGACTCGGGTACGTCTTATTCCATTCTGCCCCAAAAAGAATTCTTAAAAATTCCCCCCACCTTGCACCCTAAGTTGCGGGCATTGAAGATGTCCCTCCAAGATGTTCAAGGGTGGCACATGCCAATTCTGTGGGTGGGGGATTTCACTGTACGTTTCAAGAACATTTCCACCCAATTGCCTCTTGTGGTGGTGAAGCAAGGAACAAACTGTCTGCTGGGAATCCAGTGGTTTGACCCTCTGGGAATAAGACTATCCGGAATCAATGCTGTGAGTTCTGACCCGGTGCTGGATGTTTGCAACGTGCACCCAGAGGTTTTCAAGAAAGGACTTGGCACTTATGTGGGGGCTCTAGTCTCATTTGAACTTGACCCAGCCATACGGCCAGTCTGCCTTAAGCACATGCCATGTTCCTTTCGCCCTTAAGGTCAAGATAGAGGAGGAAATAGATAAGCTTGTGGGTCAAGGTATTTTGCTTCCCGTTGATTTTGCGGAGTGGGAAACTACTATTGTGACAGCAATGAAGTCAAATTGGGAGGTTAGGATTTGTGCAGACTACAAGTGCACGATCAACAAAGCCATTCGGCCCAATGCACACCTGGCCCAATGCACACCCGGTCCCTGTTGTAAGTCACTTGCTGGCTTCATTACATGGAAGAAAGTATTTCGCTAAATTAGATTTAGCCCAGACCTACCAGCAGCTGATGGTTACACCTGCTGCTGCTATAATGCAAACAATAGTCACTCATAAAGGGGCTTTCAAAGTCACCTGTTTGCAGTTTGGGGTCAATGCAGCCCCCAGTATATTTCAATTGCTCGTAGATCGTCTACTTAAGCGTCTCCCTGGGGTCCTCCCCTATTTCGACGATGTTTTAATCACTGCAGGGGATGAATTCGAACTGGTAGAAAGGTTGGACTGGGTTTTGCAGAGGTTCGAACAGGCAGGGCTCCGGTTACGTAAGGACAAATGTGTATTCTTTGCCAGGAAGGTTGAGTTTCTGGGATTCAAAATAACTCCTGAGGGGGTCAAACCCTCAGATTCTAAGGTCTCGGCTGTACGTAATGCCCCCCGGCCATCTTCTAAGTCTGAGTTGCAGTCTTGGGTTTGCTTAA
Source organism: Bradypodion pumilum (assembly GCA_035047305.1). Taxonomy (NCBI): domain Eukaryota; kingdom Metazoa; phylum Chordata; class Lepidosauria; order Squamata; family Chamaeleonidae; genus Bradypodion; species Bradypodion pumilum. Next base: position 317,115,765 of record JAWDJD010000001.1, read on the forward strand.
CTTTTACCACTCCTTCCTGCCAGAAAGGCATCTGTAGCTGAGCCACTACATCGTCTTCTCAAGAAAGATGTGGTTTGGAGGTGGGGGCAGAGCCAAGACAAGGCTTTCAGAGAGTTAAAGGATCTGCTGTCCTCTGAGGCAGTCCTCACCAATTTTGATCCCCAAAAACCTGTGATATTGGTTTGTGATGCATCACCAGTAGGGATAGGGGCTGTGCTTTGCTTTACTATGGTCTGAAGTCTCGCGAGACTTCGGGAGGGTTCTGAATGAGAACAGAGCTGTCAACGGTTCTAACGGTTTTCCCCCAACTGTCAGTTCTGATCAGAGATAGTTAAGGAATGTGAGGGTGTGTGGTTAGCTCTGGTCACCTATTCTTATTCCAAATAAAGTTGTGTGTTTGGCCCGTATTGCTGGCTGCTGCCTATTATTTCCAGAACACTAAACTACCTAAATATTTATTACACTTGTGGTAAGTCTTTTCTTTAAAAACTCATCAAAACAATACACTAAAAAGTGTTTTTCTTTAAAATGATTAAATTAATACCTTTCAACAGTAAGAAAATGAAAACCCATCCCTGCTGCAACCTGAAATACAATCATAGTGATTTGGCTCATCTCTTATAATGGTTAAAATGTGCTTTTGCCATTCCTTCCTCTCATTCATCTAGCTGTGTGTCCATGCTGTCATTTCTGATGTTATATACTATACAGTAATAACATTGCTGCTGGTTGAAGAATGTAATTAGCAAAAACTACTTTACTTTATTTTGGTATACTTATTTACTGTCCACACAACTTACACCTTTTATTCTGGCCTAAGATTGTTTGTGTATTCTCAATGTGAAAGATTGACATCTAAATCAATGTAAGTAAAATTTTAATAGTTTTCTTTAAAATTAATAACTCTTTGAAGATGGACAAGGATTGGTATGTATACCAGAGTAACAGGTAGTTTAAATTGCATAAAAATGTGCACATTCATGCACTGGCAGGAAAAAAATGCAAAATAAAAACTAGGAGAATGAAGTTAATGTGCTGCTTTCGCCGTTGAATTTTTAGAAACTATCCTTGTGTTCTGTTCTTTATTGGGAGTAAATGGGAGAATTTATGGTATATGATATTGTATGTAATGCTAACACAATATTGTAATATATTGCCCCTTTAATTAAACTAATTTTATACATTGGAAAGTGAGGATCAGATGTGTGACACATAAACCCTGTGGACTATATCCCAAAGTGTTTTAGCACTGAGTGCATTTTAATTCTATCTCTCCCATTTGCTACAATTATCCTATACATCACCCTATCTTGGAGGGGTCCCCAAACCTCAGGGACAGATTCTCAGAAGGTCACAATGGGTGGTGGTGGTGGTGACGGGGCATGTTTCAGCACAAATGAGAGTCTTGCTTTGTACAAGCAGCTACACTTGCCTGTAACAACACTATTGTTGGGTGCAACCCAATGTTTATGCAGGGAAATAAAATGTAATAGTTGGGGCATTCCACATCCTTGGAGAGTAATTGGAATTTTCACATTCATTTCAGTGGAGTTGGGGACCCCTCCCCTTTCTGAAATCCTGGAATCTTGAACTGTCTATAATGAGAGATGTTTTAGATGTAACTGTACTGGAACATCACCAATTAACTACAGTATTAGTAAAACCAGACCTATTTACTATGTCAAAAATTATCTTTTTTTAAAATAGTAGTGAAAAGCACAGAAGGATGGGGTGTCTGTGTCTTTACTCGAGCCTTTAAAATGGGTTTGCAACCTACAGCCCATGGGCCAGATCCAGCCCATGGCGCCAAATAATCCAGCCCCTGAATTTGGTCAAGCCACCACCAGAATTGGCTGCAGACTCATTTAAGGCTGTGTAAATGCATTTACGACATCCATAAATGAGTCCATGGCCATCGTAAACATGTTTACTACAGCCATAAATGAGTCCTTTGCCATTGTAAACACATTTATGACAGCTGCAGATGTGTTTAACGGTTGGGGAACCATCAGTGTGGCCCACTCAGCTGTCTGAGTGGGCTTGATCTTGCCTGCGGCTGAAAAACATTGAGAATCCCTGATTTATATTATCTTGTCCAAATTGACCCCAATTTTTTAAAAAAATATATTTTAATATATTCTTTTTCTCTTTCTCATGCACACACAGATCATCACACACTTCCAGCTGCATTCTCAGTCCATATTAGGTTCAATGTAGACTAAATATCTATATATTTGTTTTTAAAAATGCACTGTGATATATTGTTTGCAGAAATTAAGCATGTCCAGCTCTACTGAAGCTAGCACAATTAATGTTGCTTTCCTGGGAGAAGAGGAGGATGAAGCTCTATTGGAAGACCCCACACAACCCAAGCCTTGTTTTACTGAAGGTATGAAGAAGGACCAACTTAACTGTGGAAACTGCACACAGAATGTATTTGTTCTAAGCAAAGTTCTGGGAACTGATGAAATATATATATGTATGGGTGGGTGGATATGCCTTCACTTTCTAGTAACATCCCATCTCCTTTCTATGTGCCTGAAACCCTATTTACGACAGAGAAATTGGCCAAACGGCACGGATAACCCAATAAAGCAAAAACTGTTCATGGCAACTTAAATGTTCGAAGGTCTTCAACTATATGAGATGATCACTTTGGTTCATAATCAATAGTTCAATAAACACTAATTCTTCATATGCATTTTTTGATGTTGTTTTAATAGTTGTTTTGTTGTTTTAAAAGTTCACCGGTTTGGAACTTTTTCGATACTCTTCTTCAGAAAACAATATTAACTCTGTAATGATAAGATAAAAATAACTAAAATAGTGTGCTGATAATGAACTCTATATCATACATGTTATTGACAGGATTATTTAGATAGAACATGCTAACAATTAACAAATCTGTTTACGTAATGTCACCAGACTGACAGCTGTATTTACACTTAATAAACAACTAAAACACTTATTAGAACATACCAGAAACTTTTGTCGACATTCTATTTATTCTATAGAGGCATAGAATGCATGTATGATATAGAGCTCGTAATCAGCACACTATTTTAGTTATTTTTATCTTATCATTACAGAGTTAATATAGTTTTCTGAAGAAGAGTATCGAAAAAGTTCCAAACCGGTGAACTTTTAAAACAACAAAACAACTATTAAAACAACATCAAAAAACATATATGAAGATGTTGGATTGGGGCCGTGAAGCGGCCCTTGGGTCCCGGAGGAGACTGGTCAAGTAACGACACGAGACAAGATGGAGCGAAGACCAGTGGTTTATTGAGGGGAAATCATCATCATATATAGGAATTCAAGGCAGCGTGTGATAGAATCGTCATCTGACAGAAAATCACATCACCTGTTTACTCGGGTTAATTGGGAATCTCTCTTGGGGAAGTTAATTAACTAAGGCAAATACTGACAGGGGAAATCCATTGTTCATGGCTTGCACAAGAGTAAACATGGCCACTATTTGCACTAGGGCTTGGGCTAATCTGCAAGTGTGGAATTACCTAATTCCTAACTTGAGTTAGCTATTCAACTTCCTCCTGCCGAACTGCCTGCCAGGTCAGATATGAGTGAATCAATCTTATGACTATTAATCCGCACCCCAATTTCTGTACCCGCAGAGGCCAGTGACCAGGAGCCTTCCTCAACCGGTGTAACCTCTGTCAGGGACAGTTTATGCCAATTGCGCCCGCGGACACCACATGAAGAATTAGTCTTTATTGAACTATTGATTATGAACCAAAGTGATCATCTCATATAGTTGAAGATCTTTGGGCATTTAAGTTGCCATGAATGGTTTTTGCTTTATTGAAACTCTATTTAGCCATTCAGTATCTGAATGGGAAAACATGTGGAGGACTTGAGTTAGCTTGATTCCCTTCATCTTTACTCTCTGCTACAGTTGTAGTTGGCTTGTTGTTTCTTCTAACTAGAATTAAAACATGCCACCACTCCTCGTGTTTGCATGTTAATGTAAAACTTTGGTTTGAAAGAGAAGGAGAACAGGGAGCAAAGGAGCTCGAAGCACTCAGCAGTCCAGTTACACAACAAGAAAGAATGGTTTCTTTTTATCTCTGCACAGGCCAACTGCTTGCATAATAATGGTGTGTGGAGAGAAGTATTTTCTAGAGACTGAAGAAATAGATAACACTGAACTAGCTAATGAATTATGTTTTTTTAAGCAACAATGTTTTTGTGACACCTTAGGAACTAATTTATGAAATGTGATACAGAAGCCCATAAATTCATCCCCACTATAGAGTTGTTAATCTTTGAGATTCTAAAACATTTTTAGTTTTGCTTGTGGTAATTGCCTGCTGCATTTGTCTGTTTTGATGGTAAAAGCTCACATTCATTTCTCCAATTAAACAATTGTTGTTGTTTTTTAAAATTCAGGTGACTGTAGCACTCTCAGTGTGTGTGGCATTCTCTTATTCCATGTAAGCGTAAGAAATTTGAAATCTTACTCCAAGAAACTAATAGTTTCTGCAAGACGTTGTTCTGTTGGAAAAATATATACTTCTTTTTCAGATGTATAATTAGCTTCTAAGATACAAAAATGTTGCTACAAATTTAACTTTCATTCTTTCAAGGTCATTCACTTAAAGTAATGGTAAAGGGAAATGTGGTGTTGAATTCAAAGTTCTTTTTATAAAATGTTACTGTAAATGAAAATGGGAAGGATTTTTTCACCATTTACCACTTCCCTCAGCAACATTTTTCATATATCAAAAATGTTTTCCTAAGGGTTATGGCACTTTTCAGACCAACACAGAAGGTGGCACAGAAAAATGCACCAAGATTCTGATAATCATTCATTCATTCATTCATTCATTCATTCATTCATATTTATATACTGCCCACCTGGGAAATGCTCCCACTTTGGGAAGTTCACATAATTAAAATGTCAACAATACAAAACCAACATTCTACAATCCCCAACCACCCTTTAGATCAGGGAATCTCAACCTGTGGGCCGAATGTGGCCTGTGGCGCCATTTCATGCGGCCCCCCCACCATCTCTACCACACCAGGAAGTGCCATGTGGTGGAAGAAGGACAAAATGGCCGTTCGGCCCCTGAAACTGTCTGAGGGTGTGTGACCCAGCCCCTGGCTTTAAAAGGTTGAGAACTGCTTTAGATGGCAGTGCATTTAAAAAAATCTAAATCAACTAACTTAAATACAGCTACATACTTTAAATAAAACAACAACAAACAAATCATCTCTTACTCCCTTTTTTTGAAGGCTGTCCTTGGTTGCAGGTAGCTCTCTCAGCAAATGGAAAAACCCTTTTATTTGCAGGAATATCTTTATTTTGCAGCAGCAACAACATCGCTTCTTAAGTAATTAAAAATTAACAACAACCGTCATTCTGATTTTTAGGCTGTGTACAAAAATTCAAATGCTGCCAAGTCAGCATAGAATCTAGAAAGGGGAAATGCTGGTGGAACCTTCGCAAAACGTGCTTCAAGATAGTGGAACACAACTGGTTTGAAACATTTATTGTAGCCATGATTCTTCTCAGCAGTGGTGCTTTGGTAAGTATTTATGCCCCCTGAAAACCCACAGAGATTTATAGACTGCAACACCTAGTAAAATGCTCTTTTCATATTCAGTTGTTTTTGTACTGGAACAAATGAATCTGTTAGAAAAAGAGGTGTGGCCATTAATGAGACTGGGATTGTCATATGGCACTTCTCCAAATTGGGGAGCCGAATTTGCATGTTATGGAAGTTTGAATATCGTGCAGTTTTGCATAACAGTATCTGTATGTATCGCTGCACTGTTTTCTCTTACTGTGTCTATCCTTGAATCCATGAAAATAGAAAGCACTGACCTGTCCCAGTGAATGAATGTGGGACAAAGAGATCCAAATTCAAATTTCTGCTTAGTTCCAAAGCATAGCGGGTGGTTTGGGGCTAGCCATTACCTTTCAGCCAAACCTATTTCACTGGGTTGTTGTAGAAAATAAAAGGAATGGAGGATAATGAAAAGCAGCCACCTGTGTTGGTGATTATTTTTGCTGCCTGTTTGGAATTACTAGAAACAAGAGTGAAAATAACTGTAGAGAAGGAGTTCTCAACCTTTTTAAGCCAGGGGCCTGGTCACGCTCCCTCAGACAGCTTTGGGGGAGGGGGGATGGCCATTTTGCATTTCCTCCACCACATGGAACTCCCTGGTGTGGTGGAGGCAGGGGGCACATGAAATAGTGCCCGTGGGCCGCAGGTTGAGAATCCCTGCTGTAGTGAACCCTCTTAAATAATGTTTTCTTTGCAGGGGTTGGGGTTGGATGGATGGAGGAATATTGGAAGCAAACAATATCCTAATTTTATTTGCTATCTGGTTTTTCTTTGAGAACCTTCATAGTGACCTGCCCATCCAACTTATTACTATCTTTCTGTGTATCAACCTGTATATAGACCATATAATATTGAAAGCCAGACTAGATTCATAAAAAATGAAGAGTGAAAAGAATGAAAAAAACATTAAGATATACAGATAACACCATTTTACTGGCAGAAAGCAGCAATGACTTTAAACAACTTTTAATGAAAGTTTTAAAAAGTTCAAAAGCATTATTGCATACTTGCAGTGAGTAGAGAAGAACTACTCAATTTTAATCTTGACAATGACAGAATTGAAATATGTTTATATCTTGGTTCGATCATCAGTCTAAATGAAGACTGAAGCCAAAAAATCAGAAGGAAAGAAATGGAAGAATTAGAAAAGGTCATCACATGTAAAGATTTATCACTAGAGACCAAGATCATCCATACACTTATTTTTTTTTCAATCACTATGTATGAGTGAAAGCTGGATAGTAAAGAAAGATGACAGGGGAAATTGATTCATTTGAACTCTGGCGCTAGAGTATTGCAAATACCCTGGGCTCTCAGAAAGATGAACAAGTAGGTCCTAGAGCAAATCAATCTTGAACTGTCTCTGGGGGCAAAAATGATGACGCTGAAGCTGCTCTACTTTAGGCACATCATGAGGTCAAGATGCTCTAGAAATGACAATAATGCTGGAAAAGATTGAAGATAGCAGGAAAAAAGATTGAAAGTGAGATAGATTGACTCCCTAAAGCAGGGGTGGCCAAAACTTTCTGGCTGCGGACCAGTCACGTGGTTGAGTGGGCCGGTCACATGGTTCCTCCCCCAGAAGCATGATGTTTTTACAACAGCCTCAGGTGCGTTTATGGCAGTATTTTGTGCATGTGCAGGCACATTTAACTTGCACTTCCAAAGGCCGTGAAGGCCAGATTATTATGTATAATGGGCTGGAACTGATCCGAGGGCCGTAGCTTGGGAACCCCTGCCCTAAAACAAGGGTGGCCAACCTTGGTGTTCCAGATGTTCTTGGACTTCAATTACCAGAAGCCCAAGTCAGCACACCTCCTGATCAGGACTTCTGGGAACTGAAGTCCAAGAACAGCTGGGGCACAAAGGCTGGCCACCCCTGCCCTAAAGGAAGCCACAGGTTTGAGTTTGCAAAAGATGAGCTGAGTTGTTAAAGACAGAACGACCTGGAGATGTCTCATTCATAGGGTTGCCGTAAGATTGCTATAAGTTAGAGGCTACGTGACAGCACGGAACAACAGTAGATTTTACATGTGCACACACCACACACACACACATCCGAGTGATCCTGGTACAGATTACTCTTGCCTCACTCCTAGTAGCAATGGAGGGGAAAGTGATTAATCATTATCTACCTGTCTCTCTTTTTGGCGGTAAATCAATGTTGTAACGAGAACAGGTAGATGCATAATGTGTAGATGCTGTACTTTAAGCAAAGAAATAGAATGGACTAGCTAGTAGATGCACATACAGTAAATGCAAAAAACAAACAAACCTGCTTTTAAATCAGTTAAGTGCTACCTTTCCCTCCCCCTTCAACAATGTGACCTTAGTTGTAGTAGACTTTTCCTTCATAGGCCTTTGAAGATGTAAATATTGACAAGCGCAAGAATATCAAGATCATACTTGAATATACAGATAAAATTTTTACATACATCTTCATTCTGGAAATGATTCTGAAATGGGTGGCCTATGGATTTCAAGTGTATTTCACGAATGCCTGGTGCTGGCTGGATTTCCTTATTGTTGACGTAAGTAATGGTATGGCTTAGAAGCTTTTATGTATTGATGTCTTGCTGGGCTATATTTAATTAACATTCAGTGCAATTTTTAAAAAATATATAAAAAACCAAAAAAATTAAAACACTGCAGCATTTTAAAGACTAACTGCTATATTTTTACTGCGAGCTTTTGTGGATCAAGTCTACTTCTTCAGACATAGGAGTGAAATTTCTAGGCATGGCTTATATACACCAGATACAGAGATAAAGAGTAATCAAGCAAAATGACAGATAAAGTAATCAAGCAGAATGACCAATAAGCATGCATATCAGTACAGCTTCCTACAGCTAGTAGTAGCAGATGATCTCTGGTTTGTAATTCAGACTAGTATTTTTTTTTTTTTTTTGCTTGGCACTGCCGGGCAGTTATTATCTGTGAGTGGGTGGTTCGGGTGGTTTTTTTGGGGGGAGTACACCCCCCAAAAAAATCCCACCCCAACCACCAACACACAGATAATAACTGCCTGGCAAGGCAGGAGTTCCCGGTGTGTATGTGAGAGAGAGATAGAGAGAGGGGTGAGTGGTGCTCCGCAATCGGCCCTTGTCTGTCAGAGAAAGCAAGCCCCTTCTCCAACATGCAAGGGCCGAATGTGGAAGGGGCTCGCTTCCCTCTGGGAGGCGAAGGCAGCTAACAGACTGCCGTTCGCCGCTTTTGCTTCCTGGGGAAGTGGTTCGCTTTCCTCGGTGGGAGGGGGACAAAGGCACCAGTGCTTTTGCCCCGCGCCCCCAGTGGAAAGCGATGGCTTTCCTCCAGGAGGCGAAGGCACAGAATGCAAGCGCGGCGCCAAAATGGCCGCCGCGCTCTTTGCGGGGGGCCCCCCACAGGACGAAGGCATCCGGGTAGTTAGGGGCGTGGCCAGCTCCCTCATAAAAGGGGTGGCCACGAGGCAGCCAAGCTGCCATTTTGCGAAGCGACGGAGCGGAGAGGTTTTTCCTCTTACTCCGTCGCTTTTACCTTGATCGGGAAGCCTTTTGGCTGCTGACCTTTCTCTTTTCGGCTTCCCTTAGGTCCGACTGAGATGCCTTCGAAGAAGAAGGTGGCCGCGAGCGCGGCTCGGGCGGTTCGGAGGCGCAATCCGGGTCGGAGGACCGTGGCTGCGCCTTCCCACCAGCCGCCTTTGCCGGCTCCCACCGGGACCGGTGGGATGGGGTCTATTGCCCCCTGGCCGGAGGCCGGGGACCCGAGCAGGGGTCCAGCATGGGCTGTGGCCCGCGGCCCGCAAGCGGCGGACGCCGCTCCTGGTGCTCATTCTACTGGGCCTCCCTCTATCGGGGCGCAGCTCACTCCAGGGCCTTCCAGCCTTGGGGGGTGGTGTGGTCCCCTCCCTTGGCAGGTGCCTACGCCGGCCCTGCCGGGCCTGGGTGTGGGGTCATGGCCATATTCGGGCCCCGGGGTGCAAGGACCTGTACCCATGCCCGCAACGGGTGGGCCGGCTGGCCCGTGGCCCCACGCCAGTGTGGAGGCCTTGCTGGCCCGCGTGGCAGCACTCGAGGCTTCCCTTGCTCGGGCCAGCCACGCTGGGGTTCCTTTTGGGGTGCACTTTGATGCGTCGTCTGCTGGGCAGCGGCAGGCGACGGGACGGGTCGAGCAGCTTGAGGCGCGTGGCGCGACTTCGGCCACTGCCTCGCAGCTCCCCAACCAACAGGCCAGCACGGGTCAGGCCCCGGCGGCGAGCTCTACGGCGGTCGTGAGCTCCGACACCCCCAGTGGGCCGGAACCCCCGGTGGGGGCGGCCCGCGGGGGTGCAGCATGTGAGTATGTGGTACAAACTAGTGCACCTACACATGTGGCTACGTTGGGGGGGGGGCTTTCCACTGGCCTTGGCCTCAAATGGGTGGTGCGGCGGTACAGCCGCTGACGCACCACCAGGCGACGTCAACCACCACTCAGGGCCCCGGGGTGGGGAGCGTTTCCTACCCTGTGGGGAATGTTTTGGGGGTGGCTGGGCTAGTCCAAGCCCCTTTCCAGATGCCTGCAGTTTCTGCTGTGCCTGTCTCGGCCTTGCCGACAGCGGGCTATTCTTTGCCACTGGGTGACCACTTGGCACAGGCCACCAGAGAGAAAATATGGCGAGGGGAGTATGTTGATATCTTCTCACTCCTAAACAGGGAGCCCACCAAGGAAGAGAGGGAGGGGCAGGATGAGAAGGATAAGGAACAGGCACGTCGTCGCAAGCCACCACGAACGTGGGCCAACTGGCTGCCGGCTTACCTCATCTACATGGCGGTGTACCTGAGGGCCCGGCCGGATCTGGCAATTCCGATGGTCCAGTATTTGGACAATATCTATCGGGCGATGGTTGATTTTCCGGGCCCGTCGTGGTTGGCTTATGACGAGGAATTCCGTATGCGAATTCCCCTGCACCCTGAGATGAGGTGGGATGAGCCATGCCAGAGGCTTTGGCTTCTGTACATGACGCCCACGTGCCCCGCGCCAGGGGAAAGATACCATTGTGGACATGCGGTCCAGCGAGCTGCTCCAGCACAGGTTCCCCACCAAGTGGCGGGGCAGGGGGTTCCAGCCCGCCTGCTGTGCTGGACTTTCTCGTCTAATGGTTCATGCAATAAGAAGAATTGCAAGTACAGACATGAGTGTCCCACCTGTGCGGGCCCCCATGCAGCCTCTGCCTGTCCCAGGCCTGGAGGGACGCGGGGCAGAGGGAGGGGCGGACAGTGGGCTGGCAAGACTGCCGCAGATGGAGCTGGTTCACCGAAAGGCTCCCTCCCCAATTAACGTGGACATGTTGGAGCGTTGGCTCGCATTGTACCCGAGGGGGGAGGATGCAGATTATCTCCTTCAGGGCTTTAGACGGGGGTTCCGTATTCCTTTCATGGGTGATAGGTCCCCTCAAGATGCCCCCAACCTTTTGTCCCTTAGGGGGAGGGAGGAGGTGGCTGCCGCCAGCATTAATAAGGAGGTCAATGCGGGCAGGGTCGCTGGCCCTTTCCCTGCACCCCCGTTCACTAATCTCAAGGTATCGCCCCTGGGCTTGGTTCCTAAGAAGTCACCAGGCGAGTTTCGCCTTATCCATCACTTGTCCTACCCAGCCGGCCGATCGGTCAATGATGCTATCCCTGACGACCTTTGCTCAGTCAGGTATACATCTTTTGACCACGCGCTGCACATGGTGCGCTCATGTGGCCCGGGTGCGCTGCTGGCTAAGTGCGACATTAAGTCGGCTTTTCGCCTCTTGCCAGTGCACCCGGGCAACTTTGAATTGCTGGGTTTCAAATTTCGGGGCGAATATTATTTTGATAAGGCCATGCCTTTTGGCTGTTCCATATCATGCTCGGCTTTCGAGCGTTTCAGTACTTTCCTAGAGTGAGCTTTCGTACGCAGGTCAGGGTCCCGGTCTGTAGCCCATTACCTGGATGACTTTTTATTCGGGGGTGAACGGGGCTGGGACACGTGTACACGTCTCCTCAACACATTTCAGACGCTAATGGAGGAACTCGGTGTCCCTTTAGCGCCCGAAAAGACCAAGGGCCCATCTACACAGCTAGTCTTCCTGGGGGTGGAGATTGACACGATAGCGCAGGCGTCTAGGTTACCGCGGGATAAGGTGTCAAGGATAGTGGCCCTTATCTCGGACTTGTTGGCCAAGCGTAAGGCATCACTGAGGGAACTGCAGGTGCTGCATGGTCACCTTAATTTCGCCTGCAGAGTGGTCGCACCGGGCAGGGCTTTTGCCCGGCGCTTGTGCGACGCTATGGCAGGATTATCCAGGCCTCACCATAGGGTTAGGCTTACCCGGGGTATCAGGGCAGACATGCTTGTCTGGTTACAGTTCCTGAGGGAGTTCAATGCGGTCTCATTTTGGAGGCATGACCTCCTGGCTTCCCCTCAATTTCAGATTCAGTCTGATGCCTCGGGATCCCTTGGTTATGGGATGTACTTCAATGGGAAGTGGGCCTATGGTGGGTGGCCACCGGCCTGGGCAGGCACGGGTCGCCTGCGTGATCTCACATATCTGGAATTTTTCCCTATCCTGGGTGCTTTGATGCTATGGGGCCAGGAGTGGTCCAACTCGGTCGTGCATTTCTGGTGTGACAATGCGGCTGTGGTCCACATTGTAAATGCACAGACTTCCAAATCGCCCAGGGTTATGGATCTAGTGCGCCAATTTGTGTTGCGCAGCCTGCGCCTCAACGTACTGTTCAGGGCCAGGCATGTCCCAGGGGTTAATAATGATATTGCTGACGCTTTGTCCCGCCTACAGATCTCCCGGTTCCGTGCCTTGGCCCCGGATGCAGAGGAATTTCCCTCGCCACTCCCGGAGGAGATATGGACCATTGGCAAGGAGAGGTGAACCGGGCGATTGGCCTGTCGCTAGCGCCACGCACCCGTAAGGCGTATCACCACGCAATTAATTCTTTCAGGGCATTCTGTACTCAATTTCAATTGCCAGGAACCTGGCCGATCCCGGTAACCCATGTGCTGCGGTTCATGGTTTACCTGCATTCTCAGGGCCTTGTACTTTTGCCCCGCGCCCCCAGTGGAAAGCGATGGCTTCCCTCCAGGATGCGAAGGCAGAGAATGGAGTGCCGTTTGCTGCTTTTGCTACCCAAGGAAGTGGTTTGCTTTCCTCGTTGGGAGGGGGACAAAGACACCAGGGCCTTTGCCCCCCCACCCTCCGTAGAAAGCAATGGCTTCCCGACAGGAGGTAAGGCAGAGAACGGAGCGCCATTCTCGGCCTTCATCTCTCTGAGGGAAGCGGCAGTCGTGTGGGGAGGAGATGGTCTCCACCTCTTCTCCCCGCTACCCCGCTGAATTTGCGGTGAGGCCAGTGCTGGCCTTCGTTGCCAGGGCCGCAGAGAGAAGATGGTCTCCTCCCCACAACCCCACTGAAGCCACGGCAAGGCTGGCGCTGGCCTTCATCACAGGACCGTGAGGAAGTGGTTGGTTAGCTGGTTCATTGGCGGTTTTTTTAACGCGCTTGCTGGCTTCCCAGCGTTCTCCGTGGTCGCACCCTTCAGCCTGATTGGCTGAGGGGTGGTGTGGCACGGAGGACACTGGGCCTTGTAGTTTTTTATTTTTTGTTATAGTTTGAGGGGCAGTTGCCCCACTTTCGGCGGTCGGACCCTTGCGGCGATGCTCATAGGGTCATTAGGTAAGTGTGGGCAGCTCAGTACAGGATGGTTGGGCTGGGTGTGGACGTGCATGCCGGACACGTACCACGCAACCCTCATCTTATAGGTATAGATTAGCTTTAAATGTCCTCTTGATTGTCTCCCTTGTCAATTCTTGATTCTGCTTGATTAGTATATCTATCATTCTGCTTGATTACTCTTTACTTTTGTATCTGGTGTATATAAGCCATGCCTGGAAATTTCACTCCTATGTCTGAAGAAGTGGACTTGATCCACGAAAGCTCACAGTAAAAATATAGCAGTTAGTCTTTAAAGGGCTGTAGTGGGGTATTTTCCTGATATGCCTGAACCACAGACTAACATGGCTACTATTTTTTAAAAAAATAGAGACGGTTGAATGCATGAAGCAACCAAGGGCTTTTGATTTCTTGTGCTAGCCCTATTCAAGCACTATCATCTGAATCCAAGTGGAGCTTGAGGTGTGAGGGTAATGTTGGGATGCAGTTGAGTCCTGCCCCCATAATGGCTGGGAGGCAGGGAGTCTTCTGTGTGTTTATTGTAAGGAGCTGAAGCAGTGCTGGTAAGCAAGTCCTCCTGCAGGGGTTCCCAACATTTTTCTGCTGCAGGCCTGACCATGCCCCCCCCCCCCTGACAGCTGAGTGGGCTGGGTCATGCCTCCCAGAAATGGAAACGTTTACAACAGTCATGGGTGTGTTTGCACATGCGTGGGCGTAAACAAGCATACGTAAACAAGTCCACTTCTGGGTACAGCAGTGGTGGTGCGGGCCACATGAAACGGTGGCACAGGCCAAGTGCAGCCCATGGGCTGTAGTTTGGGAACCCCTGTTCTACTGAATGTGCAGAAAGCAATTCCATGATTGAGGGCTGTGCATTATCAGAAGGTTGCAAAAAGGTCAAAAATGTGTCTGGCAAAATGTACTTTCAAGTGCCACTGCAGATCTTTGCCGTGAAACCTTGAAAGATCTTGTCTTGAAATGGAGCAATAGGGTTAGGTTTATATGAGTACCCACAGTCCTAATCACATTCTCCAGATTTAGGCTGTAGCACCTGAATTTGGCTATTGTTTAAAGGTTTTAATTTGAGAGGTGTTATGTTTTATGACTATTTGCACAAGGTACTGAATGGTAGAAGCTGTCCAGGGAAACAGAAGATATTCATTTGCATTTATATGACTTCCGATACTCACTCAGCTGATCTTCAGACCTCAAAGAAAATGGCTGTCTTCGTGGTTTAAATTGCAGCTGTGCAGTTGAGTCTCATATTTCACAGATGCGCCATGTTACAGTCACAGTTACAAGATTAGTAGATGTAGCAACTCTGACTACCAGTCCAACAGAGCCACGTACAAGTCACAGCTACTTAGAAACTGCTGGGACACAATAGCAATCAGTGTGAGGCCATGTTGTGACTGCAGAAGGGTTGTTATACAACACATCTGTCTGTGTTTGCCCTCACAAGTCGAAGCAGAAAGAATAGTGACCCTTTTGTCTCTGGGTTCTTCAACTGCAGTTGTATAGCCCAATGTTGGCGAACCTTTTAGAAACAGAGTGCCTAAACTGCAACCCAAAATCCACTTATTTATCACAAAGTGCCACCACAGCAACAGGGGAAGAAGGAAACGCCCCCATTGGACTGCTGGACAGAGAGAGGAAGTACTCCCATTGAGCTGCTGGGCAGAAGGGTGGGGCAAACTCTGTGCCAGGGTGACCGCACGGGTGCCCACAAAATGGGCTCCAAGTGCCACCTCTGGCATGCGTGCCATAGGTTCGCCACCACTGGTACAGCCTATTAGACAAGGGCCTGCAAAAGTAAAGGAGAGATCTCGCTTATACCTCTCTTAGCCATCATCTGGGGGTTATTCCTTTTACAACCAATATTTTTGTTAACATGAGCTAAATGTGTTCCTGTTAGAGCTGTTGATGAAAGGATTCTAAAGGATGTTTATGTCCGGTAGCCTAGCACAAAGTTCTCTTTGGAGGTCTAGAGTAGAGGTTAGAAAACATGGCTCTCCAGGCATTCTTGGACTTCAAGTAACAGAAGCCCAAGTCAGTACACCTGCTGATCTGGGCTTCTGGGAATTGAAGTTCAAGAACATCTGGAGAGCCAAGTTTGCTGACCCCTAGTCTAGAGCATGACTATTTTTGCATGAATGGCATGCTTCTTTTTCAGTTATATTTTATGGTGATTATTAGCAGACTTATTGAGGTTCCTTATGAGCTGAACTCCAGGACTGTGTCTACACATACTCAGTGCACTTTTTCTAGTGCTTCTCATCAAAATAAATTTCAATACATGTCCACTTTTATATACAGATGTCTTTGGGGGGGGGGAGAGTTATGTTACTCGGAATGGCTTGTGATCTGAATGGAGGGGGAGCATTTCACCCTAAAATTTCAGGGTGAGGATTCTACCATGTTGAGGCCACCTATAAGCTGCATATGAATGTTACATTGTAATCTGTGTATTTTTATATACTGTACTCATTTCACCAAGCGCCTCATTTCACCAAGATTCATGAAAAGACATCGTACAATAAACAGGCCACAACCTGTGCAAATGTGATGCCTCTACCTTGTTGAAGCTAAAAGAGCTCAGATCTTGTCAGTAACTAGATGAGATAAATCTTCTAGGGAAATCACATCAACTCTACTTCAAATTTTATCAGGGAAGAAGAAAAGCAGGAGATTCATATAGGTGAGACAAAGAACATTTAAAGCAGGGATTCTCAACCTGCGGCCTGTGGGCCGGATGTGCCCCACAGCACCATTTCATGTGGCCCACCTCCACCACACCAGGAAGTGCCATGTGGTGGAAGAAGAACAAAATAGCCATCCCACCCCCGAAACTGAGGGGGCGTGACCCGGCCCCTGGCTTTAAAAGGTTGAGAACTCCTGATTTAAAGCAATTGAATTGGTGTAACACAATGTCCCTTTTGGACTATGCTTTCAATCTACTTAATATGTGAATCCTTTCTGTGTTTTTTTAATTTGCTGTTGTTTTTAATTGATAACTTTTTAAAAATTCCATAACCATAGTCTTTGTCGGTTTTGGGCAGGTTTCGTTAGTGAGTTTAATAGCTAATGCTTTGAACTATTCTGAACTTGGTCCTATAAAATCACTGCGGACACTAAGGGCCTTGAGACCTCTAAGAGCCTTATCAAGATTTGAGGGAATGAAGGTGAGTAATAAAAAACTGAACTTCTCCTTTCACTTTTGTGATAATGCCTTTTCTAAAATGGTACGTGTGAATTCTGTGCATCATCTCATGGAACCAGCAGATAGCAGATTGATTATAATTAGCTGCAGCAAGTTGCACAAACTTGCATTAAGTGCCAAGTGAAATTTAACCTACACATTGAATTGATGTGCAGATGTGTTTATGGACTAATATGCACATATTTGGTTGTGTGGACAAATTAGGAAGGCTACAATACAGTCATTGTTGCAAAGATACAGATGCCCTTTTGCTATCGGTGGCATCCTGGCAAGATGTCACTTGTACAGCTTTCAAGTCAGACAAAGAGATTGCCTTTTCTGCTTCATCATCAACATTGAAAAGGTTGGCACTCGCATTTTCCTAGCCTTATACTAGGTGAGCTTTTATGAGTTTTTATGTGTTGATAAGAGTTTTAATGGTTTTTAGTGTTTTAATTGGATTTTTAGTGGATGTAATGCCGCCCAGAGTCGCCCTGGCTAGGGGGCGGCTATATAAATTTGAACAAATAAATAATAAATGAATAAATTTGTTGAAATGCCACTTCCCACCTTGATTCTCCTTTGCCATTCTTAGATCAGCAAGGATCACATCACAGTGAATAATTAGGGAAGATGCTAATGGTAATAGTCTATTTCACACCTGGTCAAGCCAAAACATTGTACACTGTACTGTACTTTCAAAATATAACTATCTTACATGTGAATATAATTGCAATATTCAGTTAACTTACTGACAGGCAGGTAAGCATTAGTCAGTTTTATTTTCATCACATTTTTCGAAATGTTAACAGCATTCCCATCTTATTAAGTTCTTTATAAGACTACAAAACTTTTCCCCCACTTCCTCCATGGAGATTCATGCATATTTCTCATTCACTTCTACTGGTATGCTCATTTTAAAGTATAATAACAGAGGATGCCCGGCGTTGCCGGGCTGTTTTAAATTGTGTTGGAAGGTTAAATTGTGTTAATGTTTGTTAAAAATTGCTTAGTCTGTAATTTTTAAAATGTTTAATTATACAAAAAAAAATTGGCTTGGCTGGCTGTTTTATGTAACTGAATGTTTTAGTTTTTGGTGTTGTTTTTTTAAAATAGTTGTACCGTAGGCAATAATTTTAATAATGTGAAAGTAAATGTTTTTTACATTTAATGTTTTTAAAATGTGTTTAGTTGTTTTGGGTTTTTATTTGAGTTAGAACTCAGCACAGGATTTTAATAAATTTTGTATTTTATTTTATTGACATATGTTTGTGATTTGTGTTAAATTGTGTTTTCGTGTAATTTTTTTGACTTATTATTGTGACCTTTTGTGTAAAATTATGATTTTATGTTATTGTTTTGATTTGTTTTTACTGTTGTGGCCTTTTGTTTGGGGCTGTTGTGTGTTTTTAAATTGTTTTTACTATTGTGGCCAGCAGGTGGTGCTGGTAGGGGTTTTCTTGTATTTTGACTGTTTTTTCTCTCCTAGCCTCTTGGTGGAGCTTCTTCCGGTAAGTAGTCTCTTTCTTTATTCATTTCATTTCCGGTCGTCGTGCAGGTAGGACATGTGCTGGTGAGTTGCTTGTTTTCTTTATTTATTTATTTTTGAGGGGGTTGGGTTTTGTATTTTTTGACTTTTGTTTTTGATTGTGTTTTTGTTTACTTTGTATTGTTTTTGGTGTTGTTTTTGTTTGTTTCTGTGTATTCTTGGATGTTTTTGATTGTGTTTTAAGGTATTTTTTGAAAATTATTTATTTATTTTTATAATATTTTGTTGTTGTGGCTTGGGGGGGGGGGTTGGTTTATTTCCAGACCACGGGAATTCCAATGCCGCTTTATGCTGCGTTGTGGGGGGTTATTTCCATGACCCGGCTTCGCTGGCCAGACCACGGGTGTTGGGGAGGGGGGCTTTATTGTCTCATGGTGCTTTGATTGTGTGGAGTCGTGAAAGTAGATCAGGGTTTCCCCTTTAATATCAGTGGGTGGAGGTTGCGATCCCCCTCTCAGCTGGTTCCCCGGGGGTTGGGAGGTTTGTGGGGACAAAAGGGGTATGTCCCCCCAACCCTCCTGGACCCAGGAGACCAGGGAGAGTGGATCAATTTTTCCCCTCCTAAAAAAACCCTCCGTTTTTAAAGAGAAGAAACCGCCTGGTTTCTTCTCTTTAAAGACGGAGTTTTTTTGGGGGGGTGGATTCGATCCCCTCTCCCTGGTCTACTGGGTCCAGAAGGGTTGGGGGGACAGATCCCTTTTGTCCCCACAAACCTCACAACCCCAGGTGAGCCAGCGGAGAGGGGGATCGCCACCCCCCACTTACTGATATTAAAGGGGAAACTCCGATCGGATTTTCCCTCTTAATATCAGGGGGTTGGGTTGGAATTGATCTCCTATCTCAGGTCCCATGGGTCCGTGAGGGTTGGGGGGAACAAAAGGGGTATGTCCCCCCCCAACCCTTCTGGACCCAGTAGACCAGGGAGAGGGGATCGATTTCCCCCCTCCTAAAAAAACTCTGTTTTTAAAGAGAAGACAGCTTGGTTTCTTCTCTTTAAAGTCGGAGTTTTTTGGGGGGCTGGAATCGATCCCCTTTACCTGGTCTCCTGGGTCCAGAAGTGTTAGGGGGACATACCCCTTTTGTCCCTACAAACCTCCCAACCCTAGGGGAGCCAGCAGAGAGGGGGATCGCAACCCCCCACCTACTGATATTAAAGGGGAAACTCCAATCAGGACCTTCAGGCGCCGTTGGTGAGGGAAAGAAGGGTGGTTGGTGTTTGCGTGGCTGTGAGGCGGTGAGTTTTTTTTTTAATTTTTCGGGTGCCGGCTTCCTCAGCGTTCTGCGCGCACATGTCGCACAGGACTCTGGGGCTTGTAGTTACGGGTTTGTGATTTGTGGCGGTGCATTTTTTTTCTGTGGCTCAATTTTGATTGGCCGCGGTGCATTTCTCAATGTTCTTTGTGGTCACGCCTCTCATCCTGATTGGCTGTGGCGTGGCGCAAAGAACGTTGGGAAATGAAGTTGTTTTCCTTTTTCGCGTTTGTGGGGCTGTTGCCCCACTGGCGCATTTCTCAATCCTTCATTGACCTGCGGACCCAGTTCGGCCATGTGCACGAAGGGTGGGTGCGGGCTAGTAGGGCCAGGCTTAGGAACCTATGCGAAGTTCCAACAGTTAATGCTTGGTTTTATAGGTTAAGATTGTTCTATCATGTTCACTTTTACTGCATTGTCTTCCTCAATGTCATGATGTCTGAGGGCATCTTCTAAATAAATATATACAGAGTGGCCCATAAGTCCCTCTAAATTTCACAATTATTGTATCCAGGGTGTTACCAGTATTCTTGCGTATTCATGTTTTCACAATACACTCTTCAAGTGTAAAAAATGGGCTTAAATCATCCATATTACTCTGGAAGAAAGGGGGGGAATATAATGCATACATAAATGAATATAACATAATAACATATGGACTGGTAGGGATTTACAGGCCACCCTGTACATTTAGTTGCCTATAATTTTTAAGGGAAGAAAAGGAACCAGCACTTTATGCTTTCCTCCTAGTGATGAGAAACTGAGAAGTATTCAAAGGCTTTCTTCAAATAGTTTTAGAAATTTATTTTAAAGTTCTAAAACTGTCCTTAATTAAACCAAGCTTATTTTCCATCCTTATTCAGCAAAGTTAAGATGACGCATTGTTATCCTAACCACTTTATGAATGAACTACAGTTGTTTTGTATGCATTTAAACCTTAATATGATTGCCAGTCTCCTGTACTTTGATTTTACTTCCTGCGGACCACACTGCCATCATATTTTGTATACGATATATTGTGGCAAACTAAAATTGTAAGTCTGTACACTATAAGATTCTGTTATTTTTGCTGGGGTCGGGATATTGTGAATACATTGCATCCCCTTTGTTTCTAAGATAATAAAAATAATAAATTGTTCTTAAAAACAATGGCCAGTAACCTGATGCCCCATCCTACAAATGCAGTGCTCCATTATTCAACTGGAAGGACATTTCCTTGGGAGCTTATTGAAGTAATTCCTTGTATAGGTGGCCCAGTTGGAAAGAACAGGGATGATCTCTGGCATTCATATTAGTAAGTCAGAAACTGATAACACTCTGTGAGCAGAGCCTTATTTGCCACCCAGTGTGAACAGGTTAGTGGCCTCTGTGTTGGGATTTTCTTCACAACCCTTTTGTTCCTATTCAGACGCTAATAGGTGTAGTTGAACTGATAACATGTTATAGTAAAATAAATTAGATTAATTGATTATGCTTTATTTAATTATGAAAATGTCCTAAAAGCTATTACGTTATTTGTTAAAACACAGGTTCTGAACAATTAGCTATCTTCATACTTTCCTATTACAGACTTCCCTGTGATGCATTCCTTTGTACAATCTCTATTCACTATTTTGTATTTTTCTTTAGGTGGTTGTGAATGCCCTAATAGGAGCCATACCATCTATTATGAATGTGCTTCTTGTTTGTCTCATATTCTGGCTAATTTTCAGCATTATGGGTGTAAATCTGTTTGCTGGAACGTTCTTCAGTTGTGTTAATAAAACAACAGGAGAGAGAATTTCACATGACATAACTCCTAACAAAACTGCTTGTGAGAATATGCAACATGAAACCAGATGGAAAAATGTGAAAGTAAACTATGACAATGTTGGATCTGGATATCTTTCTCTACTTCAGATTGTAAGTAACTTCTCATTTTAAGTTAGCAATAACATTTCATTTGTAGCAGGATCGGTGTTAATTTCATATGGCATGTTCACCTAATGATTCTCTGTATATACTATGCTGAAATGGAGCTTATTCAACTCCTATTCAAGTCCATGTGTTTGAACAGAACATTTCTGTAGATTGTCTGGTCTGTGCTGCTTAGACTTGCACTAAGTATTCTAGGGAAATTAATGGTATCTGAGCATGCATAACAAAATGCTTCAATAATTTGTTTCTGCAAATACAGATCACCTCCATATCTGCAGGGGATACATTCTAAGAGCTACTGTGGATATCTAAAACCGTGATAACAGTTGAAATTTTTGAATCGGTATCCATCTTAGTCTGTGCAAGCGTATCAGAGAGAAAACAAAACAACAAAAAAGAGAAAAATGTGGCACCTAAAGACTAACTGCTATATTTTAATGTGAGCTTTCGTGGATCAAGTCCACTTCGTTATAACAGTGAATCCAATATTTTACATTGCAGACAATGGCCTTTAGTCGCCAACTCTGGCAATGTGCCATAGAGATACATACAGAGGGTGACAAAATGTATACACATTTTAAGAGGTTTTCTATGTCTTAATTTTCGATGTTGAATTGAATTACTGTAGCAGTGTGTAGTATGATGTTCACTCAAAAGAATGAATGCTAGTGTCACCATGTGAGAGGCAGTACAGTAAAAGAAAATTGCAGAAGCACAGTTGTTGTTTGAAGTATTTAAAATTAAAGAATATTGTGGAAGTACAATGACAATGGAGGCGTGAGTATTCAAGAGAACTTCCAACCCGCCTAACAATTGTACACATTTGTGATACGTTTGAAACGCAAGATACTGTGTGTGATATGCACAAGGGAAGATCCAGGAGGCCTCACACAGCAACAAGTCCTACTTCTGCTATGGTGTTGGAACAGTTTAGACCAGAGGTGCCCAAAGTACGGCCCAGGGGCCAAATCCAGCCCCCAATGCCAATTCATCTGGCCCATGCCACCCTTGTCGCTCCCAGAAGTGGAAGTAAAACGCACATGTATGGGCGTGTTTTACTTCCGCTTCTGGGAGCGACAAGGTTAGTGTGAGTGGATGAATTGGTGTTGGGGGCTGACCCCAGCCCCCAGACTGTAGTTTTGGCACCCCTGAACCATGTAACCAGCCCGCGACCTGAAAAGTTTGGGCACCCCTGGTTTAGACACTCACCACAGAAGCCTACCAAGCAATGTGCCTGTGAGACGAGTTAGCAGCACAAGCACACAATGCATTTTAAAACAGCAAAATGCTGCATTCACAGTGATACCAGTGGACATTTTCATCTTTTGTTATTAGTATATACTGAGTATACCAATTTTAATACAGTTTTTCCTTTTTAAAAATGTGTATCCGTTTTTGGTACCCTCTTTATATTTTATATATTTCAGGGATTTTTATTGAATATTTTTACACCCATGGATTACTGAAACCATGGATACTGAATCCGTGGATATGGGGTGGAAGGGGTGACCTGTAGGATGGAAACCTTTCTCCCAATTTTCTTCCATTTCTTCTATGACTCACTTGTCAACAAAATAACCCACCAAATCCACAAAAACAGGCTGTTGAAACAAACAGACAATCACTTTGTTTTGCAGTGGGGGGCTTTGTGTGTGTGTGCTTAAGGGCACAAAATTCGTTTTAGTACTCAGAGCAAATACCAGAGAAAACATACACTCAGGGTCATCTTTCTTCTATATTTCCAAGGATGCAGTAGGAAACTCACTTCTTGAATATTTATATTCAGGCCAATGTCCTTGGGATTGTGATGTAGTTATATAGTATATTTACTCTAGCTACTGCTGCAGCACATCTGGCTTTCACACGGATCTTTGGGCTGAAGATCTTGAAATGTATCCCTCGTGGATATAGGAAGAACATCCTGTATCTATTTACATTTATTTGTTACACTTGGATATGTTGCAAAATTGTCACCCATGTCCACTGCAAAACCTTTTACTGTGAAATGAGAAATTTGCACATTTCCATTATGATTTACAATACTGATAATATTTCCTTAGCAAAAAAAAGTTTGTCATTACTGTATTTTAAAAAAAATATGTTCATCTCTTTATAGGCCACTTTTAAAGGATGGATGGAAATAATGTATGCTGCTGTTGATTCAACTGGTGTAAGTACATGGTAGCCTTCCTTTTTTTTAAGATGGTAAAACTTAAAGTGATCATAGTTGTACTTCTTATAGAATAACAATAAAACAAGATGTGTGTTAAAATAGTGTTTTTGCTTCCAGTGCAACCAATAAATGAATACAGTGATACCTCACCTCATACAACGTCTAAGCTTGGGTCCACAAGTTTGGACTTTATACGGATTTGGACTTTGTATGCGGCATGCAAAATCCTAGCCGCAATGCCTCATACAACGTCCAAATCCTAGCCGCAATGCCTCATACGACATTATTTCCATAGAGATACATTGTACTGTAACAGCACAGACTTCAGGGCAAAGTCAAGGAAACAGACAGGAAACTGACAGAACTTTAAGAAATCATTGTCTAAAGGCTAAATACATTACAAAAACATGTCAAACAACCCTGATTGCCCAAGAACCTGAAGAATGCTGCAAAAATCCCAGGAATACTTCTAAAAATTCTGACGAAAAAATTCAAAAAAATCCAAAATCGTGCTCAAAACCACTCCTAAACATTCTTCGTCTCATGCAAAACCCACAAGAGCAATGCACGCATGTGTCCTGCCTTTTATACTGCCCAGGCACAATGCAACCTGGGAAAACCCCAATGCCTCATACAAAGTTGCACGACTTTGTATGAGGCAACTTTTTTAAGGAATTAGGTGATGTATGAATCCGATGTTGTATGAAGCAGACTTTGTATGAGGTATTACTTACTCCAGACACTAATATTAGGGTATCTTGTCTACAATTTGATAATTTATTTCATGTTTTAACTTCTGTATATGGAAGAGGGATGTCCTGGAAGTAGGAAATCTTTTTCCTGAGGACTAAGAAGCAAAAAGCCATGACCAAGAATTTTCCGCTCTTATTTTGCTTCTTCCTTGGCTCAGAATTGCTGGTTGGAGCATTGCCTCCTTATCCTGCCTCTTTGACTTTGCCTTCTGTTCATTTGTCTTCTAAGTAATATTTATATATTATTATTTGTTTAGTTTTTCCCCCCTTCTTCTCTTTGGTGATAGGTAATGGAGGTAAAGATAGAACAGTTACCTGCTTGATTTATAATGCGAACTGCTGCTATCCTCTAGTCTTCTCTTTTTCCAATGTCTCCTCCCCACTGAGGAGTACCTTCTCCTATGGAGACACACATTGGGTAGAGATGGCCCCTCACTCTTAACAAAAAAATAACTTCAGGTAATGTCTAGGTGCTGCTTTTTCTTCTTGAGGCTGTCATGAAAGCAGTGAGTAAGAAGGTGCTGTCATTGGTTTCCTCCCCTTTGAATCCAGAGCTGCCATTTTACTTTTCTTCAGCAGTCGATTGGGACTGAACACAGTCATCCATCCACCTTATTGGAAACCCACCTAGAACAAGATTTGAATCTCCTCAGGAAAAGAGTTTCTGTTGACATCTGGGGAGCCCAGCTGTCTGGTAGATGAAAATCATTATTTTACTGGAAATGGGTGAATCATTCCTCGTAGAGTCAGCAGTTACCAAGCAATTGTTGTAGCAGTAGCCACCGTCCCTCCCTGAAGCATCATTCTTACAATATCCCATCAGGGTCACCACTAGGATCCCAGATAAACACCATTAGACATTGGTTTGGTACTTTATTGTGATCCTGTCTTTTAAAGGTGAATTGATACTTTCCTCACAACCTCTTTGAAAATTCATAAATGGAATTTAGTAGCTCTATCCTCCTCTAATCCACTGTCATTTAGAGACTCAACATCAGTTTACAAAATCTGATTGGGCTTCTCCTTTTGAACCTGGAGACAGCTCGTAGACTCTCTTTCATTGGTATTGACAAAAAAGTATTTCATCCCATACTTTCCCATTGTCTGCTGTGGATTCCTGGATGATATTCTTATTCTCAATCCTGCCATTTCATTGTTCTGTTACTCATTTCCAATAAAACCCAGTGCTTAAACCAGGGGTGACCAACCTTTTTATGCCATGGACCTGACAACACCCCTGGACAGCTGAACGGGCCAGACCACACACCCCAGAAGCAGAAACAGAAACATTTACAGCTGTCATGAATGTGCCCGCTTCTGCATTTACAATAGCCCCGGGCACGTCTGCGCATGCACAGGCAGAGGTGGCAACGGGCCAGATGGAATGATATCATGGGTCAGGGCCAACCCCAGGCCATAGTTTGGGAACCCCTGGCTTAAACCTTTTAAGCCTCCCAAACTGAATGTGAGGAATTCCGTGTTTCAGGCAAAAGTTTCTTCACATTTGGTTTCTTCCCTGCTAGTTCTAATAGAGTGGAATTCTCATTCATATAATGTCCCTCTACTCCATACCCAAGTAGAACACAATTTTCTTACACATAAAATATTCACACTTGGCTAATCATGGGGAAAACAACGGAATACTTTTTAGATTTTTAAGAGCATACTTAGATGTGTTCTTGCTTAAGATGCTTCCAGGTGGGGCTTTTTATGTGCAACCACTGTGCTTTGAACATGATTTTTTTTCCTAGGGGTCGATAAACACCTTACATTTATAATCTCCCATGTTTAACCAAAGCTGCTACTAATTTCTTATTTATATAAAAATAATAATTATCAGGATGGAAAAGATGTAATAGCTACCCAATGGCTGAATTCTTGTTGCTTAATGCAGTAAGTTATATTAGAGTGGACCCACTGAATCAATGGAAATTTGGTGACTCAACTGCTCTATAAGTTTCATTAATACAAAGGCACTTCTTCTGGTTGTTGCTTACTTCAGTATAGTAAGTTACAACCAGAGTAGGCCTATTTGACTCAATAGAACTTTTGGAAGAAGTTATCTCATCAAATCCTCACTGATTCAATGGAACTTCTCTGAAGAGACTTACTAATGTAAGCAATAGAATTTCAACCACTATGTTTGAATCATTGCATGGAAGCACCCTAAGTTGTTCATCATAATATGTGATCAAGTAAATGTCTCCATATGGTTACCCTGGAACAATTATAAAGTGCTATTCAAAGTTAAGGCTTTGTAACTATTCCATGGAGAATTTCTGAATATCCATGAGGGAACATTTGGTTTGTTGGAATATGCCCTAAGAGTTCTTACCACTTGTACCAATTTAATACCGTGGCCACAGGGTTATATGTTCTGCAGAGATGTCTGTCTTTCTCTTTTGCTGCTACATGGCTTATTTGGCTTCATGTGTGTTTGAGCACCTATAAGAAGGTAAGCAGGGAAAGCATGAAACCACCTCAGAAACATTTTGAGTTTTGATATTTTGCCATGTCTCCTGTTTTATAGATTGGAAAGCAGCCCCAATATGAGGCCAACCTATACATGTATATTTACTTTGTCATCTTCATCATATTTGGTTCATTCTTCACCTTGAATCTTTTCATTGGTGTTATCATCGATAATTTCAACCAACAAAAAAAGAAGATAAGTATTCATATAATTCATCTCTACTTCAGTAACAGGCTGTGTGTCAGTAGAATGGCAACAATGGCATTATCCACAACATTTTGATGTGATTATTCCAAATGAGTGATGGCAATATTTCCTTTACACCAGTACTGAAATATATAGACCAGAATTCTATTACTTACATATGGCAGTCCGAGTCAAATAGTGTAAATGGCAGTGGTGAATTGCCACTAGTTTAGGTTTGTATTCTTCATCATGCACCATCTATGTACTTTGGCACATAGCAAGAAATTTTGAGACTAGAGTTTAGTTTTACACAATTTATCTTAAACCACTGTTCATGAGTAACCTCACTAATCATGCCTCACTAATCTGTTGGAATTTTTTGAGAGTGTCAACAAGCATGTGGATATGGGGAATCCAGTTGACATTGTTTATATGGACTTTCAGAAGGCTTTTGACAAGGTCCCGCACCAAAGGCTCTTGAATAAACTTACCAGTTATGGAATAAAGGGACAGGTCTTGTCCTGGATCAGCAACTGGCTAAGGGACAGGAAACAGAGGGTAGCACTAAATGGACACTTCTCCAAGTGGAGGGAAGTAAAGAGTGGGATCCCCCAAGGTTCAGTACTGGGACCCCTGCTTTTCAACCTCTTCATAAATGATCTAGAAGTAGGAGTAAATAGCAAGGTAGCCAAATTTGCTGACAACACTAAATTATACAGGGTAGTGAAAACTGTGAGAGATTGTGAGGAGCTCCAGAGGAATCTCTTGACACTGGGGGAGTGGGCAAAACAGTGGCAAATGAGCTTCAACATTATTAAGTGCAGAGTGATGCATGTTGGGGCAAAAAAAACCAATATCATTTATAAACTGATGGGGTCTGAACTCTCTGCGACAAACCAGGAAAGGGACCTTGGTGTCCTGGTGGACAACTCAATGAAGGTGTCAACCCAGTGTGCCTCAGCAGTGAAAAAAGCAAATTTAATGCTAGGGATCATTAGGAAGGGTGTAGAAAATAAGTCAGCAAGTGTCATTTTGCCTCTTTATAAATCTATGGTGAGGCCCCATCTGGAATACTGTGTACAGTTCTGGTCGCCATACCTCCAGAAAGATATTATGGAGCTGGAAAAAGTGCAGAGGATGGCAACCAGAACGGTTAGGGGACTGGAACACCTTCCTTACCATCTGAGGCTGCAACGATTGGGCCTCTTCTCTCTTGAACGACGGCGTCTAAGAGGTGACCTGATTGAAGTTTATAAAATCATGCATGGTGTGGACAAAGTAGATAAGGAAAAACTTTTCCCTATCGCATAACACTAGAACTAGGGGGCACTCCATGAAACTTTTGGGTGAAATAAGAGAAAGTACTTTTCACCCAGAGGATCACTGACTGGTCTATGAAACTCCCTGCCAGAAGAAGTGGTGACAGCTGTCAGTCTTGACAGCTTCAAGAAAGGATTAGACAAGTTCATGGAGGACAAGGGTATCAATGGCTATAATTATGGATACCTAAGAACAACCTCCGGGTTGGAGAGATAGGCAGGATATCTTTCAATGCCATTTCCAGGGAATCCTAAGCAGGTGAAGGCATCTGCTTGGGAATAATACCCTGAAGCAAATGGTGAGCCACTGTATGCGACAGAATGCTGGACTGGATGGGCTGTGGCCTGTTCCATCAAGGCTGTCCTTATGTTTCTGTCCGCATAGTTTTACGAGTCCAATCAAAGATTTAATATGTATTCTCATGTTACACATAGCTATACATATATATTTTTTCTGCCTGTTAGAACATATAAAGCTCACTGACTAACTTTTTTTTACCCATGGCTCCTTGTACATGGATGCCCTTCAATTAGTATGTCCTTCAATTAGTAGAAGGATCTCTTGAGTACAAAAATACATTCTTCACTGCAACTCTACAGAGGCATCCTCATTTCCTTGTGTTTTATTTTATATGGAGATACAGTAAACCTGGTTGTGCATGTGTGTACAGAAATAAATAACTTTGGCCTACATATGCACATGACCTTGTTCCTTCAAACTCACTCATTGTGTGACAGTCTGAAGCTACAAGCATTTAGGTGGCTGACTTAACATTCATTGCACATATGGAAAGTTGCAGGGTGAGATATTGTATTAAATATTGATGGTGTCTGCAGGGTTAGCCGCGTACAGCAGAGTAGTGCGCAGTGGTGGACTAAAAGATTCACACCTGAGGGGATGTTTCCTATCCTTGTGCAACAAACAGGCAAACAGGTCTTGGTGCAGGTGATAACTCAAACAGGTTTACTTGGAAACAAGTGGTTCAGAAATATATACAGCGCAATAACTGAAAACAGATTCAGTCTCTTGGGTTTCTCAGTTAGCTCTACTGAGAAAGTACTGTTGTGCTAAATATGTACAAGTCTCTACACAGCTCAGTAGCAGTTCGAAAACAAGCTGTGCCACAAGAAAAGTCAGAGAGCTTCACAGCTTACCCCCAAGTAGTCTTTCCTTGCAGTAAACAGACAAGTCAGGCAGATGCCTTTCCTTGGAACAAAGCGGAGATTCAGTTCTTGTAGTAGTTCTTGGACTCCAGAATTCCTAGTCCAGACTGTTGGCAGAAAATGAAGCATTGAAGCAGGAGCTGGGCATCAGACCTCCGGCAAGATGAGCATGGTAGCTCAGGTTGAGCATTGAAGCTCAGGCAAGTTGAGCATTGTAGCTGAAGGTCTGTGGCTTTGCTCTGGCATAAATATACTGGCCACAGAGCTCTCTAGAAAAAAAACCAACACTTGAGTGCCTCAGCAGTAAAGTCTTAAAGCACCACAGGCACAATATGCCTTGCAACCAGTTGGGACATGAGGCAAAGACTTACATCCCCAACAAAAGTGCCTTTTTAGAGCTTTGTAGAGGTCTTAAAATGCAGAGTTGATTCTTCAGAATGAGACTCTTTGGGGGCTTCTTTTGCCTCCCCTCCACTTACCTCTTTTGTTTGTTACCCTTCTTATAGACCTTATTTATTATTTTATTTATTTACTAGCAGATTTTGCCCGGCGGTGCCGGGCATTTTAAAAATATGTTGGATAGTTAAGGGTTTTGTTTGTTTTCCTGAACAAATGGTGCTGGGCTGTGTTTAATGGTTTTTAAAGGTTTTGTGATTTTGTGACTTCGAGGCGCTGCGTCCGCCTGTGGCGGACTTGCGCTCTCAGTGTGTGTTTATTTTTTATTTTTTGTGCGCCGGCTTCCTCAGTGCCGGGCTCTTTAAATTTGGTTTTGGATAGCCAAGGGTTTCATTTGTTTTCCTGAACAAATGGTGCTGGGCTGTGTTAAATGGTTTTGAAAGGTTTTGTGATTGTGTGGCTTCAAGGCACTGCGTCCGTCTGTGGCGGACTTGCGCTCCCAGTGTTTGTTTGATTTTTGTTTTTTATTTTATTTTTGTTCATGCAAATTTTATTTTGATTAATTTAATTTAATTTTTTTTAAATTAAAAATTTAATTTTGTTGTTTTATTTTTTGGTTTGGTGTTTTGGTTTTTTGGAGTGAAAAGTGATTTATGGGTTTTTTTGGTATTTTTTGAGAGTAGTGTGTATATTTTTGAATGTTGTGCTAACGTATTTTATGAATTTTTGAATTTTGAATTTATATTTGCAGTGGCAATGTTTTTGGATGTCTTTTCTCTTGTGGCCTCTGGGTGGGGGTAGTGAGCTTTGCTTCCTCTCTACCATTCTCCTCTTCTGTCCTCTGAGTGTCGCTTCCGGTAAGTGTTGCTTCCTTTCTTAGCTCATTCGAGTTCCTGTCGCCATGAAGTCAAGACGTCTTCATGGTAAGCTCTCTGATTTATTTATTATTATTTGGGGGGGTTTGAGTTTTTGTTGGGGGGGTTCTGTTGTTTTTTGTTGCGTGTGTTTTGCGGATGTGTTGGTGTTTATTTATTTTTTATATTTTTTTTATTAATTTTTCAAAGTATATAACATACATTTAAAAGCATAATAACAACATTCAGAGAAAAATAAAACTAATCATCTGATTACAATAAGAAAGGAAACTATATGGACAAGAACAAAAAAATACATGTATATAGATAAGGAGAAAAAGGGCAAAAAGAAACTATCATAACCTTATTCTATTTCAATATGAAATATTCTAGCTTGCACTCTATACTTTTATCTTATTATTAAACGTTATCCTCCATATCTAATCCACATTTTCAGCTTTACTTTAGTATCCTTATTATACTTTTATTAAACTCTTCTATCTTGCCAAGATCTATTATATTTCAAACTCATCACATTACATACAAAATCACCCTGTGCTATGTACATTGTCCTGGAGGATGTGGGAATTCCCATTAATTTCTATTGTACCCAAAATTTCATTTGGTCTGGTATCAATTTATTTATTCCCTCTCTCGTCAGTGAATAGTCAATGAATTTTCGCCATATATTCCAAAATCTATTTTCTTTTATTATACCTTTTTTAAGATTCAGCTCCCATGTTAATTTTTCATTCAATGCGAGATCCCACATCTGCTTATACCACTCCTCCACCTTTAACATTAGATTATTTTTCCAATTTTTTGCAATAACATTCTAGCTATTACCAGCATCATGGACAACAATTCTTTCTTGTCATTATCTAAATTCGTATTGTCTACATCCGTCAACAGAATAGTATTTGGCCCCAATTTGAGACGCATTCCCATAATTTTATCAATCTCGTTCTCAATTTTTGCCCAGAAATTTTCTACCACCTTGCATTCATACCACATATGAACATATGTACCCAGTGTATTTTTGCATCTCCAACACATTTTATTATTCTTTTTATCTATCTGATGTAATCTCATAGGGGTCAAATACCACTTCCATAACATTTTAAAATTATGTTCCTTTACCCTAGCCGACAAGGATCTCATAATTCTTTTTCTCCATTTATTTTGCCATTCCTTTTCTGTTATCTTCATATTCAAGTCCTGTTCCCATGTTTTTCTTAATATTTCTTTTGGGTTAATTTCTATATTTATTATTTTATAAATTTTACTAACCATTCCTTTAATTCCAATTTCTTTCCTCCTTATCTTCCACACTAATTCCTCAAATTCTGTCCTGTGTCTTTCCAGGTTCTCTCTCATATATTTATTATTCCACTTGTTCACCATCGCTATTTGGAACCAATTCAACTTCATCTGAGTATATAACTCTCATTTCATCCCGTTATCTTTGCAGACTCGTATCCAATCTTTCAGCAGGAAAACCCCCTTCATCAACAGAATTTCTCTCATTTCATTACCCATTCTTATTGGAAACTTTTTCAAATCTTCTATTTCAATTATCGGGGAAGTATTTGGGGCCAATTTCATTTTAACTTTCTTCCATACACCCAGCATTGACCTCAGCATTCTATTTTTAACTGGTGTTTTCCATATTTCCTTATCTAGAAAAAGGCTCTTACCTACTTCCTTTAATTCCTTCATTTCAATTTCCTCCCAAATAACCGGCTCCTTTGTCAAAATCTTAACTACGTTCTTTATATGGAATGCTTTATAGTAATTCTTTAAGTTAGGGATTCCCAAGCCCCCTTCTTTTTGAGGCAAGTACCACATTCTCTTTGAGATTCTAGGTCTACGTCCCCCGTTACAATAATTATCTAATAATTTTTGAAATTCCTTAATTTCTTTATCTGTCAGTTGAATTGGTAAGGCATCAAACAGAAAATTTAATTTTGGTAATAACATCATTTTAGTCAATGCTATTCTGCCAAACCAAGACAACCTTAGTTTTTGATATTGCAAAATTTTATCTTTTAATTCTTTCTTTTGTTTATCATAGTTTAATCTTTTCAGATCGTCCAATTTATTAGAGATATTTATCCCTAGGTATTTCAAACTCTCTTTAATCTGCAATTTGAATTCATCCCTTATTTTCTCTTGCTCTTCCTTTTCAATATTATTTAAAATCATTTCAGATTTATCCCAATTTATCTTCAAGCCTGTTATTTGTTCAAATTCCTTTAAATGCTTTTGAATACATTCCATAGTTTTTCTGGGATGTTTCATGATTATCAAAGTATCATCCGCATATAGGCTAATTTTATTTTCCAATATTCCTTCTATATTTTTGTCTTCCCTTATTGTATTTGCTAATATTTCCATCGCCATAATAAATAATATTGGTGATAAGGGACACCCTTGCCTTGTCCCAGCCTCTAATCTCACTTCCTCCGTAAGATCATCATTAACCCTAATATTAGCATATCCTTGTTGATATAATTGTTCTATTGTTTTTATAAACCTATCACCAAATCCATAACTTCTAATTATCTCGTTAATTGTTATCCATTGCAAGGAGTCGAATGCTTTAAAAATATCCAGGGATAATAATCCGACTTTCTCCTTGTTTTGTCCTGCAGCATCAATCAAATCTATAACTCGCCTTACTAAATCTGCCATGTGCCTACCTTTCACAAACCCAGCCTGGTCTTTATTTATATATTTATCCATAAAGCTATTTAATCTATTCGCCAATATTGCCGTAAAAATCTTGGCATCCTGATTTATCAAGGAAATGGGCCTGTATGATTCTACCTTTTCTGGGTCTTTTCCTGGTTTTGGTAATAACACAATTATTGTCCTATACCATGATGGTGGTATCTGTTCCCCATTAAGAATAGCATTATACAATTTTAATAATTTTGGAATTACTATGTCCTTAAACTCTTTATAAAATTCTGCAGGTAGTCCATCTTCTCCCGGTGATTTATCTGTTTTCAACTTATTTATTACTTCTTTTATCTCTTTTTCAGTTATTGATTCTTCCATTTTTTGTTTATGTTCCTGATTTATTTTATTTTTAACCTGCGTTCCCAATTTATCTTTCAATTTATCTATGTTTACCTTCTTTTTAGCGTATAAGTCTTGATAAAATTCTCTAACCACCTTACATTTATCTTTAATCTTATTATGTCTTATACCTTCCTTATCTACTAAAGTCCCAATTTCTCTTCTGCTTCTTTTTTCCTTGGACGCTCTTGCTAAGAGTTTTGAATTTTTATTACTATATTCAAAATATTCCCTTTTTAAATATGCCAAGTCTCTTTTCACCTTTTCAATGTCTTTTCCTATTAATTCCTTCTTTAAACCCTGCATTCTTTCATAAACCTTTCTATCCTTAGTTATTGCATGTTTCTCCTGCAATGTTTTTATCTCTTTTTCAATTTCCTCTTGCTTACTTTTTAACTGTTTATTTTTAATATTTGCCAACCTAATGCTTTCACCTCTAAAAATTGCTTTCATTGTATCCCATACAATACCAAATCTAACATCCCCTGTATCATTCCACTTCCAATTTTCTTCCCATTTTTCTACCATTTGATCTTTACATTTTTTATCTCTAAACAATCTAGCATTATATCTCCAATTTTTCCTATTCTTCGTGGCATCTATTTTCATTTCCAACAATACTTTTGCATGGTCAGACTCTTTAAAAATTCCTATTTCTATATCTTCTAAATTTCTTATCAAATTATCTGTAACAAAAATATAGTCTATTCTGGAATACGTATTATAGACTTGCGAGAAAAATGTGTAAGCCTTTTCCAATCCTTTAAGTTCCCTCCATGAGTCCTCCAACCCCAAAGATTTCAACCAGTTGTTTAACACGTGCATTTTGTTTCCACCCACACATCTTGTTATATTTGTACTATCTATATTTGATCTTATTAAATTAAAATCTCCCGCTACAATCATTTTTGTTGTTTTTTCCTTCTCCAATATTCGGTACACCTTATCTAAAAAACTATTTTGGTGTTCGTTTGGCACATACAGATTCACCAGCGTTATTTCCTCCTCATCTATTTTCCACTTTACTATCAAATACCTACCTTCAGGGTCTGAAACACTTTTTACCATCTCAAATCCCAATCTGTTTGAAATCAGGGTTGCAACCTCTCTAGCCTTTGAAGTACCATATGCTTTTTCATAAACCTGGGTCCATCCTAAAAATAGCTTATTGGTATCTTCCGATTTCTGATGGGTTTCCTGCAGAAAGATTATATCCGGTCTATCTTTTCTGAGTGCTGCTTCTAATCTCCTTCTCTTCACTTGACAACCAGTACCTTTCACATTCCATGTTATTACTTTTATATTCCTCATTTATTATTTTCCTGCCCCAATTTTTTACATCTCCCACTTCCTCCTGCGGAAATGGGATTAACATATAACACTTCCTTTCCCTTATACAAAAAAGAAAAAAGAAAAAAAGAAAAGGACAACTAAAAAAAACACACTAAACATTCTACTACTAACCCTCCCCATTTTTTTCTTCAAATAGCCTCTGAAATACAAAGGGGGGAGAGGGGGAGGTGCGACAAACTGTGGGAGCTCCAGGGAAGTCTGAACCTATTCTCCGCCCAGAACAATTCCTCCTTCAGCTCCTTTAGGCATGTTCTCATTTCCATTACTCTCCCGCCTTTTATATCCACCAGATATAATCAGTTCTTCCTTCAAGTCAAACCACTCTTTAGTTCCTGCTTCCAGTAACTTTGCATCTACCATTACATCCAAGACGTTGGGACCTTCACTTATCAAATAGCGTCTTCCCAAATTGAAAAAACTTAATTGTCGTGGGAATTTCCAATTGTACCTTATTCCTTTATCCTGAAGTCGCTTTGTGATTGGTTTCATCGATTGTCTCCAAAAGCGGTCCTCAATTGGAATGTCATTGTACACTTCAATATCATGGCCTTCCACTTTTAACACCTCTGCTCCTTTTTCCCGTATAAGTGCCATTAGACGCAGTTTATCAGACACGTTGGCGAATTTTAACAAAACATTCCTTGACCCAGTTTTACCCCTTCTTGAACCCAACCTAAATACATTTACAACATCCTGCGGTGTGAAACCATCTTCCATAATTTCATCAAGCCATTTCACTACTCTTTCTTTTAATTTATCAGGGGAGTTCTCTGGCAGTTTTCGGATTATGACATTTGCTCGTCTTAGATGTTCTTCTACGGTTTCAAATCTCTTTTCATGATCTCCAACCTTATTTTCTCTTTCTTTTTCTGTCTTTCTCAAATCCATAACCTCCTTCCTAATCGTTGCCTGTTCTTTTTTGATAAATTCCTGTTCTTTTTTAAGATTGTCTTGTCCTTTTTTTTAAACATCAATTCCCTTCAAAATATCTGCCAGCATGTCTTGCATGTCTTGTTTTCGTTCTTGTTTATCTTGTGCCAACATATTCCCAATTTTGTATTCCAAATTATCCACTTTCTCATTAAATCTTTCAAATTCAGATTTAAATCCTTACCCCCCTTCATTGCCAGTGTTGTTGGAGTTGTTGCTGTAGCTGTTGTTACAATCGTTGTCGGTGTTGTCCCTGCCATCGCCGCTGTTGTTGTTACAGTTGTTGTGGCGATTGTTGCCGTTGTTACTTTTGCTGTTGTTATTACGATTGTTTTTACCGCGGTTGATGCAGCCATAGTTGGAGATATTATTATCTTCTGTTGCTGTTGCTGTTGCTGTTGCTGTTGCTGTTGTAATTGCTGTGCTATCTTCTTCACTGTCTCTTGCTCCTCCAGATCTTTCATCACTTGTTGCGTTGTTTTCTTCATCTCGTCCTCCTCCTCCTCCAACCTTGTAAGCCGTCTGAAACTCCTGTCCGAAGAGGTTGGTCTTTCCACTCTTATCCAAGCCAATTTCTTCTCCTTCTCTCTCCCTCTCCCCTGCCGTTTCATCCAAATGTGTTTCCAATTACTTAATTTCAATAATTTACATAAACAATTTATTATTTAAATTCACCTTATATCTTAACTTCAACCAATATTTTCCAAATACTATATTAGACCTTTATCCTTCCTCCCCCTCCCCCTCTATCATTTACATGTATGTGTACTTACATACACATATACACATACATATACAAATATATGTCCACCAAGGTCCTGTTCAACATAAAGTTGATAAATAAAGTCAATAATCCCGATTCAAAACAAATTGATTTCCCTCTTAAGTATTAAATTTTTTAGATATTTGAATGTTTTACCCCCAGATAACCAGGAAAGGGAAAAAGAAAAAAAAGAGAATGGGGAAGGGGAGGGGGAAAAAAAGAAGAAAAAACCGTGGAATACTCCTATTAAAAAGTAATAATAATAAAAGAAAAAATCACACCATGGAGGTGAAAAGAAAAAAAGTCCTCAATAATTGTCCCACAAAAAGAGGGAAAAGAGAGCTAATATTTTGTTTCTCTTCCAACAACTGGCTTTATATTCCTGCTGCGGCTTACAAACTCTGTCCAACTTAAAAAGCAAAGACAAAAAACAAAGACGAGATCGAACTTCTGCTCTCCAAAATTCAAAAGAAATAGCACTTTGTCTCTCACTGCACTTTTCAGGGCCCCCACCCTTCTTCAAAGAAAAGTACAAGGCGAACCTAATTCAGATCTTCAAAAGTCCAACTTCTTCTTCTTTCTCTCTCTTTCTTTAGAACCCAGAATCCATATTCCAAAGCTCACGCCACAACAGAAAATTAATTTAACAAATTTGCTCACCAACAGGGCTTCTCGGCTTCTCCACTTGACAATTTTCCGGCACCACTAGGCTCCGCATGGTTCCGAACAATAAGGCCGGCGAGGCCGAGCGAGGCTCGCTTCAACTACCCCCTTCTATTTTAACAAATTTATTCACCGTCAGGGCTTCTCGGCTTCTCCGCTTAGCAATTTTCCGGCTCCGCTAGGCTCCGCACGGCTCCGAACAAAGGGGCCGGCGAGGCCGAGCGAGGCTCGCTTCAGCTTCCCCCTTTCGAATCCCCGCCGGACTTACCCTTTTCTGTCCGATTGTCCGCTCGTCTGTTTGCCTGTATTTTCTCGAATTTTGCCTGCCAGCCGATCACTGCACCGTTTTCTAGGCCGTCTGTTCTTCAACTAAGAGCACTGGTACATCGTCGCCATTAAGGGCCGCCCATCCCCCCGCTCTCTCCGAACTCGAAACTCACGGTTTTCTCTTTTTCTCGGCGCAATTTCAAAACATCCAAACTGATTTCCACAACTATATTTCCTTATAAATGTTCTAATCCATTTTTTTGCAAATTTCAGGAACTATTTCCACTTTTAAAAGTCGCTTTCATTTCCCTCCTTTCTGAGCGGAAGAAAGTTCGCTCCTCTCAGCTCTCCATCTTGACACGCCCCCCCCCCCCGGTGTTTATTTTTTTAATGTTAGATTTTTGTTTTTGACTGGTTTTGATTGTTTTTGGTTCGTGTTTTGGTGCGTCCGTTTTTTTGGGGGGGGGCTTTCGTTCCCACGGGCCATGCTGGGTGGCCTGTGGGAAGGAAGGGCACTGGCGGCGGGGGTGCCTTTCGTTCCCACGAGCCATGCTGGGTGGCCCGTGGGAAGGAAGGGCACTTGCGGCGGGGGTGCCTTTCGTTCCCACGGGCCATGCTGGGTGGCCCGTGGGAAGGAAGGGCACTGGCGGCGGGGGTGCCTTTTGTTCCCATGGGCCATGCTGGATGGCCCTTGGGAAGGAAGCACAGTGGCGGGGAGGGTGCCTTTTGTTCCCACGGGCCATTCTGGATGGCCCGTGGGAAGGAAGCGGAGCGGCGGCGGTTTTTTTTTAATTTTTCATTTTTAACACGCTGGCTGCCTCAGCGCAGGACGCTGGGGCTTGTAGTTTTGCCTGCGCGTGTTTGGGTACAGCAGCGGTTGTTTTTTTCGGCTTCCTTTTGATTGGCTGCGGCCGGTTTTCTAACGTTCCTTTTGCCCGCGCCGCGCAGCCTGATTGGCTCTGGTGTGGCACGGCGCAAGGAACGTTGGGGCTTGAAGTTCTTTTTTTTTTTTGTTCGCGACTGGGGGGCTCTGCCCCCGGGTCAAAAATTTCAATCCGACAGTTACCTGCGAACCCAGTTCAGGCGAGTGCAGGAAGGCTCGGACGGGGCTCGTGGGGACCGGTGCAACATCCTTTGTTACATTCCAACAGTTAACGCACCATTTTATAGGTATAGATTTGGAACATTTATATCCTGCCCAACTAGTCAAGCAATAAAAACACAAATCCTTGTATAATACAAATATCAAAATAGTGTCATGCCAGTGAATCAGTCCACTAGTCTTCTCATCTGAGTCCAAGGTGGGAGATTCATCTCCACTTTCACCATCAAAGGCTATTCGACAGCACTTGAATATTATTTTTAAAATGGTGAAGTCTCTTCAGATGCAGGTTCATATACCTTCCAAACCAGTAGCAGTCTCAGTATTCACTAGGGTTCAAAACAATTCTGACAGCCCAGTACAATTGTCTGTTTTGCAAATTTTAATTGACCCAGTGATGCAGTCAAGGCTTAAATCTTCTGCAGCTCTTTTCATATTCCGTAGGATAGAAAATCTTTTCAGAGTAAAAGATGGAACAAATTATCTTCTAAAATATCATGTACTTAGCTGAATTATAGTCAAAGCTTCTCAGACCAATGGCCAAGAGGTCTTGCATACAACACCTAACAATAAAGATGGTAAGAAACTAGATCTATTAG
Organism: Bradypodion pumilum; assembly: GCA_035047305.1. NCBI lineage: Eukaryota > Metazoa > Chordata > Lepidosauria > Squamata > Chamaeleonidae > Bradypodion > Bradypodion pumilum. The sequence continues at coordinate 317,155,025 of JAWDJD010000001.1, forward strand.
GCCATAGGTTTTATTCTTCAACAGGTTTAAGGATTCATATAGCATACTATCAAACAGCAATATCAATGTACTATATAACCAATTTATGTGGAAGAAACCTTAACCTTTACTTACATACTTACTTGATGATAAAAAAAGGCCTAAACCCTTTCATTCCAGCAAAAGACTATCTCTTTGTCAGCTTATTTGATCCACTCTGTCAGGCATGTCAGAAAGTAAACAAAATGTTCAGACTAACTACTGAATTTTAATGTTAGCTTTTGTGGATCAAGTCCACTTCATCAGACATAAGAGTGAGACTTCATAGCAACAATTTATACACATCAGTTACAGAGGTACAAAATGTTTAGAATAATAGATAAGTATACAAATCAATGTGTTTTTTTACAACTGGTAGTACCTGTTATTCAGATTAGTTGTGTAGCTTCTCTGTTAAATTGCAAATGTTAGTAGATAGATGCAAGACAACCACTGTGACATTACCTAAAGAGTTTACGCTTCAGGTCTAACATCTATTGCTTGAGTGGCCCAGGCCAAGCACCTGGTTCTTCCTTTGTTCTGAGAGGTAGCCTGAGGCTGTGAATGAGAATTCTACTGAAGTATTTTCTGTGAAGGTGGTATATAGTCTATACCTATAAAGCAGAGGTGTGGACGTACGTATGCGGAATACGCATACCCCTGGAGCAAATCCCATGATATTTGGCACACATACATTTCGCAACCAGGGTCAGCACTGCAAGGTTCCCGAGGCCGAGGGTGGGGCCTGTGCCCCACAAATCCAGACAAAAGAACTGTGCACATGCAAAGCAGCGGGGGTAGATGGCTGTGTGCAGATCCAATTTATCCATGCAGTCTGACAAACACAGGTAGTTTCTGCCCAGAGCAATGACCACAACTGCACGCGCACACCAGTCTGTGCATACTCAAACACCCAGATGCCAATTCTGGAGCAAAAAACAAACCTCCGCTGGAGACGCTGATCGCCTCAGTGCTCAAAGCTGAGGAGCCAGCGGAACTGCCTAGTCTGCACATGCCCAAATGCCCAGATGCCACTTCCATTGCGAAAAACAAACCACCACTGGAGCCTCAGCCACCGCCTACAGCTGAACCGGCTTGAACCTCACACCCATGGAGGAGGAGGAGGACACCCGGGAGCAGGGGGAGATGACGGGGAGGAGGAAGAAGCCAGTCACCATGCCTGCGACCTCCACACTACCTCCGGAGCGGCTACTGCCAAGGAAGAGGCCACAGGTGCCCCTCCGCTACCCTCCAACTCCGCCACGGCAGAGAAAGGCACACCGGGCGAGGCATCGCTTTCCTCCTCAGCCTCCCCTTCACTCTCCTCGGCCATGATAGGGCAGGCGTCCCAGCTGCCTGGCCTCTGACCCGGGTTGCCATTGCTGCCACGGAAGAGGGGGAGGAGGGGGGAAAGGGGTGAGGTGGGGTAGTTGGGGGAAGAATTCGCAATCGGTTGTGGCATTTGGCTAGAACTGCAAGGCAAGGACTCCCCTGACTTTGTCCACCAGCACGGGTGACAGAACTCTTTGCTTAACACCCCCTTCTCCGCCAGGAAAAATAAGCCAGGAATGGCGAGAAAGATGCAAGGGGGGTCAAAAACAAACAGTGCTTTCGCCCACACTGGAGGCTAAAGACGAGGGAGAACTCTTTGCTTCCCACTCCCTTCTCCTCTTTCTTGCAAAACAACACATAGTGTCCCGGGAGGAGAAGGGGGTGCAAAGCCAACAGTTCCCTCACACACTGGCGGATAGGACAGGGAAGAACATGCCATTGACTACAAAAATGCGCCCAGGCTACTGCTTCAGATCCACTGCCCAGGACTGCCATGCTTATCCCCCCCTTCTCTTTCTAGCTCTTCTGACTAAGTGTCCCGGGCAGAGAAGGACACAGTTCTCTCACCTGCGCTGGTGGCTAAACGCGGCCACAACATACCTTGGCGGCGGTGTGCCAGGCCCGTACACACCCAGTTCTGTCACACCACAGCCTCCTTTCACACAATTAACATCCCCTTGGCAAGGCCGGGCAATCAGCTAGTAACAACATATAATAAACAACATATATAGCAGCATATAACAGCCTGCTAGTTGTGGTTTATCAATTTTGATAATTCTTCAGTTCCTTTGATCTGCCTCAAGGAAGTGTATTGTCTCCAACACTGTATAATATATATACAAATGATCAGCCAGTTCCTGACAATACAAAACTTTTCTTCTATGCCAGGAGTTTTCAACTTTTTAAAGTTGGGAACTGGTTCATGCTCCCTCAGACAGCTTCAGGGGCCGGACAGCCATTTTTGCTCTTCCTCCACCGCATAGCACTTCCTGGTGTGGTGTAGGCAGTGGGGTGGGGGGGCACATGAAATGGCACCATGGGCTGCATCCAGCCCACGGGCCGCAAGTTGAGAATCCCTGATCTATGCAGAAGACACAGCAATGGCTGCTCAAGGGTCAAGCTTTGATAAGGTAGCTGGAAAACTTGAAAAACTAGGACATTATTACAACATCAACCATTTGAAGCCTAATCCAAGCAAGACTCAAGTATGTGCTTTCCACCTTCGAAACCGAGAGGCAAGGGTTAAGTTGAATGTTATGTGGCAGCACAGTTGAACACTAAAATACCTTGGTGTGATGCTTGACGAGACACTCTCTTTTAAGCAGCACTGCCTGAATACCAAAGCCAAAGTTAGTACACGGAACAACATCATCAGGAAACTCACAAACTATAAATGGGGAACTCAACCATCCACACTGCGCACATCCAGCTTTGGCTCCGAGTATCTCAGCAGCAGAGTATGCTGCTCCAATATGAAACACATCCACACACGCAAAAGAAGTTGACATTGCTGTTAATGAAGCCATGCGGATAGTGAAAGAATGCCTTAAACTTACACCAGTTGAGAAGATATACCCCCTTGTTGGTATTGCTCCAACTAAGATCAGGAGAGAAGTAGCAGCAGATGCTGAGAGAACTAAGCAAGAGAATGACCCTCGACACCCTATGATTGGATATGAGCCTCAAATCTGCTGGCTCAGATCCAGGAAGAGCTTTATGGCAAGAACAAACATTCTTGAGGGTACACAAGAGCAAAACCAAATCAGAAGATGGAGGAAGTAGCTCACTGGGAAAGGAACATCATTAAAGGTGGATATAGCTGAAGATCTCAATCTCCCCTATGTCACCTGGAGAACCCTGAATAGGCTGAGGGTTGGAGTTCCTAAATGCAATACCAACATGCTCAAGTGGGGATTGCCGGTACACAGCAACATGCGGTGTGAATGTGGAGAGACACAGCGTCCAGCCCATTTGCTGGTCTGCCGATTGTTGCCAGAGACATGCACCAATGAGGGCTTGCATTTGGCCAATGACAAAGTGAAGAAAGTGGCTTCATTTTGGCAGTCCAGAGTTTGATCAGAACATGAAAGAAAGATTTTTTTAATAATGCCCCAGAAACCCCTGATTAATATTCAAGCCTTTGAGTTTCTTGGAACACAGACTAACACGGCTACTATTTTTTTAAAAAAAACAACTATGTAAGGTATGTGGCTGTTGTACCAGATCTATAGGAATTGTTACGACTGTGAGACGTTATGACTGTGAGACGTTCAGATCAACAGCACTATCTGACTATTATAAATCTAGGATTGAGGATTTCCCTTTCAATTGGCCTATTTAATACAAAAATGGATGAATTAATGGAGGATTTGGTGAAAAGGGGGAACAACTGTGTAAAATGGACATTACATCTCAAAATAACCAACAAAACCAGAGACAATTTAAATCATCACAAAAATTGAATCAGTTCTACCCTAAAAATAGATCACCATCAGAATAACCTAACTGAACAATAGTAAAGATCAGGCAAGACAGAATACATGTGATCCTATCGACACCACGTTGGCCTCACCAGCCATGGGTTGCCACTTTGAAACTGATGGCATCTGATGACATACTACTCCAGTGTGGGAAAATCTGCTAACACTTCACAACCATTAACTTCAATATCCAGACTCAGAAAAGCTAAAGTTAACAATGTAGAAGATATTTCACAGTTAAAGAGAATCTTACAAGCCACTATAAATTTGTTTGTGAAACAATCTTATCTTTCTAAGTGAAGGAGATTTCAACAGTTTACAAGCTCAATGTGTGCTACAACTAATCTTCTCCAGCTTCAGACTATCTTTAAATGCCTTCTTCATCTAAAGGTACCTGTTTTGGAACATTCCTTGCTAAAATCTGTTAAGAGATTCTTTAAAAGTTTGTGTAACACTTCCCCAGATTCTCATCCACCTGTTACATCTTGTCTCTTCATTTGGACTTAATTATCAAAGTCTCCTTTCAAACAAACATCTGCTCAACATTTGTCAGATTGTTTTGTTGCTACAATTAGATTAATTGTGTATGATTTAATTAAGATTCCTTTGCAACCATTAGGAGTCACTCTGCAATTACTGTGAGTACTTCAAAAAAATTAAAAGATAAATTCAAATCCAAGACATCTACATGGTCTTAGCTGTCCACCTCTGTGAAACACTACAGGCTAACGTGCAAGCAATGAATGATGCTTCCTTTAGCCAAGCAGTGTAATTTCCAGTGTTACAGTAACTTCTTTTACCAGTTTGTTTGAGCTGGTAAATCACCCAATTGTGTGATTCACAGAAACCACAAGGAAGAACAAGTTGGTTACCTATAACTGTGGTTCTTTGAGTGGTTATCCATGAATTCACAAAGCACATCCTCTACCCCACTATCTGCCCCTTTTCTTCTTGGGATTTGACTAGTGGGTGGAAGGAGATTGAGGGAAAACTGTAAGTGGCTTGGAGCATATGCATAGCAAAAGAAGTGGGGAACTGTTAGTTTCAGCTGTGCATTTCTGGGCCATTCCAGATGGGCTTTAGCACAGGCACAGAAAGCCAGTTGTGTGAATACATGAATAGCCACTCAACCACAGTTACAGGTAAGCAACTTGCTCTTATCTTGAACCCCTTGTGCCATTATAATGCCCATTCCCCCAGACTGCAGAGATATTTTTGCAGTTCCTTGTTATAACTTTACATTTTAACCACCTTCTATGTCTTGCTAGCCTCAATGAAGCTGGCCACATTACTGCTTGCCCCCTAATTTTAGATTATTTATGACCAAGTCAGAAAACATATATTCTTGGGAAGGCACTTTGTACATTGCTTCATTGTGAGAACTAAATATTTATTGTTTCTCTATGGTTTCTGAATTTTAACCAGTTACCGACATATAATCAGTTGATTCCAATCTGGCCAGGTTATCCTGCTATGGTAATAGAGTAGAGCCTACTGCCAGCAACTCAATGCCGATCATTAGGCGGTGGTTAACTAACCTGACAAACCTGAGGAATAACAACTTTGGGTGCCAAAGTCCACATAGAAGGGTGATGGTCCCCACGTGGATTATTACCCACTTGAATCCATCTTGATGAAGGACAGCAGCTTCATCAATACTGGCCTGGGGCCAATGAGGTCTTGGCATGCCAAAAGGGCTCAGGACCAGAAAGTGACTCACGGAACTGGATCAGTGGTATGGGGTCATGCTGCAATGTGGAAGGCAGATGAAAGGCCACTGCATTATATTTTCAGGACAGTCTTCATGGCTGACCATCATGATGATCGCCAATATTTGGAATCAGATGCGGCATTTGAAGAAGAAAAAGAATCAGTTCATGGCTAAATTTGATCAGGCGAGACCTTAAAAAGTCCAAGTAAACAATGTCTACTGCATTACCTCTTTGAATTACATTATGTTGTACCTGTGGGTCTAAAGTTATGATTGTAACCAGATCTCTTATAATCCTTTACTTAGGAGGTCAGGACATATTTATGACAGAAGAACAGAAGAAATATTACAATGCAATGAAAAAACTGGGGTCCAAGAAACCACAGAAACCTATACCAAGGCCAGCAGTAAGAATATGTTTTGATTTTATATTTAAATGCGTGAACCAGCACATTAATTAAGCAGACAAAAAAAGAGCATCTTTACATCAAAGTCTGAAAAGCAATTTACTGAGCAATAGCTTTTTAATCCCATGGAAATAATCCTATACTCTTTCTCTGTCTTGTTTTCCCAGAACAAAGTCCAAGGTTTTATTTTTGATATCGTAACCAAGCAAGCCTTTGACATCAGCATCATGATTCTTATCTGTCTTAATATGATCACTATGATGATTGAAACAGATGACCAGAATGAGTCGGTGAAAACAGTCTTGTATTGGATTAATGTGGTTTTCATTATCATTTTTACTGGGGAGTTCCTCCTGAAATTGATTGCACTCCGTTATTATTATTTCACTATCGGTTGGAATATTTTCGATTTTGTGGTTGTCATACTCTCCATTATGGGTAAGGAATATCTGCATTTTAAGGTTGAATATAGAAAAAAGAATGTAGTGGATATAATGCAGAAACTCGGAAATGTTCAGGTGGTTTAAGGTCAAGTTAAATTCCAGTACCATGGAGACTTGGTATAAAATAAGGTAACCTTGGTTGTAACAATTAGGGACGAAAGTCCTTTTCTTCACAGCCACAATGTGGAACAGTTCTTGCATCATTAAGAATAATTTTGCACCAAATGTGCAAAATATAAAATTGTGCAAAAACTAAACTATCTGCCAAGCCATGCAGTCAGAGTCCTATCCAGGTGTCTTGAGGCTGTTAGGGTATGGATGGGGGACAACGGGCTACAACTGAATCCCGGCAAGATTAAGTGGCTATGGATCAGGGGGCCACGTGTTATCTCAGGAGCTACCATCTTTGGTTCTGGATGGGGCTATCTTGCCCCAAACAGACCCAGTGTGTAATCTGGGGGTCCTCCTGGACTTGCAACTCCTGCTTGATGAGCAGGTGGCAGTCGTGGCCAGGAGGGCTTTGCACAACTTCCTGTCATACACCAGTTATGCCTGCTCCTAGATCGGGACTCCTTGCTTATGGTCACACACGGTCTGGTCACCTCCAGACTGGATTATTGTAATGTGCTCTACATGGGGCTGCCCTTGGTGACCATTCGAAGGCTTCAGCTGGTGCAGAATGCGGCTGCCCGTATGGTGTTGGGGTGCTGCCACTATGCCCATGCCTCACCCCTGCTTCGGGAGCTGCACTGGTTGCCATTGTGCTCCGGGTGCAATTCAAGGTGCTGGTAATGGCATTTAAAGCCCTACATGATAGTGGGCCAGGATACTTAAGAGACCGCATCGCCCCTAGGTTATCTGTCCATCCCACTAGAGCAGACCGGAGAGGCTCCTTAAAAGTACCATCTGCTAGAGTGGCTGTTGTGTACTGAATGTAGTGTGTTGAATGTATTTGTAACCACACGAATGGGTACAGGTAACACTGTAACCTTCTGTATGAGGACGCGAGCTATGAGGAAGTGTATGAGGAAGTGGCTCACCTCTCTAGCATGAAAAGAAGAGACTTTTCAGTATCCACCCCCGCCCTGTGGAACATCCTGCCAGTTGAACTGCACCAAATAAATAAATAGTCTGCCTGAGGGATCCTGTGTATTTTATTTTGTTGCTTTATTTTATTATGTGGGTGGGAGGGTGAGGGTAGTCTTTTTAATGTTTAACTGTTTAGGTTTTCGGGTTTTAATATTGTTTTTAGCCTGGGTTGATTGTTTTTAGCTAATGCTGTTTTAATTGTGTTATTGTTTTGTATTGTATTGCATGTTGTTAGCCACCCTGAGTGGTGTCTCCACCAGGAGGGCGGGATACAAATCCATTAAAAAATAATAATAATAATAATAATAATAATAATAATAATGATGATGATGATGATGATGATGATGATGATGATGAAGAAGAAGAAGAAGAAGAAGAAGAAGAAGAAGAAGAAGAAGAAGTATTATTTATATTATGAAATATTAGATGGGCTGTTGGCATCTTTCTTAACTAACAGACAGTCCTTCTGTGTTTGCTTTTGATCGTGTTGCTTCACTTTTCCAAGAGAAAGAAATTGAGGCAGTGCAAACTACAAGGAAAAGAAATGTCTATCTCTTTCTCAACTAGAGACGAGGAGTCTTATGGGGGGCTTAACATTACTTGCTGCCATTTTGTATGCTGTCATGACAGCCTAAAATCTGTAAGACTGAGTTATTTACTAAATGTCCTTTTTGCTCGTAATACCAGTTGTTAGGTCTTCCTGATAGAGTCTTGTTCTTAAATTGCTAAATTATGAGTCTCATTTCTACAGATATAGTAAAAGTAGACATATTATTTTACTCATTTATTTTATGAATATTTATCTTTCGATATTAATATTTTCAGGATGGTTCACATATCAGTAAGTTAATAGTCATAATACAATAAAATTTTAGTATAACATTTAAACAGACTAAAAGAAAAAAAACACAAACAATAGCAGTTGCTTTTTCTGCCTTCTGAAAGAAAATAAGCAATCCTTTAAAAGGCCAGGAAAAATCGAAGGGGTATTGGCCAGAACTGAAATGTCAAAGAAAAGCTAGAGGCTAAAATGTTACTTTTATGTACTAAAGAATTCCCCAACTCCAAAAAAGGGAGCTTCTTCAAGATGTGAGAGTCAAAACTGTACCAGGGTGCTATTTAAAAATAACATAAATTTATGCTACAACAGGAATGACATTATCACTTGGTCCAAATTATCATACAATGTAGTTACAACTTTATAATTTAGAAAAGAATGTATTACAGCTATGAAACCAAGATGAACACTGAACCCTAGAGTCGGATACGGCTGGCTTTCGAGCAAGGGTAACTTTTATTTGTGACTAGTTGCTTTGAAGCTCAGACCATGTGCATAAATGGAATAGTTAATTAGTTAATTAGAAGTTATTGGCCCTCATTTTGTCTATTATTAATCCCAGATATCAGGTTAGCACAGATTTATGTTTTATAAACTGTCAGTTGCTAGTAGCTGGATAGTTGAATATAGTCTCATAATCAAGAAGCAATTGTATACCCTGGCCCTTTTGGCTCACTGTGAGATGGAAGAAAAGGTACATGGTCTGCTGTCTCAAAGGCAGAAAACTTGACAAGGGGAGTGTGCTGGTGATAAGGATAAACTATTTTATCCATTATTTGCCCAGCAGTAAAAGCTTGTAAAATGGCTTAATCACTAACAAGGTGCTACAATTTGTTTGCATTTTGATCTGACTTTAATCCATGATGTGTCTTGCTTTTTTAAATAGCAGTATAGCAATGAAAGGGAGTCTATCTGTAAAAATGAGTCTTAATTACATTCATATTATGTTGACATATGCTGTACTATAGTAGAGGGTCATGTTTAGATAGCATTAAATTTCTACAAAGAGAATAGGAGAAGGAAAACCATTATCCTGAAATAGCTTGCAGACAAAGCCTGGAGAATAAAAAGAGGGCACAGAGTTCTCAGAATTAATAGCTTTGATCCAAGTTGATTCTTCCTCAGATGGAAGGCCACCTTTTATTCATGGAAAGGACATTGCTGCAGCAAAAACTTCTGCTTCTATTAGACATGCGGATGATTTCTGCCAAATCACCTTGCATTCCTCCTTAAAACTCTCACACTGGTCTGGAGGATATGCAAAGCAGCTTTCCTCAATAGATTTGGAGGGAGAACACTGATAGCACCAGGACAAAGGGAGAATTAACAAATATAATGCCCTTCTTTCTCCAATTGGAGTATCATATGAATGCATTGCCTTCATGGAGGGAGGTTCAAGTTACAATTGTAATTGTAGTACTATGATGATGTATCAAATTGATATATGTTTTACTTTGCAATAATTTTCCTGCAGGTATTTTCCTATCAAAGATAATTGAGGAGTACTTTGTCTCACCCACCTTATTCCGAGTGATCCGCCTTGCCAGGATTGGTCGGGTCCTGCGCCTTATCAGAGGAGCTAAAGGGATCCGCACTCTACTCTTTGCCTTGATGATGTCCCTTCCTGCCTTGTTCAACATTGGGCTCCTCCTTTTCCTCGTCATGTTCATCTATGCTATTTTTGGAATGTCCCAATTTGCCTATGTTAAAAAGGAAGTTGGCATTGATGATATGTTCAACTTTGAAACTTTTGGCAACAGCATGCTCTGCTTGTTTCAAATTACTACCTCTGCAGGCTGGGCAGAGTTACTCTCACCCATTCTCAACAGTGGACCCCCAGACTGTGACCCTAAAAAGGACCATCCAGGGAGCTCTGTCAAAGGAGACTGTGGTAACCCTTCCGTTGGGATCTTCTTCTTTGTCAGCTACATCATTATCTCATTCTTAGTTGTAGTAAACATGTATATTGCTGTCATTTTGGAGAACTTCAGTGTTGCTACAGAAGAAAGTGCTGAACCTTTAGGTGAGGATGATTTTGAGATGTTCTATGAGGTGTGGGAAAAATTTGATCCAGATGCAACCCAGTTTATAGCGTACCGCAACCTCTTTGAATTTGCTGCCTCTCTTGAGCCTCCACTTCTAATACCCAAACCAAACAAAGATCAGCTGATTGCAATGGATCTGCCCATGGTAAGCGGAGATAGAATTCACTGCCTTGACATCCTGTTTGCTTTTACAAAGCATGTACTGGGTGAAAGTGATGAATTAGATGCCCTTCGTGTCCAAATGGAAGATCGGTTTATGTCTGCCAATCCTTCAAAGGCCTCCTATGAACCAATTACGACTACGCTGAAACGTAAAGTGGAAGAAGAGGAGGAATCTGCTACAGCCATTCAGCGAGCCTTCAGGCGATACCGCTTAAGAAAGCTACAACATGATGCAACATTCATGTATAAGAAAAATGATGACTTTCCTGTCAAAAATAACTTGATTATTGATAAATTAAATTTACATTTGGCTCTTGAAGAGGTAGAGCGATCCTCCTCAACTACATCACCTCCTTCATATGATAGTGTGACAAAGCCAGACAAATATGAACAAGAAAGGTCAGAAAAAGAAGCGAAAGACAAAGATTACAAGGATAGTAAAAAGTGAAATTAAATAAAAAAATATTCTGCCCATCTAAATTGTTCACCGCATAAAGGAGTGTTGATACCAATAAGAATTGTGATGAAAGTTTATGCAAAACTGATAGTTTCTAGAGCTACCTAATAAAAGATATACATGCACCTAAGGCCAGAATCTAACACAAGGCTATTGTTGTTTTATTGTTTACTGGGTAGTAACATTACAGATTCATGAGGATGACACTGTTCTTTTTACCAGCTGGCATTGTTAAAGATGGTTGTATAAAAGTGCTATAGACTGTTAGAATGCATCTTTTTGTGTGTATGTTGAAACACACCAATGCTATTGCTGCAGTAATTGTATCCACAGTGTGCATCTCAAACTGCCATGTGTTTAGTTTGACAAATTTCTGCTGATGTGGTCATATCTGTATTTATAGATCAGTTTATGATTATGTTTGACCAAATGAGCTAAGTGCTCTTTCTCGGATACTTGTTTACAACCGATTCCCCGCCTTTATGTCATCATATAATGATATGGCATTCTAGCTTCTTATATCATTCATGTCAGAGCTTGAAAAAAAATTATGTTTTAAAACTCTAATGTGTTACCTCTAATTGATCAAAGTTTTCAATAAAAATTTTAAAATTCATTATTTTACCCATTATAAACATCAATAATGATAGTATCAAGTTCTTGGCTCTTGTTAAATTTTAAGTGATTTTTTTAAAATAAAATAAAAACATAAAACTGTTGCATCTATAACAAACTAATGAGTAATGCAACAAAAATAGATTTTACTACAACTGGGTTAATTTTCTATAATGATTTACCTTTAAAATGTAAGTATTAATGCTAACATCTCTAGGCTCTGAAACATAAGGCAGAAAATCCCTGGCTCTGCTACAGAGGAATTGAATTCCAAAGAGACATATTAGAAAGTTGGCACAGACAAAGAAGTGAAGAAAGTGAAGAACATAGTAGTGTACTTCTCAGATCTTATGCTGATGTGATATTAAAACATTGATTTGGGTGACACCGTTTTGCTTAGATCTTAAATAAAATTATTCTTGTAAATGCGTAGGAAGAGATAAGTAACCATGACAATCTAGCGTTGCTGTTTTGTTCTGTCAAGTCAGCTTCCCCTTATGACACCTGTATGAACAAGTGACCTCTAGAATGTCCTCTCCTCAACAGCCCTCCTCAACTCATGTAAACTCAAAGCTGTAGCTTCCTTTACGAAGTCATTCTATCTCATGTTTGGTCTCCTGTCTTTTCCAGCAAGTCTTGTCTTCTTGTGATGCGCTCCAAGTATGACAGCATCATCATTTATGCTTTCAGAGAAAGTTCAGGCTTGATTTGATCTGGGACTCACTTGTTCATCTTTTTGGTGGCCCAGGATATCAGCAAAGTTCTCTTCCACTACCACATTTCAAACAATGACAATCCAAAAAGATCCCCTAATTCTTGTTTTAAGAAAAATAACTACCACAGCTAGAAGTTATTAAACAGATGCAGATTTGTGAACTTAAATGAAATTTTGATCAACATTAGAAAAGGTTTAGTCTAAAATTCCCAGAATTTTGATATCCAGGTGATTTTGGGAATTGTTGTTGTTGTTGTTGTTGTTCAGTCGCACAGTCGATTCCGACCCTTTGCGACCCTATGGACCATCGTTCTCCAGGCACCTCTGTCCTCCACCATCCCCCTCAGTCCTCCCAGTTCTGTGCCCATTGTGTCTACAATACCATCTAGCCATCTCATCCTTGGCCTCCCCCTTCTTCTTTTGCCCTCCACCTTTCCCAACATCACAGCCTTCTCAAGTGAATCCTCCCTTCTCATTTGATGCCCAAAGTACTTTAGCCTCATCTTTACTATTTGACCTTCCAATGAGCAGTCAGTGTTGATTTCTTCTAATATTGACCTATTTGTTCTCCTCACTGTCCAGGGTACCCTCAAAACTCTCCTCCAGCACCACATTTCAAAGGCATCTATTCTTCTGCGTTCAGCTTTCCTAATTGTCCAGCTCTCACATCCGTACATTACCACTGGGAATACCATTGCTTTGACTATTCTAATTTTGTTTTCAAGGTGATGTCTCTGCTTTTCACCATGTTCCCCAGGTTTCTCATGGCTTGTCTCCCAAGAATCAGTCGCCTTTTTATTTCATGGCTGCAATCTCCATCTGCAGTGATCTTAGATCCTAAGAATGTAAAATCTGTCACTGCTTCTACTTCTTCCCCATCTATTTTCCAGGAACTGATCGGGCCTGTTGCCATTATCTTGGTTTTCTTGATATTGAGTCTCAAGCCAGCTTTTGCACTCTCTTCCTTCAAACCGATCAAGAGATTCTTTAGGTCTTCCTCACTTTCTGCCATTAAGGTGGTGTCGTCTGCATATCTCAGATTGTTGATGTTTCTCCCAGCAATTTTGATCCCATATTGTGATTCCTCCATCCCTGCGTTGCGCATTATGTGCTCTGTGTATAAGTTGAATAAGCAGGGTGACAAAATGCAGCCTTGTCTTACTCCTTTTCCTATTCCAAACCACTCTGTCATTCTGTGTTCTGTCCTAACTGTTGCTTCTTGGTTCCTGTACAGATTTCTCAGGAGGCATATGAGATGCTCTGGTATTCCCATCTCTTTAATCACTTGCCACATCTTGTTGTGATCCACACAATCAAATGCCTTAGTGTAATCAATAAAGCAAAAGTAAACTTGTTTCTGGTATTCCTTTGTTTTCTCCATGATCCAGCGTATGTTGGCAATATGGTCTCTAGTCCCCCTGCCTCTTCTGAAACCAGCATGCACCTCTGGTAGTTCTCTTTCCACATGCTGCTGAAGTATATCCTGTATTATCTTGAGCATCACTTTGCTGGCGTGTGGGATGAGCGCAATTGTTCGATAATTTGAGCATTCTTTGGCATTGCCCTTTTTTGGGATTGGAACATATACTGATCTTTTCCAGTCCTGTGGCCACTGTTTTGTTTTCCAAATCTGCTGGCATATTGAATGCAGTAATTTGATGCCATCATCTTTTAGAGCTTTGAAAAATTCAACTGGGATACCATCATCTCCACTAGTTTTGTTGTTTGCAGTGCTCTTTAGGGCCTTTCTGACTTCACTCTCCAGGATGTCTGGCTCAGGTTCAATTTCTTCATCATTGTGGCTATCAGGAGTGTTGAGTTCCTTTTTGTAGAGTTCCTCTGTGTAGTTTTTAAAAAATAACTTTCCCAAGCTTGGGGGCAAAATTAACTGTTCAAACTGAACGAAGAGTCCCAGGTCCTGAGCAAGATCCAATGAACAGCAAAGCTTAAAGAATCTCTGAACTGCTGACACGTGCTCAGCCACAAACAAGCCACTAAAAATAGATGTGCTGCAGGTGAGGGAGAAGCCTGGCTGGTAAGTAGTATCTCAGCATAACATTAGCCAGTGCTTGCCTAGATAGAAATGATGTGCATGCATTGTGGAAAAGGAAAGAACAGGGGAGGTAAAGGTTGACTGTAAATTGGTTTGCTAGACAGAGCCACTACCTGCCACTGTGGGACATACTGGAGGAGGAACGGAAGGGAAGTGTTTGTCCATAAACATTGAAAAGCAGCAGTACAGGAAGGAGGCAATACAGCCTCGGTATTACACGTTACCTACCAGCCTTTAAAACAAGCCCATCACTTGGATGGAGTCTATAGCTACTATGCACTTTGATTATGTTTCTTGTGAGGCCTCCTGCTTCTTGACACAGGTGTTGTAAAGTCTCAGTTTTAAGTAAAAAAATCTAGTGGCAAACTCTTCTGCTGGTGCTTTGAATTTAGTGTGTCGTCTCCTCCCCATATCACATCCCATCTCACTGATAAGGCATTTGAAATTACAGGAAAACCTGTCCACCTTTCTGAAAGACATGAAATAGGAAGCTTTCTTAGAAATCTAGGAGTTTGGCTCTGGATTTCTGTAGGATCTCCCCTTCCTCTTTCAAGTACTGTTGGAAGTGATTACATGGACACCAGTGGTTTCATTAGTGGCTCATTCATTGTTAGGATAGTTTGGTGGATTCTTTTTCCTCTGAACTCCTCAGGCACTGCAAGATTTTAGGCTTCATAGGAAGACATCTTACATGGAGACAGACCATTGCTTTATCTAGTCCAGTAGCGTTAACACTGACTGGCAGAGGTTCTGGTAGGAGCCTTTCTCATGCTTACCTGAAGATGCTGGTGATAGACTCAGGGACTTTCTGGATGCAAATCATGTGCTATTTTGACTCAACTATGGTTCCTTTTTCCTGGGTTCATTGATGTCTGTTCATGCACAGACACATACACAGACATATACATACTGTCATATTTTAGAGGAACAGAGTATTCTGAGTTGACATTTTTCTTCAGAAGGGAGATATTGGAGCAGGATACTTGAGAAATAAAGTATATATGAAGGTAAAAGTTACATTGATTTTATATTCCCACAAGTCTTTCCCTAAACATAATATACATGTACACAAATAAATATATAACTTAGATTTTTAGAGAGGTATTTTTACTTTATGTTTTTATTTGTATGATTTATTGGGTAAACACAAAACAGTTTTATATTACCTTTAAGACAAAGCAACATATCTGTTTTAATTTTGATGTTGTGCCTTTTGTATTATTGTGGATTTTTGATTATTTATTTTGTTTATGATTAGATGTGTTATTATGATATTGTAATTGTATGTGTATTGATTGTTATAGCCGCTCTAAGTCAGCCTTGTGCTTGAGTGGAGCGGGATATAAATCCAATAATAATAATAAAAAGGTGTCACAAGTTTCTCTTGCGTGTTTGGTGTGACAGACTGATTGGGCTGCCCACTGAAAGTTGTCAAGGTAGTTTATTCTTAGAACTGCTGGGCAGCTGGGATTTAGATATCTGGCTGTAGAGTTCGATTCCTCATTGTTCCTCTTTTACATGGGCTTTACAGGGTCTTAATAATCCATATGGTCCCTTCCAGCTCTGCAGTTTTGTTGTTGTTGTTATCATCATCATCATCATCATTATCATTTCTTACTTATGTCTATGCATGAGAGCATGTTCTTTTTTTAATATCACATGCATGGGAAAAATAGGAAATAAAGGGCAACCAAGTTATATAACTGCATTCAGATTTCAGCTTTGTGTAACATTTGATATTGTAGTTTTCTATTGTGTGAAATACTATAAAGTTTTATGTATCTGCAGAATTTGCAGTGAAGCTTTAGAGCAGTGGAATGGATTACACCATCACACACAACTCCTAGGCTCTGTTGCATTTTAAACAGTGTGTTCCACAGTCAACAGTTTAGGCTTGCCTTACTTTGGTATGCTTATGAAAAACACTGCCTTACTAAACTTTACCAAGGATTCAAACCAATTAGATCCTCCCAGGATGTTAAAGGTGCAAGGAAGGCCTAAGTCGAAGCAATATTTCGCCCCAGGTCTTCCATAGTGAAGAGAGTGAAATGCCTTTGTGTATGTAGCAATTTAGCTCTTTCCTGAAACAATACTGAGCCATAGTCTTCCATCTGGGAAGAAAAAATGGCATCACGTGTATCATCAGTACAAGCCTATTTTAGTAAACATTTGGGTTTCGGGAAATCAGAATTTGTGTATGCAAATAAATAATTAGCCAGGCTCAGGCAAGGATCTATTGCAAGAAGGGTAAGCCTTCTGCCAAGTATGCAAACATCTAGCAGCCATTGATGATCTATTTTAGAACATTATCTACTAGATAATGAAGCTAGGGCTGCCTATATTCTGGGTATCTATGGACTTGCAGAGGAAGCATGAGCTATCTCCTTCATTCCCCTCTTCCTGTTTGTATGTTTAATAAAACAATTCTTTGCCAGCCCTTTCCATGTTTTCTAAGTCGAGTGTACTCAGAAGTGGTTTACCATTCCCTTCTCGGGGCATCCTGGAATTATGTAGCTTGCCCCGCTCTTCTGGGTTACACAGTGGGGAATTGATCTCTCAACTTCTGAGTCCACAGGTCTGCAAAAAAATGATCAGTTGCATTAATTATTAGCATTGACTAGGATGTTTCCTGACCTTAAGATGGGTGGCCTTCTCCCATAAAGGGGAAACTATTTATGTAATAATATTCCTGAAGATCAAGAAGTATGTTTTGTTTCAGAACAATTGACTTAGTCTTGTCTTGTGCAAATCTGAATGGATGGTTAATTGTCAGTCCTTCTACCCAGCCTGCATAGTAGCTGGCTGTTCTCATATAAAGACATGGCCAAAGATTTGTTTTTAAATGGTGGTCCTATTAAACCTACCCAGTAACAAAAAACAAGTTTTACTACCTCCTTCCTCTTTCTTTCCCTGACTGCTGCCATCTATGACTTGCAAAATTAAAAATCCTACTTTCTTTGAATACATAACCTTTAGAAATGGGGTTAAATTTGACAAAGTTGTTCACATTCCGCAGTATACTCTAAATCTGGTTTCCTTCGGTTCAGCATCTTGATCTTCTGCAACAGAATACGCACAGCCTCGCAGAGGTCCAGTTTGCTCTGATATCCTTCTTATGGTCTGATAGGAAGTTGTGGATCTGTGAAAAGTAGAAACTGACTACTATAGAGGCAAAGGTCTATTTTGCACTATCAACAATTTGCTTTTGCTGATTTAATAGTAATGGTTATTAGGCACTGCAAAACCATTAATAGAAAGGTGAGGTAGAGGCCTCGTAATTGGTGTTTAATGAATTTATAAAAAGTCTTATTTTAAATAAAGTTTCATGTTCAACTTGCCATGTTTTATCAGTTTCTCGTTATGGAGTTATGAATTGTAATTTTATTTATTTATTTATTTGCACATATGTTTCAGACCGCTTCGTTGTAATATTTAGCATACCTGGTGAGAGAGTCAGCTTTGTTTATGAACATATTTGCTCCTTCCCTGTTCTTATCTATCTTTTAATTGGGAGAGAAAGAGATGAACAAATCTTAATACAAAATAGGGGACTATATCATTTTTTCTTTAAATCAATCTTATTTTAAAATGTCCAAATAACAAACTGGGTTTCTCCCCCACCCATTTCTCTTTGCCTGATTTAGCTTGCAGCTAATATTTCAGCCTTACAATTTATTGACTGCCTCATCTGTTGTCATATTTTCTTTACATACAAGAAATCTTGTTTATTGCTGCATTGGAACTGTCATAAATACAATCTGAGGTCCACAGTCTAATAATTCTCTTTCAACAAGAACAAAGTGATAAAATCTAAAGCAATTTTATCCAGTTTTCAATTGTGACTGTTTCTCAGAGAGCAGGAAAGTGAACTCATTCTTTTACTTTGGCTGCTGACTAGTAAAATATTTTACTAGTCAATAGTAAAATATATATGAACTGCATGTAGAAGAGTATTTTAGCATACCTATAAACAACAGTATATTAACGACAAGCCAACAGAATAAAACTACTGATTTTTATCATATTTACTGATTCATTTTGTGTTTCTGTTATCTTAGTGTAGTGAATATTTCATATCAAAAATGCCATAGAAGCTGTTTGAGGCATAGACCTTCTTGCCTGGCCATGCCTATCCACCAATCACTTTAATAATCAGAACTTGATGTTATTACAAGTAGATTACAAGTGAGCAATAACTGCCCTGTGTGCCACAGGTAGCCCTTGGGTGCATTTTAAAGCCCCAGAGTCCACACTTTTCTGCTAGTAAAAAGAAAAGAAGATGGTGATATTCAGTACAGTTTGCCAAACGCTACACAGGACAGTGCTTCCTTTGAGGTGCACAGTGGGGAATTGAGCTTCCCATCACTGGCTCCTTAACCAAAAACACTTAACTCTCCAGCCAGTGAATAGTAAGTTAACATTTATGTAAATCTCATGGATTTGTAGGTCTTCTTTAGATGGTGATTGAACTAATTACAAGTTCAGTTCACAGCTAGTGCAAGTCCCTGAGCAAACTGACTCTTCTAACCCCAAGTGTACAATCTGGTTCTCACTCTTCATCAGACATTCTGAAAGCATTTGACAATGCTACAATCCTTACAGATGGCCTGAAAATCCTGGAGCGCTGGAAGGAACACTTTTGCATGCTTTTAAACCAAAACTCTACCAATGCTGAGGATTTTCTTCAAGCAGTGCCATAACATTCCCACCAGTCACAGATGGCAATTCCACTGATGTACCTGGAATTCTGTGAGGCTCTGAATAAGCTGAAACCCTCCTGGGCCAGATAACATCCCTCTGGAGTTAATCCAGAACGGAGGAGTGCCTCTAAAGACAAGGCTCTTCACATTCCTTCTCTTGATTTGGAAAACTGGTAAAGTGTCTGATGACCTTAAGAGTGCCACCATTATCACCATCGTTAAGAAATGTGATTGCAGTACCTGTGGCAACTATTGTGGCATATCATTGTTATCCATCACAGGAAAGATTTTCTCAAGAATCCTGCTAAATTGCCTGCAAATTATTTCCAAAAGGGTCCTCCCAGAATCTCAATGTGGTTTCCGTATTTCACGAAGCACAAAATACATGATTTTCTGTGCAAAACAACTAGGAAAAATGCAAAGAGCAACACAATCCACTCCTTTTAGTATTTTATGACCTGAAAAAGACTTGATTCTGTCCCAAGACCTGCTGAGGCGTTTTGGTTGCCCTGAGTGTTTTGTAGATCTGGTCCAGGCACTTCACAATGGCATGTCTGGGAGGGTTCTCCATCAAAACAGTTTATCAGATGCCTTCCCAATCACCCATGGATTGAAGCAGGAATGTGTGCTTGCTCCAACACTTTTCCCCTTTACTTGGCTGCCACACAATATGAAACACCCGATAAAAACTCAAGTGTAGAGATTAAATACCACTTCAAAGGAGGACTCTAATTTGGCTAGACTATGCTCCCGAAGATTAACCAGTGCTAACAGGATAACAGAAATGCAATATGCCAACAGTACTGTATCACCTGCTCTCACATCTGAGCAGCTGCAACAGTCAGTCAAGAATGCATGTGATCATTTTGATCTCACCATAAATGCACAGAAAACCAAGGTACTTGCACAACCTGCCCCAAGGACAGCCCTTCCAGAGTTCAGTATTGCCATCTCCTATTCAACATTGGAACAGGTAGTCCAGTTTTCTTACCTTGGTAGCATCCTGTCTAAAAACTTCAACTGTGAACAGGATGTGGTGAAGAGAATTGGTGCTGCCCATTCTGCCTTTGGTTGTCTATCACATTGGGTCTTCATGAACAAAATTTAGCTAAGCTCATGGTATGCCAAGCTGTTGTTATCTCAATGTTATTGTATGGCTGTGAAACATGGACCCTCTATTGCCAAGACATCAAAAACCTTGAGCACTTTCACAAACAGAAGCTAAGGTCCATCTTGAACATCAAAAGGGATGTCACCAACATCGCAGCAATCAAGAAGGCAAATGTAAATAGCATTGAAGCTTCTATCACAGGCCATCATCTTAGATGGATAGGGCATGTCTGTTGTATGGATGGTTCCAGGCTTCCTTGTCAAATTCTCTATGGGGAACATAGCTCTGGCACAAGACCTCACGGAGTTCCTTTGAAGCTTTATAAGGACCACCTGAAACAAACCATGAAGGTGTCGGGTATAAACCCACATACTTGGGAGACAGCGGCTGAAGATTGCTCTCTTTGGCACCAAACAATTGCTGCTGCTACTGATCACTTCGAAGGAGAACGCTGCAGACATGAAGAGGCTAAGCGACAAACATGAAAGCTTTGTCAAATTCAATTACATTTATTCAATGTACTGTGTGTGGTCGCATGTTTCATGCTAGAATTGGTTTATGGAGTCACCAGAGACACATCCATCAACTGAGAAAAATGACTTCCAGGAAAAATGTATGCTCGGATCCTAATATCAGCTGACGACGACGTACAGTCAGGTTGAGAATCCTGGCTTAACCACTCTCCCCAACAACAGCATGCAATCTTAAATACTGTATGCACTATTTTTGCCATGTTTCATATTGGCCATATATTTCATGGCTCTTCCTGAAACATATCACAGCTTGACAGACAACTACCAAACCATGATGATGTCTTTTATCCCACTATTTGTCTTTTAGCTAATCTGAATGCAATAGGCTGGGGGAAGTGGCTAGTTGTAAGGTTCTTGCTAAAATCTCCCCCCTCCATGCATGCATAAGCTTTGTTTTTAATTAGCTAGGCAGAAATACATGATTTTTTTCCCATTCATCAATCCAAGACCCAAATACAATGTGCTAAAATGGCAGCCATTTGGGATCTTATATGCAAGTAGAGGATAGGCCCTGATAAAAATAATGCAGAAGACCTCTAAAAGCTAACCACTAAAGACCCAGGTGTATAGGCTGTTGCTTACCTCAAATATGACTAAATTGCTCCCACTGTAGAGTGTCTCCAGAAAAAAAAATCTGATTTTAGAGTACATCAGGAGAAACCTTATTCTAGCAAAGACTGCAGTATAAGAATAAAAAATGACTGGTGAAGATCTGCATTATTAACATCCCTTTCAAAAGAGGAACAGTTGCTGTTCTTCCCCACCAACACCCTGAGTATACAGCTTTATTTCAGAAGAACAAGTAGGTACCCTATTAAAGGGTGCATATCTATGTACCACGTAATATGAAAAGGCTTTGTAGTGTGACGTGCAGATCTGTTCCAGTGCCTGCCTAAGAAAATAGATCACATTGCAGTGCAGCCCAAGCAAAGTAAACTGCGGCACATTTCTCATCTCTGGGGAGAGAGGGGGAAATTGCATGCACACATGGTCCCTGCTGCAAGAGAAGTACCTGATGGAAACTAGGGAAAACTCATCAACAATTTATCATAGCTCCAAAAGGCTGCTACATTCTGCATCTCTCTCTCTCTCTCATGTAATCAGTTGATATTGCAAGCTAGATGCAGTGGAACCAAGAAATGTACACTTTGACAACGATTGTTTTGTTTTTCATTAAAAGCCCATCATTAAAATTTAAATATATGATCAATCTTTCCTGCTAGTAAAAGACATGCTAACACTAAAAGAGATGCCAGTCATTTATATTTTGAGAGTAGGTTAAAGCAACAATAACAATTTCGCTGTCTGAAAAGTTATATATACTGTACCTTCCCAGTTTCTCTTTTTCTGGCTTTTCTCTTAAATGTATCATGGAGATCTTCTCTCATGATTTTTGCTGGGCCTAAAACATACTGTAGTAATAAGCATTTTACAAATGCAAAGAGGATCTTGCTGTTACTGAAAGGGTTTATAGATGTTGTTTACCATGGGTACCAATCTATTCTAAGCCTATGTTTCTTATTTATGATTAGCTGGGAAGCTGCATGTTCTACCTCTAAATACATAGCTATTTTATTATTAAATTTATATGTTCTCACATCTCATAAAAAGGTGGTCCACAAACAATACAATTCAATAAACTGCATAGGACAGCATGGAAAATAAATCTGAAACTCAAGTGATGATTGCTACTTAGTGGGGCAAGCAATATAACAGGATGTTGCAGTTTGTGCTCACTAAACTGGTCAAGGATGGAGAACATAATGACCGAATGAAAGAGCTTGAAAGTAATGCACCATGGCTTATGCCATTTATTACTTTTGGAGTAAACAAGAGTGTAACAATGTAATGTACTTGTTATAATTACATTAATATTAGTAATAAATTTCATGTCAGAAATTATAGGTGGAGGCCTATAGACCTATTTCATTAATAAATCAAGATGCCAAAATATTTACAGCAATTTTGGCAAATAGGTTAAACAGTTTCATGAAAAAAGCAAACTCAATGTTAGGGATCATTAGGAAGGGTATAGAAAATAAGTCAGCAAGTGTCATTTTGCCTCTTTATAAATCTATGGTGAGGCCCCATCTGGAATACTGTGTACAGTTCTGGTCGCCATACCTCCAGAAGGATATTATGGAGCTGGAAAAAGTGCAGAGGAGGGGAACCAGAATGATTAGGGGACTGGAACACCTTCCTTACCATCTGAGGCTGCAACGGTTGGGCCTTTTCACTCTTGAACGACGGCGTCTAAGAGGTGACCTGATTGAAGTTTATAAAATCATGCACGGTGTGGACAAAGTGGATAAGGAAAAACTGTTTTCCCTATCGCACAACACTAGAACTAGGGGACACTCCATGAAACTTTTGGGTACTAGTTCTCAAACAAATAAGAGAAAGTACTTTTTCACCCAGAGGATTACTGGTCTATGGAACTCCCTGCCAGAAGAAGTGGTGACAGCTGTCAGTCTTGACAGCTTTAAGAAAGGATTAGACAAGTTCATGGAGGACAAGGCTATCAATGGCTATAATTATGGCTACCTAAGGACAACCTCCGGGTTGGAGAGATAGGCAGGATATCTCTCAATGCCATTTCCAGGGAATCCTAAGCAGGTGAAGGCATCTCCTTGGGAATACCCTGAAGGAAATGGTGAGCCACTGTGTGAGACAGAATGCTGGACTGGATGGGCTGTGGCCTGTTCCAGCAAGGCTGTTCTTATGTTCTTATGTTCTTATGACCAGATATATAGATAGAGATCAAGTGGGTTTCTTAAAAGGAAGGTATATGGTAGACTTGATGAGAAGAGTTGTAGATTTAGTGGATGTGGTTGGACAAAATAAAGAGAAAACAGGATTGGAATTTAATTGAATTGAAATTTTAATTTATATACCGCAATTTTCTGCCCAAGGGGAGACTCAATGCGGTTTATAAGTTACAGGTTCCAGCATAAAAATGTCACAATAAATATCACCAAAAAAATACAGTATATCACAGTACATTACTGCAAATTCAATACAATTCATTAAACAGTTACGCCAAAATACAAGGTACAATAACAAATACAAATATAAATTATACAAAATATCATTAAATACAATACTGAAATCACAATATCAATTACATAACCCTTGGCTCCCTAACGTCCGCAAAAAAAAAAAACCTTGGCTCCGAAACATACTCGCCGGTGTCCTATAGCCCCACCGCGGGGAAAAAACAGTTCCAGCTGGGCTCCCACCTCCCCAACTGGCGGGCCAGGGGAGGGAGCCGAAGATGTCTGGTGGCTCTCGGGCTCGGTGGTGGTGGCTATTCATAGCCCAGCCGTGGGAAAACGGCTCCAGCTGGGCTCCTTTCCCTGCAAGTGGAGGGGGTGGTGAGGGGGGGCACAGCTCACGGCGTCTTCAAGCCCGACAGGGCTCCTTTTACCTTCCCTGCTGGTGGAGGGGGCGGGGAGGCACAGCTCGCGGCATTGGCGGTGTCTTTGAGCCCAACAAGGCTGGTGGAGGGGGCGGGAAGACGCAGCTCACAGTGTTGGCAGCATCTTTGAGCCCGACAGGGCTCCTTTTACCTTCTTACCTAAAGATTGTTATCTTTAGACATTTTTAAAGCTTTTGACTCACTTCAATGGGTTACAATTAATGAGATGGTGGAGCTATATGGTTTTGGGGCTAAGTTTAAAAGGTTAATTAAACAGTTGTATCAATAAGGAATAGCTAGGGTAAGAGTAAATGAAGGTTGTACTGATGAGTTTAAACTTATGGCCGGGACTCAGCAAGGTTGTCCACTATCTCCAGTTTTGTTTATCAAGGCCATGGAACTGTTAGCAAGAGTTGTAAGAGAAGATAAGAATATTGAGTGGATTGAAGGCACAAAAATTAATTTGTATGCAGACGACACATTAGTGATATTGAAAAACCCGATGAAATCCATAGGTAGGATAAAAATACATCTTAAAGAATTTGAAGAAGTAACTGGTTTAAAGATAAATTGGGAAAAGTCTGAAGCAACATTCTGTAATATATCAAAAAAAGGAACAGATGAGGATAAAGGATAAATATAATATACAAGTTCAAAACAACTTGAAATATTTAGGGATAAATATTTCAGAAAATATGGGGGATTTGAAAAGATTGAACTTTGAGAAGCAAAAATTGAAGATTAAAGACATGATTAAACAATATAAAAAGCTGAACTTATCTTGGTTTGGCAGGATGGCAATGTGTAAAATGAAATTGTTACCAAAATTAAACTTTTTGTTTGATGCCCTGCCAATCCAACAGAAGGAGAAAGAAATGGCAGATTTCCAAAATATATTAAATAATTATTGTGATGGAGGGAAAAGAGCAAGAATATCTAAAAATCTTTGGTATCTATCACAGAAGGAAGCGGGATTAGGGCTGCCAGATGTTAAAAATCACTATAGGGCTTTTCAGTTTTAAAACGTGGTAAAGATTTTAATAAAAGAAGAGGTAATTTGGGAAGAAGTAGAGCTGAAAGATATATTGAAAAAGGGAAATGCAATTTTTTGGGATAAAGACATGACAAAAATTAAATTAAGGTGTAAAACAACAAAAGCAATGATGGAGGTTTGGAGAATACTGAAGAAGAAATTAGTTCCAGATACTTCCCCAATAGTGGAATTGGAAGATATTAAGTCATTCCCAATTAAAATAGACAAGAGAATAAAAGAAATATTACTGGAAAAATGTGTGTTCCTGCTGAAAGATTGGATAAGGATATGTAAAGAGGATGAAAAAAGAGTAGAACTATAATCAGATGAATTTGAACTGGTTGCAAAAATGTCATTGAATAAATGGAATAATAAATATATGGATGTGATAAGCTTAGAAAGAAAAATGACAGATTTTGAAGAATTAATTTATAAAATGAGAAATGGTTTATCAGGAACTAAAAGGCGGGTAAGCAAAATATACAAAATATTGAATCAGAAAGGAAATTCACAAGATATACTAAGAACAATTTGAGAGCAAGATTTGAAGATAAAAATTACAGGAGCAAGATGGAAGAGTAAATGGAGAAAAAGGATCATGAGAACTTTGTCTGTCAGGGTCAAAGAACATAATTATAAGATGTTGTGGAGGTGGTACTTGACTCCAGCTTGGTTACATCAAATAGATAACACAAAAAGTGAAAACTGTTGGAGATGTAATAAATCATGTGGGAATTGTGAACATATGTGGTGGAGTTGTAATGTGGTAAAGGATTTTTGGGTAAAGATTGAAAAAGAAATATCGAGTATAATGAGTTGTGACCTTAAGCTGGAGCCGGTTATCACCTTATTGACAGACGTGGAGGATATTGATACAGATGTAAATAAAAAAGAGTTGCTATCTATCTTTTTGACAACTGCAAGACAATGTATTGCGAGAAATTGGAAAAATAATTTGATGTTGAAGGTGGAGGAATGGTATAAAGAAACCTGGAATATTGCCTTGAATAAAAAACTTACATGGGAGTTGAAACAGAAAAAGGATATAATTAGGGAGAATAAATTTTGGGACATTTGGAAGCCATTTGTGGAATATACACTGTGTAAAGGTAAGGGTGGCAAACCAGCACCAGATCAGATAAATTTTTGGAAGGACTAATACAGTGTAAAGACAAATGCAGTCTCCAGGGCATTGTAAATATCACAGGTGTTTTATGACTTGTATTTTTTTGTAATTTTTATTTTTATTTTTTCTCTTTTATCTTCTTTTTTAAAATATTTGGAGTAGTTCATTTTATAATCTATAGATATATTAGAGTAAAAACATATATAAGTACCGTATTTTCCAGTGTATAAGACGACTGGGTGTATAAGATGACCCCCAACTTTTCCAGTTAAAATATAGAGTTTGGAATATTCTTGCCATATAAGACTACCTCTCTTCCAATGCACACCAAATAAAAATTAACCCACACTCAACCCGAAGACGCGCAGCCCTCTGAGTCGAATGGGCAGGTTCTTGTGGAGAGCCAATCCACGCTCACGTTCTCCTCCTCGAGGTACAGGAAGATGTGTGCAGCTTGCTTCCCCTTGCCTCATACTCCCCGCACAGAGCAGGGACTCGGCCGCGGCACCCCCCACCATATGCGCCGGACATATGAAGCAATGGGAAACAAGCTGCAGTTAAGTACCTGTCCTATAAGACGACCCCCGACTTTGGCACAGATTTTTCAGGGTTAAAAAGTAGTCTTATACGCCAGAAAATACAGTATATATACATGTTGTTATATTAGTGAAATATGAACTTTTAATTAAGAAATGTATAGCATAGAAAAAGTTTTGATATCAAAGAGATAAAATTTATGTCTATGTTATTATCTTTTAATTTAATTTTATTTTTTCTTTTGTTTTACATGTAATATTGTTATTTTGTATGTTTATAATTAAAAGTTAATAAAAATTATTTTAAAAAAAGAAATTACTCTGGATTAAAAGGATTTTTGCTGGAGAAACTCCACTCAGGGGATGCCCAAATGAGGCTCCTTTCATGTCCCCAAGATCCGTTGTGCAGCAATCGGGTATCGAAACCTGACCTTCCAGTCTCCAAGCTTAGCGTCTTAACCACTAAGCCACCGCAGTGCTGCATTAATATTAGTAATGCTAGTTTTTGTGTTGTTAGTAGTTTTACATATTGCTTTTTCTTGTTATTTTTTGGGTAAAAAATGCATTTGGAGATGTGTTTTTTACAGAATGGAAACACATTTTAGAGGGATTCCCCCATTCAAGGACTGAGAAAGCAGTGTATAATGAAATGAGTTAGATTCTCCACATTTTAATAGCAAAATTAACAAATTATTTTTTCCAGTTGTGACAAGTTATACAAGTACAGTAAAATCGCGATTTATGTAAAAAGTCCACACTGTAGTTTTTTACGTAATACGTTTTTTGCATAAATTGAAGCAAACCCATAGGAAAAATGAACTTTTACGTAAACCAAAGTAAACCCATAGGAAAAATGATTTTTTTAATGTAAATTGAAGCAAACCCATAGGAAATTGTGTTACGTAAACCAGGTTTTAGCGCAAAATCATTACATAAATCTAATTTTGCTTAACTTGAGGCATATGTAAGTTGGGGTTTTACTATACAGTGGACTCTCACTTAACAAATGGCTCGATTAACACAAAAATTGCATAACAAAAGGAAATCCACAGAAAATAGCGGCTTGGTTTACAGAATTTTTTTCAGAACGGATTAATTGGTTTTCAATGCATTTCTATGTGAAACCACATTTCAGTGGTAACTCTAACCAGTATTGGATCTCCAATCTTTCAAGCAAGATTTCTTCCTAATCCTACCTGGAGTAGGATCCTACCAAGAGTATTATTTGGTTGCCTCCCAGCCAAGTACCACCTAGATTTTAGCTTCCAATAAAAAAAACAGTAAAATAAATGGTTTAATGCCTGAGCTGTTACCTAATTAAGCCATATAGTGCCTTCTTCCAATTTTGATAAGGCATTGACTTTCTTCTGGCCAAGGAAGTAAAAAAGAGTCTCCATTACCATTTGAATTGTTGCCATTTTCCTTATAAATGCTAAGGAAATTAGATTGCTGCTTCTAAGATAAGGTGTTACTGTCTTCCTGGAAATGTGTGCACAATTAGAACAACAGATCTGTTGTTGTTGTTGTTGTTCAGTCGCACAGTCGACTCCGACCTTTTGCGACCCCATGGACCATTTTCCTCCAGGCACCTCTGTCCTCCACCATCCTCCTCAGCCCTCCCAGCTCTGTGCCCATTGTGTCTACAATACCATCTAGCCATCTCATCCTTGGCCTCCCCCTTCTTCTTTTGCCCTCCAGCTTTCCCAACATCAATGTCTTCTCAAGTGAATCTTCCCAACAAATCTGAGAACTAACAAAACATTTCTGTGTGGTTTTTTTAAACTTTTAAAATTTTCTTTTACAAAATCTTGTTGACCTACTTATTTTGCAAGTAATGTAAAAGAACCGGTGCATGAATTCTTATGGTAGAAGGGGATGACTTTCAAGCCATCTGCAGAAGAACCTGCACAATGTTGCACCCAAAAACAAATGACCACAACTGTTGCAAAACAGCCCCAAATATCATCTATCACATATGTCACTCGAGTCATGGGAATCAACAATGGAGGACAGATATTAGCCTTCTTTAGTGTATATTAACTGACACAACCGTTCTTAACCCCTTTCCCCTCCTTACATCCCACCAATCACTTTGTCAAAAAACTTGGATCCCACCATATCAGAAACCAAAGCTATCTTTACTGAAACTGCAAGATATTGTTCACAGCAAACACAAAAATAAATAATAACATTAAGTGCGCAAACAGCTTTTTGTGCTTCTGTGAGTGACCCATTTCCTCACCTCCCATTCTTTCTTTTTAGTAAAATAAGACATACATTTGAGTCCTCCCTGATGATAGTATCATACCTGCCAAGCGCAGCTCCAGAGATTACGAGACCTGCGCAGAACGTTTCTGTGCAGGTCCGTTGTATGCATGCGTAGAAGGCTTTTACGCATGCGTAGAACGTTTATGCGCAGAATGTTTTTGCGCAAGTCCATTCTATGCATGCGTAAAAGCCTTCTACAAATGCATACAATGGACCTGCGCAGAAACGTTCTGAGCAGCTCACTTCTACGTGTGCGTAGAAGGCTTTTACGCATGCATAGAAGGCTTTTACACATCCCCGTCTGCACAGAAGCCTATGCATGCGTAAAAGCCTTCTACGCATGTGTAGAAGTGAGCTGCACAGAAGGGATGCGCAGTAACTCATTTTCCCCCACTGCCAAATTACAAGGTAGCGGCAGCTCCGGGCAGAAAATGACGCAAAAAAACGGGGAAACCCGGCCAATCCGGGATACTTGACAGTTATGGACAGTATACAAAATTCAGAGGAAGAGGAGCAGCAAACCAGTATTTGATGGGATGTGGGAAGTCTGAATGTAGCTTTCCCTTAGTGATCAGTCAGATTTACGACATGGACTTCTGAATAGACTGCAGGCTTCTTGACAAGAAAGACAGAGTTCTGTAAAGCTGTTGCAAACCAGTGTCATGAAAAAGCCCAATTTTGAGCTGCAATTTCCCCTGAGATTTTGTCCTCCAAATTACCTTGTGCCCATCCAAGGTGGAGATTTCAATCCAGGGGAGACACTTTAGGACACATAGGTAAAGATAAAGGTAAAGGTTTCCCTTGCTCGAAAGCCAGTCGTATCCGACTCTAGGGTGCAGTGCTCATCTCTGTTTCTAAGCCGAAGAGCCAGCGCTGTCTGCTCCTGCAGACGTTTCCGTGGTCATGTGGCAGGCATGACTAGACACCGGAGCGCACGGAACACTGTTACCTTCCCACCAAAGTGGTCCCTATTTATCTACTTGCAATTTCTTGCTTTCGAACTGCTAGGTTGGCAGGAGCTGGGATGAAGACGGGAGCTCATTTCCGTCCTGCAGTACTCGGGAATCGAACTGCTGACCTTCCGCTTCCCAGTCAGCGTCTTAGCGACTTGAGCCACTGCAGTACCAGACACATACCAGAGAGTTTTGGACACATACCAGAGAGATATTGGAATGTAAACTAATTTCAATTGGATGAGATTCCACACGTGGGCATGTTGATATCAAAAGAACAAAACCAGAGTGTGAGGAATTTCACTTCCTCTTTTACCATGGAAGTCCAGGGGAAGGGCCTCACAGAATGGACCTGTGAGTACAAGCTGGCCAAAAAGGGCCTAAACAAGTTAAATTTTCTAATTTTGTATGTATTTTTTAAATAACTGGATTGCAAGTCTGATTTCCTATGCTATATTCATTTCTTTAATTCCCTCAAATAAACTTCATAAAATATAGATCCTTTGTGTCTATTGAATTGGGATAAAGGGGCTGGCTGGACCACGTAGGCCATGTTTTACTACCTAATCTGAGAAATATGTGCCCTGCACACTCATTAGCCTGAGGCCATGTGGAGTCATAGGGGAACTCATAAGGGATGAGGTGCCCCACAAGGTGGTGACAGACACGGATGGTAAGGAGGCAGAGGGTGAAGTGTGGCCGGAAGGAATGAGAAAATCTCTAGTTAAAGAGACTTCAATCATTACAACCAGAAGCCACTGATCTAAGATCTATATCAAGCAGAACCAAGAGGGACTGGAAGTAATTACATAGCTACAATGGGACTTCTTTAGGAAGGGTGAAGCTCTCCTGGAAAACAAGAAAGGTATAATTTTGAAGGATGGCTTAAGTCAGTTCTATGCCAACTACTGCAAGCAGGATGCAAAGGTAATGATTAGTTTTGCAAATGTGCATGTGGGAGTAGGAAGACAATTGCAATTTAAATGGAAAACTATTATTATCTGAGGTGAGGCATATGAAAAAGTAATTTGTTCCAAAACCCATTAATTCTTTAGAAAAGGATTCTTCAGTATGCAAGTTGAATAAAGAGGCAGGAAATGACTGTTATGTATGGGTTTTGGATTTAGGAAATATGTTTATACCCTTCTGGGCATGTATAAACTGACACATGTAGTGGTATGTTGCAGCCTTTTAACACTGTCTATTTTGGGCTTAGCAGATAGACTTTCCAGGCTCCATATAGATGCGAAAACTAAATATATTGAAAACCAGAGTATCTTAGAGTTCCCACACCCGCACCTTATTGTCCTTATACTTAAAAAAAAGTTCACTAATCTATTTTACATTCAAGCCCAGCAATAAAATTTAACATTTGAATAATTTTTTTAGAATGTTCAATAAAGCACTTTGCATATCTTATCCAAATGGCATTCTTACAACAAACTGGTGCAGTTATAAATTAAGCATTTGGGGCAAAACACAAAGGAATGAATTCTTCAACTTTTTTAATGAGTGCTGGACAAGCTAACAAATTCCAACAATATAGCATAAACAAAAGTAATTGCTATACTGAAATCTGGGGGTGGTGGTAATCAAATCTCAAAGTTGCACACTAATTTCCCTACTACTGCTACTATTATTATTATTATTATTATTATTATTATTATTATTATTATTATTATTATTATTATTATTATTATTATTATTATTATTATTATTATTATTATTATTATTATTATTATTATTATTATTATTATTATTATTGTTGTTGTTGTTGTTATTATTGTTATTATTGTTATTATTGTTATTATTGTTATTATTGTTATTTCTATACCGCTTTCCTTCCCCTAAGGGAACTCAAAGCGGTTTACATAGTGTAAAATACATAATACAAATTCATAAAATAAAACACATATCAATCAAAAATATCAGTAAATGCAATACAGAATAAGAATACAAATGCACTACAAAAAATACAGTACAATAATAATAATAATGCAGTTACAAGTACAAAATACAAATTACAGGTCAAAATACAATATGCTACTTATACAAAGTATCTGAACAAAAGATGGTAAATTTTCTAGCCTCTAACAATGAACTTTTTCTAATTCCAGAAATGACAGGTTTTAGACTGGCAGTAGTTGCATGGCTCAAATCGTAAGTCTAACCAGCATATAGAAAATAGTTTTCAAACACATAAAACAAATAGAACAGCATTTGTTGACCTTTCAGTGGCATATGACACTCCTCACCATCAATTCCTACTGAAAAAGCTCTACCTCCTTACTAAAGATCACTGCAGTCCCTTATAATACAGTATTTATGTGCATGCAATTTATGCCCTATTATTTATTTATTTATTTATTAAATTTGTGCCCCGCCTTACTCGCACAAGTGTGACTCAAGACGGCTTCCAACAGAAATAAATACAAAATACAGACATGATATACAGTAAACAATAATACACAAGTTATACTATATCCTTTACAGATCAAAAAATACAGAAACACAATATAAAATACAATAATATACAATAATTGTCCCACCGACACAGAAAATACAAAAGATCTCATAAATGGCTGAGATAATATATGTATGGCACTAATTTTAAAAATTCTATAAAAATAGTCTAATTATCTGCAGTGGCTCAAGTGGCAAAGATGCTGACTGGAAGGCAGTTCAAGTCCCGAGTACTGCAGAATGGAATGAGCTCCCGCCTTTGTCCCAGCTCCTGCCAACCTAGCAGTTCGAAAGCAAGAAATTGCAATTAGATTAATAGTGACCACTTTGGTGGGAAGGTAAATAGCGTTCCGTGGCCATGGAAACGTCTGCAGTAGCAGACAGCACTGGCTCTTTGGCTTTGAAACAGATGAGCACTGAACCCTAGAGTCGGGTACGATTGGCTTTTGAGCAAGGGGAACCTTTACCTTCACCTTTAAGATTTTGAAATGGAAAAATACTGGGAAGCTAGTGTCCAATTAGCTTCTCTAGAGTAAGGCCTCCCTTGCTCGAAAGCCAGTCATGTCTGACTCCAAACGTTAGTTTTCATCTCCATTTACAGCCAAAGATACAGCGCTGACTGTGTCTGCAGACATTTCTGTGGTCATGTGGCAGGCATGACTAGATGCTGGAGCACTGTTATCTTTCATGTTGAAGCATTACCTGTTTAGCTACTTGCAATTTCATGCTTTCAAACTGCTAGGTTGGCAGGAGCTGGGGCTGGCTACGGGTGCTCACTCCGTTGCACAGCATCCAGTTGTCAAGCTTAGCATCTTAACCACTAAGCCACTGAGTTTTTTTCGAATAGTTGTTCTATAATAGTATATACTATATGTCATCAAATCAATTCTGATTTATGGTGAACATTTTGAGCACAGTGGTTTAGCACAGTCTGACTCTTCTACTAGGAGGAGCAGAGTAGAATCAAACTCCTGATCCCCCTGTTTCTGCTGCAACTAAGCTATTCATTGCTGGAAACTAAACGCAAGTGCTTCCAAGAGTGGTTGACAAGTAAGACATGCTCTTCGATTCATTTGTAGAACTGCCTCATATACCATATACAATGCAAACCCACTATCAGATAGTGCCACTGCTAAACTTGATTGTACTGATCAACAGATACATTCTTCTTTAAGTACTGTATCCAAATCTGAATATTGACTGTCATCATGGCGATCAGCCATGAAGACTGTCCTGAAAATATAATGCAGTAGCCTTTCATCTGCCTTCCGCATTGCAACGTGACATTTGTAACACTGTTCCAGCTCCACGAGTCACTTTCTGGTCCTGGGCCCTTTTGGCATGCAAAGTCCTCATTAGCCCCAGGCCAGTGTTGATGAAGATGCTTCCCTCCATCAAGATGGATTCAAGTGGGATTGAATCTACTTGGGGACCATCACCCTTCCCTGTGGACTTCACCACCAAAGGCCATTAGTCCTCAGGATTGTCAGGTTAGTTAACCGCCCCCTGATGGTCGGCATTAAGCTGCTGGCAGTATGGTCTACTTTCTTACCATAGCAGGATTACCTGGCTAAAGTGTTATAAAATAGCTATAAAATGTGTCCTACATCACTAGAAATCGCATATCAAGTATTCTTGAGTTATTCAGCTTTCAGTAGCCATGACATACTGAATGCTGAACATGACTGATTTAGCTTCTTGGGTATCAGCCACAATGTTTAAATGCTGGCAGCCCTATATCTCCTCCACTCCCTTGCTTACTTCCCCATACTGTACTTATTTTCTCTATTGTTTGTTGTTGATCTAGATACATGGCAGTGGCCAGTGGCTTTAATCAATAAAGTTGTTTATACTTGTTCATGGTGTGTATTCACCATGTTTTTGGTTTATTTAGAGCTTATCTGTAGTCTACAAAATTGCAGATGAGTGTGGTCAGTCTGGAATGATTTAAACTTGTTCAGTATTGCCATTAAATATACATAAACCTAAGTGCTAGGCAGATGTAAATTTCTGCAGTACCCAATTGCTGCAGAAGCATTTCCAATTACACCTTAAATCAAAAAATCAAAGCCCAAGTGCATCGGACTCATTGGAAATGCTATACAGTACTTTGATTTTCCAGTTTGCTGACTGTTAAAGGATACTGGCTTAAAATGTTTGCTTGCTCTTCATTTGTTAATAAACACTTAAGACTCCCTTTCTCATATTAGGTATATCCTTAACAAAGATAAGTACCAGAGCCTTCTTGGATTTGTAGGGTATGGGTGGACAATAGTGCCCCCCCCCACACTTTCTTGGACTGCAACTCCCATTAGCTCTTACCAGCATATCCAAGAGTGAAGGTTCTTGAGACTTGCAGTCCCACAATATCTGGAAGAGGTTCACTCTGAAATATGGCAGTAGCTAGCAGCCTTCAGGTGTAAAGACTGAAACACAAAAATTCATGTCAGTGGCAAAACAGTGGCTCAGATAGGACAAAAGGCCTAAAAATTCTTCTTCTTCAGCTGCCGTATCCATTTCAGATATTAGCTATTATAATGGTGATAGTCTTCCTGGTCTTAACTCCTCAGAAAGGTTCTTCTGAGGTATTCTATACTTTATCTTGTTCCTCATGATATGGTCATGGTATTGGAGCTTCCTTTGTTTGGTGGTCTTAAGCGAGTTCTTGTTATTTATCTATCTGGCACAACACTTCTACTAGTCACATGGTCAACCAATGATCCTTAGAAGCTGTCTGTAGATCCACATTTCAAAAGCTTCGATTCTCTTTTCAGATGCTTTAGTCAATTTCCAACCTTTGACCTCCATATAGCAACACTGGGAATACATAACATCTCACTAGTCAGATCTTTGTAACGAGAGTTAGATCTCTACTGCATAACAAATGTTGCATTTTTATGAAGGTGGATCTTACTTTTTCTATTCATATTTTAATCTCTGTCTCGGGATCCCAGTTTTCATTTAACATACTCCCCAAATAGACAGTTTTATCCACTCTTTTGATTTCTTGTGTTCCTGTCATTAGCTTGCCATGAGTTGGTGTTCGGCTTATACCGAGATATTTCATCTTCTTGGTGTTGAGATCCAACTCATATTCTAAAAATTAAGGAACAAAATACATCCAAACACACACAGCCCAAAAAACTGGAATTAGTACCAGGGCCAAACACATAAACCCTTAACATAGTCATCCATTCCTAGTTTCCCTCCTAGCACTTCCCTACTAGCAACGTAATTTAAGGATGAGGGTGGGTTGAGCTACTATTGATAAATCATTGGAAATCAGAAGCCCTAGTAGGTCAGTTGAAATTTATCCAGAGATCTATCAGTAGATGCCAATCTATCTTCTCCCACATAGAAACCTCTGAGTCAGATCACCACCAGAGTGGGCCTTTACTGTAAGGTATTATCAGCACCAGCTTTTACTTATAGCCATTGACACTCTCGTTCACTCACTATACTTCCTTTCAGTAACTTTGTGTTTTCATAGCTACAAAAAACATGAAAACCTTGCCTGTTTCCAGGAGCTGTTTTTGATGGAGGGGGAGTATAAGACATTGGGTAGCCTTGAAAAATTACTCCTGTCATAATTATACTTTGCAGGGTTGTGAAGTACTGTACAGTAAAACCCCTACTTACAAATGCCTCGAGTTACATAAAATTCAACTAACATAATGGTTTTATGCTAAAACCATGTCCCGATTTACACGATTTCCTATGGTTTGCTTTGAGTTACATAAAGATTCTTTTTCCTATGGGTTTTCCTATGGGTTTGCTTCGAGTTACGTAAAATTCATTTCTCTATGGGTTTGCTTTGAGTTACAAAAAAAATCGATTTAGGCAAAAGTGTACGGAATGGACTTTTTTTCACAAGTAGGGGTTTTACTGTATGCTATAAACAATGTTTGAACCTTAAGTG
This sequence comes from Bradypodion pumilum, assembly GCA_035047305.1. Classification (NCBI taxonomy): domain Eukaryota; kingdom Metazoa; phylum Chordata; class Lepidosauria; order Squamata; family Chamaeleonidae; genus Bradypodion; species Bradypodion pumilum. The sequence continues at coordinate 317,191,450 of JAWDJD010000001.1, forward strand.
AGACTGGGAGATTATTCTTGGGAAAACCTACCCTTTGAATTTCCTTTGATCCCCAACACAATCTTATAGAGACAAGGATCAGTTATTCAATGCGTGGAAATCAGTGAGAGAGGTTGATGTGTAGCGATTCCTATGAATATTAGAGGTTTTTCTTTTTTTGGGGGGGGGGGCGGTATAAAAGATATTGATATTTTCTTGGATATTTTTGAGACTTCAATCCCCTGAATTCCTCATTCAGCACAGTTCATTCTGGAAGCTATAGTCTAAAAATAACATTTCCAGGTTCTGATCCATAGTCATTTGAATTAAACAAAGATAGAACTGATAGGACCAATTGCTTCCTAAACAGAACCTCCTTTCTCCAACTTTGAAATAATTTACACTTATTTCAAAGTTGAACAGCAAATAGCCAACTGGTAGCATTAACAAAGGGGAAGGTGCTGAATTGATTGTTGTGGGATATACTAGGGTGTGCCTTTTAAAGGTGGTGTGAAATTCAGTCAAGTGAGATTCATAAATCCAGGAACAAACATTGCAAGCTGACATATCAGCCAGGCAGAAGAAGGCGAGGCAGAGGTAGTTACTTTAGCATCCTACCTGATGGGCGAGTAGTCACGGGCTCCCAAACATTATATTTTAATAATAGGGCAATGATATATAGGATGGTAGTGTTTCAAAAAAGAGATGCAAAGAATGGTTTGGATCCTCTCTGCTGGAAACGGACGTCTACTCATGAATTAAGGCTAATTGCCTACTCTAATATCCTCACCAGGTGGACAAAAGCTATCCCAGAGTGGATACCACTTGACATAAAGCAACCACTAGGAAGGCTAGCAGTTCAGGGGAAAGCTCCCAAGGCCCTGGATGAAACTGGCACGAGATTGGAAACAGTGGGAGATGATGCTTCCACCTGCCACATCAAACTAGACATGTGAAGTATACAGATCAATGAAATAAGTAGTGCCCCCACCAACATCTACAAGCAGATGCTCCATAATGAAATATTATGTGTTTATTTGGAAGGGGGAGGCTGTTGCCAAAGATAGGGAATCAATGAATTTGTTGTTGTTGTTCAGTCGCACAGTCGATTCCGACCCTTTGCGACCCTATGGACCATCGTTCTCCAGGCGCCTCTGTCCTCCACCATCCCCCTCAGTCCTCCCAGTTTTGTGCCCATTGTGTCTACAATACCATCTATCCATCTCATCCTTGGCCTCCCCCTTCTTCTTTTGCCCTCCACCTTTCCCAACATCACGGCCTTCTCAAGTGAATCCTCCCTTCTCATTTGATGCCCAAAGTACTTTAGCCTCATCTTTACTATTTGACCTTCCAATGAGCAGTCAGTGTTGATTTCTTCTAAGATTGACCTATTTGTTCTCCTCGCTGTCCAAGGTACCCTCAAAACTCTCCTCCAACACCACATTTCAAAGGCATCTATTCTTCTGCGTTCAGCTTTCCTAATTGTCCAGCTCTCACATCCGTACATTACCACTGGGAATACCATTGCTTTGACTATTCTAATTTTTGTTTTCAAGGTGATGTCTCTGCTTTTCACTATGTTCCCCAGGTTTCTCATGGCTTGTCTCCCTAGAATCAGCCGCCTCTTTATTTCATGGCTGCAATCTCCATCTGCAGTGATCTTAGATCCTAAGAAAGTGAAATCTGTCACTGCTTCTACTTCTTCCCCGTCTATTTTCCAGGAACTGATCGGGCCTGTTGCCATTATCTTGGTTTTCTTGATATTGAGTCTCAAGCCAGCTTTTGCACTCTCTTCCTTCAAACCGATCAAGAGATTCTTTAGGTCTTCCTCACTTTCTGCCATTAGGGTGGTGTCGTCTGCATATCTCAGATTGTTGATGTTTCTCCCAGCAATTTTGATCCCATATTGTGATTCCTCCATCCCTGCATTGCGCATTGTGTGCTCTGTGTATAAGTTGAATAAGCAGGGTGACAAAATGCAGCCTTGTCTTACTCCTTTTCCTATTCCAAACCACTCGGTCATTCCGTGTTCTGTCCTAACTGTTGCTTCTTGGTTCATGTACAGATTTCTCAGGAGGCATATGAGGTGTTCTGGTATTCCCATCTCTTTAATCACTTGCCACATCTTGTTGTGATCCACACAATCAAATGCCTTAGTGTAGTCAATAAAGCAAAAATAAACTTGTTTCTGGTATTCCTTTGTTTTCTCCATGATCCAACGTATGTTGGCAATGTGGTCTCTAGTCCCCCTGCCTCTTCTGAAACCAGCTTGCACCTCTGGTAATTCTCTTTCCACATGCTGCTGAAGTCTATCCTGTATTATCTTGAGCATCACCTTGCTGGCGTGTGGGATGAGCGCAATTGTTCGATAGTTTGAACATTCTTTGGCATTGCCCTTTTTTGGGATTGGAACATATACTGATCTTTTCCAGTCCTGTGGCCACTGTTTTGTTTTCCAAATCTGCTGGCATATTGAATGCAGTAATTTGATGCCATCATCTTTTAGAGCTTTGAAAAATTCAACTGGGATACCATCATCTCCACTAGCTTTGTTGTTTGCAGTGCTCTTTAGGGCCTTTCTGACTTCACTCTCCAGGATGTCTGGCTCAGGTTCAATTTCTTCATCATTGTGACTATCAGGAGTGTTGAGTTCCTTTTTGTAGAGTTCCTCTGTGTACTCTTTCCATCTTTTCTTAATCTCCTCTGCATCAGCTAGCTCCTTTCCGTCTTTGTCCCTTATCATGGTCATTTTTGCTTTAAATGTTCCCTTGATTTCCCGGATTTTTTTGAAAAGATCTCTGGTTCTGCCTTTTTTGTTGTTTTCTTCCATTTCTTTGCACTGTTCTTTTAGATAGTTTTCCTTATCTCTCCTTGCTTTTCTTTGAAATTCTGTGTTCAGATGATTGTATTTTTTCCTTTCTCCTTTGACTTTTGCGTTCCTTCTTTCCTCTGCTATTTTAAGAGCCTCATCAGACAACCACTTTGCTTTCTTACTCTTCTTTTCTTTTGGTATGGTTTTCTTTGCTGCTTCCTGCATGATGTCCCTCATCTCTGTCCATAATTCTTCTGGCACTCTATCTATTGAGTCTAAGCCATTGAATCTGTTCATCACCTCCACCGTGTATTCTTTAGGGATGCTGTCTAGGTGATATCTGTCTGGTCTCTTTGTTTTCCCTATTTTCTTTAGTCTAAGCCTGAATTTTGCAATCAGTAGGTTGTGATCTGAGCCACAATCTGCTCCAGGTCTTGTTTTTGCTGACTGTATGGAGGTTCTCCATCTTTGGCTGCAGGGAACTTTTCCTGTGCCTGAGTCCCAAGAATCTGGCTCTACAGTACATTTTACTTTCAAGCTCTGGCCTTCCCATAACTGTTGTGCTATCACAAATGATCTAAGACTCAAGTAGCACAAAAGCATTTTTGAAAGTAGACTGTAACCAGTTTTTTTGCTCATGCTGCATTGTTTTTTCCTGCAATTTCCCACAAATCAACATTTAAGACTCCTATTTTCCTGATTTTCACACCAAAACATTGGCATAGACCACACAGTTTATCTTTTTTTAAAAAAACCATTACCACCAAAATGCGGAGGTATCTGCTATTAACACAATACTTCAAATTTTAAGCTAAACAATTTAACGTCTTTCAATTTATGACACACTAATGTCATATTCTTTCAAAAGTCTCGCTTTTTTGTTCTATAAATGACCTAAGAACTCCCACAAGTGAGAAACTTTGCCCGCTGTGAATACCATGGTTCAGTCAGGAGGGTAAAATCAGGTCCCCAAAATTCTCAGTTTGATACCTGACCACAACACTAGAGGTGACAACCCAGTCCCTATTCACTACAGCACTTCAGTGAGATTCACACCCTGTTTGTCACTCGCTCGCTATACAACGCCCTAAAGCCAGCACCCTTTTTACTTGTGCCACTGGTTCTGGTGTTTTGCCAGGAACAACCACGTTTGAACCATATTTGGGTTATCTCCATTAATTTCCAGCCTTGATTACCTCCTGGCTTTCTTTATAATCCCTGACGATGGGTTTAATTAATACTTTGATGTTGAAAGAAAAGAGCTACCTTCAGGAAACTATGTCTTACTGGTAAGTCTCCCATGTAGTATGTGAGTGTAATGCAGGGATTCTTCGCCTGCGGGCCATGGGCTGGAAGAAGCCTGCGATGCATTTTCATGTGCCCCCCACCGCCTCCACCACACCAGGAAGTGCCATGTGGTGGAGGAAGGGCAAAATGGCTGTCCGGCCCAGGGGTGTGCTTGGCACCTTGGGAGGGCAGTGGACAGGAAGTGATAGGACACCTATTGGGGAGGTTGGGGGGGAGAAATCCCATACCTTCCCATTACCTCTGCCTGCCTCTGGGGGGCGCCAGTCACTGGGACACACCGGGATGAGTCCCTGTACCCCTGTGGGCCAGCACACAACTGGTCCGGCCCACGAAGCTGTCTGAGGGAGCGTGACCCGTCCCACAGCTTTAAAAGGTTGAGAACTCCTGGTGTAATGCCTCGGCTGACTGCTATGGATTTTACTGATGCTAATTAAAAAGTGTGAGGTGAGGAAGGTTTTTTCTGGACAAAACAAAAGGGATTCATTTTGAAATAGCATGTAGCTAGGATGAGGGTAAAGATTAGCTTTTGAGTGTAACAATAGGAGCAAAAATAAAATTTACTTTTGTATTTCTTTACCACATGTACATTTATTTATTTATTATTTATTGTTAAATTTTTATACCGCCCACTCAGCCAAAGCCGACTCCGGGCTAAACATAGACTAAACAGACCACTGCTTCCTGCACAAATGCCCATCTATTTTGCAGAGTGTTGGTCTAGAAATACTTTGGCCACCCACAAAGACTCCCCTCCTTCTCACTGCCAAGGGCCGGGAGGGAACCCCCACCTAACCTCAGACAGTAGGAGGGGCAGAAGTTGGGAAACAGCCGGAGGGAAATAGTTGGTGTGGGCTTCCAGGAAAAGGGCTCACAGAGGCCTGGACTGCTGCCGCTACTGATTGTAAGGGCGAGGGCTTCTGAGGCAGAAAATTATCTTGGGCCAAGCCAAACAAGAAACATATTTTTCCTATCCAGCTTTCAGCAAAACCCAAATAAACACATGCATTTTTAACTTTTGTATATTTGATCACACACAAGGTGATGTGACCCAAATACGTTTGCTTGGGTGGAACATTTGGCTGACTGAAAGTCACTACCGAATATATAAATACAATTATCTCTTTCAGTCACTACTAATCAGAAGAAGCTGTAACACATGCGTGCATACACATGCAAGCACACGTATGCATATGCACTTAATTGTTTAGTCATGGACAGTATAAAATATATTGATATTTTCCTTGGTATTACATTTCCTAATTGACAACAGTATAAACCAGGGTTGCCCAAACCACGGCCCGGGGGCAGATGTGGCCCCCGATGCCAATTCATCCGGCCTGCAAAGCCCTCATTGCTCCTGGAAGCAGAAGCAAAACGTGCCCGTACGGGCGCTTTTACTTACGCTTCCAGGAGGAATGAGGGCTTTGCAGGCCGGATGAATTGGCTTTGGGGGCTGCATCTGGCCCCACATACCACGGGCCATAGTGAGCGGCTCTCTGAACCATGTGACTGGCCCATGGCCTGAAAAGTTTGGGCACACCTGATATAAACAGAGAGGGGGAGAGGGGGGAAGTTTGGCAATATTTTGTCATTTAATTACTTCCTCTGATGCTGCTGTTTTGTGAGGCCATAGACCTTTTTTTAATTAACCCATTAGCTCAGAATTTGGTGCACACAATCTGGAGAGACCGGTTCCCAGTTAAGTGGTTTGAGGACTGCAGCCAAATCATCTCTCTCTGGCCACAAATGGCCTACACTGTTTGCATTGTTAAGCAAGTGTGATGTTAAAAAAAGAGAGCGTCATTTTATGAGGAATAAATCTCTGTTGTCAGAAAATACTTTATTTCCCAGAGCAAAGGATGATCAGACTGCCAATATATCTGTTATATCCTGTCCACCATTCCAAAGATTACAAGAAAGTTCATTACTTGGACAACACAATTTGGAATTTCCCAGTCAGCATTGTCCAATAATCCACGTTTCCAAGTTGCGCCACACTATGTGTGGTATTTGAATAAAAACACTGAAATGGAGGCTAATGACTAGCTCAGTTATCAACCTATAAATGCCGGGGGCCAGGCCATTCTCCAGACAGCTTCAGAGGCCGGATGGCCATTTTGCCCTAAGGCCCTTCTTCCACCACATGACACTTCCTGGTGTGATGGAGGCGGTGGGGGGCCACATGAAACAGCACCGCAGGCTGCATCCGGCCCATGGGCAACAGGTTGAGAATACCTGGACTAGATGGTTCTGAGAGAACTGTAGAACGCCACCTTTATACCAGGTCAGATAACTCGCTTTCAAGCAAGGCAGACCTTTACCTTTACTTTTCTACTAGTACAGTGTACTTTTGACAAGGACTGCAGTGGCTCAAGTGGCTGAGATGCTGACTGGGAAGCGGAAGGTCAGCAGTTCGATTCCTGAGTACTGCAGGATGGAAATGAGCTCCTGTCTTTGTCCCAGCTCTTGCCAACCTAGCAGTTCGAAAGCAAGAAATTGCAAGTAGATAAATAGGGACCACTTCGGTGGGAAGGTAACAGCGTTCCGTGTGCTCCGGTGTCTAGTCATGCCTGCCACATGACCACGGAAACGTCTGCAGAAGCAGACAGCGCTGGCTCTTCGGCTTAGAAACAGAGATGAGCACTGCACCCTAGAGTCGGATACGACTGGCTTTCGAGCAAGGGAAACCTTTACCTTTACCTTAGCTATATGCTATTTTAAACCAACATTTCAAGTGAAATTGAAATGGAGATCTTTCCCTGTTGTAGAATTTTGAATCTCTAGTAAAATTCACTTTAAATGTTTTTTTTTTCTTTCTTTGTTTTTAACTAGAAAAGTCACACATTGAACCTGGACCTTCTTCGTGAAAAGTATATGCTGTGCTACTAAGCTGTGTTCCTTCCTTCAGGGAATGGAGATATATTTTTAAAAAAGAAAAAGAAATGGCCAACCTGCCACTTGAGATGCTTTCCTCCCTTTGCCTAATGTTAGAACCAGCCCTAGAAAGCTGTGTAGAGTAGCAGTTAAATTTAACACAAGCGAGCAAATAAATACGTCTGTCATATGTTTCCTCACATTGGGTGATTCTCTAATTCTGTGGCATCACAGACATTAAGAATGAGTCAGGAATGCCAAAGTAATGCCTACTTCGGCAAAGGTCTCGTTTTTTTATCATTTCCATTTCAAAAAAGGTGGGAAGCTTCTTTGTGTAGAGAGATTTTGAGTGAATGAACTAGAACCTAATAACTTGCTACAGGGTTGCTACCCAATTAAAGCAAAACAGAGGACTCTTAAGATATTTCACATTACCCACCACTAACCCTTACTGACTGCCATTGCTGGCTGGAAATTCTGTAGATTCAACATGAATCTATAAATACCACATGAAACTGAGATGTCAAACATTATCAATTTGCTGTCTCTGCTCTTTCTGTAGGCTGTGATTTGGGCCCCTGTAGTAAAGCTAAAGGTTTCCCTTGCTTGAAAGCCAGTCGTATCTGACTCTAGGGTTCAGTGCTCATCTCTGTTTCAAAGCCGAAGAGCCAGTGCTGTCTGCTTCTGCAGACATTTCCATGGTCATGTGGCAGGCATGACTAGACAATGGAGCACATGGAACACTGTTTATCTTACAACTGAAGTGGTCCCTATTTATCTACTTGCAATTTCTTGCTTTCGAACTGCTAGGTTGGCAGGAGCTGGGACAAAGACAGGAGCTCATTCCATCCTGCGGCACTCGGGAATCGAACTGCTGACCTTCTGCTTCCCAGTCAGCGTCTTAGCCACATGAGCCCCAGTAGATCTACTATAATACCCTACCACAAATTCTACCACCATAGTAAGACATTTGGTATGATTCTTCTAGTCCAGAGGCACACAAACTACAGCCCGCAGACCCAATTAGGCCTGTGCATATCATTAACTAGCATTGGTGCCCGTCTTTGATGGGGTTTTTTTTGGGGGGGTGCGCAACCCATGGGGAGTGGTGGCTTGGGGAGGTTTTTTTCGTTTTTGCCCTACACACTCACTGTTTGTGATGCCCCCTGGCTCTCACTAAAGGAACCTGGGCAGACTCACCCCAGCATGATGAGGGAGGGATGGTAGGTATTGAGGGGGAAATTTAGGAGGAAAGGAAAATGGAAACGTAAGAATGAGGGAGGGAAAGAAAGAAGGAAGGGGAGAAGGATGGCTAGAGGGAAGGAAGGATGAGAGCTAATTACCCAGCCTTGGCCGGGCGGTGTTTGTTGCATGTTTAGGTTTTTCAGACCCTGATACACCCCAACACAGAGACTCTCTCTCTCTCTCTCTCTCTCTCTCTCTCTCTCTCTCTCACACACACACACACACACACACACACACACACACACACACACACACACACACATACACACATTCAGGCACACACACACACAAGTGACTGATCTGGAACCCACTGTCTTGTGCATTGTCTTGCATACAGACACACAGACACACACTCCCTGTCTCTCTCTGTCTCTCACTCACACAGCATTGATGTACATTGAAAGTGTCTTGTTCCATGTTGTAGAGGCTTAAATGGAATGGGTTTGTTCCATCCACATCAGGAGCTTTCCCCATCAGTCATTCACTCTCAAGTTCAACCAATTGCAGTTCAACATGCAAATTAGCTCTCTCCAACATTCTGTTTCCAGGCCTGGCTAGATTCTCTCCGGAATTCCAGAACCTCTGCCTGTCAGTCATTCACTCCCAACCAATCACAGTCCAACATGCAAATCAGCTCTCTCCAACATTCTGTTTCCAGGCCTGGATGTTAAACTGCTGTTTTTCTCCCATGGCACCATGGGAGGTGTAGTTTCTGTTCTTTTTAAAGGTAAATGTCTCCCTTGCTCAAAAGCCAGTCATATCTGACTCTAGGGGGCAGTGCTCATCTCTGTTTACAGCCAAAGAGCTAGCGCTGTCTGCAGATGGTCATGTACCGGTAGCTGACATGACTATACACCAGAGTGCACAGAACGCTGTTACCTTCTCACCAAAGCACTACCTACTTGCAATTTCTTGCTTTTGAACAACTTTTTGTCCTCCACTGGCTTCTTGGGCTCTGCTGCTCCTTCTCTTGTAGGCTTCCCTCCTGTTTGGTACAGTACTAAAGATATTTTCCTCTCTGAATCTTCCATTCCTGACTGGTTCTCTGTGGAGAAACAGGAGAAATAAAGTGTGGGGATGGGTAGCATATGGCATGGATAGTTCTGACGAATAAGACCCCAATGCTGAGCGAGTGTTTGAAAGAGGGCCCTCAGGTGGGCCAAAAATGGTGGAATACCAACAGCACTTGCCATTCACTGGGAAAAGTACTTTCTTTGGTGCATACTGGGACTTCACAAGTTTTGGAGCGGGCAGTGACTCTATTTGCACAGGGACATACTGGGGACTATGTTATTCCTTATTGAGCCACGGACCAGGCAAAGTTGTTAATACAATATGCAGTATCCCTTAATTATATGGAGTAGGAGAGGAAAGGGTCTTTGTGACCATGTCCTTTGCAGTGCTCCACATATCCATCTCTTTCTTTAGATAGCCCAGAGGAAATATGGGGATGATCATTGGTCACACTTTGAAACACCCATATTATTGTGAGCAGCCCCTTTGCTTACCTGTGAACTTTGGCCTTATCCTTCTAACGCAGTTGCAGAAGTTGAGTTGGGGTTCTTGTTATGTATGAATATCTGAGATTCTACAGCAATGGACTTCTCCAGTCTCGGAAGCAAGGTAAGTCTTCTTTATTTACCCTTCTACCTATGCCTTGCCTGCCAGTTGTTTGTGCTCATCAAGTTTGTACTTGTTGCTCTTGGTAGGCTTGAAATCAGAGAAGCATGGTCCCAATCTTCTCATTGATATAGGTGGGAGTTGTGTATCTAGAACTAGTTAGCAGCTCTCCAGGTCTTCAGATAGGAGTCTTAGTCCTATCTGAGGATGCCACAGGTTGAACCTGTTACACACAAAACACATACTCTACCACTGCCTACAGCCCTTCTTTGTAGCAGAAAATGGAAAGCAACTTGAAATGTCAGCATGGTGAGCTGCAGAAGTCAGAGAGGGAAAACTACTGGTAGGAGATATGGGAAATATCAGGAAAATAACTGGAAATACAACACTATGATGCATTCATTAAAATTATCCTGTGTGTAAAATGGTATGTTTAACTATCCACACATAAGAATAAAAGCTTAAGATGTTTAGAGGCTTTTAAGTTTCAGTAATATGATATATTACAATAAACCACTACAATAAAGACTCAAACAACTAAACAGATATGTTATAGACAGATGCCAAAAGTCATTCTTTATGCAGCATGTAAGTTGACTTGTCAGACTCATCACCTCCAGACACGATGCCTGCTATAACAGAAGGCTTTTAAATGGTTCATGCAGAAAGTGTTGTGACTACCAGCCATAACTTCTAAATACTAATATTCCATATTAATCCGATCTCTGACAAATTTCAGTGGAATATTCCTTCCGTCTTGAACTTCTCAGGGTCATTTGTGTGGCTTACTATGATGCTTAGAGTAGACCCAATGAAATCAATGAGACTTATGTTAAGTTTGATTAATTTATGTCCCATTGATTTCATTTGGCCTGCTTTAACTATGACTAAATCTGAATCTAGCCTTATTTCTGTCCCAGGAAGTTGTACTTATAGTCTAATATCATTTATTGCTCAGTTAATATTTACACTAAAAAAATCAAAATTATATATAATATGACTTTGTTTTGTCACCCAACAGTTCCCAATTTCACACTTGGATCTTAAGCTCTTCTCCAGATAATGTAATAGCTTTCTAGTTTTCACACCTGAAGATTAACTTGTTCGTTCTTTCTTTTTCAGTCATTTATTCAAGTAACAGGCTAGGGAAGAAATTAAAGCACGATGTACAATTTTACCCAGTACAGAACTCTGTATATGTTGCCATTAACTAAGGCCAAGCTAAATACCAATGTCTTCTTTCCTTTTGTGCTTCTTGCAGATAAAATGTTAATATTCTTCTAAACAGTATAACAAGAAAGTTAGGGCATTCTCAGGTGCTCGTCTATGGAAGATAATTAAAAATTAAAATCTGTACTAACAAGAATCATTGCCAGAAACACACCCAAGTCAGGCATACACATGGTCTGCAAGAATATATAAACCTCTGTTGAATTCATTCATTTTAATAAGTGACGAATGCTTTGACCAACCCGATGATGCATAAGGACTTTCTCTAGCAGTGTCACAGTCAATTCCTCTGTTCCGGACTATTTATTAATCTATAACATTCCTTTAGGAAATTCAGCTTTAGAAAAACAAATCTGACATTCATCTCCTCCTCCTCTGCCTTCTACTCACCACCATGAGAAATACAGGCAAACAGACCCTCCTTCTTTACTTTGTCTCATTGTAGCTCATGCTAGCTGTGGCGATGCAGTTCTTGAGACAATACGGCACATTTCCTGTGAGGTTCGCTGTAAGGACAAATGCAGCATTTGACATCTGCCTGGCATTTCTAAGGCTCTCGTCTATTCGTCATTCATTCTGAGAGAAGAATGACACCAGTTCTTTGCAGCTAAATCTTGCTTCTTCTCCTAAAATGGTCCAGGGGGAGGGGGGAAGAGAGAGAGAGAGAGAGAGAGATTGAGTCCGTGATCTTCATGCAAACGACCCGCCTGCTGCCAGCACTTGCTACTACATTCAGGATAGAGCACTGGCTCTTCATTATGTAAGGCAGTCTAGGTCAAGAGTAGGAGAGAAAGACTACTGGCCTGAACAAGCTAGTGAGGTTCCTGCTTCAGCATAATGCTGCATGGGGACATGGAAGTTGGATTGTGACCTTTCGCTGCATCTACTTGGGTAATCTCTTTTTTTTGCATGATCTAATGTAATTATTCCAAGAGATGGCTGCACCCCTACCCCACCATTAAAAGTAACTGTCAGCCATGCAGTAAAATGCAGAGGGAAAAACTAGTTTGGGAAGAGGGAAAAATTGGATCTGTTTCCATGCTTGAATAAGCTTATTCTGTTAGACTAGCCTTTTCAGCTTCCCTAAATACGCTGCAAATGGATAAATAATATATTAGGGCTTGCTTAACAAACCTTTTCTCTCTCCATTGGGGAAATTACTGTTGATTTGACTGATTAAGCATTAAAAGAAATCCATTTCTTTTGGTGGTGTTGTGGGAGAATGTTTCCGGAATGGCTAATAACTGGCTAAGATTTACTGCAATAAGTGGTTCTTTTCCTTTCCTAGAACTCAAATGTAAGAATGTGTTTTCTTTATACACACACACACACACACACACACACACACACACACACACACACACACACACACACACACACACACACACACACACACACACACACACACACACACACACACGACAACTGCTTTATGGGTATGTGTGTGTGTGAGTGTGTGTCTTTCTTTGTTATTTCAAGCCACCATAAAATTGAGAAAGAGACTGAATATCAATCACCACCCGCCTGTGTATGCCAAGAATGCACATGTAGTGTTCGCACATACTGCGGACAAGATTAAGCACAATGACTGCTCTGCAGAGGTCCGGATAGATCACCGGTAGAGATTACAGCAGGTGAATTCTGTAGATAAAGGGACTCAAAAATAGGTTGAACTGTATTCAGACAGAGAAATATTGATCCCCTAATGGAATGTTATTGCTAAGTATGCTGAAGGAGGAAGAGGAGGGGAGGGAATATCAGCAGTGGGTTGCAGCAGAAAAGGCCCCGAGAAGTAAACAGCAGAATGGTGGTAACAGCTGTCTTGTGGAGGGGGTTTCAAGCAAATGAGCTCATCTTGCCAGAGTGTTTCTACTTAATGAGGCAGCATGATACATTTGAATATACCCTGAAGCTTGGTCATTTTGTACAGTACCATGGATAGCGATCAAGCACTGTTCTTCTCAGGCTATTTTGAAAAGCAGAGCAGTAGTGCTTTAGAAGAACGAATCCACTGCAAAACAGATATTTCAAACATATTGTTTGCTCAAATATTTGCGTTTTTAAATATTAAATTAGTTTTAAACTTGCTTACAAGTACCCATCTTGGAAAGAGAAATGGCACCAGTCAGCAGACTGGCGTATGACATTCTACCAATTCGCTACCAGTTTCTAGAAAGGCTGGCTGTGTTCATGTGCCACATTTCTTACACTAAGTAGCTATGGTTTTCTAGACCTTATGGAGAGGGAGAGGGGTCTAAGAGTGTGATGTTGCTTGTTTGTATAATGCATCTTCCTTTAGCTAGATTTCTTCACTGCTTGCTTTAATATTCATGTGGGGTGGAATGAGATAAAGTTGTCCCATTGCTTTCATTGTTTCTAATGGAACAATATTTATTGTGTAAATGCTTTTATGCTGAAGGGAATGTGAGAGAGGATGTATGTGTGCATTTTGTTTTATCTGCTAACTGCCCAGAGTAACTATATAGTTTTATGTATGGTATACAAATTGAAGAAATAGGTAAAATAAATTAATAGAGGAGGTGCACATTGCAAACAATGATTGATCTTAGATATGATTGATCTTAGATATGTGGTTTTTTTTAAAATGGCAGTATCCTGTGGCTGGAATGTATCTTTTAAAAGTAAAAAATGTATTTAATAATACAGGCTTTTGGATAAAAGCAGTAAAGCATAGTGTACAAGTATATGGCAGTATTTTAGTTCCTTCAGTAACACAGTTTATATGTAAATTTATTGAAAAATGAAGCTGGTTATATTCAATGGGGTTTATGTGGATTGCAGCCTAAGGATTTGGTTGAATTTGTGGCCCTCCCTTTCTTCCCCTCCCTCTTCATATTAAAGGAGACCATGCCTTTTTCAGTATACTGGCAACTGACGGGAATGTGTTTATAATACAGGAACTGTGGGTACAAATTTCTTTCTACTAACTTCTGCTCCTATATTCACATCAGCAATCAGTTTATTGTAATCTCTTATATTTATGTAAGAATAAGTTACAGTGAGCCCCATGGAACTTTATTTGTCAGTTGGTATGCACAGGATAGCAATTTTAAGACAGAATGGCAATGCAGCTCTCTATATCTTTACTTGTACAGCCTATTAAACTAAGTGGAGCTTACTCCTAGATAAATGGATATAGGATTGCAGCCTCATTCTTTCTAAATCAATTCACATGTACTGTAGTACAATTCTGTGCATGTGTTATCAGAACTAGTGAGCAGAATCCTATTTCCAATGTATGCTTACATAACTGAAAAAGCATAGGTTGTGGTGGAAAATTCTTTCTAATTAACAAGGTATTGGTCACTTTCCTGGGCATGCACCCAATTGCATGATTGAGTACATGCAACCAGCACCTTTTTAATTGCCACTGTGATGGGATTTTCCTTATACAAGTGCAGATGAACAACAGGATTCTGGCCTGTAAGTTTAATTAGACTTATACCCAGATAGGTATGTATAGGACTACCTAAACCAGCTTTTCAGTGCAATCCTATACAGATCTTCTCTGAAATAAGACCCACTGTGTTCATTGTGGCTTACTCCTTGGGAAGTGTATGTAGCAGCCTGAAGGCCATTGGTAATTTGTGCAGAATAGGTCTGTACTAAAGATTCACTGAAATACTCACTTACCAATGCACCAAAGCAGATATTTTAATACTACAAGGTGACCAACACCTTGCTAATTAGCAAGGATTTTCCACTACAACCTATGCTTTTTCAGTTATGTAAGCATACATTGCCAATTTGTCTATGCTCAAATAAACAAACCAATAAGAGGTAGGATGAGATGCGTCTGTCATTAACTGTGCTAATGCCAGAAAAAAGAAGGACCATACGGGACTCTAGTGTAATTGACTACTCACCAACATTAGTGAAACTTAAATTGCAGGAGAAGAAAGAACATGGCTTTTAAAGCAGTGGGTGCATTCTCTTTATTATTATTATTATTATTATTATTATTATTATTATTATTATTATTATTATTATTATTATTATTATTATTATTATTATTATTATTATTATTATTATTATTATTATTATTATTATTATTATTATTATTATTATTATTATTATTATTATTATTATGGACTTATATGCTGCCCACTTGCAGATGCGACTATTATTATTATTTGTTGCTTAGTCCTTCAGCTCCCTTCCTCAGAGCCTGAGCAACACAAATCTCCACATATTTTAATGCCTGCTCATGTCTAGCCCAGGTACAGAGACAGTAGGACAGATTGGTCGATATATATTCCATGAAGAATAGTTTGTAGCCCTTGTCCCTTCTATCCCTAAACAATATAGACCTATGTGGGAGTGTTCTGTGAAAGGCTTCCATAGTTTGTGCTAGATATCACTAAGTTGACAACACCCCTTATCATCTCAATGGTCATTCTATCAATGGATGATGGGCCAGAGTTTAATATACATTGAAGGTGCCAGGTTCAGTTAGAGCTGGTCTATTTACAGTACATACAAAGTTGAATAATAATCAAAGAAATGTAGTGTAGTTACCATAGATGTACACCAATCTCAAAATATGATTCAGACTCTAATTTGTTATGATTATAATGAACAAGAACATACAATGTTTCATTCTAAAGGATAAACATAATGAAATCAGCATGTAAGCATGGCAAAGAACAATTTCCACTCAGTGAACATGGAGATGTGGATTATTATCCCTTTATTCACTCATTTACCCTTTTTCATCTCCTAGTTCAACACTCAGCATTGGTCTTCATTTCTTCAATGTTCAAATTTCTATGTACATTAGGTTGGCTCTAAACTATGTTAATTGAACTTAGATTCCCTTGATGAAAAGTGAAAATACTTACTTTTTTAAATTGCTCAGTGATATAAAATTCCAAGTGCTTCTGGATGCTTGGAATGCCATAAACAAGAGGTTGTGGCCTTCAAAGGCTGTTTCCACATTAATATCTGGTCAGGTTAACATCTGGTTAACAAGCCCTGTCAGCATACTGAATGTTTTCGTTATCTGTATTTCTTTTTCCGTTATCTGGTTGAATGTTTTCTTTTTATACTTTCCCTGCTCCTCTACAGAGGGGCAGAAAAAGTGTAATCATCCCCCCCCCCCCTTTCTTGCCGACCATGATCAGTACAGAGAAGGGGAATTTTTTCCTGTTTATCCTTTTGATCGTCAATCAGAGCTGTGGCTGCCCACTGTCAGCTTCAATTGGCGATCAAAGAGAAAATGATTTAGCACTATAATGACCAGCAAGGGGGGGGGGGAAACAATTGCTTTGTCCTAGTGCACAAACCTCCAAATGGAAGGGGTTTCGATCCAGCCATGCAAGGCCATCCCACACACCTGATCAACCCCCACAATGCTCCACTTGGAGGCCTCTTGCCAGCTCAAAAGTTACATTGCATATACAAGATATGACACCAGGGATAATTAATTTACATGAACTAATAGCTTTGCATCTTCCGCTTTAGGATTTGAAGTTCCTTTACGCCCTGGGGAAATCTTTGGGAGTCTCAGGTTGGGAAGGAAGCCTTTAATGATCAAATATTGGATCCACATCACCAGCGATGAACTAATCCCAGCAGCTAGCTTTGACTTGTCCCCCATCCTGAAACTCTCAAAAGCTTCCTCAGGGCAAAGGTGAGCCCAAAGGAGCTCAGAACCTGAAAGGACGCTTTCAATGAATTAAACTTAAATATTACCAGTGCTGAATTCAGCTTACACAATATAACTACACTGCAACAGCATTTTCTCCATTATTTGCTCTACATATCATGAATACAGTATAATGCTGACTGAGCTCAACATTGTGAGATATAGCTTAAGAGGGTTTGCTGCCTATGGAAGAGAAACAAAAGGTCTATCTGTATTTGTATCAGAATTTTGAACAGTTTAAAACTATGGATACATACGACATATAGATAACAGCCAAACAAAATAAAATCTTAAAATGTTTTAGTCTTTTTTATCAGATGTGGCCTACTTCCATAGTGTTAACTTGGCTGTTTACTAGATCTTGTTTTATACATGTGGTGGGGCATAAATTTCTTGTACATAAATGCTGCATTGATTGGATTTCAATTATTATTGCCTATTGCCACCCTGTGTATATCTTATGAAATGTAAACCGCCTTGAGTCACCCCAGGGCGAGGAAGGCGATATATAAAATAAATAAATAAATAAATAAATTTCTCCACATTCACAGAAAATTGGTTGTGTACCCAAGTAGCCGCATTTTACTTGATTATTCTTTGATCTTCCTTTTTCACTTTGAAGCCTACTAAATGATTTCCAGATAGTCTAGCCAGAATCTTGTCCTACTGTGAGCAGTCTTTAGCATCCATCCATTCAATAAGGTATGTTGTTTTTGCTCTCCATAGGTTTAGCCTAGCCTCTTCTAAATATGTAGAACTTGAAAGGTATACAGAGAATCTTTCCTCAGCTATAGCTACTGCCTAAGGGATAGATGTCTATGAAATGGATGGCTTTGCTGTTGTATTACTTTATTTCATTTATTATTTGCTAGCACCTCTTGATGTACTACTGAAGGGGCAGTGCTAGCTCAATAATAGACTTTTTCAGTGGGTAGATTTCAGGCAGCCAGTAATAATCCTGCATGGTTCATTAAGAACCAACACTGGAAGCATTCAAGAGAGAATTGGACAACCATCTACCATATCTGGTTTAATTCGGATCCTTGCATTGAGCAGGGGGTTGGATCCCTTCCAACCCAGTTATTCTATGATTCTACAATAAGAGTTACACCAGCTTTTTTGGCATGTGCTGATTTATACCATTTGATGCTAGCAAGTTCTGCTGTGGAATAGCACAGGGGCAAAGCTGTTCTTATTGTTTGCTGGTGTACACCCTGTCTGTACCAGACAGTTTCCTAAGTATGTTATTCCTGGAAGCAACTTACTGTTTGATGTTTAGACAATGTTTTTTGTAGGTCAGAATTCAATCCAGAGTGACAGCTAGATTCTTTGGGGTATAGCAATGTTCCAAAATCCTGTTTTCCTAGCTAACTCAGGATATGTCATGTGCTACTGCTAAATGAACTGGGTGGTTTAGAATCACATGTAAGGCACATGGAATGGGATTTTGCCCATTTTATAATGACTTCACCATTTTCACCATCATGTTCATAGTCCCAAATATTGCTACAGCTGTTGCAATCTCCAACTAGAAAGTGACTGTTTTGGTTTTCCCTATTCGACAGTTTCTTGAAGCAGAATAATATATTAGATGTTTTATAAATAGATGTGGCTATGCACACAGACAGTTCAAACAACAATGTCTATATTGTCCTGTTCAGTATAGGGCCCTGAAAAGACTATACAGTAATACCTAATCTTACAAAAATGGCACTTCCATATTATACTTGCCCTCTCAGCAACTAGATGCATCCCAAGAACTTTTGGTCAAAGCTGATCGATCAGTTCATCTGTCAATTACTTGGACCATCATATTTCCTTTCATGGCAAAATGAAGCTAAGAGTTCCTCTGTGGATGAAGAAATGACCTTTATACTAACAGAAATTAGTGTCATTTGAGGTCATAAAAAGGACCACTGGGTAAATCTGCTTGTCAGCAAGTTTATGGTGCAATGCTTCTGGATAGGAAGGATTAGCCAAGGAAGGGGGGCGGCATAGAAGGAGCTTCCCTGAAGAGTGGAAAGCATTGCGAGTTCACTCAGACATCCCCTGGGCAATGGTGTGCAGCTGGTCTGTCCTTCCAATCCAGAAAAAAGAGGTTGTCCATTTACTAAAGTCAAAGTGCACAGTATCAAAAGGCAGAAAGAGGGGGATTTGTTTTGTTTTGGAAGAGAAAGAGAAATCCCATAATCACTCCTCTGCACCCCCCCCCCGATATAAATACAATACAACTAACTAGCAATTTATTACCATTTAATGACACACAATACCTACTGCCTCTGATGGCTAATTCACTCTGCCTATTGTTAAGGCCAGCCACTAGCTCTGGTACTTATTTATTTATTTATTTAGATTTATATCGGCGCCTCATCTTCGAGACAACTACGGGCGGCTTACATAAAAACATAAAAAACTTCAGACTAACCTATTATTTATGGTTGTTATAAAGTGAACTCCAATTTTCAGAAGAATGTGTACTACTATTTGCTCTCAAGCCAATTTTGACTTATGTGAAGCCTTGTCAGTATGTGTAACATAATGAGAAGTGGTTCACCATGTCCTTCATTTGAGGAGCACTACAGGATTGGGCAGATTGGCCATAGCCACACATGCTAGTTCTTCTCCCAGAAGACATAGTGAGGGGTCGAACTCCCAATCTTGGGCTCCACAACCAAATACTCCAACTCACTGAGCTATTCAACAAGCTATAGGACTGTGATGGCAAACCTTGGCACTCCAGGTGTTCTTGAACTTCAATTACCAGAAGCCCTGATCAGCAGGAGTGCTGAGTTGGGCTTCTGGTAATTGAAGTCCAAGAACACCTGGAGTGCCAAGGTTCACCATTACGGCTATAGAGGACAGAAATTGAATAAAATTAAAACAGAGAGGACAGATTGGTTATAATTATAATGGTGCAGACTCAGCAGAACCAGGTGGCAGACAAGGATCAGACAGTCATGCTGCCACTGCTGTTAAATGGCCTTCTGGGACTGTTTCTTGTGCTGGGACTCTTGGGACCAATTCTGCACACCATCCTGACTATTCATGTACTGTGCAGGGCGAAACAAGTCTCCCTTGCCTACATGCTGCAGCACAAACAAATCTTTGCTTTCGCAATAGACACAGCGGGTGTCATTGTGTTAATTCTCCTGCTCCTCTTTTTTTATTCAGAAGTGGGAGGCCTGTGTGATATTATTGTGGCATTCAGAGTCCAGCTATTTGTCAGGGGGTTTCTGAAGAAAGGTGAGCTTGATTGATTTTTGTCAGATTTTCTCAGGAGTTATTTATTTATTTATTCAATTTGTAGGCCACCTTCCTCGCCTCAGCAACCCAAGGTGGCTTACATCAAATAAAACAACTTATACAATTAAAAAACCACTGATAAAACTGATAAAAAATTAAAATCTGTAAAAAAAATAACCCCTTAATTAAAACCCTACAGGGCTAAATGAGCCAGCAAGGCTGAGATGTGCTGCCAGATGCATCCCATGACTGCTGGCAGAGACAGGGATACAGTTCTGCCTGGAAACAAAGCTCTGGTGGCAGGAGGTTCCAAAGAGTCAGAGCCAACACTGAGAAGGCTCTCCTCCTGGTCCCGGTAAGGTGTGCGTCCCTGGCTGATGGGACCACCAGCGAGCCCCTACGGTCCGCCCTCATAGGACGGGTCGAACAACTTGGGATGATGTGGTTTCTTAGATATCCTGGCCCACTGCCATGTAGTAATTGCATATACAGTAGAGCTATTAGTGCCTTGAGGAGAGTAACAACAGAAATAAATGAATAGCACTGGCTGATGGAAGATGACATTATATTTCCTGTAATGATAAAGAATTTTTCACCTACACACATCTGCCCCTGGGGATTCTGGATTTAGGGTCAGTTCTCCAGGTGCCAGGCTTTGAACTTGGAAGGTCAGTCAATGAGAATGCCGGTAACCTGGCAACCCAAGATTTTAATTTTTAATTTAATTTTAATTTAATTTAATTGTTCAACTTGTATGCCACCCTACTCGCAGAGCGACTCTGGGCGGCTAACAAAGAAACAAAATATCACAGTTACATGGTATCAAAAACAATTACCATTACATAATATTAAAAAAAAAGATGGTAGATCATTCTCATGGCTTCAGGACAGGCCATTGAGACTTGCCCTTGTGTTTTTAATTGCTTTATTTTTCTAGAGCTGCTGTTGCAGCTGTTGTTCAAATTCTCATGCCAGCCTTTACATTCATTGATCTCCACATTTTCTCTCCACATTTTCCATTACTCATGTACTACAGTATTTTGTAATTGTTGCTGAAATATCAGCTCTCCTGGCCTACGAAGGACCTGTCCCTGTAAACATGAGGCCTTGGCCCTGAAATCTCAGGGAATGGGATGCTGCAGACTTAGTAAACCTAGGCATGGGCAAATGTTTTCCATCTGTATGCCCCCACCCCGCAAATAAGTTGCCAGGGAATACATGCGGATGACGAATGGGCTGATGGTCATTTTTTCCCCTCACTGTTTTCTCATTTTTCAAACTCTATCTCTCTCTCTTTCCCAGTCCTCTTCCTCTGCATACATTGGGCTTTCCAGTAGGAGTCAATTCACTCCTATTAGAGGTTAAACTAATTGCTCCAGAGAGTTTTTCAAATTAAACTTGTCCCGCATTATCCCGGGAGCTGCCATCCTTGGTCTTGGATGCCCCAGACAGACCCAGTGCGCAACTTGGGGGTTCTTCTGGACACGCATCTGCTGCTAGAAAGGCAGGTGGCAGCCGTGGCCAGGAGGGCCTTTGCACAGCTACGTGTAATTCACCAGTTGTGCCCGCTCCTGGATAGGAATTCCTTGCTCATGGTCACACATGCGCTGGTTACCTCTAGACTTGATTATTGTAACACGCTCTACATGGGGCTGCCCTTGACGACCATTCAGAGGCTGCAGCTGGTCCAGAATGCGGCGGTCTGGGTAGTGATGGGGTGTGGGCGTTATGTCCGTGCCTCGCCTCTGCTTCAGGAACTGCACTGGTTACCGCCTCTCTAGCACAAGGAAAAGGGCCTTCTCCGTGTCTGCCCCAACCCTGTGGAACCTCCTGCCAGCAGACCTACGGCTACAGACGGAATTGCTGCCCTTTAGGAAAGGGTTGAAAACCTGGCTGGCAGACCAAGTTTGGGGGGCCAACGGGGTGCTGACTCCCGCTCGTTGGCTCTGTTAGAACTTTTTGTCCCTGTTAGAACTATATGTCCTTTTTACTGTTGGGAGGGAAGGGAGGGCTTTTTAATTCGGGATGGTTTTATTGTATTTTTTAAAGGGGATTTTGATAATATTTATGTGTAAGTGCGCCGCCCTGAGTTGCCCTTGGGCAAGAGGGTGGGATATAAATCCAAATAAATAAATAAACAAAACTTGGGCTAGGTGCAGGCTGAAGACTGCATCTGATCCAAGTGCCCACTTATTGTGCACTCCTAGTAGGCTTACAATTTAATTTAATTTAATTTAATTTTCGCGCTTATATACCGCCCACTCGGGTGCAACCCAACTCAGGGCGGTTTACATGGCGGACAATAAATACAATATAATAATACAATGACACATAATAATACAGTTCAATTACATCAAAAGAAATTCAGGGGGAAAACACAATATCAATACATCACATAATACATAAGTACAAAGCATCGAAAATAATCAATATTAACAAAATCCCCAAGGGATGAAGCACAGCTCACATCCCATATAGTGCCCAGCCCAACTTACCCAGCTGCGGCAAACATCAGCCTCAGTCCCTCTGTCTCCCTCCCTGCCCCCCCCCCACTCTCACCACAGACCAGGGGAGAGAGCCGAGGTGGTGTGTCGGCTTCAGCGTCTCGGTGGCAGCAGCTTCCAAAGTCCCCGCCGAGAACAAGGCACAGCTCCGCCAACGCTCCCATCTCCCCTGACCGACTTGGCCCGGGGAGAGAGCCGCAGGTGGCTCCCATCCTGGGCCGATGGCGGGGGGGGCAGGAGAGCTTTGGCGCGGCGTCCCCGGCTGCAGCGCGGCGTCCTCTTATCCCTCCGGTCAAGGCAGTCCTGAATGAGGCTCCTTCCATGTCCCCTATAGTGCAGCTCTGTCAATGATATATCCCCAATAAACAGCCATATTAGCTAGTCTCAACATGTTGCCAAAACTAATGGGGGGAAGGAAGATTAAAAAGGCAAAATACTCTGATTTTTTTTGAAGACAAACAGGTTTATCTCAGTGTGAGCTTTCATGGATGAAACTCATTCCTTCAGATTCATGGAAAGCAAACACAATGTCCTCTATATTTATCCCCGTGGTGGGACTGTGGTGTCTCAGTGGTTAAGAAGCTCATCTTGTTATCTGGAAGGTCGGCAAGTCGGCAGTTTGAGACCGAGGTACTGCATGATAGAATGAGCACCCATCTTTGTCCCAGCTCCTGCCAACCTATCAGCTCGAAAGCAAGAAATTGCAAGTAGATAAATAGTGACTCCTTCAGTGGGAAAAGATCTTGGGGACATGAAAGGAGCCTCGTTTGGGCATCCCCTGAGCAGAGTTCCTCCATCAAAAATCTTTTCAAGCCAAAATGCACCTTTGTGTGCTTCTGACATGGTTAAAATATCTCCATGGTGGTTAGTGTGACACTACTACTACTACTACTACTACTACTACTACTACTACTACTACTACTACTACTAATAATAATAATAATAATAATAATAATAATAATAATAATAATAATAATAATAATAATAATAATAATAATAATAATAAACTTGGAAAATCATTTGCCCAAGATGTTGATGGTCAGAATGTATACAGCTGGGTTAGACCAATCATGTGACCAAACATTTGTCTTCCACTAATTTAGTGTATGGGACCAAAGACAACAGAACAACCGAAGGGTTGGTTTAACACAGGTTTATTGCATGGTGTTCCGGTGAAGCATGAGGTAATGGCGGTGATACATCTCAATATATACAGTAGCCCTCTACATTTGAATCTTGTAGCACGGTAGCTCATTGGCTGCTACCGGCGTGGCCTCGCCCAGGCACGCCTCTTTTCCTGCTGCTGAATGCAGGTCTTTCTTCTGCTGCTGAATGCGGGGAAGGTTTTCCCGCGGCTTTCCGTGATTGAGCAATGTGAACCATGTGAGACTGAACGCTCGCAGCTGCCCTCTATGGGCTGTCTGCTCGCGTTCCTTTACAGCTGAGATCGTTTGTATTTGGAGTGGTTACATTCTTGCCTTTACAGTACAATGAACATGCACACATACATACATAACAACTAAACAGATAGATCCGTTCTTTTCCACTAAGACACTTGACAATGGGTGGCGGTGGGCTAATCAGAGTGATATGAGGGGGTTGATATGAGGGGTGTGCATTGGCAGTTGTCTGTCAAAAAACCCACATCCCAGCGGTAGGGGCAGACCAGTCCTCTTCCTTCCTGCTGGAAGGTACAGCTGCCTTTTCTCAGCATGCAAGGGGGAAAAAAGAAAACGAGAAGGAGTTCCTAATTGCTGTACTGTACCTTTCTTCACTGGTCAGTGATACACGTTAGCCCTAGAAGGAGACAGCAAGGAAATGAAATATGGTGACATTCTGTCCAAAGAGTGTCCAAAATCTAGAGCTGGCAACACCATTTCTGCACAGAATGACAAATAAATACATTATGGGACTTCTTATCCTGAGGCAATGAATTAAAACTAAATAAACGTTGGCTTGACTGTTTGCAATAGCAAGCCAAATCATCAGTGCTACTCCTCCCTCAATCCTTACTTGCTCACTTATCTTGATTCATTGCTGCCCCTATCCACCCCTTTCTTCACTTGCTTGCCATCTCCCCTTGCTTTCCTCCCTCCAAGCATTATGGTTGTGTTGCCTCATGAGATTGATTATGGTCACAGGCCACTTATCCAAAACAGCAGATTCTGAGGAACCTTCAGAGATAGCAATCAGGGCCTGGTCTGTGCTAGAGAGCAAAGTTTCTTGGATTAGCCATGACAGCTGCCTCTGTGGACCTATGGAAGTTGGGGTAGAATGGCGCACAAAAATCCCACTCCATCACTTGAGACTGCTGCTTCCTTTTGCCTATTGTATGGACTACTCTTGGCCATTTGTTATGTTCTTGTGGCTATAATCACTGACAACTTGCTAGACATCATAATCTAAACCCATCCTGATGCTTGCAGTAGTATCTGTATTTTGGTCCTTCCTCTTTGGCACTAAAAACATGCTATGAGCTGGGGAAACAATGACAATAAATGCTTTGTATTTCCTTTTTTCCCCTGTCTGAGCACAGAATTTTGACAGATGATGTGTCTAAGCATCTAGACAAGAACTTTATTATATAGAGACTCTAAAGCACAGGACAAGAACAGGAAGCTCCAGGCTCCACACAAATATAACTAAATCCAGAGGAAAAAGGCAGCATGAAAAGAAAGTGAAGAATTTGAAGTAGCAGCAATGAAATTAAATCTCCTCTCATCATCGTAGCCCATATAGGAAAGCTAGTTGTTGTTTTTCTGCCCGGCTCTGCCTGGCAGTTTTTTTGTATATTTTGGTGGCAGGGTTTTTTTTGGGGGGGTACACACCACACTCAACACAAATACACACACACACAACACAAACACAATACACACACACTACAACCACACACACAATACACACACACAACCACACACACACACAACCACAAACTCAACCACACACACAAACAATACACACACACTCTGCACACACAGCACAGCCACACACACACTTAATACACACACATACACAACACAACCACACCCACAACACCCACACACACTCATTACACACATACATAACACAACCTCTCTCACACACACAGACACAACACCCACACACACTCATTACACACACACACAACACAACCACACATAATATAAACACATACACACATGCCGAAGCTGTGTGGGAAGAGGAGGGGCCACCCCTCCCCCTGAAGCTTTGCCGAGGAGACACACACACACAACACAACCACACACACAATACACACACAACTCACACACAACACAACCACACACAGACACAATACACACACAGCACACACAACTCAACCACACACACACACAAAATACACACACAACACAACACAACCACACACACAACACAACCACACACACAATACACACACACAACACAACCACACACAATACATACATAATACAACCACACACACAACACACACACACACAACACAACACACACATTTGACTGGTGCTGTGTGTGTGTGTGCGTGCGTGCGTGCGTGCGTGCGTGCGTGCGTGCGTGCGTGCGTGCGTGCGTGCGTGCGTGCGTGCGTGTGTGTGTGTGTGTGTGTGTGTGTGTGTGTGTGTGTGTGTGTGTGGCCTCGCCGAGACTTCAGGGAGGAGCC
The DNA here is from genome assembly GCA_035047305.1 of Bradypodion pumilum. Lineage (NCBI taxonomy): Eukaryota > Metazoa > Chordata > Lepidosauria > Squamata > Chamaeleonidae > Bradypodion > Bradypodion pumilum. The sequence continues at coordinate 317,217,567 of JAWDJD010000001.1, forward strand.
ACATACTAAACAACCACATACACACAATACACATACAATACAACCACACACACAACCACACACACATACAACCACACACACAATACACACACAACACAACCACACACACAATACACACACAATACAACCACACACACAAGCTGTGTGTTGTGCCATGGGAGAAAAATGGCAGTTTATTAACAGCCAGGCCTAAAAACGGAATGTTGGAGAGAGCTGATATACATGTTGGACTGTGATTGGTTGGGAGAAAATCTACCCAGGCTGATTGGTTGCGCGGCACGGAGGCAGCTGGGAACTGTATTTCTTTTTTCTGTCTGCATTTGTGGGGCGGTTGCCCCATTCACGGCTGCCGGACCCTTGCTGCGATGCTTGGACGGTGTAAAGGCAAGTGTAGGGGGCTCGGTATGGGATGGTAGGGACGGGGGCAGGCGGGCATGCCGGACACCAACAGTTAACGTCCCTCCTTATAGGTGAAGATGTGTTATGTCTCAACCTTACAAATCTGTTTCTTTTCTTTTTTAAAGACAAGTGATACATAAAACATTTAAATATTATATTATCATGCAACAATATATATATCTTAAGGGTGGAAAGATGAAATAAAATTAACTCACTCCAAGCAAAGATGCAGGGCATGCACAAATTGGTCTCTAAATCATATTGCCATTCTGAATTTAATCTAGTGAACATTCAACAGTATGAGAAGTGGGGGAGTGTATGTGTACTGCCATACTGATCCATTTGTTGCAGGAGGGAGGAACTGATTCCAGGCAAGTTATGTTCTGCTTTAGGAAAAGCACTTGGCATAATAGTCTAAAGGTAAAGGTAAAGGTTTCCCTTACTCGAAAGCCAGTTGCATCCAACTCTAGTGTTCAGTGCTCATCTCTGTTTCAAAGCCAAAGAGCCAGCGTTGTCTGCTTCTGCAGATGTTTCCGTGGTCATGTGGCAGGCATGACTAGACACCGGAGCACATGAAACACTGTTACCTTCCCACCAAAGTGGTCCCTATTTATCTACTTGCAATTTCTTGCTTTCGAACTGCTAGGTTGGTAGGAGCTGGGACAAAGACGGGAGCTCATTCCGTCCTGCAGTACTCGGGAATCGAACTGCTGACCTTCTGCCTCCAAGTCAGCGTCTTAGCCCCAGGAGCCACTGCAGTCCCATAACAGTCTATAATGGTGCTATTCTTGCCTGTAACTGTGAATGTGAGTTTCCCAATTCTTGCCCTGGTTTCTATGCTTAGTGTGCATTTTGATGCTTTATTAATTATCATATATACACATATTTGGTAACTCCTTAATCTGATCAGCAACTTAAACCCAATGATAGGCAACTTGATAAGCTGATTGAAGCACTGATTTTCCCTCTTAGAATCCTCAAACCCAGCTTCCAAAAGGAAGATACATGTTTCTAAATACACACAGAGTTTCTCAGTCTTTGGCCCCCAGATGTTCTTGGACTTGATCAGGAGGTGTGCTGACTTGGGTTTCTGGTAATCAAAGTTCAGCAACACCTGGCCGGTGGGGGGGGGGGAGGGAGTTTAGGAAACCCTGCTTTACTGGAATCCTACAAATGTCTACCACATCCTACTAATGCAGCCTTGCTCCCAAGTAAAGTACTGCAGCCTGCATAGTGGGATAATATGTGATGTCTCTTTTATTTTTGCTTTTGCATAACTTAACAACTGTGCAACAATCATACACTTTATATGTATACTAGCTATTGTGCCTGGCCTTGCCGGGCAGGTTTGGAATGTGTTTGTTGGTGGGGTGGTTTTTGGGGATACACACGCACACATATGCATGCACACACACGCACACGCACACACGCACACACGCACACACAGAGAGAGAGAGAGACAGAGAGTGACAGAGAGGGGGAGGCGGCAGGTGGGTATGTGGTTTTGGGCAGTACACAGAGAGAGAGAGAGAGGAGGTGGCAGGTGAGTAGTTTGGGGGGGCGTGTGTGGGTGTGTGTGCGCACACACACACACACACAGCAGATGTGTGTGTGTGTGTGAGAGAGAGAGAGACACAAAAAGAGACAGAAGCAGTCCAGCAGGTGTGTGTGTGTGTGTGTGTGTGTTTTGTGTGTGTGTGTGTGTGTGTGAGAGAGAGAGAGAGAGAGAGAGAGAGAGAGTGGAGGTGGCAGGTGAGTAAGTGGTTTTGGGGGGGGCGTGCGCACACACACACACACACACACAGAGAAAAAAGCATCCCAGCAGAGGTGTGTGTGTGTCTGTGTCTGCGTCTGTGTGTGTGTGTGTGTGAGAGAGAGAGAGAGAGAGAGGGAGGGAGTTCCACATTCGGCCCATTGCCTGTCTGAGAAGGGGGTGGATTTCTCTGACAGGCACGGGTGAAATGGAGCTCCGCATTCAGCCCTTGTCTGTTAGAGAAAGCAAGTCCCTTCTCCGACAGGCAAGGGCCTGTTGGAGAAGGGACTGTGGAATGTGGACTGTGGAATGTGAAAGGGGTTCGCTTTCCTCCGGGAGGCGAAGGCAGAGAACGGAGCACCATTTTCTGCCTTTGCTTCTCAGGGAAGTAGCTCGTTTCCCTCGGTTGGTGGGGGCTGAAGGCACCAGTGCCTTCACCCCCCGCCCCCGCCCCCCATGGAAGGGGCTCGCTTCCCTCTGGGAGGCGAAGGCAGAGAACGGCGCTCCATTCTCTGCCTTTGCTTCCTGGGGAAGTTGCTCACTAGTTTTTTAATTCCCCCTCCATTGTTTCGTGTTAGCTCTCGGAACAGCGTAGGGTGTAATACAAAGGTGGCAGCCAGCGATCCGCCAGGGAGAGCTACTTCCCTGATGGATTGTTGGCTGTCGCCTTTGCATTTCCCCCTCAACTGTTTCGAAGGTTGACACGAAACAGTTATGGGGGAAATGCAAAGGCTTCAGCCAGCAATCCGTCAGGGGAGGAGCTCTCCCTGGAGGATTGCTGGGTGATGCCTTTGAATTTTCCCTCCATTGTTTCGCGTGCTGGCATGAAACAGAGGAGAGGAAATAGCAATGGTGATAGCTGGCACAGATGGCAATGCTGCCTGAGAACATGGCAGGGCAGAGGCAGCAGCGCCTACGTTGGCGCCTCGCCCGGCAGTGTTCTCAGGCAGCATTGCTGAGGGTGGGAGGGGTGGCAGGGCAGAGGCAGCACCTACGGTGCCGCCTTGCCTGGCCGTACCATCAGGCATAGTTATGCCTGGGCCATTTTTCTTTTTGCGCACGCCGGCTGTCCCACCTCCTTTGCGCTCGTGTCCTTCAGCCTGATTGACTGTGGGGTGGCATGGCGCGGAGGACGCTGGGAAGAGTAGGGTTTTTTTAATTTGTGGGGTGTTGGCCCCACTCTTGGTTTCCAGACCCTCACAGCGACCGTGTCTGTGAGGTAAGATAGGTGTGCACGGCGCATTACAGGATAGGCTGGGTGGATGCGGACACGCATTCCGCACACGCACGGCCCATCCCATTCTTATAGGTAAAGATTACTTGACACAGCCACAAGTTTTATGTTTGTAGAGGCAGGCTTACACAAAAACATGCAACTAGACCGTTGATGGTGAACCATGGTACTCCAGATGTTCTTGGACTTCAATTCCCAGAATCCCAAGCCCCTGTGAATCCACTCGAAGGGGTTTATTGCAATTCATGCGTCCCGTGCCGCCCTCGTTGCTCCCGGAAGCGGAAGTAAAACGCGCCCATACAGGGTTCTCAACTTACAGCCCACGGGCTGGATCCAGCCTGTGGCACCATTCTCCCCAGCCCATGCCCTCGCTCCCACTGCCGTCACTACCAATGTGGCCGCCATCCTTTTCCCCTCTGCCTGGCTTGGCATGTTCCTAACTGTGCTCCATAGCAGGGTGGATGTTCTAAGAAGACTTACAACATCCATCCTGCTACAGAGTGTCATTAGGGACACATCAAGACAGGCGGAGGGGACAAGGATGGCGATGCCAGCAACTGCCCGCATCTCTGACCGAGCCCGGGCAAGAACAGGCAGGACTCCTCCTTCACCCACGACAGGCCAGGGAAGCAGCAGAGGTGGTTACGTGTGGGTGTTTGCAGGTCAGACTGGTGGGGGAGGAGTGTTGGCAGCGGCATGGGGGGAGTGTTGGCAGGCTAGACTGGTGTTCCCCCCACCATCACCATCACCTTCAGCGGCAGCAGGAGGGAATACCAGTCCGGCCCGCCAACAGTCAGAGGGGGCATGATTAAAAGGTTTGAGAACCCCTGACCTAAAGTGTTAATTTTGCTCATAGATACTTGGGGCATTGAAATGGTGAACAGCATCCCTTCTAATAATTAAATTTGTGAGTGTGTGGGCAGGGGCAGGGAGGGTGAAATCCTGAAAAGACAAACTCAAAAACTCTAGATTCATTATGGCTTAATCACTGCTTTGAGTTTGGTCCCGTTCTAAGTGATCTGGATTGTGGCCCATGATGGCTATTCATAGACTTGGTAGAAAGGCTGTTCTTCTAAAAAGGCTTTTATAAATAAGTATATCCAGTATAGTACATATAGCTTGATTTATTTGACCAGTAGATGGTGCTGTCCTGTATAGATTATGGGCTCTCCCCCCCCCCTTTTTTTTATATTCTCCCCACATTTTTTTTTCTCCAGCTATTTTGCTGATTTGCTTTAGATACCATAGAGTGAGCCTTAGAACAGGAAGGCAGAGCTGAGACTGAAGCAGAGAGGATACTGCAGAGGTCCCTCCCTCCCTCCCTCTCTTTTTTTCATCCCTGCTCCCTACAATGAAAATGCAGCAGTTTTAAATATTTGGAAATATTTTTGGAACTGGCAATCAGAAGAAGTGGGATAGATGGCTTTTTCATCATAGCTGGCAAGCCTGGATCTTTTTCCTTGCTCCTTTGCTTGGTTTCACAGCTCGCGCTTACAATGTTTTTTTAATGACCAGGTAAGGCAGCTGAACGTTTTATTCTTAGAGACTTCATCATTGGTGTTTTCTTTCTAAAGCCTCATGGAAGCACATAATTATATATATATATTTTAAAAAAGATCATTCATTTGGGGATTTGCTAAAATCTAACAGAAGCTGAATTGAGGTCGGTTTTACAGCAGAGCGTTTTCTTGCAAGCTGGATTTCACTTACAGTACCTTACATTTTCTGGGTGCATGTCAGTTCCTCAGGTTATTTGCCTGTTTGTTTGTTTTTGTTGTTGACATTGTCATGGTCGGTGGTTGTCATTTGGGAATGCTCGCCTTTCATTTTGGAGGTCATTGTAGCTCCCCAATGTGGAGATTTATATTGAAATCAACCAGCCTAGGCAGAGGCTAGCACTGCAGAGATGAAAAGCTTTCCTCGCCCTCACTCTTTCCCAAAAAGAGGCTGCGTTTCATAGGCCCAATGTCTTTTCAAGGTGCATTTGTTGCTGTTGTCTCTCCAGCCCTCGGTGTTTTCTCCTAGAGACAACCACTATTTTTTGGCAGCCTTTGTTTCATGTATAAAGAATGTTAAAGTACTAAGTGCTGCAGATGCAACTGTTCATAATCTGGAAAAAATGCTCTTTTAAACAGTGCAAGAAAACTGACAGGTGAACCTCAACCCCTCCTTTGTGCATCTTTGCCAGAATGGATTTGTCCTCTTCTTGTTGTCTAAGGTATGTGCTGAAAACTCTCATTTGTTTCCCTCTGCTTTATCTCTCCCCAACATTTTTAAGCTGACACAAACGTGATTTGCTGTTAAAGAATTCATTTACGTACTTGGCTGGCATGCTGCTTTAAGGTGGCAATTTCACTCTGACTTTGAGGTCAGAATTTCAGACATGTGTCCAAAGTCACTGGTTTCACAGGTGGTGATGTCATCCCATGGAACAGTTAGATGCTATCAGACCTCTGCCTCAAAAGCAGGGACTTTTCTCCTAGGTTGTGTAGGGTCCAGATAGGTCTGACAGGACCAGCCCTGTTACTAAGCAGAGTAAGGCAAATGCAACAGAAAGCAGATGCTGGGACAGCAACAGCCACCCTTCCTGACCCTCAGCCTTTCCTTCTGAATCCTCATCCTTTGTCACAGTACAGAGCTAGGGATGCCACACAGTCTACCAGTGCCCCTAAAGTAGTATTACCTGTCCTTAAACGTGGCAGACAACAATGCTTTATAAACTGTACTGAACTGTTAGTCCACGTCAATTCTATACTTGGACTGAGATAGGTGCCAACATCTTTTAGCTTCGGGCAACAAAAAAAGGTTTTGTGCTAGCCCTGAAGGCCAGTGAAGCATATGTACAATGAAACAAATGCAGGCTGAAGTAGAACGTGGTTGAGATTCATGACATTCAAGCAAACCTTTAAAGAAAGGGATGCTGTGTCTTCATTTGCTGCCCTAATACTGTATACAGATCCAAGGTAGGCTGCATCAATGTTATTTTACCCAGCTATGCACTGTAATGGATTTTACTAGTCTCTAATGGTTGGAATCTAAGCTCTTCTACTATTGCTTAGCATGGAGCACTTCCTTGTAAGTTCCAACAAGGCCTGGTCTACATAATATCTTATACCCATGAGAATCTGTTTTCACATGGCAAGTCTTCTTGCCTGACAGAATGGTCAGTATGAGTTGCTTTTTGGATGTTGTTGGCCTTGTGAAAAATTTCCTCTTTTATGCTATATGTTTCTAAGAATATGCACTGCTGGCAACCCCTCTGTCTCACAATGAAGCTCCACATGATAGGTCACACAAGATCAGGGCTGAGCAGCTTGTGTTCCCCCCTCCGCTTCATCCTTGGCTGTGCTGACTAGATACAAAGGAAGATGCCAATCAGTAACATCAAGACAGAGGGCCATGGAATGCCTGTTGCTAGCCTGGATGATGATGGATTGATTTTGAGAGATAAGCCACAGGCTTGGATTTACAGGAGCTGAGCAGGGCTTTTGAGGACAGGACATTTTGAAGATTTCTTATTCATAGGGTCACCATATCTAGGAGACAACTTGACAACATGTGACAACAACAGACTGGATGCTCACAATATGATCATTATATATATGGAAACATCTTGGGTGGGAATGAGTTAGGCCACCTTTGACTTGAAGCTAGGTCAGGGAGAGATGTATAGACATGTAGGATTCATGTTGCAGTATACTGTCCTTTGATAAAGGTCTGTTGTTGTGAAGTGAAGCATTATAATAGCTGACAAACTGCTTATATGATATAACATGTATTTAAATGAGAGTGTAGTGTTACATTCAAAATATATTTTATTTCATGTTTTATAATGTGACCTCTGTCAGACAGCTGACTGTAGAACATTGACTATGAAGAGTTTTTAGGTGTTTTCCTGCCATTACTTCTGTTTTGATCCTTGGTCTTAACTTCCTAAGACTACAGTAAAGTAAGTATTTTGAAAAGAGAGAACATCTAATATTCATAATGATAATGACACCTCTTGATCAAGCTTGCTGAAACAGTGTCACAAATATCTATGTCTCTAAAATCTCTGCATTCCTTTGTAATTAATGCCTCCATTCTGATTTTGAAAGTATTTCAAGTATTTCATTTCAAAATATGGAATTTTTTTTGGAAAAAAATAATTTTTGATTAGTTCTATAGGTTGGAGTACAAATAAAATTTTCATGCATACTCAAATAATTCCACAGCAGAAAATGAACCCATGGGCAACTTATTCTGCAGACAAAGCTTTTAAATGCTTCACACTGGTGATTCCCTTGTGATAATTTAGTTGTTAATGCCTGCTGGATTTCATGCTGCCTGCCTTCCCAGGAGACTGTCTCATCACTTCTTTCAGCCTTTCCATATTTAGCACCTGCACTTCCAATTTGTTCTTTTTGTCCACATTCCTTGATTTTAGAAGCATTTTGCTTCTTTCTTCCCCTTTCCCCCATCTCATCACTTGCTATGACAACTGACTTACAACTCTTAATGCCCTTTCAACTCCCCAGTTTCCTTACTTCATCTGCTTCCCAGTGTCCATTAACATCAGAAGCTTCCCTTTCAGGAGCAGGAATCTGTACCATCCTTTCTGTTTTCTATCTCTTGCCCCTAAAATAATTTTACATATATATCTGTATGATTGCAAAGAAGCATGAACTTTATGACTGAAGAAAGGCCATAGGTCTCTTTATTGTTTAGTTATTTGTTGCATTTCTATCCCAGCCTTCTTTTAATGAACTAAATGTGACATACAGTACATGTTTCCCCTTCCCCATTTTATCCTTGCAACATAAGTCAGTGGGTCAGAGCTCTTAAGAGGTATGTGTAGTCAGCATTAAGCCATATGGATCAATAGTCTAACTTTGTATGCGATTGCTTTATACAGGTGAAACTTGGAAAATTAGAATATTGTGCAAATGTTCATTCAGTCCAGTAATGCAACTTAAAAGGTGAAACAAATATATGAGATGGACTCATTACAGGCAAAGTGAGATAGTTCAAGCCTTACTTTGTTATAATATTGATGCTTATGGCTTACAGCTTATGAAAACCCCAACCCCCCATCTCATGTACCCCATAATCATCACATAATTTCATGTACGCTGTATGCCATGATCATCACAATTATAACGAATTAAGGCATGACATCTCTCGCTTTGCATGGAGTGAGTCTATCTCATGTATTTGTTTCACCTTTTTAAGTGAAATGAATGAACATTTGCATGATATTCTAATTTTCTGAGTTTCACCTGTATGTTCCTCATGACCAGCCATAACAGCCAATAGATATTTTGGATGAGAGAGAACTCACTTCCATTCAGTAGTGGAATAACTTCTCCTTCGAAGTAGGGATGAAGATTCCTTCTGGAAACAGCTGCTTATACTATACTATATATCATATCCCTTCACTAGAAAACCCCATGATGGGAGGGGTGAATGATGAGGCTGTCTCTGAAAGAGCTAATGTAATATAGTAGTCAGCATTTGGAACATGGGGGTTCAGCTCCCCAGTGAGGCATGAAATTCACTGAATGACCTTGACCCATCACTTTCTGAGTCTGACTTATCTCACTGAGTTGTTTTGAGGATAGAAAGAGTGAGGGGAACCATTCAGCTCATTAGAGAAAATGTGGGATAGAGAGAGAACTGAAAAGCCCTCCTGTAAGCAGGAATCAGCACACAATGATTGGGTTCTTAGACTAGGTACAGTAAATGTGATACATGAGATAAAGCTTGTATGACATAGTCTTCATTCTCTCAGTAATAAATGTATCTGAGATGGCAGAAGCAAAGTAATATAATGTTAAATGCAGTACCTCAAGCCAGTTCACAGGTACATTATCTTCCCACAGTTCCTTCTAAGGAATATTTTGAATTTCACATAACAGTAACAAGACAAACAGAAAGAAACCCCTTTCTATACCAATTTTTTTTAAAAAATTACTAGAGAGAATACAACTAGAGCAGAAGTTTACATCTGTAAATCCTGGGTAATGCACATTTTAATAAAATAATCCCATTCACGTTCACTGAAAAGTTAGCCCATTTAACTCAAGAGGGCTTACTCTCAGCTTATGTAGATATAAGATTGCAAACGTGTGCAATTCCATAACCATTTAGCTGGGCAGAGGTCCCACTGAATCCAGTGGGGTGTGTTTCTCAGTAGACATGTATAGGGTTGTGCTATAGGTCTATTCCATTCTGATCCACATTATCTTGTAGCAAGAAGGGGGGAAATGAGCCATCACTGAAAGGAAGAAAAATGGAAAGATAGTTGCACACTCAGGTTGTAAGTGATAACTAAAATTATCACATAAATAATGTAATAGATGAACTTGCTCTAAAGTCTCTTTGAGGGTATTTAAAAATGCATGGTACCAGAATGGATTCCAAGTCTCCTATAAGCATCCTTTCATGTTTTTTAGCACTTCTTGATAACATTTGGCCCACTGTGTAAAAGCATTTGCTGATTTTCAATTTTAGTTATTTTTTAGAAAGTCCATTTTGGTATCATAAATCTATAACAGGACATTGATTTCTGAAGACAGTACAAAACATGAAGAGGAAGATACTCTGAAGATAGCAATCTTTCTTCTCTTCTAGATCAAAAACTACAATGAGATGGGAATTAGTACCGTAGATAATTCCCAGCCGCTAGCATCCAAAAATATTCATGTACAGGTTAGCCTGTATCTTCCTCTTCAATGTATCTTCTGCAGTGTCATTCCTAGGAGTCAGAGGAAGATCCATCATGGTTTGGCATAAGGTGTGGCATAATAGCCCCATGGTGGAGAATTGCAAGCAGAATGCTTCACGTAGGTGGACAAGCAGGAATAGCTTTTAGAGAAAGTGCACTGGGTATATGTTAGGATGTGCTGTACACAAGATCTGGGTCCCATCAAAGAAGATTACCTAGCACTTGGAAACATTACTTATTTAGATTATATCACCCAGAACTCCCCTGTGACTGGGCATGATTGCAGAAGATTTTGGGAGCTGTAGTCCAAATAACATTTTTCGTAAGCTTTAAAACAGCCACTTTTTCCATTCTATTGGAAGGATTTCTATACTGGATAAGAAGCTTTCTGTGGAGAAAAGCTTTTTGCCCATTCAAAGGAGGGAGGCCTATTGCTATTCTTTTAAACTACCTTGTCCAAATAAGAACTTTCTTCCAAAGAACTATTAAAAGAGATGGTTACACATAACATAATGTCCTATATGAAATTAACAAAGACTCTGTTAAGGTGGCATTCTCTCTCTCTCTCTCTCTCTCACACACACACACACACACACACACACACACACACACACGTGTGTGTAAGAGAGAGAGGGGGGAGTGAGTAAGGGGGGAGTGAGGGGGGAGAGAGAGTTACATACGTAATTACTCTATAGTTAACATTAACATGAAACCTTTTCAAATATCAGACTAGCCAAACATCTTTTTAAAAAAGTAACTGTACTTTAATAGCTGGCTGCATAACTAAATGGTTTAGGTATTTGGCTGAAAAGATGAAGGTTGGGAGTTCAGTTCCCCACTGTGCCTCCTACAAATACAGCTAAGCTGTGTTGCCTTGGTCAAGCTGCACAATCCCAGGGTGCCCGAGGAGAAAGGAATGCATACCTGTCAAGTTTCGGGAAATTCCTGTCAACTAAGGGAAATTTCCCATCCAAAACAGGCAACTGGGCAGCTATGCTTATCCTGTGCTGACCTCCAGTCTAACTCCAGTCTAATTGCAGTCTAACTAATACGGGATGATGGTGGGAAAGAGTGTAAAATATGGGGGTTTGACAGAAATTTCACGAAACTTGACAGGTATGGGAATGGTAAACCACTTCTGAATATTCTCAACCTAGAAAACGTTGAAAAGAGTTGCCAAAAGTCAGAATTTAATTGACAGCATGTGAAAACTCCCTGAGGATGTGGAACTGGTAAAACGACTGCTTAAATATCTCATTTACTTTGAAAACCCTATTAGGGTTGCTATAAGTCATTTCCAACTTAATGGCATATAACATACTTTAATAGCTAGTAATGTGCACAGGTGAAAAAGTGCACACCATGGTGCTTTCAAATCACTGCAAAATTATATAACTGAAATAGGATGTTGCAAAGAAACTTTCTTATATTAGTGTATTCATCAAAGCAAAAAGATAAACATGCAGAAATACATAATGAATGACTATAAAATTATCTTTATTCAGGAAACATTACATGTGTTAAAGTTCTCTTGGATACTTCAGGGTGGAAGTTCATGTTCTGCTGATAATATAACATCTGTCACAATCATAGTCAGAAATTTAACCACTATTTATGGTTTTTAAATATTTATTTTTAATGCGGTTTTTTTAGGATAATCTTTCTAAATGCCTGAGTAAAGAGGATAAAAAGATACATGGCAAAAATCAGTTTAGCTCAGTGTCATAATCCACCTTAGAAGCATGAGGAGTATTTCTTAAGGAGTGAATTTTTACTTTCATAGAGTACTACAGACAACAAAAGACCACTTGAAGACAAACATTTAAAGAAAATAGCCAACTGGATAAGTGGCAGAAGCGTACTTTAAAACACATGGGAAATCATGTAATCATTATACAGTATCGATATCAAGCACAGCAGTGGCAATATAGCTTGAAAAATGTTGATGTATGTGAAAAGATGCTTTCTATGGAGAAAAGCTTTTCCTTGACCTAACTGATGAGGCAGCTGAGTATTACCTTCACAGTTTCCTTTGTCCCATCCTCTCTCTGTTGGCTCCAGTTTCTTCTCCATCTGTCCCTCTTCTCATCTTCTCTCTTAGTTTAGCTTTGGGATTACTTAGCTCTCAGTTGGATATAGCTTGTGCTTGTGGCCATGTCAGTAGATGCCAAGGCTATTGCTGCTTGATCCAGTTAATAATTTAGCTTCATCTTTTTATTATTTGTTTGTTTGTTCAAATTTATATAGCCGCCCCCCTTGCTGGGGCGACACTGGGTGGTGTTACATCCACTAAAAAACGAATTGAAACACTAAAAACCACTAAAACTCTTATCAACACATAAAAGCTCACCCACCCACCCCAACTGAAGAGAGGGACAATTATCTCACAAGTCACCGGGCAGGGGCCACCTCCCCATCCATTCCCCACACATGCCTTGCCAGCCATGTTTTAAGTTCTTTTCTGCAACCGCAGTTCTACTGGCAGGAGATTCCATAGGGCTGGAGCGGACATGGAGAAGGCCCTCCTCCTTGTACTAGAGAGGCGGGCCTCCCTAGCAGTCGGTACCACTAGAGAGCCCCTCCGGTACACTCTAGTTGGGCAGGCAGACATTCTTGGGGCAATGCGGTCTCTTAGGTAGCCTGGCCCACTACCATTTAGGGCTTTAAAGGTCATAACCAGCATCTTGAATTGCACCTGGAGGCAAACTGGTAACCAGTGCAGCTCCTGGAGCAGTGGGGAAGGACGGGTGTAACACCCTCATCCCATCACCACCAGGGCAGCCACATTCTGGACCAGCTGTAGCCACCGAATGGTCGTCAAGGGCAGCCCCATATAGAGCGCATTACAATAATCTAGTCTAGAGGTGACAAGAGCCTGTGTGACCATGAGTAAGGTGTCCCGATCCAGGAGCTGGCGCAACTGGCGAATAACATGAAGCTGTGCAAAAAGGCCCTCCTGGCCACAACTGCCACCTGCTCTTCAAGCGGCAGCCGCGAGTCCAAGAGGACCCCCAAGTTGCGCACTGGGTCTGTCTGGGGCAAGATAGCCCCATCCAAGACCAATGATGGTAGCTTCCTGGATAACATAGGACCCCCAATCCATAGCCACTCAGTCTTGCTGGGATTCAGTTGTAGCCCATTGCCCCCCCCCATCCAGACCCCCACGGCCTCCAGATACTCGGACAGGACCTTGACAGCATCGCTTGGATCACCACGGGCTGAGATGTACCACTGAGTGTCATCCGCATACTGATGGTACCGTACCTCATGGGAACAGATGATCTCACCCAATGGTTTCATGTAGATGTTAAACAGGAGAGGAGAAAGGACTGAGCCCTGAGGCACCCTATATTGAAGGGGCCTAGGGCTGGACCTCTCACTCTCCAGCCACACCGACTGGGTCCAGCCCTTCAGGAATGAGGAGAACCAGGACAACACAGTGCCCTGGATCCCCAATCCTTTGACCCGGCCCAGAAGGATACCATGGTTGACGGTATTGAAAGCCGCTGAGAGATCGAGGAGAGCAAGGATGGATGGGTGACTGCCGTCCCGCACCCACTAGATATCATCCACCAGCACGACCAATCCCGTCTCAGTACCATGTCTGGGCCTGATATAGTCCCACCTGCTTTCTTTCTCATTAAAAAAATGTTCCTTTTAGGGTTCTCCCTCCCAACCGTCAGAATAGAAGTCTGTGCAGGTTGCTGTTAGAACTGCCGCTGAGTTTCATCTTTCTCAAATTCATCAGATTCTGACTAAGGTGTAATCAAGCCCAGAATTACAGTTCAGATTTTTCTGTCATGCTAATGCAAATAGTTGAATTGATTGGTATATTGGCTGGTGATGCGACAGTCAGCATTCTTGCCTTTCACACCTGGCATCCTTGAGAAGCTGCCAGAACCTCACTGATGGCTCGTCCAATTTAACTTTCTCTTTTTCTCTTTCATTCTGGCTCCAAGTAGCCACCATCTGAGTTTTAGATAATACCCCCAGAAAATGACTCAGTATGGAAACCAAACCATGCAGCTGTTGAGAGATTTGGCAGTATGTCTCAATCCACTACCATGAATCTCTTGTGAAGAATCCAAAGCTAAGATTCTGGACAGCACTGAGCAGCTGGGTCATGCATGCTTCTGCCTGTTAAAAACATGAAAGAAGGGGGGAAAATCAGCTGTTTAACAGGGTCGACTCGTCTTTCCTTCCGGAACAGTTGAACAGTGAGATTTAAGCTTTGTCGAAAGATCCAGCTATTGGGATGGCAAAGCAAACTAAATACATGGCACCTGCTTTTTCATAGGTTTCTTCATCCTGCTGGGAAGAGATACATGGAAAAATTCTACTTTCACAAGCTTCTGTTCCTTATTAGCTGAATTAGGAATAAACATCTAGCTAGAATATTACATGAGCTTCTAGTGCCTCAGGTTACTATATATAGACAGACTGATGGAAAGTTGTTATTGAAAAAGACAACAAAGAGTCTTGGTGCACATTAAAGAATAATAAGTTTTATTCAGCATAAGCTTTCATAAATTGCAGCCCACTTCTTGAGGTGCATTTTCTCATGTGTCTGTCACATGAAAACACATACAAAATAAAATTGTCTAGCCCTCAAGATGCCAAAAGACTCCTTCTGTGTTTGCTGCAGCAAAATGTAGTTCAGGGATTCTCAACCTATGGCCCATGGGCTGAATGTGGCCTGTGGTGCCATTTCATGGTGCCCCCAGCTCCCCCATGACAGTGTCATGTGGTGGAGGAAGGGCAAAATGGCTGTCCGGCCCCCAAAGCTGTCTGGGGAAGCATGACCTGGCCCCAGCTTAAGAAGATTGAGAACTCCTGCCGTAGTTGTAGTTTCTGAAAATTATTAAAAAAGAGAGATTTCATTTAACTAGTGTGATAAACCATAAGGATGTTTATCCCAAATATTAAGGACCACATGTCTTCTGTTTCATTGCAAATATATTTAATTAGATCCAGATTCTACGATCATGGGAACCTATGATTCCTTCTGAATTTATGGAACTTCTTGCTGCTCTATATCAAGATCTGTAATCTGACTTCTTGTCAAGAACCACCAGTTCTTTAAGAGTTCTTGACAGCCTTATACAGTAACATTTGCCACAGACACTTGAGATGTTTTAAGTTTTTATGCATAAAAATATATAACAGGAATAATATCTGCAGAAGGAATAGTATTAGTTAAATTGGGAGATTTGAGAATTACAGTAACAGCTATATGAAAGAAATGGCTGCTCATCAACTTCTAAAGGACTTTTTAATGTCAACCAAATTCCATTAGTACCTTCTGGTCAAATTGAGATTTATTTATAAGCATTCTTAAATTATATTTATCCCAGGTATCCAGTTATTTCTTTCAGCTTCTCCTCACTCACAATCTTTCCTCCCTCAAAACCAACCAATAATTAAAACTGCAGAACATTCAGTCAGTCAGATTTTGAAGCTTTTCAGACAAATCATAATGAGTTTTCCTAATTTAGGCTCCATCTGGGAGCATGAAAGCAATTGTCTATCTCCTCTCACAGCTCTCACCAAGCTGCCTGTCCGATACATACAACATAACAAAAATAATCATTTCACCGCCATCACTTATTTTGCTCCAAGTTTTCAATCTGTGTTACTTAACTTGAATTTTTGAAGCAAGAACTCAAGAACAGCAAGCGAGAAACTATGAAGGTTGGATGTACAGTAGAACCCCGCATAACGAAAAAACTCCGTTCTGCGAGTTGCTTCGCTATGCGGGTTTTTTTCCGTTATGGGAAATGCCCCGGATAATGAACAAAAAAAGTTCATTATCTGGGGTTCCCATTGACCGGATTTACCCCAGCTACCGAAAACTCCATATAACAAACAGTTTTTTTCGTTATGCGGGGTATCGCCCTTGCGTAAGGAATGCTTCATTATGCGAATTTTTCGCTATGTGAAGTGTTCATTATGCAGGGTATTACTGTATGTATTTTCTGCTTACCAGAAGGCAAAGACACGAGGATCTATGGAGATTATCTTCATGGACATCTCACAGATAAACACCTGTTCTCTCTCCCTGCAGTCATAAAGCTGTAAAGTGTCTTATAGGCAAAGACAACAGAGGCTGGAGTATCGACATTGATTCCCCCCCCCCCTCAATATACATACTGTATCATGGTACATTGTCCAAATATTAGAAATTTTATTTTTGTAAAATATTAAAACATTGAACGAGGTTTATACAACTTAGTTTTTAAAGCAGTGTTGCCCAAATCAAATCCTTGAATTACAAATCAAAAAAGATCCCAGCCAGTCCCCTACCTCAAAAAAATGAAATCTGTAAACTTGCACAGAGACAGCAAAAGCAATAACATTTAAACTTATATACTACACCATAGCGCTTAGTGCACTGTCTGGGCAGTTCACAAGTTAATTAGCATTTTCCCCCCAACATGCTGGGTACTCATTTTACTGTTCTCAGAAAGATGGAAAGTTGAGTCAACCTGGACTCAGGATCATACCTGTCAAGTATCCCTGATTGGCTGGGAAATCCCATTTTTTGGTGCGCGTTCCTCCCCTTTCCTGGCTCCGTCCCGTATTTAGAATGGCGGGGAAAGGGGTTACTGTGCACACACCCATGTGCAGAACCCATTCATGCATGTGAAAATGTGTTCTGCGCATGCGCGAAGGGGTTCTGTGCATGCACAAAGGAGTTTTTTGCTGCGCATGTGCACGCGGGCCAGAGCAGTTCCTGTATTTTCCAGAGCGGCACTTGACAGGTATGCTCAGGGTCAAACTCACAACAATAGAGGTTTGGGTTGCAGTATAGCAGTTCAACCACTGTGCCACCAGGGCTCTTCTAACAGCAACAACAAATGTGTCTTGGTAACCATTTCCTACCCTTCTAAAAGTAATTTAAAAATGTCTGCAGTTCAGATGTTGCCACATCTTTCCATGCTTTTCCTGAGTGATTGCTGATGTAGCAAGCCAGCAAAACTGTTTCCTTACACACTGCAGTTTTATTCCCATGTTTCTGATTCAGCGGCAGCTTCTTTATACTCATCCATTGAATCTATAAAATGAATTTTAATCTTCTATGAATTTGTAGAAGTTGTTAAGGAGTTTTGCACATCAACTGTCAAGAGGAAAATACATCCCAGTGTACCCCTTTTCTTCATATGTTTCAGTATCTATCTAGCTCAACTCCATTCATACTGAACCTGACCTGTTTTTATTTATTTTATTTTATTTTCCCTCATATGCTCCTATATTTCAGAGAGATTTTCAGGCTAGCAAGATGACCTAGCAAATAAGTATGGATTATCCTACGTTTTATATAAAACTTAGATAGCCTCTTCCTTTAAGAGGATAATGAATATATTTTGACAGTTTTTAAAATTATAATTTATGATCAATTATTGTGAAGGTTAACAAAATAAGAACCCACACTTCATTAATAACTTATGGCTAAGCCACTAAATAAAGCAGCATTCCAACAAATATGCCACTTTCTTGTGTTTAAAAAAAGAAATCATTTATTGAAATTACGTAATTCTAAACATTCTTCATTGCTTTTCTCATATAATAACAACCTCTTACCTTTGCTACACATCTTACATCTTTATCTCATTTATGATTTATCCTATTAGATTTCTATGACATATACATATTTTTTTAGTGTTAAAGCTGCATTTCACACATGACAGTTGCTTCCATCTGAAACTGCAGTCATCTAATACAATATTTACCCTGGGTAAGGTAGCTGCATCAGGTAATTTGGGATGTCATGAAAGGACAGCATACTGTTATAGGGACAGCAGTGGCTAAGTGGTTAAGAAGCTCGCCTTGTTAGCTGGAAGGTCAGCAAGTCAGCAGTTCAAGACTCGAGTACTGCATGACAGAATGAGCTCCCATCTCTGTCCTAATTCCTGCCAACCTAGCAGTTTGGAAGCAAGAAATTGCAAGTAGATAAATAGGGACCACTTCAGTGGGAAAAGATCGTGGGGACATGAAAGGAGCCTCATTCGGGCATCCCCTAAGCGGAGTTTCTCCAGCAAAAATCCTTTCAATCCAGAAAGCATCTTCATGTGCTTCTGTTATGTTGTTTATGTTTATTGGATTTATACCCCGCTCTACTCACGCACAAGGCCGACTAAGAGCGGCTACAACAAATTAATATACATACAAATTACAACAATATAATGATACACATAATCCACAATGGTACAAAGTATAACAACAAGATAATAATCAACCCCTAATTACAATATAACAATCCAAAATGACAAAATAATACATCAATATGAATCCAATAAATATAGCATAATCAATTAATATCAGCATTGCGAAACAGTAGAATAGGATCCCTAAAATACAAAGATTCAGTCAGCCTATGCAATGCAACACAGTGACAAAAGCAGAAAACAACATACAATGCCTACCAGGAACAACTGCTCCCCAGAGAGGACGGGCCGCAGGGAAAGTCCGACGGTGGAAAAAGAACCCTGCAGACAAATATTGGGGGGGGGGTTTGTCCGTAGTGACGGTGGTGAGTTCTTGTAGCTGCCGCGCCGGCCTCACAGAGCTGGAGCCAGTCACGCCTCCTCCATCCTGTCGAACTGGCCAGAGGAGGAAGGGCAAGCGTCCAGTGTTCCCACCAAGCCTTCCTCCCAAAGGCGAGGCTGGCTCAGCAGTGGCAAATGCACTGGCGGTGGCGGTGGCACTGGCGGCGGCAGCGGCCCCCGAGGCCGGTCCAAGGGTCCAGGGACCGTCCCGCCGCAGGTGTTCCCGCCAAGCCTCCCTCCCAAAAGTGAGGCTGGCTCGGCAGCAGCCGCAGGGGGCCCAGTGCAGCTGACTCTGCTTCCCCCGGGCTAGTCCGGGGTGGGGGAAGGCGACTGGTAGTGGCGGCGGCCCTGCGGTGAGGTCTTTATGGCCGCAGGGGGCGACTCCGCTTCCCCTGTGGCCAGTCCGTGGAGGGGGAAGGCGACCTGCATTGGTGGCGGCCCCAAGACAAGGTCTTTATGGCCGCAAGGGACCCCGCGCAGATGACTCCTTTTCCCCCCTTTGCCAATCCAGGGTGAGGGAAGGCGACTAGCATTGACGGTGGCCCTGCGGTGAGGTCTTTATGGCCACAGGGGGCACAGCGCAGCTGACTCCACTTCCCCAGGCCAGTCTGGGGTGGGGGAAGGCGACCAGCATTGGCGGCGGCCCCGTGGCGAGGATGCAGTTCTTCAATCAGTGATGGGGATAGACACAATAAACAAAAGCATACTGTTAGTTGCTTAATTTATTTGTATTATATTTTTGCACCCATGTGTCAGAAGAGGCTCTTGTAGGATTTTCTGCTTCATTATCAAAATTATTTGGTCAGCAGTGCAACCTTACAAATTTTGACTTTTAGAAGGGGGAAACCACTTTCTATTCTAGTTTTGTTAGCAAAAGGTCTCAGACTAACTCTGAAAATCCATACAGAGGCAACTAGTGACTCCTTTGGGCATGTTGATGCCAGCTTGGCTATGATGGCTGGCTGTGCCTTTTGTGACCACATGGAAGTGCCTGGTGAGTATATCTTCAGCCATTCAAACTATTCAGTTTTGTTTCACTGCACATACTCAGTCTACTAAATGAGGTGTACTGGACAAAGCTTCTATGCCATCTTAGTGGTGTTTATATACACTTCAGTGCAGGGAGATAATTTCAAACTTGGTACATGTACAGACTAGTCTGATCACAATTTTTAGGGCTTGCCATTAATATAAAACTTAAGAAGGTGTAAGATAGTGTGTTTTATCCTTTTCTTTTTTAAAAAAAATAATATTTTATTTATTAAACAAAACAACAAACAAAAACAACATTACAAGTACCATTAACAACTACAATAACAAATTATTATATAAATTAATATTAACAAACATTTTATATCATCCTCTGTCTGCTCCGCACAATCCATGGGACATTATACCTTCAGTTTGCGATTAGTTTATTACTATTAACATTATTGTATATAATTGTCCCCACTTCCCAAAAACTTACGTATTCCTGTCCCGGTTTTGTTCCTTTCACTTTAATTAAGCTACTGTATGTTCAATAATTTCCCTCCAAATCTCTTTAAAGTCATTTCTTATTGTTAATCCCTTCTTAAACTTTACTTTGCATTTTAGTCTATCATTTATCAAAATATTCCATAGTTCTTTGTACCAATCATCCAGCTTGAATTCATGTTTTATCCTTTCTGTCCAAGATTAACCAGTAGCAAGTTCTAAGTCAGAAGTTTCTTCTTAACACTTTCTACCTGATAGTAGTGGGATCATGCAGGTCCTGTCAAAGATGATTGATGATTCCTCTTCTCGCCTCCATTGCCTGAACTGTGGGGTTGAGGCAGGGGTCCTGCTCCTAAAGCCAAAACGGGAGGAGCCGTGTGCCATTGTCTAAGAGCTTGTGAGGTCATCCTGGACCTATAGGCTGAAGTCTTAGATCCACAGAGCCCCGAGGGCAAAATGGCTGTCTGGCCCCCAAAGCTGCCTGAGGGAGCATGACCTGGCCCCTGGCTTTAAAAGGTTGAGAACTCCTACTCTACCAGTTTTGGAGCCTGCTTCCACATTTTAGGCTGGATATTGAAAGATGCAAGGGTTTGGGGGGAAACACTAGGAATACAAATGCCTTCTAAGTTTTAACTGAGGTATTTCTGTCTTTTTGGGTTGTGATTTCAGGGGTGAGGAAAGGCTCCCAGTTGTCTGCAAGGTGCATAGAGCCTCCATCTTTTTGCCAAAGAGGGTGACTGGACCTATGGAAATCCTCAACTCTTCACTTTCCCCATTGCTTGTCCAGGAAAATTAAATGACTGCCTATTTAAGGGGAGACTATCAAACCTCTTCCTATTGGTCCACATGGTTGTGAGCAGACCCGTAACTCCAGGGACTGATGTGAGTCCATGGGGACGCCGTGGATCTAAAACTTCAGCCTGTAATTCCATGGTTATTTACAAGCTGTTAGAGTACCCAACATTCCTCCTCTCCTCCAGATGTTTCACCTAGCACTGAGACTTCTGCCAGGGCCTATGGTTCAGAAATGGGAGGAAGAAGGGGAGTTCTTAACCATCTTTGACAGTAGCTATATAATCCTACTATTTCTGGGATCCTTAGCTAGACATGGTTGAGATTGAACTTGGAGCCCTATGTGTACAAAACTTGTCATCTGCTCTTGAAATATGGTCCTTTGCCACGTAAAATAGTATTATCAAATGCCTCTAACTTCTACCACATGCATTTATGTCCCTTTATTGGGTGGGGTGGGGAAAGGTGGTGCTAATATTCATCCATAAAGCCACCATGAGATAAGAATTCTGAAAGAAACCATGAGATAAAGAAAACATGAACAAACATTGAATTACGTCAGATCATTTGTTATTGTTAGTAGATCAGTGAAACAAACTTTGCTCCTGTATAAGTCCTATTTGCTAAATAATGTTTCATATCTACATTAATGCAGTATAATTCTATCATATTCTATTATGTTGTGACTTATTACTCATACTAAGGATTTATTCATTAATACAGTTTGTGACACTTTCTTACTTCAGTTTACATAAAACTATGTAAACTGAAATCCAGTAGTTAGTCATAACAAGAGTGGGTCCATTGAATCAATGGAACTTATGGAGGAGTTGACTCACAAAATCTCAGTGATTGAGCTGGTCTACTCTAGTTGTGATTTACTGTTGGCTTTCACACATATAATTCCACTGTCACAATACTGTCATAGGTGCACATTTTTGCAGACCATCTCTAGACAGAAAGGCCATTGTATTGCCCAACAAGCGTAGCAACTGGCTTTTATAGATTCAAAGTTGTCCCATTTCTTGGTATTGCTTTCTCTAGCTAGAACCAACAGGCCATAGCAACCATAAGACATGTTCTTTTATATGTGGCAGCTCTTCATAGTTGTCACTTTGAATTGAATGCCACAGCTAAACAGAAGGGAAACTGTGCTGAATGGTATTTGACAGCCATGAAAACTCAGCATAAACATAATGGCACTGATGGACAGCTTTTAAACTGAAATTGAAGAATTTAGCTAGATTTTGTCTCTATGAACCCGTTTTGCAGTTTTTATCCTGCTTCATTTAGTAGTGCTTAGTTTAACTTTTACAAGGTCATAATTTATTTTAATGTTACTGGCTGAGGTCAGATATCATATCAGACCCGGGATATGGCGTAGAATCTAATTCTTGGTCTGAATTTCCCAAATGGAGTTGTGTATTTATTTTCATTTTCTGTTTTCCCCCAGCAGTAATCATTAAGAGGTCTCTGGAGGCTGAGTGTCAGATCAGATCTAAAGTTATTCTGAAAATCCAAGCATCATACCAAACCACAGTTTGGGTGTTTTGCAAATCTATTTCAAAAAGCAGATTCTAATATTGGTTTGCTGGTTTCAAGGCCAGCCCTGTAGTATTTTGGGTCTTGTGGTGAAATAGCAAATGGTGCCCCCAAACACAGTTGGGTGGATGAAGCAGAAAATGCCATCAGCATAGGCAGTGAAAATAACAACAATGTGAATAAGTAAACATCTGCTGCCCTTCCATGAAATCCCAAAACTGCTGCCTGAGGTGGCTGCTTCTGTTTGCTTAATAGCAGAGAAGCAGATCAGCAATCTGGCATTGTGAGTTGCATACCATGAACTAAGAGGAAGACAACATTACATTAAATCACTGTTTAATTTCCTTAGCCATATTATATCATAATGAGCTAGATTGGTTACATTACAATATTTGCTTCCTCCCCCTTCCAGGTATTTCTGTAAGTAGAATTTTTGAAATAATCTAAAATTCGGAAGCCTAACATCTTCACCTAGGATTTGCTACATTGTTTTCAAATGTTTTTCTCCTTGTCCTCCTCTTCTTCCTCCTCCTCCTCCATTTGTGTAAGAATTCCTTCTGGAGTGGAGGGATCCATTGGCAGGTTCTGTCGTAGCTCAGAGGATGCCCAAATTCCTCAAACTGCTCCAGGAGACACCATCCACATCTCTGTATTTGTACTGATCTATGACAGTAACCTCCATATGATACTCTTTTCTAAGTTTCTACTTCTACTAATGAAGTAGAAACTAATGAAGTAGAAGGGATGAGCAGTGGCTCAAGTGGCTAAGACGCTAACTTGGAGGCGGAAGGTCAGCAGTTCGATTCCCGAGTCCTGCAGGACGGAATGAGCTCCCGTCTTTGTCCCAGCTCCTGTCAACCTAGCAGTTCGAAAGCAAGAAATTGCAAGTAGATAAATAGGGACCACTTCGGTGGGAAGGAAACAGCATTCCGTGCACTCCGGTGTCTAGTCATGCCTGCCACATGACCACGGAAATATCTGCAAAAGCAGACAGCGCTGGCTTCTTCGGCTTTGAAACAGAGATGAGCACTGAACCCTAGAGTCAGATATGACTGGCTTTCGAGCAAGGGAAACCTTTACCTTTACCTTTACTTCTACTAAAGCAAGAGCAAACCTTTCCCTTCTTCTCTGCATTATCTGAAATGTGTTAGGTTCATCGCACAAAATTGCTAATACCAAGAGACTATCCTGAAACTTGACCTTCAAGAGATTTCAGAACAGGGGTTATCCAGTGAGATGCCACCCTTGGTCTTGGATGGGGCAGTCATGCCCCAGACAGACCCAGTGCACAACTTGGGGGTCCTCCCGGACTTGCGGCTGCAAGGAGGGCTTTTGCTCAACTTCGAGTAATCTGCCAGTTGCGCCCACTTCTGGACCAGGACTCCTTACTCATGGTCACTCATGCTCTGGTCACCTCCAGGCTAGATTACTGTAATGCGCTCTACATGGGGCTGCCCTTGACGACCATTCAGAGGCTACAACTGGTTCAGAATGCAGCTGGCCAGGTGGTGATGGGATGTGGATGTTATGCTCTTGCCTCCCCACTGGTTACCAGTTTGCCTACAGGTGCAATTCAAGGTGCTGGTTTTGACCTTTAAAGCCCTATATGGCAGGGGCCCAGGATACCTGAGAGACCACATCATCCCAAGAGTGTCTGCCCATCCGACCAGAGCGGACCAGAGGGGCTCCCTAGTTGTGCCTTCAGCTAGAGGGGCTCGCTTCTTTGGCACTCAAAAAAGGGCCTTCTCCATGTCCGCACCAGCCCTCTGGAACCTCCTGCCAACGGAATTGAGGTTGCAGACAAAATTGCTGCATTTCGGGAAAGGATTGGAAACCTGGCTGGCAGGGCAGGTGTGGGGTCCTAATGGGAATATGACCCCAGCCTGTTGGCTCATCTCCAGCTAGAGTCCAACTAGTGTCCCTCCTTTTGTATCCTGTATTACTGTATTCCTCCTATTCCCTTTTTAGTCTTTTTAAATGGGGTGTGAGTAAGAGGGTGGGTTGTCGGGTGGGTGATTAGGGTTTTTTACTTGTTTTTATTTGTTCTTAACTGCTGTACGCCACCCTGAGTCGGGTTTGCCCGAGTGGGCGGCATAAAAATCTAAGAATTAAATTAAAATACTATAACTTTGTAATGCTAAGAACAATGGTCACAAATAATGAAGCTGTAGGAAATAGAACCCTAGACAACTTCATGCTTTGAGCTTCCCAGTTTGTCCCCAACAATTTGTTTGTATATCTTGATCTAGGATTATATTCTGGCTCCTGTGGTAAACAACATGATTTCTGCTACTTTTAAAATGTAACTAACACCTCAATAACTTTCCTGAGAATACCAGATTATATGACATCATGTCAATTATGATTTACAGTTACTCTATTCAGTGGTTCCCAATGTGGGCCCCACGCCCCACAGGGGGGACTTCAATTCACAGAAGCCTAAGTCAATACATTGTCTGATCAGTGCTTTGGGGAATTGACTTAGGCTTCTGGGAATTGAAGTCCAAAAACCAAAGGTTGGGAAACACTGATCTAGATAAAGAGTATTCAGAAGTATTTTACTAATCCCTTCTGCTGTGATGGTACTTTAGTGCTGTGTAGCTTGCCTAAGGCAACAAAGTCTGGCTCTTCTTCCTGGAGGAACATTGAAGAATTGAACTCCCAATCTCCAGTCTCACAGCCAAGTATCCAACTCACTAATCTGTCCAACCCTACTGAAGTAGTGGAACATACTTTCTTCAAGCCCACATCAACATATCTTCTCAGTGAGAATCCCAGAGTTAAAAATTGAAGTTAATCAAACACCTCTGAAACATGGTTTAATAGCTTGAGTTCTGCCGCTCACAGATAATATACAAACTAAAGTTACATTTGCATACTTGGACAATGGTTTCTAAGGCCTAGTAGTAAAAGTTATATCACCCCCAAGTATAAATTCCTGAATTTTAATTTTAGTTTTGGCAAACACCTGAAATTAGCACATGACCATTTTGAAGCATAGATATGTTTTGGTTTTTTTCGTGTCCTTGGGAAAAGTTAATTTTTTTGGACTGCAACACCCAGAATGCCCAGCCAGCATGGTCCTAGTCCTGATAATGCTGATCATCTTGCTGCAAGTGGAAGTTTGGCTCAGGCATCTTTTATTTATTTATTTTTATTTATTTATTGGACTTGTACCCCACCCATCTGGAATGGACTCCCACTCTGGGTGGCTTACACTATTAAGAAAGCGAAACAAACACCATTAAGACAATAAAACAACCCCCACCCATCTAAACAAAATCAGAACCAAGGACCCCAAACTCTTGTGACAGAAAGGCAACGGGTGGTGGGTCTCCTATTTGGTCTTCAACAAACTGCTAAAGGCCTCCTCAACCAGAAATGTTTTCAATTGTTTCTTGAAGGTCCCTAAGGAGTCAATCAAACGCAGCTTCCCCGGCAGTGCGTTCCATAGAGCCGGAGCTGCCACCGAGAAAGCCCTACAGCTTTCTAGCCAAACTGGGAGTCAGAATTTGCAGTTGAGTTGTCTGAGACGAACGGGTGAAGTGGGCCTGATTTCTGAGGGGAAGATACTCAGTAGCTTTATAAGTAAAAGAGTCATATCATTTTAGTCATGATATTGAATGGGATATTGTTAAATAATCATCAATCCTCAGGGTTTTTAAAATCATACTATTCCTGAGAGCCAACAGAAAATTTCTTGGAAAGTCTCATGGAGATTTATAGTCTTGTAACAATTTACACAGCAGATTGCAACCCATTATATTTGCATATCCGTGACTTAAAAGAAAGACCCCTCACAAGTATGGCAAAAGAAAAGGAAATATTTGCTTTGCTTATAAAAGCTGAGATCCATCTTCATTCAACAGCTGTCAGACTGATGAAATTTCTCAAGCTCGTCCCAAGCTATATTTTCTCAATAAGTCTGATGCTTTTTAAAACAAGACATACAGAAGGAATGGCAAAATAGCAGCTTTTGCTACTGTAATGATTCAGGATTAATTGTTCAAAGTTAATTCTCAATTAAGTGCTCTTTGGAAAGGGACTGTGGCTTTTCTGCAGAGAATTTTTAAATACTGTACTTGTTTGTTATTTTCAATCCAAGTAAATAAAGAGTTATGCAGAGCATCCCACAGGATAAATCCCTGATTACACACACACACACACACACACACACACCAAAAAATATTGAGAATGGAGGGACAATAATTGAGTTACTTTCTAACCTCTTTTAGCTTGTTACTCTAACATCTGAAGAAGTAAATCACTGATACCACATTTATCATTGCTAGTTCAACAAATAACATTTTTATCAGCAAGAAAAAAAAATTGAAACTTGTAATGGTGGAAGGTCTGCAGGGAAGTTTCTGATAAGCAATAACCTAGTAATTAGTTGTAAGTGAAATTATTGGGTCAAGTTTGATATTTGAGTAGAAGGGTTAATATTAATTTAATTTAATTTAATTTAATTATCACATTTCTATACCGCCCACTCTGCCAAAGCCAACTCAGGGCGGTTATAATGGAAGGATAGTGTAGGGTTCAAAAACAACCATTGGAACCCCTTCTGCAACTGGAGAAGTCAATAATGCTTCTCAAGCAATGGCTACAAATGCACCAATATGCGAGGACCCACATATAGCTCTTGCTCTTGTAGGGAACAGGTTGGTTATTTCAAAGTGCTCTTACATGGAGCCCACAGCAATGGCATGTTCTTTATACCAGTGAAGAGGACTCCAGAGGTACAAGGACAAGACAGAAAAGGAGAGCAAATTAGCAAAGAAAGCACAGCCAATAGATAAATAGAGACCAGGGGAAAGTAGATAAAAAGAGTAAGCATAACAATTTTGTTTCTTTAAATATTGTTTGTATTATTTGTATACAGTCTGGGTAGTTCAGTAAACTTGGTTACCTAGCTCCAGAGCTACAGGTCAGGAGTTCAGTTCCCTACCATGTTTTCTGGGAGAGCTACCCAAGCGATACCCAAATGAGTGCTTGGCTTGCTGCCAGCACCTGCTGTTTTGGTCCTCTGATGCCTTGCAAATGCCTGCACCTTTACATATGGAAATCTGATTCAGGCACTTGATGGAGGCATACAGGTACAGGCAGACAAAAGCCTATATATGCATATTTATTTGACAATGTGGGTGGAGATAAGTATGGCGGTGATCACAATGTTTTTGCGGCTTTTCCCACAGCCTCCGCTACTTCACAGTGTGGCGGGAGAGTTTTTGGAGCAATTTTGCTCCATTTGGATAATTGTCTGACACTTTCTCACTTCGTTTTGGCTCTTCAAACATGCCACTGGGCAACTTCCGGTGCCGGGTGGAGCTTGCGTCATTGGCTTGGTTCCTAGCATGGAACCAGGAAGTTGCCCAGTGGTGCATTCGAGCAGCCAAAAGAGTAACTCTGTTTTAAAGAGTAACTCTGTAAAATGCAGTAAACTGGGGACATTTTTGTCTCTTGGTTGACATGGCAAGCCTTACCCCTTTAATTCCACGTGTACTTAAGACTAGCCCAATGATGAAAAAACATACACATTCACTCCAGTCCATTATTACAGTATTCTGAAATGCAAAGGATGCAATAGTAGGGTAGACTATATACCAATACTAGCTGGGGACCCGGCTTCGGCGAGGGTTCCCCTCCCCCTGCGCTGCAGACGCCGGCCCTGTCCTCTGCGGTGCACAGCAGGTGAGATTGGCAGCTGTTTTTCTCTCACACACAAAAACACACACACACTCACACCATTCCTCTCCACACACCTGTACGCATACACAGCATCCTCCCAGGGACCCCCCCCCCTATCGTGTCGACGTGTGACCTGTCTTCTGCGGCGTGCAGTGGGCAAGGTGAGTATGTCTCTCTCTGTCTTGCATGCTCTGTCTCTCTCTCATCATCATCATCACCATCATATCATCATAGTTTTATTTGTACCCCGCTTCCCTCAACCCAAGGGTGACTCGAAGCGGCAAAAACAACAGTGGCAAAGCAATACAGAACAATACAATAATACAAGGTAGATAAATCATAAAAGAATGGCTTGTTTGTCTCAATCAATAATACATATCAGCTTCCTTAAATATACAATAAATACAGTAAAAATACATCAATACAAAATGATCCATATCAAAAACACAGGAGAGATAAGAGAACAACATCAAACCCCCCTCTATAGTCCAGCCGCAGGTCTACCATTAAACCGACAGCACCTAACTCCCATTCTGCTGTGGCGATGGCGGGGCAGTGTCTCCAACATCCTTTATACTCCCTGCCTGGGAGGGCTAAGGGAAGAGGCTCAGCTGGGCTCCTCTTCCCTCCCCTGACTGGCTGGGCCAGAGGAGGGGGCCGAAGTTGGTGCGGGCATCTCTGGTGCGCTGGCAGAGGCTTTTTCAAGCCCCGCTGCAGAGATGAGGCTCAGCTGGGCTCCTCTTCTCTCCCCTGACTGGCCACGTGTGCGTGCGCGTGTGTGCGCGTGCACGCGCGCGCGCACACACACACACACACACACACACACCATTCCTCTCCATACCCCCATACACATACACACGCATCCTCCCGGGGTTCCCCCCTGTGGTGACGATGCCTGCCCTGTTTTCTGTGGCACGCAGCGGGTGAGGTGAACCTCTCTCTCTCTCTCTCTCTCTCACACACACACACACACACACGCACACACACTGGTGGGGCTGGTGGGGCTCCGTGCTTGTTGTGCTCCTGGCCGGGTGATGGACGCGACCCTGGCAAAGTGGTTCCCGGCGAGGTGTGTACACAAGGCTGGAGAGTTGGTGGCCTGTTCTTTCCTTTCCCCCTTCCTTGTCGGCCTCCCCTGCCACTGCTGCTGGCCAGGCCCAGCTGCAACAGGCCCCGTGGTTGCCCACGCGACCCCGGCATCACAGGCCCCACTGAGGAGGCTACGCAAGGCTAGGGATTTCACAGCCTGCTCCTTCCCCTCCTTTCTGCTGCCCTCTCCCACCGCTGCCACCGGCCAGGCCCAATAGCAGCAGGCCCCGCACTCGTCTTCTGGGCTGTCCGGTGGCCTGTCTGGCAGCAGTAGGGGAAAGGGCAGCAGGAAAGGGATGGGGCGGAAGAGCATGCCGTAAAATCCCGGCCTCATGTACACCCCTCACTGGGGAATGCGTTTCCGGGGCTGCGTCCATTGCACGGTCTAAAGCGCCAAAGACACGAACCCCTGCCAGCCCGGGCAACCGGCACATTTTTGGTCCGTCCATGACGGCCTGTTCGCTGCAGCCCCGTGCTCTCCATGTGTGCTGTTGGGTTTCTAGTTGCGCAGCCATTGCCCCGCCTACTTCGTGCTTAGGCTGTCTGCCATGATTGGCCAAGGCTTGCAGCATAGGATGCCAGGATTTGTATTTTTGCTGTTTTTTCCGATTGGGAGGGGCTTGTGCCCCACCCACGGCCCCGGTTCTCTGACACAAACCTGCTGGGAAGCACAAGGTAGGCATGTGCCTGCTTTCAGGGGGCTGCGTCAAGGGGTGCGGGAGCTATGTCGCTACCCACAAACGAACACTTCTCCTTTATTGGTATAGATTGTAAACTCTGACTGGCAACAGCTCTTGAGGGTCTCAGGCAGAGGAGCCTTGCCTCATATCTGAGATAGTTCAGTACTCCCCAACCTTGTGGGATGTGGGGGCCTCATTGGAATGGCTGATGCCTAAAGAGGGTCACATCTTAAATCAAAAATGTAACATAATTATTAGCCTACCAATTTAGATCAAAAGTAAACCTCCAGAGGACAATGGAGATGTGCAAGATAACTTGAATGCAATCTATTTTGGACAACATTTTACTGTGGAATCCTTTTATCTAGCTACACATGCTTACCTAGTTTCATGTTCAGGGAATGAAGAAGCAGACGAGTGAAGTAGTGAAATTCAGCTCTTTATTAGTGGGGTTTGAACACAGTTTGGATGGGGCAAAACTCGGACTTATATACACTATAAACAGTAACAGTAACAATAATACAATAAGCCCATTGGCTAACAGAGTGTGCACATTTTCGATCCACTTATTTGCATAAGAATAGATACATGAGAAAAGATACATTCTGTCAGAAAACACAGTTAACATACATAACATTCTCCCCCCCCCCCCAAGGTAAAAACAAAATCCTTTAACCAGGATGGCGGTCTATTTTCCCTTCTGGGTCGAACGCTTGGCTGAGCCGGCTCAGGGGCTCGTAGGATGGGCGACTTGACTGGAGTGAGGGATTGACTAGCGAGGGAAGGTGTTATTGCTCTGGGCGAGAGGATTCACAACTGGCACAAGTGCCGACCATTTGTTCTATGTCTTGGTCCAGTTGAGGCCACCAAAAGTAGCTATGGGCAAGGGCTTTGGAATGGACAATTCCCGGGTGACTTGTGTGAAGTAGATGTAAAACCTTTTTCCTGAGAGTGACAGGAATGACCACCCACTGGCCCCATAGAAGGCAACCTCATTCCACTGACAGTTCCAAACACTTGCGGTGGAATGTTCTGAATTCCTCGGCTAGAGGAGAGGCAGGCCAGCCTTTTTGTACCCAACACATTACTTTAGTCAATGTTACATCCTTGGCCATAGCCTTGGCTATATCTGAGGGGACGACTGGGGGCGAGTCGAAAACCTCAATCATAAGGACCTGGTGGTCGCTTTCGATCTTGCAATCAGCTTCCCTGACCCCTGGCAGTGGAGAACGTGACAGGGCATCAGCATGGCTGATGTTCCTGCCGGGCCTGTGCACCAAAGTAAAATTGTATGCATTTAGGAAAATTGCCCAATGCAACATCCTTGGGGACAGAATTTGAGACGTGGGCTTCCCGTTCACAAAGATTCCAAGGAGGGGCTTGTGGTCAGTTACGATGGTAAAAGGTCTTCCGTAAAGGTAATCGTGGAATTTCTTAGTGCCAGCCACAATTGCCAATGCCTCCCTGTCTGTCTGAGCATAATTTTTCTCAGGCTTTGAGAGTGAATGGGAATAGAATGCTACGGGGGCTTCCCTCCCGTCATTTAGTACATGGCATAACACAGCTCCCACCCCCACAGGGGATGCATCACACACAAGTACAACTTCTTTGTTAGAATCAAAATGAGTTAATACAGCATCCAAAGACAGCAGCCTTTTGAGTTCTAGGAATGCTTTCTCCTGGCAATGGCCCCAGTGCCAAACAGTATCTTTCTTAAGAAGCCAATATAATTGTTTGGCAACTGAGGCTTTGCGATGGAGAAAAGCATGATAGAAGCTTTACATTTTGGCCTGGGTGCATTTCGTACGGCCACCACCTTGGAATCAGAGGGCATGATACCTTGTGGTGTAATTCGGTACCCCAGGAACTCCACTTCCTGTGCCAAAAACACACATTTGTCTCTTCTGTGACATAGACCGGCCTTCTCAAAATGTGAGAGAACTCGATCGAACCTGGCCGCTAGTTCGACGGTGTCCTTAGCGATGATCAGGACATCATCAAAATATGGCAGGACACCGGGCAAACCTTTTAAAATAAGTTCTACAAAAGATTGAAATATTCCAGGGGCCGCATTCACCCCAAATTGTAGTCTAGCTACCTTAAATGCCCCCCTATGCATTACTATGGTCTGGGCTATGGCAGCAGCAGGAGACACAGTCAATTGTTTGTAAGCCTGGGCAAGGTCAAGTTTTGTGAAGCAATTTCCTCCATGCAAGGAGACAAGAAGGTGGCTTACCACGGGCACAGGATATGCATTTGGGCAAAAAGCTTTATTGATGGTACACTTGTAGTCAGCGCATATCCTGACCTCCCCGTTACTTCTCAAAGCAGTCACTATTGGTGTCTCCCACTCTGTGGAGTCCACTGGCACTAGGATGCCCTGCCCCACCAGTTTGTCCACCTCGGCTTCTGTCTTTTCCTTTAAAGCAAAGGGTACCCGGCGTGGCTTCATCCGGATGGGCCGGATGGTTTGGTCAAGCTCAAAGTCCACAGGAGGTCCTTTGTATAACCCTAAACCCTTTTTGAACACCTCAGGATGTGCAGCACAAACGTCCTGGATTAGGTCAGCATCTATTGCGTGAATGCCAGAAAGCTGGATTCCCAGGGGCCTAAACCATTGGGTCCCAATAAGATAGTTAGTGCCCTGCTTAACTACAACCAATGGCAAGGAGGTGCGAAGGTTTTTGAATTTGACCAAGAAATTTCCCACCCTCAGGACCGGAATCTGGCAACCTTGCACATCCTGGAGGGAAGTTTTAAAAGATTTGAGTTTGGGCTGAGAGGCAGGGGGAATTCTCAAAAAAAATCCACTGTGGAATTATGGAAAAGGTAGTACCTGAATCCACTTCCATCTTGAAGGGGATATCCTGCAGGCTCAGGTCTGTGAAGAAACGCTCGCTGATGATGCCCACTTGGCACGGTTCAGGCTCTGGTGACACTTTTGTGATGGACGTTTTGTGGTGATGACTCTTCTTGGACTCAGGTGCTGGAGTTCTTTGCTTTCACGGTCGGCATACTTTAACAATGTGCCCTCATCGCCCGCAGTTGTGGCATTCTGCAGTGCAGAAGGGGCACTTCCTGCGGTCATGCCGGTCTCCGCAGCCATCTCACTTGCAAAGGAATTTCTTCTCCCGATCATCACGGTGCTCTTGGTGCTTTCGTCGGACCGCTCAGACTTCTCCCTCTGCATCGCTGGACTCCGATGAAGAGGTGGAACCAGGCGATGCTGAGGAGGATGAAGATGAAGATGAATTTTGCTGAGCTTGCACAGCTGAATCGGTGGCACTGGTGGTGGAGTGGTGATGCCGGAAAAGCTTGATGCTGGACCGTGCGGCCTCAGATGCTACTGCCACTTCTAAGACAGCCTTTAAAGTTAGCGTTTTTCTGATCATGAGGCGACATTGAGCATCTTCGTCCCTCATGCCAGACAGCAGACGGTCCCGGAGTGCTTCTTCGATGTTGTCCCACTTGCACGGGACGTCAGCAATGCGCAGAGCAGCAGTGTAGTCTGCAATGGACTCCCCAGGTCACTGCTGCCTTCTGTGGAAGGCCACCCTGGCCGGGAAGATCGAGACCTCTGGCTGCAGGTGTTTCCTCAGTGCAGACATGATTTCTGCGAGCGGCACCACATCCACGTCCCTTGGGAGAACAAGGTGGGTTGCCAGCTCAAGCATCTCAGAACCACACTGAGCAAGGAAACAGGAGCGCTTCTGGTCTTCATCGGTGATCTTCTGTGAGGCCATTTCATTGCGGAATCGGCGTTTGTATGTTGCTCATTTCTCTGGATGCGCTGGGTCAAATTGGCCGATTTTGCTGCCGTGTGGGGAGCCATCCAACCTTCGTCTCCAGTTTCGTGTTCAGGGAATGAAGAAGCAGACGAGTGAAGTAGTGAAATCCAGCTCTTTATTAGTGGGGTTTGAACACAGTTTGGATAGGGCAAAACTCGGACTTATATACACTATAAACAGTAACAATAATACAACAAGCCCATTGGCTAACAGAGTGTGCACATTTCGATCCACTTATTTGCATAAGAATAGATACATGAGAAAAGATACATTCTGCTCCTGTCAGAAAACACAGTTAACATACATAACACCTAGTCAATGTGACTGTTATGGTTGTTTTCTGTTAGCCAAGGCAGAAATGTTCTTGTTACAGTTTGTGACAAATATGCTTAAAATGTCATGCAAATGTTCATCTGTAAACCTTGGCCTACACTTGCATTTCACAGTTTTCATCCAAGAAAAAAAAATGTTCACAGATGTATATTGTGCCAACAACTGTGAACATGCCTGCAGCCAATTTCTTTAGTTTGATAATAGTTTGATAAATATATCTAGGAGACCAGTATAGAGATCTAACAAAAAAAATGTTTTTTACTATCTCTAAGATGATCAGCAGCTTGTAAATCAATTAGTTCCATCTCAAAAAAGTTACTTTGCAACTTCTGGTGCTACTTCAAATGGTTTCTGAAACATTCTTATTTCCCTTCCATTCTTACAGCAATCAGTGAATCTGTTCTGGAATTCTACCTGCCTTGATGGGTAGAGCCAATAGAAAGGTTTAATATGCAAAACACTTTATATCCTTTTTGCAAAAATACCAGGGCTTTTATTTTTCTTTTCTTGCCAGCTTTGCAAAAGCAGGCCAGACATCTCCTGTACCAATCCATACAGCTAATTTATCTTTATATATCTACACATACATAGCCTCCAATATGGTAATGCATGGAGATGGGAAGTGAAAAAGCTGACTGTTGTGGGTACCTGAACTCTGTTAATTAACAAAGCATCCAAATAGCCAAAATGCTGGTATGGAGGATAAGACCAAGACAGGGCTGACTGAAGGAGATGTCACTTTATCTCGTATTCCCTAATGGAATACCAGATATAAGAAACCGTGTGGCTATTGTGTTTTTTGTAAGAAGGGAACAGGAAAAACAGCAGTTGATGGGGCTGCTTAAGGCAGAAAAATAGTCTAGGTCTGAGAAAAAATGTCTTGAGCATGAGATCAGTAAACAAGCAGGTTGGAGGGCCATAGGAAAAAAAGAGCTCAGAGGCTGCCACGTTGGGGGCCCCAACTTAATTGAAGGTGCCAAGGAATGAACCTGGGACTAATTTGCATGGAAATTGTGGTCTATACCAGAGATATTTCCATTTTATTCATAACAAAATTTAGGCCAGGTGTTCTCAACCTTTTTAAGCCGGGTCACACACCCTCAGACAGCTTTGGGGGTGGTAGACAGCCATTTTGACCTTCCTCCACCACATGGCACTTCCTGGTGTGGTGGAGGCGGCGGGGAGCCACATGAAATGGTGTTGCAGGCCGCAGGTTGAGAATCCCTGGTTTAGGCCAAAACACACAGGAAAGATCCCTAGCTATAGGATGGTGAGAATCCTAGCTTATATTAACCCTAGAAACAAACAAGAATGGTCAAATGTGCTGTGGCTCTTTTAGGCTTAGTAAGTAGACTGTAGATCCTGGATCACAATTTTTTTTAGCAGCTTGGTACAGCAAGAATTAAAGCAAAGCCAGTGGGAAAAACAAGTGTTCCACCCACATTCTTTGTTCATAATCATGGCAAATAATACAATGCTGCCCATCCGTTTTGAGCTGCTGTAGAGAATGGCCAGAATCCTGCAACACAAGTAAGCAATTGTGCATGTTGGCTTGTCCGTGCTGCTGGATGGCCATTGTTCTTCTTTGTTCCCTCAGTTCAAAGCAGAAAGTATGCATTTGGTCGTGTTCTCAGTTGCGTGAAGGAGGGCAAGGCGGAAGTTAAACAAAACCCTGCCCAATTACCGTTGTGCATGTAGTTTTTCCTATTAATATTTTGGCCCAGATTGGTTTTGTTTTTCAGCTCATTACTCTGTAGCTTTATTCTATTTCCTACTTCTTTTGAAAACTCATGTTCTTCTCCAGAATAATATTTATATTGCATTATAAATTAGTAATTTAGTTCTATAAACTCAGTAGGTTTCTGTGTTTTCCCTTGAAGGGTCATGTTCTCTTTGCATGTCCTTAAGTAAGTAGTGAGAGGAGAGGGAGAAAAAGCAACTGTCACCAGTTCTGTATGGTTTGCTGGGGTTGGGACTTGAAATTATAGCTGCTGTATGAGAGGTGAAGAGGGCTACAATTTTCCAGTGGCGAGAAAGTTCCATGCTTGCTTGTCTTTATTTGGAAGAACGCAAGAATCACTCCCCTGAAAAGCTCTCAAGCACAGCTTCTTTCC
This sequence comes from Bradypodion pumilum, assembly GCA_035047305.1. Classification (NCBI taxonomy): domain Eukaryota; kingdom Metazoa; phylum Chordata; class Lepidosauria; order Squamata; family Chamaeleonidae; genus Bradypodion; species Bradypodion pumilum. Next base: position 317,253,710 of record JAWDJD010000001.1, read on the forward strand.
ACTGCAGTCATTTACCGCAGGAGGAAGACTGCAGGAAAAAGCACATCAGTTTGACAGCAGCAGCAGGGCCCAGCTCTGGGTAAATGTGCTGGGATGCAACCATGTTGGTGCAATATGATCTTGCCCACTAATGCATCTTTAAACATAGCTAATACTAATAATACTTACCAGATTAAGAATACTGCTCCATATTTTTGGCATCACAGTACATTAGGAATGGCACACCTGCAAAGAATACTAAGGGAGGCAGACTGGTTGTAGATTTGTGATGGGTAGTAGATGTGGATAAGACATAATTTCTTATGTTCGTTCCTGTAGAATGTTGTAGTGCCTGTTATTTTCTTCAACGCCCCCCCCCCCGCCCCCTAGACAAGGGTAGCAATGCAGTGCATCCAAATAAAAGTGTCATAGTCTTAATGACAGTGAAAGTTGTGCCAGTAGATAAAAGCCCAGCCTAAGGAAGCAGCCTCTGTATGCATGGCTGTCTCAGTGGCTGCCCTCTTTGTCTGACTCAGCACAGCATTGTGAACCTCACTGTCCCTCTTAATGTCCCAGAGACAGCCCATAGATTCTTCTGCTCTTTGTCCCTGGTAACTCGCTGTCCTTATTTCTGTCCTTTGCTTAGAGTTGTCATTTATTAAGGTTCAGTTCTATCCCCAGGGTTTTTTAGAAGTGACAAATCTGAGTCGAGAGTTTTTGCTATGTTTTGCCCATGATGTGTATGTGTCAACACTATGTAGTACAATGCAAGCGAGCAACTTTCAAAAGTTAAGGAACGTTTTGAAATGGGATAGCATAGAGCCATTTTTTTATCAGTTGTACCTTCAAAGTTTCAGGCAGTGGTTAACATATACAAATATGACTATAAATAAAAATAAATAAATAAATAAATAAATAATGGCTTGGGTGCTGAAGTCCACAAGGAAGGGTAATGATCCCAAAGTGGACTAAATCCCACTTGAATCCATCTTGATGGATGGCAGCAGTTTCATCAATGCTGGCCTGGGGTCATGACCAGAAAGTGACTCGTGGAGCTGGATCAGTGGTACAGGTGTCACGCTGCAACGTGGAAGGCAGATGAAAGGCATTATATTCTTAGGACAGTCTTCATGGCTGATCACCATGAGAATTGTCAATATTAGGATTAGGATACAGCAGAAAAAGAAGAAGTACCTTAAAAAAAAGAAGAACCAGCTTGACTGATACTGGCTTAGCACAGTAACAGCAGCGTAGACCTTTCAGCAAGTTTCTGTTTTTGTCAGTGATGTGTTGCCTGCTCTATACTCAGAGCCTATGCTGCTGTGAAACAGAGTGAGAAAATTGCCTCAGACGATAGAGGCCAGGAGGCAGCAGCAAGATCTTGAAGGAGAGAACTGTGAGCCATACAGCCTGCCTGCTATCCACTGAGGTTTGTCGTCGTCGTCGTCAACAACTGCAACTCGTATCCGAGAATGCATTCCCCCCCCCCCCCCCCGAAGCAGGAAAAATATGACAGAATATTGTCTCCCTTCACCATTGCTGAAAAGACTGGGCTGGCCATGCCAGTCCAGTTGTCTTTTGTACTGTATATTAAATGGGAGGGGCTCCTATTTTTTTCTTTGCCTATTCTTCTTCTTTCATTTCGAGGTTAAACTTTGAACTGCCAAAATGAAGTTTGTTATTGGCCAAACTTAAATCCTCATTGGTACATGTTTCCGGTAGTAACTTGTGGACCAGCTAATGAGCTGGATTCTTTATCTCTCCACATTCACACAACGTCTTGTTGTCTGCCAGCAACCCCCACTTGAGCATGTTGGTCTTGCATTCAGGCACTCCAACTATAAGCCTCTTCAGGATCCTCCAAGTGACATAGGGAAGGTTGAGTTCCTCAGATATATCATCCTTTAATGGCATTCCTTCTCCAGTGAGCTCCTTCCTCCATCTTCTAATTTGGGTTTGCTCTTGTTTACTCTCAAGAATGTTTGTTCTTGCCATAAAGCTCTTCCTGGATCTGAGTTGATGGACTTATTCAGGGAATGTTTAGGATCATTCTCTAGCTTAGTTCTCTTGGTGTCTGCTGCTACTTCTCCAACAAGAGGTTATGTTTTGCTCAGGTTTTTCATTTCTTTAACGTAGGCCAGCCTTTCCCTCTTGGAAACCTCAGGGGGTGGATGTGGGTCAACCCTGCCTCCTTCCTCCGTCTCTCTCTCTTCCCTCACCCATCCCACTTTTCCGTCGATGGTCACTTACCGCCCTTATCCTTCCCAGACACCTGCAGCACACAGGTGTTGAGGAGCCCTCGGACCTTCCCTCCCTCCTCAGCTTCGCCCAACATGGCCTCCACCTCCACTGCAGAGGCAGGGTGGCCATTTCCGGAGGGGGGCCAGCCTCCTCCGCTGCTCCCGTGCCCTTCCAGCCTTCTCAAGGGCCTCCATCGCCACCACTGTGCCAGCTCAACCAGGCCCTCCATTTGCCTTCCACTTACTGTGAAAACTACAGCTGAGCTCAGAGGGCTACATCTGAGCTAGTCAGATGATGTCACAATCTCAACCTACCTGGGACTATGACATCAGCTCAATTACATCACTGGGAAACACACACATTGTATAGATCAATTGCTTCTCATTGGTTTCAAACCCCCTGCAGTGCTGATCTCCCAAGCCCAAGGTACGTGTGTGCCAAATTTCAGCGGGATCAGTCCAGGGGTGCGGGAGCCTTTGGAGCACATACAGACACTTCTGTTTTATATATATAGATGTACAGGTAGGGTTGAGACATCCTGTCACTATGCACATTGTTTCATTAATGGTGATGTCAACTTGTTTCACATGTGCAGATATACTCCATACTGGAACAACATAATCTGCTGTGGAGACACTCAGGGCCAAAGCTGATGAATGCAGCATGGATGGTTGAGCTCCACATGTATAGTTTGTCAACTTTCTGATGATATTGTTCCTTGAACTAACTTGAGCTTTAGTACTGTTCGGAAAGGAGTAAATGTTTTCAGTATTTCTCTACCCTGCCCACTAAATATTGAAGCAGGAATGCTGTGAATGTTTTTTTAAATTATATTTGTATTGTGCCTTTGCATTTGAAAAAGCATACAATGGAGCACCTGGCTGTGGAGCCAAGGGCTAGAAATTCAATTTCCCACAGGGCCTGCTGAGAGAAGAGCTGCCCTGTGCAACTTTCGTGGTCACAGAAAGCCATTAGGCTCAAGAACTAGTCAACCCCTTCTGAGTATAGCACAGTACTTTATACTTAGAAGACCCAGGGAAGAGTTGCCAAAAATTGGAACTGACTTGATGGCATCTATCTATCTATCTATCTATCTATCTATCTATCTATCTATCTATCTATCTATCTATCTATCTATCTATCTATCTATCTATCTATCTATCTATCTGTCTATCTGTCTATCTGTCTATCTATCTATCTATCTATCTATCTACAGTAATACCTCATACAACATCCGCTTCATACAACGTCGGATCCATACAACGTCGCCCAATTCTGGGGGGAAAGTTGCCTCATACAACGTCGTCGGACGTTGTATGAGGTATTAGGGTTTTTACCGCGGGAGTTTGGACTTGCAGCTTGGAGGCCCCATGGAGTTCGACCGGCAGCCGGCCGGAGGAGGCAGGGAAGAAAGTACTCACCGCACCTGGGGCTCGCCTCTCTGTGGCCCCAAAAGCGGCTCCCCACCTTTGGAGATGTAAACCGCATTGAGTCTCCCTTTGGGCAGAGAATTGCGGTACAGTATATAAATTATTATTATTATCATCATCATCGCCCCCCGCTGCTGGTGGAGAAATGCACCCCTCTGGCCCCTCTTAAAGTTCTGTTAGTTTCCTTTGTTTCTTTGACTTTGCCCTGCAGTTTGTGCTGTTACAATGTATCTCTATGGGAACGACGTTATACAAAGCATCGGTGGCAATAATTTGGACGTTGTATGAGGCATCGTAGCTAGGATTTTGCATGCCTCATACAAAGTAGGAATTCATACAACGTCCTAACTTGTGGAACCAAGTTTGGACATTGTATGAGGTATTACTTTTGATTTATATAACCACCTTTTTCGTCTAAGTGACCCAAGGCGGCTCACAACATCAGTTAAAACCCATACCAATACTAATAAAAACCAAATACTATAAAATTCTCTAAAATGTCCATAAAACCTCCCCAACCCTCTTAGAGAGAGGGGCACCCAGGAAGGAGTAAATAAAAACCCCGGACAGGGCTAAATAAGCCAACAGGGCTGGGTTGTGGTACCAGTTGTACCCCACATCTGCTGGCATAGCCACGTTTTTAAGGCCTTCCTGAAGTGGAGCAACTCTAACTGGAGGTGCAGTTCAAGTTGCAGGAGGTTCCATAGGGCCGGAGCAGATACTGAGAAAGGTCTCCTCCTGGTCCCAGTGAGATGTGCCTCCCTAGCTGATGGGATCACTAGGGAGCCCCTACGGTCCGCTCTCGTAGGACAGGTCAAAAATTATTGTCAAAGTGTAATTAGAAATAGGACTTTTTTAATTAGTGAAGGCAGCAAAGGTTATCAAAGACTTCAGGCAAATATTTTGGTTCATAAATTTCAATTATGTTGCTTCCAAAAATCTGGCAAATCTTTACAGGAAAGGTTTTCTTATATAGCACCCTTTGGACTTTAATAACCTGTTTTCTTGCAGGTGTAGACATCCTCTCATTTTTCTTTCTTTCTAAAGAAATAATCAAGTTTTCTACCCTTGACATCATGTATCAGTGAGTAGTCTGTATTCTTTTGGCTCTTACATTCTCATAAGATTTCACCCATTTGTAGCCAAACCATTCAGAATGACGAAGTGATTTCATGAACTCTACCTTCACACAGTTAGGGACAAAGTAATAGTTTTCCTCAGGAATTTTTTAAAAAAAGCATATAGTGACGTTATATTGGTGACATGAAAGGAACCTTATTCGGGCATCCCCTAAGAGGAGTTTCTTCACACATTATATATATATATATATATATATATATATATATATATATATATATATATATATATATATATATATATATATATATATATATATATATATATATATATATATATATATATATATATATATATATATATATATATATATATATATATATATATATATATATATATATATATATATATATATATATATATATATAAAAATAATTTCTATACCGCCCAATTGGGTGGTATCCCATTCTGGATGGTATATAAACAGATAATAATAACAACAGAGCATGCAACAAATCAAAACAAAAAATCCTTCCAACCCAGAATAATTTCTGACAAGGAATTATTATTATAAACAAATCACTTGTTTTTGCCCATGTGGCACATTTTTAATGTGTATGCATGCGTTTGTGTATATATAACCTAGCCAGCCTCTGGCCACACAAGTCATCCTATTACTCAGTTCTTCCATATGGTTCAGACCATGAGAAGACATCACCCTTCTGCTTGTTATTACAATGTATTGATTTTGTTACTTTTGTATTCCAACTTTTCTGCAGCCAATTCAACATGCTACATATGGCTCCTCCATCCTACTTTCTTCTCACAGCCGCTCCTATGATGTGGGTCAGGCTGAGAGAGTGAGAACTTGAATGGCTCATGGCCATTCATTGCTACATGGGGATTTGAACCCAGTTCTCCTGTCTCTCAAGTGACTCCCTTGTGTAGTCTAGAACTGTCTCTTCAAACTCCAACCTCCTAACAAATTTAAGTGAGAAAGTGAATTGACAGCTAGCTATCTTATGCTGTCTTCATGGTCTCATGTAACTTCATACTCTATACAGATGATAACTTTTGCTACCTTTTTAAAGACATGAAAATTAGGAATTTATCTTAACAAATAGTTCCAAAGAAAACATAAATATGTTCACAGATAATGATTAAGCAAAAACTGAGGTATCTCTGCCGAAGGGCTATGCTTATGTCTTTGCTTGAAGACACTATGGCTGAATTAAAAGGAATTTATGGAAGAATGAGATTTCTGTGCAAGTGTATGCATGTGGAAAGAAGTGGTGTGTGGTAACAATTGCAGAAAGAATGGTCTGATATCTTTGCATCCCTCATTTATGAAGTTTGCTTGTTGTTGTGTTCTGTAAAGCTGTGCCTTTAACAATGTACCTTTGCCATGTGTTATCAATGTAACCTTTCTGTGTGCAACATTATAACCATCAGCTGTATCAATGTAAACCCGATAAGGGGACGCGAGCTAGTGACCACCAGAGGGCAGTAGCGAGCGTCCAGCTCTCATGGGTCATATTCACCTGGTTCAGCAGCGCGGGAAGATTCCCCGCCACCTCTTCACCTGGTCAAGAAGGGCGTGACCTCCTACGACGTCACGCAGGCAGCAACCAATAGTCTGTCGACGAACCACATTCAAATGTATAGCCAGCTGTATATATTGAGCTACCCATCCGCCATTACCACATGTTCCTCCGGATCATCATGCAATAAACCTGTGTTAAGCCAACCCTTCGGCTGTTTCATTGTCTTTGGTCCCTTACACTAAATTGGCGACGAGGATGGGATATGGCAGCCCACGGGACCAAGACATGCGCCGGTTTCGAAATCAGGAAACCGGGCGACTGGGAGATCTTCGAGATGGACTTCCAGGCCGCACTGATCGAGTCCGAAGTCACGGAAGAGGCGAAGAAAAGAGCCATCTTCACCAGGATGCTCAGACAAGAAACAAAAAGGACCTTGGTGGACCTGATTGCACCGAGGAGGGTGAGCGAATTCAAGGCCAAGGAACTCATGCAGATGCTGCGTGAGCATGTCCGTCCCGCCACGGCGATGTTTCCCGCTCGGAGTGCGTTTTGGAGGCGAGTCCAAGCGCCCGGGGAGACGGTCGCCGCATTCGTGGCGGCCCTGCAGCTGGCGGCCGGCCCGTGCAAATGGGAGAATGCCGAAATCACCCTCCGTGACTGTGTGCTGTGCTGCCTGAACGACGCCGAAACCCAGCGCACGTTAATGAACCAAGAGCCGCCTTCCTCGTTGCAGGAGGTCGTCAGAGCGGCCCAGGCCGCAGAAGCTACGAAGGCCGGGGTCCAAGAACTTCAGGACTGGCGGCCGAAGTCGAGCAAGGCAGAGACTCCGGTACAGGCGGCCCGGCGAACTTCGAGGTCGTCCACAGAAAGCAGCGACGACGAGGACGTCCGGGACGTCCGGAAGGAGAGCCGGCGATGCGACGGCTGTGGAGCGGCCCACGACCGCGTGAAGTGCCCCTTCCGGAAGGCCGAGTGCCACAACTGCGGCCGCAGTGGGCACATCGCCAAGGTGTGCAGGAAGAAGCGCGAGACCCGGAGGAGCTCCGCAGACCGTTCCGCCGGACAAGACCGCCCAACGAGACCCAAGGACGGCGCCCAGGCCATGCGGAAGCAGGACGGCGTGGGCCGCATCGCCGATGGCAGCGAGGACGACGCCCCAGTGTTCAGCATGTCTACAGGACACCCCCGCTACTTTGTTGAGGTACTAGTCCAAGGGGTTCCCATTAGGATGGAAATTGACTCGGGGTCCTCATATTCTATCATTTCCCAGAGGGAGTTTTTGGGAATTGCCCCCCACAAGCGACCCAAGCTCAAAGCGTTGAGGTCCACACTACGGGACGTGCAAGGGAACAGCATTCCAGTGTTGGGGGTTGGAGAATTTCAGGTTCAATTCAAGAAGCACGCCGCATCCCTCCCCCTAGTCGTGATCAAAGGGGGAGATTGCAGCCTCCTCGGGACTCAATGGTTTCAGCCCCTGGGTTTGTTTATTGGGGGGGTGCACGCCGTTGGGATGCACGCCGTTGGGTCTGACCCGATTCAGGAGGTGTGTGAGGCGCACCCCGAAGTCTTCAAAAAGGGACTGGGGAAATTCAAGGGGCCCCCAGTGACTTTCGACCTGGACCCGGAGGTCCGCCCAATTCGCCTTAAACCACGCCGGGTGCCGTTCGCACTCAAGGACAAGATAGAGGCAGAACTGGACAAATTGGTGGGCCAGGGGATCCTTGTGCCTGTAGATTCTGCGGAGTGGGAAACTCCAATTGTAACCGCTCTAAAGGCCAACGGGGAGGTCTGCATATGCGCTGACTACAAGTGCACCATCAACAAGGCGATCCGCCCGAATGCATATCCGGTGCCGGTAGTCAGCCATCTGCTGGCCAGGTTACACGGGGGAAAGTGTTTCGCTAAGCTCGACTTAGCACAGGCCTACCAGCAGCTCACGGTGTCCCCTGCCGCAGCTGCTGCGCAGACCATAGTCACCCACAAGGGGGCGTTCCAGGTGACGCGCCTCCAGTTCGGCGTGAATTCGGCGCCTGGAATTTTCCAATCACTTGTGGAACGCCTCCTGAAGGGATTGGAGGGGGTGTTGCCTTATTTTGATGACGTGTTAATAACGGGGGGGAGTCGGGCTGAATTGGCCAAAAGGTTGGGGAAGGTCCTGACGATATTCGAAAAGGCGGGGCTGAGGTTGCGAAAGGAAAAATGCGTCTTCTTCGCAACAGAGGTTGAGTTCTTAGGGTTTTGTGTGACTCCTGAGGGAATAAAACCATCCAAGTCCAAGGTGGCAGCCATTAAGAACGCCCCCCGCCCCACCTCAAAGCCCGAGTTGCAGTCGTTCCTAGGGCTGCTCAACTTTTACCACTCCTTCCTCCCCCGAAAGGCAGCGGTGGCTGAACCGCTACACAAATTGCTAAAGAAAGACCAGGCATGGAAGTGGGGCGATGACCAAGAAAGGGCATTTAGCGAGCTGAAAAGCCTCCTGGCGTCCGACGCTATACTGACCCATTTCAACCCCAAGCGCCCAGTAGTCCTGATCTGTGATGCATCTCCAGTGGGGGTGGGGGCGGTGCTGTGCCACGTGTTGGAAAACGGAAGGGAGGCCCCGATAGCATTTTACTCCAGGTCCCTGTCCCAAGCAGAGAGGAACTACGCACAGACGGACAGGGAGGCACTAGCAATAGTCGCGGGGACGAAAAAATTTCACGATTTTCTGTACGGCCGCCCCTTCACAATCGTAACGGACCACAAGCCCCTGCTAGGCATTTTTACCACAGATAAGCCCACCCCACAGATCCTGTCCCCGAGGATGCTCAGGTGGGCCATTTTTCTCAACGCGTATCAGCACGCGTTGGTCTACAGGCCCGGAAAGGAGATCAGCCATGCGGACGCTCTATCTAGGTCTCCCCTTCCCCTAACGCCCAGCCAGGTGAGCATGGGGGAGCGGGACCATCAGGTTCTCATGATAGAGGTGCTGGATTCGCCCCCCGTAGTGCCCGCCGACATTGCCAAAGCGACAGAGAAGGACAAAACGTTAGCGACAGTCAGCTCCTGGCTGCAGAAAGGGTGGCCCGCGTCCTCCCCAGCGGAGGAGTTCGCCCCATTTTTCAGAAAAAAGCTAGAACTGTCCCTAGAGAGGGGGTGTCTCTTGTGGGGGCAGCGGGTGGTGATTCCCACTTCCCTTCGGCCGCGGGTGCTCAAACTGCTTCATGTCAGCCACCCCGGCATCGTGCGATCCAAGGCGCTGGCCCGGAGTTACTTCTGGTGGCCCCAGCTAGACGCCGACATCGAGCACATGGTCGGCACTTGTGAAAGTTGCCAATGCTCCAGACCAGAGGAGGCCCGCCTTCCCCACAGGGAATGGGACGCGGCTAAGGGGCCGTGGTCCCGGGTGCACGTAGATTTCGCGGGCCCATTCAGAGGCACCCTTTTCCTCCGGATCATCATGCAATAAACCTGTGTTAAGCCAACCCTTCGGCTGTTTCATTGTCTTTGGACACGGATCATGCAGGAAATAAGTCAGCGTTAGGGTTCTCCCCCACCCGTTTAGCCCAAGGGGGAGGAGAAGGGGACCGTGGGCCCCCACCAAGGGGGGAGGAGGATATCCTCGTAGATACCCTGGGGGATCTTTCCGAGGAGGAGGAACCCGACCCCATACATATCTCGCGGAAAGTCCCCACAAATGCGGGTACCCCTACCAACTTAGATTTTGATTTTCAGAACCGGGGGGGGGTTTTCGGAGTGGTCCCCCACCCGTCCAAGCGAGAAGAGGGGTTTTTCGTTAGCCCCGACGGCCCCCGGTCTGCCCACAATGGAGTTTTTCCCTTCCCCTAAGGCCGCCAGACAGCGGCAAGCCACTAACAAGTCTCCCTCTCCCTTTTCAGGACAAGGGACCAGGGAGCAAAGAAGCAATAACGCCCCCGGGGGGGCAGCCCTCTTCACGGCCCAAACGTCTCAAACTGCTGCACGTCAGCCACCCCGGCATCGTGTGATCTAAGGCGCTGGCCCGGAGTTACTTCTGGTGGCCCCAGCTGGACGCCGACATCGAGCACATGGTCGGCACTTGTGAAAGTTGCCAATGCTCCAGACCGGAGGAGGCCCGCCTTCCCCACAGGAAATGGGACGCGGCTAAGGGGCCGTGGTCCCGGGTACACATTGATTTCGCGGGCCCGTTCAGAGGCACCCTGTTCCTCCTTGTAGTGGACGCTTTCTCCAAATGGTTGGAGGTTATCCCAGTCACGAGCACCTCCTCGGCCCAGACCATTAGGCATTTGCGGAGGCTCTTTTCCACGTTCGGCATACCCGACACCTTAATTAGCGACAACGCTAGTTGTTTCACGTCCTCCGAGTTTAGGGCATTCATGGAGATTAACGCCGTTCGGCATATCACCTCCGCCCCGTTCCACCCGGCCACCAACGGCCAAGTACAGCGCCTCGTCCGCACCACGAAGGACGCGTTGCGGCGCATGGGCCCAGGGGATCTGAACCTACAAGTGTGTCAGTTTCTGCTAGGGTACAGGGTGACCCCATTGGCGTCAGGATACTCCCCCGCAGAGCTCTTAATGCGCAGGAAGCTGACCACCATCCTTACTAGGCTAGACCCCACGAGGGTAGAGGACAAAGGAAGGAACATCGGGCTAGAGGCTACCAAGAGTTTCAGTGTAGGCGCCCCCGTGCATTGCAGGAATTACGCCAGCACAGGCCCAGCCTGGGTACCGGGCGTAGTTGTAGAGCAAACCGGCCCCGTGTCGTACCGCGTGGAAACCAGCACGGGACTCCTGTGGAGGCGGCACGCGGACCAGCTCCGACGCAGGGTCTCCGATGAGCAGGGCACAGACCAAGCAGAGAATAAGTCAGCGTTAGGGTTCTCCCCCACCCGTTCAGCCCAAGGGGGAGGGAAGGGGGACCGCGGGCCCCCACCAAGGGGGGAGGAGGATATCCTCATAGATACCCTGGGGGATCTTTCCGAGGAGGAGGAACCCGACCCCATACATATCTCGCGGAAGGTCCCCACAAATGCGGGTACCCCCACTAAGTTAGATTTTGATTTCCAGAACCGGGGGGGGGGGTTTCGGAGTGGTCCCCCACCCGTCCAAGCGAGAAGAGGGGTTTTTCGTTAGCCCCGACGGCCCCCGGTCTGCCCACAATGGAGTTTTTCCCTTCCCCTAAGGCCGCCAGGCAGCGGCAAACCACTAACGAGTCTCCCTCTCCCATTTCAGGACAAGGGTCCAGGGAACAAAGAAGCAATAATGCCCCCGGGGGGGGCAGCCCTCGTCACGGCCCAAACGCACATGCAACAAGCCATCTTGGCTGAGAGATTTCGTCTCATCCTAGGGGGGAGGGATGTTGTGTTCTGTAAAGCTGTGCCTTTAACAATGTACCTTTGCCATGTGTTATCAATGTAACCTTTCTGTGTGCAACATTATAACCATCAGCTGTATCAATGTAAACCCGATAAGGGGACGCGAGCTAGTGACCACCAGAGGGCAGTAGCGAGCGTCCAGCTCTCATGGCTCATATTCACCTGGTTCAGCAGCGCGGGAAGATTCCCCGCCACCTCTTCACCTGGTCAAGAAGGGCGTGACCTCCTACGACGTCACGCAGGCAGCAACCAATAGTCTGTCGACGAACCACATTCAAATGTATAGCCAGCTGTATATATTGAGCTACCCATCCGCCATTACCACATGTTCCTCCGGATCATCATGCAATAAACCTGTGTTAAGCCAACCCTTCAGCTGTTTCATTGTCTTTGGTCCCTTACACTAAACTTGTTTTTTGTTTTGTTTCTATAAACTGGCCCATTCTTAGCTGAGTAGTAATCTACTTGGCTGAGCTGCTATGAGTAGCCTGCTGAACAATATAATAAAGACATACTTGAGTGGTTTGCTATAACCCAGCAGTAATCTCTCTTCCCATCATATTCCCTTCATCCTGACTTGCTAAAAATCTGCTATTCTCAGTCATGTTTCCAAATCAAAATGGCACATGACAACATTGTTGTCCCTGTTTTAGATTGTGGTCATTCCTTTGATTTTTCAGTGGCCTTTCAGTTACTTACTAGAAGACCTAGAAAAGCATAGGATTTCTGTGATATTTCAGCTATTGCCTTGAGACCTGGTAAATATTGAGCATTGTTGGATTTACTCCTGATGAAATGTAAGCAAATTTCCATTTCAAGAATTTACCTTTTAGGACCTAATTTAATATAGTGCAACAAGACCTTGTATTTGATTTTTATACATACAGATTAAAGGAACAAGCACATCAGCATTGCAAAAGTGTCAAAGTGAATTACACAACATAAAGGGAGGTGTTATAAATTGGAGGATTTCTGATGGACCCTGTTGTTTCTGTGGACAATGTGTTGTAGTCAGATAACGGTGATGAGCTAAGCATTCTGTGCCTAGCAGTGGTGCAGAATAGAGGTAGAATGGTATTAAATAACCTTAGTCCCAAAGGAATGATTGCCATTAATAATTATTAATTACTGGATGATTTTCAGCAATTCCACCTTTCATGTGGTTTGCAAGAGTGAGGTGTGTTTTTTCCCCTTTAGTATTTGGGAGGAAGGAAAACCTATGTGCAAAGAAAGCAGGAAAAGCTGTCTTACCTCTGTACTCCCTACCATTTCTGACATCTAGTTTTGTCTAGAATTTGATCTAAGATTCCTACTATTGTTTTTTCATAAGACATAATAAAAATAGAAGAAAGCTAAAAGTAGTTTTTGGTACTGGGAGAGATGTTAGCATGGATGTGGATGAACTCTCTGTAGTTCTGTTGTCATAGACAGATCACTACCTGATGGGTTTATACTCAGGATGCGATCTGATGGGCACTTAGCCTGCTGTTTGGACCACTGTGGGAATGGGTTGATTCACCCATTTTGATTGGCAGACACTTTATGTAATTGCTGGAGCAAACCTAACTGAAAGTAGACTAGAGTCCATTGGAAAACTTACTCTATGGTAGTGATTATGGAGAAGAAGCCATTGTTTCCTGCCATCATTGTGTCTGCACCGTTGTCCTGTGGAAAACTCTCAAGTGCTCATTACATGCTGGCCCACAGGAAAAGAACACAGACCACTCTATTGCCAACTGTGAAGAATTTGCACAAAACTTTGCAGGCAAAATTACTCCAATTCACTCTGATGTGGATGCTATAGTTGATACAAGAACTGTGAATGTAACTTTGGTCTTGTTTGTTGTTTGTTAATGCATAAACATTATAAACATGGCCAGGGGGAGACCAGCCAAATGAGTAGAAGGAGTAGTAAATGCCTCCCTGTTGCAGGACAAAAGTTCAGATTCCTTAAAGGAGGCAGTTGTGAGATCATTGCTGAAAAAAACTCCTTGAATTCCATGGATTGAATAACTATAGCCAGTCTCTAATGTTCCTTGTCTGGGCAGGTTATTAGAGCATGTGGTGGCTTTTCAGAGAGATTAATTAACTAAATCCATTTCATTCTGACTTCGGGCCTGGTTATGCTTTGGTAGATGACCTACCTTGGAAGCAGGACAGGAGAGTCTGTCCCTGTTGGTTCTGTTGGACCACTCAGTGGCTTTCAATACCATTGACCATAGTATCTTCCTGGGCCCTCTCTCTGGGATAGGACTTGGAGCAACCATTCTACAGTGGTTCTGGGTCTTCCTGGAGAGGAGAGCTCAGAAAGAATTGCAGGAGAACTCGTCTCTGGTATTCCTTGGGGTTCTGGTCTCTGATATTCCTTGGGGTTCTTGTTTTTGTTCCCATTGCTATGTAACATCATCATGAAATCACTGAGAAAAGACTGTCTGGAGTTCTGGAGTTTGGTATCACCGGTAGGTGGATGATATCCAACTCTCTTTCTCCTTTCCATCTACATGTGAGAAAACAGGCTGGGTTTCTAAATGTGCTGAGTCACGAAACAATTCTTTTGAGAAGTGCTCAGAAGCACCAAGCCGTTTCAAAATGCAACCATGTTAACCACTCTTTGCAGAATCAGATTGATGTGTTGTTTTTTTGGCTGGAGGTTCTACTTTGAAGATTGTAATGTTGAGGTGGTTTGATTTGGACTCTGGACCCACTTCTTTAAAAAGGGGGCGCTTTGCAATATATTGTAGTTCTATTGTTGTTTTTTATAGCAGAGCAAACCTTTACAAAATCCAGCTAATGGATTGTTTGATTTTTTCCCCCAATGTCTGAATGTATGTGAAAGAAATGGCCTAGCCTTCTCTAAGTAGACATCTTAAGTGGATGGCTCAAAAAGCTTTAATAGTTTTGCTGGTGCATCCAAGAGCATTTCTTGGTAGTTGATCAGAGTACTGCTAATACCATGATCGATGGAAATGACAAAACTATCCTCTGTCTCATTATCACAGTTCATATTCAGTGGTGTGATGCTGTAGTATTGTTTTTAACCGCTTGATCATTTTATATGGTTTGCTATTGCCAGTTTCTGTACAGAAGCAGGCCTTTGTGCACATAAATGATGCAGCAATGCAGCATTATGACATGCAGCGTGCAGCATTATGTACACCCAAACCCAATTATATTGGCTAGTTGCATCTTTTAGCACATACAAGAATGCATGTGCCTTGTCCAGTTATTGCATGCTACTGGTTGCTCATGCCTAGACCTGGGTTTGACTATTGTTCTTATCTTGTTATTGTGAACTTCCTCAAAGACCAGGAGAGAACAGATTTCAGCATAAAAATGACAGCATTGCTTTCTTAAAAATCAAGGGGTGAAAGTAGAAGGAACAAACATAGCATAGTATTTCAACTACTGTATCTATATGAT
Organism: Bradypodion pumilum; assembly: GCA_035047305.1. NCBI lineage: Eukaryota > Metazoa > Chordata > Lepidosauria > Squamata > Chamaeleonidae > Bradypodion > Bradypodion pumilum. The sequence continues at coordinate 317,268,757 of JAWDJD010000001.1, forward strand.
ACTGCTTCAGAAGCTACTTTTTCTTAACTGAATCAAATGCGCCTTTTCCTCCCTGTACTGATCTCAGCAGATACCATCACTTAATAAATGGCACATATGTCTGCAGAAGGTAACATTGTAATTCTGGCTCAATTTTAGTTGCATTGCTGATATTTTTATTACAATTTTGAAGTGATGGTTTTATTTCCCATTTGTTTTCAGTTCCCATTTGTTTTTTATGGGTGTCATTAAAACCTTTCTCTGTTTTTGGCTCTTGGATTCTTCCTATTCCCTATGTTGTTGTTGTTGTTGTGTGCCAACAAGTCACAAATAACCTATGATGATCCTGATAGTGTTTCAAGGTACTGTATGTGAAATGTTCAAGAAGTTGTTTACTAGCTATCCCAAGTGAGTTTCCAAGGTTGAGCAAAGATTTGAGCCTATCTCCTAAGATCTCCTAAACTGGTACAGGCTAATACTTCTAGAAATGACTGGCAGCTGGCAAACATGATTAAAGGCACTTGGGAAGGTGGGAAAACAAGAAAAAAACATGCCTGGATTAGAGCAGAATGGATATCTTCTTTGTAAAAGTGGGAAACATGTGGGAAAAGGGCCTAATGTCTCCCTGATTTTTCAAATGGACACGAGCTATTTGGGATCAACACCGAGTGTTGGGCATACCTGTCAAGTATCCCGAATTGGCCGGGATTTCCCGTATTTCTGCGCCACTTCCTCTACTTTCCCACCGCCATCCCATAATTTGACTGGTGGGGAAAGTAGGTACTGCGCATACATGTATGCGTAGAAGGGTTTCCGGAGCCGCGTTTTACAGGTATGGTGTTCAGCAGTGGTAAATAACTTGACTCCCTAAAGAGGCCAACGGCTATTGGTGGATGAGCCACTTTAGATGTGGTACTGACCCCCTCAGTGGAGGAAATGCCACTGAAAACCATCATATTGGGCCCAACGGCAAAATGAGCGGAGGAGGAACTCTGATTCTTAACAGTCATGGAGGCAGAAGAGGCCATGACAGATGGACTGGCTGTGAAGGTGCACCTTGTCAATGTCCTCAAGGCTGTGGCTGTCCATTGCAGTCCCAGTGTTAAATCCTGCATGTCTCATTTGATATGTGCCACAGGAATGGCTGTGATCATAGTGTGTCAGTCACTTCATGGCAAGCTGGGATCCACCTTAAACAAATTCACACCAATGGAATTTTTCCTGCTTCAGGAAAAAAAATGCATTCTCGGATATGAGTTGCAGCCGATGACGATGACGGATCATAAAGGTCAATCTTTCTCAGGGCCATAGCTGGGGGGGGGACCCTCCTGGACTAACAGCCCACCCCACCACCACCACCCTGTGGTGCTAATGTTATATATGTGAGTGCGACATTGTTGCCCCTCCTGAACCCCCCCCCCCACACACACACACACACAATTCAGAATCCTGGCTACAGCCCTGGTCTTTCTCTTTCAGAGGAGCAATGGGCTAATTCCAGACAAAGAGCAAAGTGATTCCATATACAAAACTGGCCAGAGTGGCAGTTCACTGTTCAACATTGTTGGTGACATCATGTCTCCCTTTGCATCTGGAGACAAGAGACTGGTTTACAGGGCACAGGACAGTTCATGTGGTATGCACTCTAAACTCTGTTCACCACCCTCCTGTCAGTATCTGCTCTCGGATGCTCAGTCTCTCCTGCCTGGAGCAACTACCTCATTGCAAAGCCACCTTGTGTGGCCACATTAGCATGAGATCACAATAACTATTTCCTCTTTCTCTCTCTTTCATATTTTTTTTGTAAGTAACATCAGCATGGAATCACAATAGCAAGTCTCTCTTTTTGAAGTACCCTTTATGAACAGGTCAAGTCTTTGTCTGTGTAGCACAGCAACAGCAGAAATATTCTTGCACTTTGCTTCCAGACTGTTAGCAGTACTGAATGGACATTGTTGTAAGTGGACAGCAGCATATGGTTAGTTTAAAAAAACAACAGATGACAGTGGAGGAAAGATGACAGTGGAGATCATAGTTGTTACAAATCTTCAATCCATAGTGCCCAGGTGATGGCATGAGATGAGATGGATAAAATGGAGGAGACACGGGAAGGCAATGGGATGAAAATATGTAGCATTTACTGTACTGGACATTGTTGGACAGACACCCCTCCCCTTTTGCCTCCATCTTCCTCACATACTCAGCAGCATGTTTGGACACAATAAGCAGGGAAGTCTTGCCAAAGAACTCCACACTCTTGAGATTCAGTCCCTTGAGAATACTCCAGTTCCCAATTAATACCATTTGGTCATTCCTGGTACTCTGTGTTGTGACTGCAAATCACATGGGTGCTCATTCCCCCCACCTCCCCCTTCCTCTGTCCAAAGCCATCTGGTGCAGATTTTAAGGGTATTAAGAAGCTTCCACAGAAAAAGTTCACTCCTCTCCCCATTCTACTACCAGAAGCAGAACTGTAAGCAAGGGAATAAGATATCAGTTCCAAAAAAATCCCTTTTTTTTTTGAATTCCAAATATTCCAAAAATTTCATCCATAAGATATCAACTGTCCTCTGTCAGTGGAAAGAAATATGTCATTTGCTGCTTGGAGTATATGATGTAGCAGCAGCAGCAGCAGCAGCAGCAGCAGCAGCAGCAGCAGCAGCAGCAGCAGCAGCAGCAGCAGCAGCAGCAGCAGTAGTAGTAGTAGTAGTTCCTTCTCATACAGTGTGGCGTCCATTTCTGCCCATAGAGCATATCAGACAATGTGGTTCCTCCTTATTCTTCAGTGATAAAGTTTTACAGTGCTGGGGAGCTAACCCTAAAATTCTCTCAGCTTTGAAATATATTACTATGCACTATCAGAACACAGTACATTTAAATAAACGGATTTATTTTATTTCCCGTTGTTTTGGTTTTTAGAAATTGGTGCAGCTGAGTATAATGGTAACAATATAGCTTATGAACTTCCTTTTCTTTCCTCCCTCCCTCCCTAAAGTGTCCCCAGAGCAGCTTATAAGTAAAACACACCAAAAACATAATAATACATACAGTACTCATAAAACAGAACATTAGAACTAAATTGGGAGAGTTATTATGCCAGAATAGAGGGAGACGTCTTCCCAGGTTCATGATATTAGCACTCAACATTGTTTATTTTGATACCATGTTGAGCCAGAAGCCTTTGTTTGTATTTTGTGAGGCCCGGTTGATTATGATTTAGCCAAAAGAAATACAGGTAATCATAATGTCATGTCACTGGGCAAGAGCAAAGAGAAGGGTAGAGACTAAGGTTCTCAAGACCGTGAAGGCTTAGGGGTTAAGATACTAAACCTGACAACCAGAAGGTTGGCAGTTTGGCAGTTTGAGACCTGAGGGCTGCATGACAGACTGAGCTCCTCTTATCTGTCCCAGCTCCTGCCAACCTAGCAGTTTGAAAGCAAGAAATTGCAAGTAGATAAATAGGCACCACTTTGGCAGGAAAGATAACAGCACTCTTTGAGCTTTGGCATCTAATCATGACTGCCACATGACTGCAGAAAAATCTGCCGACGCAGACAGCATTGACTCTTTGGCTGTAGCCAGAGATGAGCACTACTCTCTAAATTTGGCTTTGACTGGCTTTCAAGCAAGAGAGATCTTTACTTTTTTGTCTGTAACGATTTCTGTTGTCCAAATAAATCCCCAATGATCAGCTTCAGTTACAAAAGGAATTGAGAGTGTGAAGTAGAAGCAGGGGAATGGATTCTCAGAGATAAGAATGAGAGATGAAGATACCATAGGTCAGTGGTGGCGAACCTTGGCACTCCAGGTGTTCTTGGACTTCAATTCCCAGAAGCCCTGGTCAGCAGGAGTGAAGTCCAAGAACAGCTGGAGTGCCAAGGTTAGCCGCCATAGCCATAGGTTGTGTTCAATATGTATACTACTATGGTTTAATATCTGTCTTGCCAGAGAATATAGCAAGTTTTGTATGACTAGTTTCCTCCTCTGTAGGAACATGCTTTTAAACTTGGAATTTTGCACTGGCAGAATGGAGGAAAGAGCTAAATTAAGCAAGGTTGCAATTAGAGTCAAAGGGACTGAATCACAAGTTACATTAAATGATGGTTGACAATGAGAAATAATCAGTGAAGGATCAGATATTTTGTTAGACAGCAAAGAGCTCATCTATACAGTGGCATTGCCCTGGGATAGGTGGCGGTCATTCCAGAAATCTTTGTTGCAGATTAGAACAGATTTTATTTGTATCCACATGTGAGAAGACATTTGTTTTAAATGCACTGGGATGCACTGGATTGCCTCTGTACCATCTATCCACATACATCTGGATTATTCTCTCCCCCCCCCCTCTCTCTCTCAGCACTATCACACTTCTTCTCTGCTCTATCCCTGATGACCAGGTGACATCAATGTTCTGCTCCCCATAATTCTCCTAGGAATGTTTGAAATAAGGATAGGCAACATTCTGAGATTCAGGAACCATATTGCCTATTATTGGACCTTGGAGAGCTATACCCATGATGCACCCACCTTCCGAATTCTTGAATAGCCAACATGGGAAGGTTGAGCCAAAATTTTGCCAAAAAAAAATAGAAGAAGAAGAAGCATGTGAGGGTGCAGGAGAGGCCATGAGGGTGCTGTGCCCAGACCAGTTTAAACCCCTTTTGTACCCAGTTTTAAATCTCCTTCCCTGGTTTAAAACACGCATCTATTTTGCAAAGAGTGTATGTGTGGGCTGCTGCTTTCAAATCTGAAACATTTGCCATAAGGTCTTCCATCAGGGTCCAACAGAGAGAAAGATGAAAAAGAGGACCATTCCATCTGCTCTGCTGAGACACTGGCTTCGTTCTCCCTAAAATGTGTCCATTCAAGATACTCCTCATTATAAGAACTCTGAAATTTTAAGAACCAATAATTCGCTTTCTTTCTTTTTATTATGCACAATGTCCTTTAGATCATAAAGCTTGAAGGCAGGGTTGTCTTTTTTTTATTGTTAATCTTCTGTTACACATTAATCCGAGAGTTTTTTTCAACTGTAGACTGGGCAAAACATTTCTTTAAGTAAGTGATAATTGATTTATAGGGGGCTGTGGTGGCTCATTGGTTAAGAAGCTCGCCTTTTTAGCTGGAAGGCCGACAAGTCAGCAGTTCGAGACCCGGGTACTGCTTGACGGATTGAGTGCCAGTCTCTGTCCCAGCTCCTGCCAACCTAGCAATTTGAAAGCAAGAAATTGCAAGTACATAAATAGGGACCACTTCGGTGGGAAAAGATCTTCAGGACATGAAAGGAGCCTCATTTGGGCATCCTCTGAGCAGAGTTCCTCCAGCAAAAATCCATTCAACCCAGAATAATTTCTGACATGAAATTATTATTATTTTTATTATTATTGATTAATCTCCAGGCTGGAAAATAGCCTGAATGGCAGTCCAAAAGGTGTCATTCACATCCCGCATAGGAAGTATGACATATCTTCATACCTGTCAACCCGCGGCTCTGGAAAAACGGGACCTGCGCACATCGCTTGTGCGCAGGTCGCGTTCCACGCATGCGTGGAAAGGTTTTACCCCTTCCACGCATGCGCAGAAGCGCTACACCGCTTGCGCAGCCCTTACGCAAGCGACGTAGCGCTTCCACGCATGCGTGGAAGGGGTAAAACCCTTCCGCGCATGCACAGAAAGCGTTTCCCCCGCTGCCACATTACGGGGTTTTGGCAGCGGGGGCCGGGTTATGACGTCAATCGACGTCAATTTACAGGGTAATCCCGGCCAAATCGGGAAGGTTGACAGGTATGCATATCTTGCTCTTTGGCCATTAAAATATACAAGTGGCTTTTTCACAAAAGGATAATTATTCAGAGGTCTGCTGAGAGTCAAGGTTGTAAGTGTACATGATGTGTCCTAAATGAAAGGAATAATAATAGTTTTGGCAGGTAATTAGTGCTCAGATGCCAACTAGCCTGTAGCTTTTGGCAAGATCAGATACTTTGCTATGTTCTTGGCATCAGCAATGATAGAAGTGGATTGTTGAAAAAATGGTGAAAGAAACAGTATACAGCATTTCCTTCATTGCACTTTATTGGAAACGTATTTAACTCTTGCATAAATGGAGTTTAATAAATTAAAATAGATTAGAAAAATTGGTCAGTTTAGTACTTCCAAGTATTAATTTTCCTCACTGTTCTGTACTATGAGGAAATCTACTTACTGTATTATATGTAGAAATTTTCTTGTTAGAAAATGCTCATTAGAAAACATGGATTATGTCGTTTCCTAGTTCTCATGTTTATTTACTGGATGTGTATTTATGATTTGCATGAATGATAAACCATACCAGACTGATTATGAGAGATTCAAGAAATGTTGAAATCAAAGTTCACCTTCTCAGTGGGTGGACTGAATCTGAACATATCTGCAGATCTGTTAGCAATGAGAATCTGGAGGGAGAAATGACAATGTGACAGGAATCCTATTATTGGTGTTGTTTTTCTTGTTTTTATTCTAAGTGAAAGTGAAAGTACACAAGTTGTGGTGGCTAAGTCCTTCTGCCATTGACGTGGTATGTCTAACATCCAACATTCAATCACCTGTGTTCTACTGCAGTCTCTGTGGTTTAGGCAACAACTGAGCAGAGGAGAAGGAAGTCTTAAACTGCTTTCCCGTCATCATAACCTTTGCACACATCTTTCTGAAACTGCGCACATTTCTCACCCAGGAATATCTGCACGAAACATGAAATTTCATAGAAACTGCTTAGACAAAAAGATGGAAAAGATGAAGGGATATGACTTGTATGCCCTTAATTCAACCTTCCCTTAGCATTTCATCGCTCATTCTGAACTTTTTGCGCGTTTGTTAATCTGGGCTGTGGATTAGTGGTTAAGATGCTGAACTTCACAACCGGAAGGTCAGCAGTTCAAGACTCAGGTGCTGCATGATGGAGTGAGCTCCCATCTCTGTCACAGCTCCTGCCAACCTAGCTGTTCAAAAGCAAGAAACTGCAAGTAGATAAATAAGGACCACTTCGGTGGGAAGGTAAACAGTGTTTCTTGCTCTCCGGTGCCTAGTCATGCCTGCCACACGTCCATGGAAACATCTGCAGAACAGATGCAGACTGTGCTGGCTCTTTGGCTGTAAACAGAGGTGAGCACTGAACCCTAGAGTCAGATATGGCTGGCTTTCGAGCAACGGTGACCTTTACCTTTACCTATCCCATAGACTATTTTCAAAACAATTGGTCATTATAAACCTACAGAGAAAAGGGCATCATTAAAAATAAAAATAAAACAAACTGTAAAGGTTGCTCTGGCACCAAACTCCCTGTACCTATCTGAAAATTGGCAGCTTTGGTCCCTCAGAAGAAGCAATTCTTGCAACATCATCCTAATCAGCCAGGAAGGTTTTTAAAAAAGTTATCTGTACTCTTAATTTTTTTAAATCAAAATTTCAAGGTGAATAATCTAAAACTTTTGCACCTATTTATTTTAAATTTGCCAAGCATAATCTCCTTTTGGGGGATTGCTATGTCCCCCAAATCCCAACTATACTGAGGGGGGGGATCACAACCATTTTTAATGTCTAATAATTGTCAGCACAAAGCATGAAAAGGTTTGTTTGCAAACTGAAATTCCAATTTAGACTCTCATTTAAATCCAGTGGCCTCCAAAATCAATCAAATTGTTTTCTGAGTCATCTGCTTGGGATCTACCAGTGATGCACTGCAGCAGGTTCTTTCAGGTTCTGCAGAACCGGTAGCGGAAATTCCCCCAGGCCATGCCCACTTGGTTGGCCACGCCCACCTCAATAGCCCATAATGCAGGATGTTTGGCCCTGTCCACAGGTTTGGCCCCACCCACAGGTAGTAAAAGTTTTTGCAGTGCATCACTGGGTCTAACCACATCTTATGGTCAGTGAAGTCCTTTGTTATTTGCCTTAGTATATACTCAGTGTATACTAAACAGCAGTGGTGGCGAACCTATGGCCCTCTCTGTGGGCACCCGTGCAGTCACCCCAGCACAAAGTTTGCTCCACCCTTCTGCCCAGCAGCCCAATGGGAGTGCTTCCTCCCTCCCCCAGCACAGAGTTCACCCCACCCCTCTGCTCAGCAGCCCAACGGGAGCACTTCCTCCCTCTGCCCAGCAGCCCAATGGGAGTGTTTCCTTCCTTCCCTGTTGCTGTGTTGGCATTTTGTAATAAATAAGTAGGGTTTGGGTTGCAGTTTGGGCACTTGGTCTCTAAAAGTTTCGCCATCACTGCTATACAGCAACTTTTTACATGGGAAAATCATAGGCATTTCTAAACTTTTTCTAAAGATTCAATAGCAAAGAAAACAGAAACACACTCCTATAACCACTTTTTCCAAACTGTTGTTTATGAAAGTATGTGAGAATGTGATGAAAGCAAGTACTACATATTTGTTTGACCACCATAAAGAGATAAGTGCATTGCTGCTTTTACTGTATATGTGACACTATTAGTATATATGGTGACTTGTATGAGTTTGCTGATACAGTAACCCCAAATCTTGACTGCTTTGTGAAAAGCAGACTAGGAGATCTGATGGATGCATATGATACTTGTTCCAAATAGCATTAATGTTATAGAAAGCAGAAAGTAGACAGCGCATGTAGCATTAATTCACACACCTGGTAAAAATTCAAGAGCAAAATATTCAGTCCTATTGCCAGTGAGAGTGGTGAGTACAGAAATTAGACTATATCATTTTAATGAAAGCTCATCTTTAATATGTTGATTTCTAAAACAGAGTTTGGATATTGTAATACACTTTCAATATTTGGCCAATAATCCCATGTCCTATTTTACACAGATTTTTTTAATGCATCTATTATATATGATTTTCTAAAACAATTAATAATTGTGTCTGGATTATATTTTAGGACTGCAAAATTCTTAAAATGAACATAGGCTGCTACCAACAACTTCTGTTCCCCTGTGAACGTTTAAGGTAGATTATTCTATTCTCCACCCAAATGCCTGTAAAATAAAAAATAAAAACATTCAGCAGCACAAAAGATGCAACATAAGCTGTTTTCCTGAGCGTGTGGGTATTTTCCCCATCTTATCTTATTGCCATGGCGATTTTTGGCTTCCTACTATATTTATGTCAATATTTCCTATCCATAAGTTTTTCAGCACATTTCCAAAACAATATATCAATTCTGTTATGAAGAAATGTTAGTACATGATAATCAGCATGTATGCTCAGGAGTACTAAAATAGGAGTTCCATTGGAGGGGTAATTTTAATGAGGTTAGTTCAAATGTGTTCTGCCCTATTACACCACTATTGGCCCCTGTCCCAACATCCCATCTGCAGTTTACACAAGATAACGAAACACTTTCTGATTTTGCACTGACTTGTTTCTGAATGTATCATCCTAGGATTCGCTTAGTTGTAACTAAGCACCAGGAGAAGCTGCTGAATGAGAGCCTTTTGTAATTAACCAATGTGTTCCCTTAAGACTCTATACTACAACTATTGCCTTATTTTTCATAATTAATAAAATGGTGCTTGCAATAAAGTACTGGATGCCCTCCAGGAAGAACATTTCAGCCCGCTTGCATCTTTAAGAATGAATAAACAGCTTCTAAAGTGGACCAGTGCTTTAATGTAAGTAGCTGGCTTATCAGGAAGCAAATGGTTTCTTATTTTAGGATGCCAATCTATTGTTCCTAGTTGTTGGACAATCTTTTCTATTCATCTAAGTGGGCTTCCAAGAGAATCCCGCTGATGAAGTTCCCATGCCTTTTGACAGTTGCACAGCAGAGCAAAATTTCAGAAAGAGATGCCTTCTCCCTCCTGGAGTCTGCATGCCAGGAAAATCTTCAGCTGGTCAATTTTGGGTGGTCATGCCACCATTAGGCTACAGAAACCATGCCAGGAAAAAAAAAAATAACCATCCTAACCTCAGACAGCTCTTACTGAAAGGAATGGAGACTGCCTGAGGGAGCAGAGGCTGAGGGGGAGTAGTAAAAGTCGCCTCAGCCCTTGCCTATGAACACCTAGGCCAGTGATGGCGAACCTTGGCACTCCAGGTGTTCTTGAACTTCAATTCCCAGAAGGCCTGATCAGCTGGTGTGCTGACTTGGGCTTCTGGTAATTGAAGTCCAAGAACACCTCGAGTGCCACGGTTCGTCATCATGAGTCTAGGCCTCCCCCCTCTATTTGGAAGAAAACATGGGATGTGCCCCTACATCTCCTTAAATTAGCCTGCTGCCCTCAGATGCAGTGGAGGACAGAATGGTAAAATTCAACAGACAGCTCAGTTCCCTTTCCATAGATGGAATTGGGGGATAACGTCTTTTGCCTTAGACATCAACCTGTCTTTGATCACCTGGAGGAGACCACTCAGCAGCAGTGCCTGATGATAGATTGTGTCTTTCACTAGGAAGATTTGTTCTTTAAAGGCTTTACCGTTTTCAGCAGTGTAGTATATATATCTGCATGACGTTAGCATTATCAACTGTAAAACAATAAAAAGATGCCTTTGTTCTTAATTCCCCCCCCTCCTTTATTCCTTTCCTTTCAGTACTTCCTTATGCAAGAGAATAGCTGGTAATTAAAATGTGCAGGATGAAAAGATGGAGCAACCACCAGCGCTTGTACCACCAGGACCGGACAGCTTCCACTATTTCACTAGAGAGTCTCTCGCAGCTATTGAAGAACGCATTGCTGCAGAAAAGGCAAAGCAACCCAAAAAAGACCATAAAGACAATGATGAAAATGGCCCAAAGCCAAGTAGTGACTTGGAGGCTGGCAAATCACTGCCGTTTATTTATGGAGACATACCGCCTGGAATGGTTGCTACTCCTTTGGAAGACCTGGACCCATATTATATTAATAAAAAAGTGAGTGTTTCCTATCCAAGCTCTTTACTTTGTCCCTTTTCTACTGCAGTGCCTCCTCTTGTTTTCCCCCATCCCTCATTTTCTGCAGTCAAGTATACAAGCTACACTTTGAAGAAACATCCTTTTCAGCTCTCTGTTACCTGTGATCTGTCAGGTTTGAAAATCAGTATTTAAGAGTGAGAAGAAATGCTTATGCTGCATAGAGATTTTCATTTATGCTTTGGCCAAAGTTGATGGCTAACATATCACGGAAAACCTGAATTCCAGCAATGATGTATATTTTCTCTTCTGAGAAAAATCATCTGGGAGGGGAGGAGAGGGGAGGACAAAACAAGGAACATTGACTATCAAAAATAAGACTTAAGTGTGTCTGAATCAGCCATTGTAACTTTGATATTAGCCCATATGTACATTACATGTTTTGATTCATGTTGTGTCTGACGTGTCAAAACACTATATATCCCACATTGCCCCTTCTGTAAGGGCCACTTAATTCTGATAGCTTGATGATTATGAGCTGATATTTCCTTGCAGTGATTGCTTCTCCAAAAACACAGCTCTCAGCTTGCCCACATTTGTTGTTCATGTGTGCTCAAACTGCATATTGTGTCAACTGCATCATGAGTCAAACATGACAAAGCTCATTGACGTTCATTTGACCCATCTGTGCTTATTTAACTTTGTGAACAAATTGGTCCTAATAGAAACGTATGTCATATCACATTTGTTGTTGAAAGTCCCTGGAATAACAGGATATATATGAAGAGTGCCCCCAGGATTTTATTATTTCATTGTAGTAATATCCATTGTGATTGGCAGAGTACCTAACTGCAACCTATGTAATTTGCAGCTGACATAATGTGAAGTACTTTTCCATGGATCAGATCGTGCCATTTACTTTTCTTTGTGATGTTCAGCATCTGTTTTTAAAGTTTCCTAGTACTGCTGATCAAGTGGACAACTGAATTATTTACTGACAACAGTTATTCTGTATGAAAGGCAGAAGTTTCATTGTCTTGGCTGTTGATCCAGGACAGGGGTTACCAACCTTTTGAAGTTGGGGGCCAGGACATGCCCCCACAGACAGTTTGTGGGCTGGATTGGTGGTCTAGCCACCACCGCTGGAATTGGCCACTGAATTATTCACAGCTGTTGTAAACATGTAAATGAGTCCGTGGTTGTCATAAATGCGTTTACAACAGCCGTAAAATGAGTCCATGGCTGTCATAAGCACGTTTACAACAGCTGTAAATGAGTGGCGGTGGCTGGAGTGAGGGCGTGGGCTGGTTAATTTGATGCCATAGTCCAGTTCTGGCCTGCAGTCCATAGGTTGCCTACCCCTGATCCAGGAGTTCATGTTCAGTTCACTGCCCTGAAACAAGCAATCAGACATTCATCTCTTAAAGCAGGTTCTAATTTTGGTAGTAGGCAAGTTTCCTGCACTAAGACAGACATGATCTTCAACTTTGCTAATTGGCATTGGTTCTTATGTTTAGTTGTTGCCCTGTTCCATCAAACATACATCATCATCCTCTGATCGCGTGGACCAGTTTTACACTCCAAGTATCCTTGAATAGATAATAGTTCGTTGTTGACTTTATCACCAGCAGTAGCCCAATGTAGTTTCTGTTCTTTTAGAACCATGCACTGGAGATTGTTCATATCCAATTATTTTCTGTCATTGTCACAGGTTTCCACTGTTTAACACACTTTGAAGGCATAGCCAAGGAAAGCTATGAACAGCCAAAAGAGAAAAAATCTTCATATTAAACTGTTACCTATAGAGAGCAATACATTATACAGTAAAACCCCGACTTACAATTTCGTAACTATTTCGTAACTTGGTTTTTTCGTAACTCGAAGCACCCCATAGGGATGCTTAGAAAAAATAAATAAATATAAGCAGAGAGATTTCCTACCTTCTGGCTGCTGCTGCTTCCTTTTCTTACACTTTCAGTGGTGTGGGTGAGTGGCTGGGAGTGATTTTTAGTGCACAAAATGGCGGTGCCACCATTTTGAGCGCTAAAAAACTGTATTTCCGTATGTTGGGTTTTTTCGTAGCTTGGTTTTCCCCCCGTAAATCGGGACCCCGGTTTATGGAAAAAAACATTCGTAATTCGAGTTTTTCATGACTCGAGATGTTCCTAAGTCAGGGTTTTACTGTATACGTGATTGCAGGCTTGAGCTGAGTTATGTAAAGATGGAGTTTGCTTGTTATTTGAATTTACACAATGCTAAACATAAAATAGTTGGCTGGATAGTTCAATGGTTTAGGCATCAGGCTACAGAGCCAGAGGCTGGGAGTTTGATTCCACACTGTGTCTCCCAGAAGAACCACCCTGTGTGGCTTTGGGAAGCAGTACTTTCTCAAAATGCCCCCAATAGAAGGGAGTGGTAAACTACTTCTAAGTACTCTCAATCTAGAAAACACTGAAAAAAGTCATCATAAGTCAGAATTGACTTGAAGTCACGTGGTTGTTATTACAGTATTAGTAAACATAAGGGCTGTGGTGACTCAGTGGTTAAGAAGCTTGCCTTGTTATCTGGAAGGCTGGCAAGTCGGCAGTTCAAGACCTGGGTACTGCATGACAGATTGAGTGCCTGTCTCTATCCCAGCTCCTCCCAACCTAGCAGTTTGAAAGCAAGAAATTGCAAGTAGATAAATATGTACCACTTCAGTGGGAAAAGATCTTGAGGACATGAAAGGACCCTCATTTCTGCATCCCCTGAGTGGAGTTTCTCCAGCAAAAATCCTTTCAACCCAGAATAATTTCTGACACAAAATTATTATTATTAGTAGTAATAGTAAAGGTAAAGGTTTCCCTTGCTCGAAAGCCAGTCATATCAGACTCTAGGGTGCAGCGCTGTCTGCTTCTGCAGACGTTTCCGTGGTCATGTGGCAGGCATGACTAGACACACCGGAGCACACAGAACGCTGTTTACCTTCCCACCAAAGTGGTCCCTATTTATCTACTTGCAATTTCTTGCTTTCGAACTGCTAGGTTGGCAGGAGCTGGGACAAAGACGGGAGCTCATTCCGTCCTGCAGTACTCAGTAATCGAACTGTTGACCTTCCGCTTCCCAGTCAGCATCTTATCTACTTGAGCCACTGCAGTTTAATATTATTATTAAGCATAAAATAATTAAGCATTCTTTCCCAATAAAATATAATAAACAATTTTATCCAAATAGGATGAAACCTTTTATCCAAATACATTGAACAAATAGATAAAAGAAAAAACAAAAAGTAGCAGCAGCAGAAAATCAAAAAGAGGTTAAAACTCTGTCCCAACAATAAACAATAAGCCTCCTAGGATTGGAATTTCAGGGGTTTGGCATTACCTAGAGGAGATCTCCTTTCATATCCGTTGCCAAACATGCCTATTGGACCATACCTGTCAACCGCGGCTCCGGCAATTCCGGGACCTGTGCAGACCGGGTCTGCGCAGGTCGCATTGTACGCATTGTAGCCTTCTATGCAGGCGGCGTAGCCTTCTGCGCATGCGTGGAAAGGAGCTACGGAAGTGTAGAGCCCTTCCACGCATGCGTGCAACGCGACCTGCGCAGATGAGCTGCGCAGTGCCTCCTTTCCCCCGCCGCAAAATTACGGGGTTTTGGCAACGCAGGTTGTGAAATGGTGCAAATCGGCACGGAATTACGGGGTAATCCCAGCTAAATCGGGATGGTTGACAGGTATGTATTGGACAGCCTTCCCCAAAATGGTTTCCTTCAGACATATGGGTCTAAGGAAGCAAGAAAAAGTGGCCATTCTTATTGCAGGGATGGCAAACCTTCGGCACTCAAGATATTTTGGACTACAACTTTCACATTTTTTCATTGACTGGAGGTTCTGAGAATTATAGACCAAAACACCTGGTGTCCCAAAGATTTGCTACTTCTGCCCTTCTTCTTCTTCTTGTGTCACATCCGATTCCTAACATTGGCAATCATCATGGCGATCATCCATGAAGACGGTTCTGTGAATATAATCCCGTGGCCCTTCATCTGCCTTCCGCATCGCAGCATGATACCCGTACCACTGTTGCAGCTCTGCAAGTCACTTTCTGGTCCTGAGCCCTTTTGGCATGCAAAGTCCTCGTCCGCCCCAGGCCAGTATTGGTGAAGCTGCTGTCCTCCATCAAGATGGATTCAAGTGGGATTTAATCCACTTGAGGACCATTACCCTTCCCTGTGGACTTCAGCACCCAATGCCGCTAGTCCTCAGGGTTGTCAGGTTAGTTAACCGTAGCTGGCAGTATGGTCTACTCTATTACCATAACAGGATAATCAGACCAGACTGGTTGTGCTAGGAGATTCCTTGGTTCAGTTATGAATCATGGCCCTATTTGTAAACTTTCCCAGGCTATATTCAGAAAAGTTCAAGATGAGAGGTAACAAGAAATATGAAAATTATTCTAACTAGTGAGGACAAACAAACAAAAGGCTATATGGTCAGGTGATCTGGTCAGAGAATTATGTCAGGAAGAAGGGGCTCCATCTACAAATCTGATGGGCTTGAGTAACTGGTCCGTTGAATGCTGTCTGCATGAAATCTCTATTGATATTTAAAGTCACAAAAGAACATCTAGTGAAAGAAACTGGCCTTGCTTTATTGTACAAGTTTGACAGCTCTGTATACGTCATTAAGTCATTATTAATTTCAGAAAGAATGAGAATAAAAAATTGTGTGCCATCAAGTCAGTTTTGACTTATGTCAATCCTTTCCAGGGTTTTCTAGTTAGAGAATACACAGGAGTGGTTTACCATTCCCTTCTCCTAGGGCTGTGATGGCAAACCTTGGCACTCCAGATGTTGAAGAACATCTGGAGTGCCAAGGTTCACCATCACGGACCTAGGGGCATCCTGGCTGTTCTTCCAGGAGGCATTGTGAGGAATCAAACTCCCACAGCCAGTTACCTAAACCACTGAATTATCTAGCCAGCATGCATCATCACCAATTGTACATAGAAGACACAACTATAGCAAAGTGTCTCCTGAATTAGCTATTCCAGCAGCAATTGCTGTTGATAAATCCTAAATAGAAATTTTCAGAGAGAAGAAAATTCTACTACTGTACTTAGGAAGAAGAGAATTATTTCAGTTCTGCAGTGGGTAAATGTTTTGCTTTATTAATATGCTTCTTCTGTTTGAAACGATAAAGGTTTCAGATGTGACTATATAAATTCATAATATTGCTACAAAATAGGCATCTATTCTCATGTTGACATCCAAGAACTTTGAGATAGAAGGGCAAAATATTGTACTGTAATCAGGTAAGTAACAACAGTAAGTATTTTTCTTAATAGAAAGAATGGCTGTAGATTGATTGCATTTTCAGCATTGAATATGATTTATAAGAAAAAAATGAATGCAGAACTGTATAATTGCTTTCACGTTCCCTTTTTTTCTTCCAGACTTTTATAGTATTGAATAGAGGGAAGGCAATTTTCCGATTCAGTGCCACTCCTGCCCTATATCTAATAAGTCCTTTCAGCCTTATTAGAAGAATAGCTATTAAGATTTTGGTACATTCATATCCTTTTCATGTGGTTTTTTGAAATAATTCTGTTGTTTTCCTACGAGGAATTTGCAACTGTGATTTGTTCAATTAACTTTTGGCTATAAGTATACATTGTTATTCACTGTTAGATACAAGATGATATTTTAAATATTTGATGATGAAGAAGAAGATAATTTCTAAAATTTCTGAAATCACCATGCTAGCAAATTTTAAAATAAAAAATCTGCCCCCACCCCAATATCAATACAGTATTATTATTTAACTCACGTAGAATGTAGTGACAATTTCATTTCAGGGAAACAATTCGCTGGCATGCATACAGACCAATGACATGTACAGCAACCTCAAATCTCGGTGTCAGAAAGAACTTGAGAGATGTCCAGTCGCACAGTCAATTCCGACCCTTTGCAACCCCATGGACCATTGCCCACCAAGCACCTCTGTCCTCCACCATCCTCCTCAACCCACCCAGCTCTGTGCCCATTGCGTCTACAATACCATCTAGCTCCTCAATTTCTTTGAATAATTTTTTTCTGGTGTTTCCTGACAGTACGTTTGGTTGAGAAGGGGCTTAGGGGTTTTTTTTTCTGTATCCACTCACTTGATTTTCTTGGTTTTTGGAACAAGAGACTATATTTGTTTGGATTTGCTAATATTTATTTTGTTCCTTGTGGGTATAGGTGTGTGTTTTCTCTCTCTTTTTAAAAGTTGCTAATTTACTGTGTGTTTATTCTATTAAATATGTATATTTTGGTGAAGGTTTGGGGGACTGTTTTGTTTGCACCTGTTGCAGGTTGATGGCCGGTGAGCTGGACTTTGTGACTGTCCCAGTGTGCCACAGGGCTGTATAAATGTGATAATATAAACTTGTGCCTGCAAAGACCTGCTGATGACTTTTCTTTCTCATGTACCGTTGTCTGCTTTTGGATTAAATGACTCACTGGCTGAATTCCAGTAGTAAGTCACAACTACAGTAGGCCTGTTGAATCAATGGAACAAAAAGAGGAGCTGACTCATTAAATCCCTATTGATTCAATGGTGTGATTCTAATTGCAACTTGATACTGGATTTCAGCCTCTGTTACCTTGCCTCTGCTTTCTTGGAATAATTTTAAGGGTTGTGTATGGCTTAATTTGGACTAGTGCCAGAAATTCAAATGAGGAACCCAAAACAGAACAACTTAAAAGAAGATTTCGCTTTTAAACAAAACAACTCACAGAAGGATTCTTCATGAGATATGGCAAGTCTCAGATGCTTGCTAAGACAATCAGGACAAGGTGGGACATCTTTGCTAGTGTCCTAGGTGCTCCACCTTCCTAATTTGCGTTTAGGGCTAGAAGAGCAAGTCAAAATGTGGGTGTCTGGAAGAGACGTAAGCAAGCATAGTTTCTGACATGTCACACTGCTATCCCTCCTTACACTGCATGTAGTATATTGAAACATCGTCCCTGTGGTGGTTGAGCCAGCAGGAAGGAGTCTTAATTCTAGTATTGAACTGGCAGGTTTTCTTATCCTTCAATTTTGCTGATTTGAGAAAAGGAACTTTATTGTTATATTACTCAAAGGAGAGGAAGCACAAACAATTTTTTTTAAAAAAAAACATAAGCTGCTGTCTGGGTAGATGTCTGCAGATAAATAGATGTGTTTAGCAAGGCTTACTGCTGAATCAGGATATACATACCCCTCTGGTTTTCTTCTTCCTCTTTGTATCAGTGATCTGTCTCTCAGCCTCAGATGAGACTTTCTTGTTACCTGACCCTCACTGTCAGTGCACTATTAGGAGAATTGCACTAGAACAACATGCTAGACTTATGGGACAATAAGACCTCATTGACTTGGAATGGCATAGGCTGCTTAGGACGTAATTAAAACAAACCACTGAGTTGATTTTCTTTAGCGTAGTGTTTCCCAACCTTTGGTTTTTGGACTTCAATTCCCAGAAGCCCAAGTCAATTCCCCAAAGCACTGATCACTACTGACTTAGTACTAAAGACCCCCTGAGGGGTGTGGGTATCAAATTGTGAACCACTGCTTTAGCTTGTTTACAGGGAGAGTGACAGTCTGGGTTGTGTTTGTGTGCAGGACCCACAAACATAGAAGAGGTTCTGTACTTCTGCATGAAGTACATGCTTTCTGCATGATGAGAGCAACATCAGAGAGACTGGGTCTAGAACATAACCCATTAATTATAACAGGGGCGCCCACACAGGTGCATTTTACTTCTGCTTCTGGGAGTGACGAGGGCAGCGTGGGCTGGATGAATTGGCATTTGGGGCCGGATCTGGCCCATGGGCCATAGTTTGGGTACCCCTGGTTTAAGCAGAGAAAATGGCAGCTTAAAATCTATCTCATCCTGTTGCAAAACAGATTGCAAAGGCACATTTTATTTCCACTTCTGGTGGGAGGAGCTACATGACTGGCCCGCTGAACCATGTGACCGGCCCACAGCCCAAAAGGTTTGGGCACCCTTGAGTTAGAATGTCTCAGTAGAATTATGTGTATAACCTATGCATACAGCACCTATGCAAATATACTGATTTTGTAATGTACATTTTTCTCCTTCTGTACAAAGGACTGTACATGTGTCCATGAGGAGTTTATGGATCATAGCCATATCAATATTTTTCACACATTTATACAATACTTCCTATGGTTACTTCTTACATCTCTTTCTGGAATTTATGTCCAAAGCTGTGAATGACATTAGGAGCAATCTAATGCCCATCCACTAAACAGTGCAATTTACAAAATCAATTCTAACACAATCAAAGTTATTTTAGCATAAAGACAAGGTTTCACATTCTAAAAATTGATTTCCAGAAAGTGAAATCACATGTTTGGTCCTTTGGAAAACATGGATCAATGTTTTCCCCCCAGGGTATGCTCTTTCACCTCTTAAACAGCCATTGCAGAAAAACCGGGGATCTTTCAGAATAGAATCTAGTATACAGAGGTGGGAATTCAGAAGGAAAATTCAATATATATCAGGAATATCTCTTGCATGGACAGATAAACCTTCCACTTGCCCAATGTGCAATTCAACCCAATATGTATAGCATATTCTCACAGGTGTTTATCTGGAAGTAGTTCCACTGTTTT
This sequence comes from Bradypodion pumilum, assembly GCA_035047305.1. Classification (NCBI taxonomy): domain Eukaryota; kingdom Metazoa; phylum Chordata; class Lepidosauria; order Squamata; family Chamaeleonidae; genus Bradypodion; species Bradypodion pumilum. The sequence continues at coordinate 317,288,218 of JAWDJD010000001.1, forward strand.
TAGTTCATCTCACTTCAAAATGACTGTGCTTAGGGCTGCATTTTAAACAATCCGAGAATGAGTGTGTTAAACCACTGTGTTGAGTATGCTCCTTTTCTTCTTTTTAGAAAGCCCTCATCGTAAGACTGCACTCTGGCACCATAACAGTAACTTCAAATAGTTGCAATTAAGCCACAAAAGGAGGGAAGTTATCCCTTGTCAAGTTACAACTGCAATTTTACTCAGTTATGCTCTAATTATTGAAAAGTAAATTAATTTCAAGGACCTCATTATTTATAACAAGTTACTTCCAAGTTTTTGGTACACTACGTGCTTTGCATATAGAAGTCCAAGATTCAGTTCTTTGACATGTCCAGGTACAATTGACAAAACTCCCTGGAACCTTTGAGAGTCAGTAGCACTCAGTGCTAACAACTGGACAAGAGGAGCGAATGGTCTGGTTTTGTGTAAGGCAACATCTTATATCAGGGGTGCCCAAACTTTTCGGGCCACGGGCCGGTCACGTGGTTCCTCCCACAGGGAGCGGAAGTAAAACACACCTTGCAATCTGCTTTGCAACAGGATGAGATAGATTTTTAGGCTGCCATTTTCTCTGCTTAAACCAAGGGTGTCTAAACTACAGCCTGTGGGCTGGATCAGGCCCCTGATTCCAATTCATCCAGCCCGCACGTGCATTTTACTTCCACTTCCAGGAGCGGCAAGGGTGGTGCAGGCTGAATGAATTGGCATCGGGGGTTGGATCCAGCCCACAGGCCTTAGTTTAGGCACCCCTGTCTTATATTCATCTATACCTATAAATCTGTGTGTTAACCGTTGGAATGTGACAAAGGATGTTTAGCCTGGCCCCACTAGCCCCGTCCGAGCCTCCGTGCACTCGCCCGACCGGGGTTCACAGGTAACTGTCAGGTTGAATTTTGCGCCAGTGGGGCAGGAGCCCTCCCCGATCGCAAACAAAAAGAAAGGACTCCATTTCCCAACATTCCTTGGGCCGCGCTGCGACGCACCACAGCCAATCAGGCTGAGAGGCGCGAGCAAAAGGAACGTTCGGAAATCAAAATGAAGCCGCAGAAAAAAAACGCTGCAGAAACAGAAAACGCAAATGCCAAACTACAAGCCCCAGCGTCCTGCGCGCCATGAGCTGAGGAAGCCGGCGCACGAAAAATAAAAAACCCAACGTGAGGGCAAGTCCGCCGCAGGTGGATGCAGCGCCTCACAGACACGCCGCAGGACATCACGCGGCCCAGTCAGCAAGGCAAGGCCACAGGAAGGAAAATCCCCCGCCCCATGGCTTCCCGCGGCCCAGCTAGCAAAGCCAGGCCGTGGGAAGGAAAAAAAACCGTGCCGCATGGCTTCCCGTGGCCCAGCCAGCAAGGCAAGGCCTTGGGAAGGAAACCTCCCCCAGTCCATGGCTTCCCGTGGCCCAGCCAGCAAAGCCAGGCCGCGTGAAGGAACACCCCCCCACAACGCCCCCCGGTGCTGGCCTTGCCCCGGCCCAGCCAACAAGCCCAGGCCGGGGGAAGGAAAAAACCCCTGGTGGTCAGGTCCCCGCGGCCCTATTTTTTAAAAAAATTCACATACTAAAACATTATTTGGTTAAATAAAATAATTGTAAAAAATTATATCATCCTTTCCTCTTTTTTTAATCCACAAAAACAAACCCAAAAAATCTGTTCACAGTTTATAACTGTGGGCATGGGGCGATATAGCGGGTACCGAGGGGCGGGCCGCACCCGGGGAACGCGGGGCAGATGCTTAGTAGCTGTCCCTCGTTCCAGCCCCACGGTTACACCTCTAGGTCCTGAGCAGCTGACCCAGGGTGACCTTGCCCTTAGGCTGCTGCTGATGAATGCCAGGTCGGTATGTAATAAGGCCCCCCTGATACAAGACTCCATTATGGGGGAGCGGGCCGACCTGGCATGTATCACTGAGACCTGGCTGAGACCAGAGGATGGGGTTCCTCTGTCAGAAATGTGTCCAGCTGGGTTCAGTATTTGGCACCAGCCTAGGGATGAGGGTAAGGGCGGCGGCGTTGCCATCATAGCCAGGGAGTCACTGGGAGTCACCAGGGCCACCGCTCCACAAATTCTGGGTTGTGAGGCCCTGCTTCTGCGTCTGGGCTTTAAGGGTCAGTTGGGAGTCTTTAGTGTATGAAACTAAGACACAGGACACAGCCTCGGGCTGGGTTAACTCAGGTTTATTGCATCGTGGACAGAGGGAACATGAGGTAATGGCGGATCGATAGCTCTTTATATACAGTAGGGATACATTTGAACGTGGTGCCATGGTAGCCCATTGGCTACTGTCTGCGTGACGTCATTGTGGGTCACGCCCTTCTTGTCCAGGTGTAGGTGGTGGCGGGAAAGCTTCCCGCGCTGTTGCCTTTGATGAGTTCGGACCAAGAGAGCTTGGACGCTCGCTGCTGCCAGCTGGTGGTCATTAGCTCGCGTCCTATTACAGGGTTTATATGATACAGCTGAAGGTTACATTGTTGCTATAGGCAAGGTTACATTGGCTCAGATACATTGTAATTCATGTGGAAGGTAAAACCATTAGAACACAACACCCCTCCCCCCTAGGACGAGACAATGTCTCGAGCCCACACTTCAACACACTCCCCCCCTTAGGAGACAAAGTCTCTCAGCCAAGATGGTTTATTTCGAACACGCTGGGGTCTCGATGTGGGCTGCCTTTCCCCGGGTTTGCTACCTCCTCTTTGTCCCCTGGTTTCCTGCCCTGTAATTTGAGAGGGAGACTTGTTAGTGACTTGCCGCGGCTCCACGGCGTTGTTGGGGGGTATGCTCTTTCTCGGGGAAGAACCGGGGGCACTGGGGGCTAACGAAAAACCCCTCTTCTCGCTTGGAAGGGTGGGGGAACACTCCTGAAAACCCCCCCGGCTCGCAAGACCAGAATCAAAATCAAAATTACATTCGGGGGACGCGGCGGCGGCCGCACATTCCTTTTCCCTCCCCCCGGGCTCTGATAGAACTGGGGTATCAAAAGGATATGAGTCGGGATCACTGCTTTCCCCCCCGGATTCGGACTGATGTCCCTCATTTTCTCCCCCTTGGGCTAAACGGGTGGGGGAGAACCCTATCGCTGAATCCTGTTGCTGTGCCCCACTGACCGGCCCTTCACTTACTCGGCGCCTCAGTTGGTCAGCGTGTCTCCTCCAGAGGAGACCGGTGCTCGTTTCCACCCGATATGACACTGGCCCTGTTTGTTCTACTATTGTTCCTGGCACCCAGGCTGGCCCTGCGCTTGCATAGTTCCTGCAGTAAACAAGGTCGCCGGCGGCGAACCCTTTCGAGACTGCCAATCCTATGTTTTTTCCTTTATCCTCGACTCTCGTCGGGTCCAGCCTGGTCAGAAGTGTGGTCAGTTTCCGCCGCATCAAGAGTTCTGCCGGCGAGTACCCCGACGCTAAGGGGGTCACCCTATACGCTAACAAGAACTGACATACTTGGTGATTTAGGTCCCCCGGGCCCATGCGCCGCAACGCATCCTTTGTTGTACGCACCAACCGTTCCACTTGGCCGTTCGTGGCCGGGTGAAACGGCGCGGATGTGACATGCCGAATGGCGTTTGCTCCCATGAATGCCTCGAACTCCGAGGAGGTGAAGCAACTCGCGTTATCGCTGACTAAAGTGTCGGGTAAACCGAACGTGGAAAAGACCCTCCGTAGCTGGCTAATTGTTGTGGCGGAGGACGTGCTCTTTACTGGGATAACCTCCAACCACTTGGAGAACGCATCCACCACCAGGAGAAACATGGTTCCTCGGAATGGGCCAGCGAAATCTACATGTACTCTGGACCACGGCCCCCTTGCTGTGTCCCATTCCCTATGCGGGAGGCGGGCCGCCTCTGGTCGGGATCCCTGGCAAGCCCCACAAGTGCCGACCATGTGCTCAATGTCCGCGTCCAGCTGTGGCCACCAAAAGTAACTGCGGGCCAGCGCTTTCGAACGAACGATGCCCGGATGGCTGACGTGCAGCAGTTTGAGCACCCTCGGCCGCATGGCTGCAGGAACCACCACCCGTTGGCCCCACAATAGGCACCCCCTTTCTAGGGACAACTCTAGCTTTTTCCGAAAGAATGGGTCGAATTCCGTGCTTGGGGACGATGCCGGCCACCCCTTTTGTACCCATGAGCTGACTTTCTCGAGTGTCCTGTCCTTGCCTGTCGCCCTCGCAATATCGGCTGGTACTATTGGGGGTGCATCTAAAACCTCAATTAGTAACACCTGGCGGTCTCTTCCTACTCTAGCCTTCTGGTCGTCCGACAAGGGCAAAGGGGATCTCGAAAGTGCATCAGCATGGCTGATCTCTTTTCCGGGCCGGTACACCAACTCGTGTTGGTAAGCGTTGAGAAAAATGGCCCATCGCAGCATTCTCGGTGATAGGATCTGCGGGGTGGGCTTGCTTGCCGTGAAAATTCCTAACAGGGGCTTGTGATCCGTCACGATTTTGAACGGGCGGCCATACAAGAAATCGTGAAACTTTTTGGTCCCCGCTACAATTGCCAGTGCCTCCCTGTCGGTTTGTGCGTAATTTCGCTCTGCCTGGGACAGGGACCTTGAATAAAATGCAACCGGGGCTTCCCTTCCGTCATCCAACACGTGGCAAAGTACTGCCCCCACCCCCACCGGTGACGCATCGCAGACTAGGACCACCGGCCGTTTGGGGTCGAAATGCGTTAGAATCGCGTCAGAGGTCAAGAGTTGTTTTAATTCTTTGAACGCCCTCTCGTGCTCGTCACCCCACACCCAAGTCTCCTCTTTTTTAAGCAGCCGATGAAGCGGTTCGGCCACGGACGCCTTCCGCGGAAGGAATGTATGGTAAAAATTGAGGAGCCCCAGGAATGACTGTAGCTCGGTTTTGGATGTGGGGCGAGGGGCCTTTTTGATGGCTGCTACTTTGGATTTGGATGGCTTGATACCCTCGGGTGTAATCCTGAACCCTAAGAACTCGACCTCGGTTTCGAAAAAAACACATTTGTCCTTCCTCAGTCTCAGCCCCGCTTTCTCGAACACAGTTAGTACTTTGTCCAATCTCCGTGCCAGTTCGGCCTCACTCCCCCCTGTTATTAATACGTCATCAAAATAAGGTAACACCCCCTCCAGCCCCTTCAGGAGGCGTTCCACTAGCGACTGAAAAAGGCCGGGTGCCGAGTTCACGCCGAACTGTAACCGCGACACTTGGAACGCTCCTTTATGTGTGACTATCGTTTGTGCCGCGGCCGTGGCGGGTGTTACGGGAAGCTGCTGATAGGCTTGTGCCAGGTCGAGCTTAGCGAAACACTTTCCCCCATTTAGCCTAGCCAAAAGGTGGCTGACCACCGGCACCGGATAAGCATTAGGGCGGATCGCCTTGTTAATCGTACACTTATAATCAGCGCAAATGCGCACCTCCCCGTTAGCCTTCAGAGCTGTTACAATTGGAGTTTCCCACTCCGCGGAATCAACAGGAATAAGAATCCCCTGGCCCACCAATTTGTCCAGTTCCGCCTCTATTTTGTCCTTTAGTGCGAAGGGCACTCTGCGCGGTTTGAGTCTTATCGGGCGGACCTCCGGATCTAGGTCGAAGGCTACAGGGGGTCCCTTGAATTTTCCGAGTCCTTTTTCAAAAACGGCGGGATGCGCATCGCACACCGCTTGTATTGGGTCCACCCCCACTGCATGTACTCCCCCTATAAACAGGCCTAAGGGCTGGAACCACTGTGTCCCTAGGAGGCTACAACTCCCCCCCTTGAGGACAACTAAGGGCAGCTCCGCAGAGTGTCTCTTAAACTCAACCCGAAATTTCCCGACCCCCAACACCGGAATGCTGTTCCCCTGTACATCTCGTAGCGTGGACCTCAAAGTTTTAAGTTTGGGCCGCACGTGGGGGTCGATTTTTAAAAACTCTTTCTGGGGAATTATGGAATAGGAGGACCCCGAGTCAATTTCCATCCTGATGGGGGCCCCTTGTACTAGTACCTCAACGAAATAATGGGACTGTTCCGCGGACACACTGAGCACTGGGACGTCGTCCTCGCTGCTGTCCGAGACGCGGCCCACGCCGTCCTGCTTCCTCGTGGTCTGGACGCCATCTTTGGGCCTCGCTGAACGGTCCGGCCTGGTCGAACGGTCTGGTGACTGCCTCCGGCCCTCCTTCCGTTTTCTGCATGCCTTGGCGATGTGCCCCCGACGGCCGCAAGTGTAGCATTCGGCCTTTCTAAACGGGCACCTCGCACGCTCGTGGGCCGCTCCGCAACCATCGCAGCGGCGCCCCCCTTTTCGGACCTTCTGGACCTCCTCGCCGTCGCTGCTCTCTGAGGACGACTTTGAGGCCCGTTGAGTTGCGTGCACCGACCTTTCCGCCTTGCCGGCTCTGGGACGCCACTCACGCCACTGGTGCATCTCGTCCACTCCAGCATTCGTGGACTCTGCGGCTTCTGCGGCCGCGACGACCTCTGCCAGCGTGGGTGGCGGCTCCTTATTCATCAAGCTGCGCTGCACCTCCTTGTCTTTCAGGCCACACAGCACGCCGTCCCTGAGGGCCATTTCTAGAATGCTGCCCCATTTACAGGGGGCAGCGGCTACCCTCATGGCGGCCACGAATGCCTCGACCGACTCGTCCGGCGCTTGGACTCGCCTCCAAAACGCGCTCCGAGCGGGAAACATCGCCCTCGCGGGTTGGAAGCGCTCCCGTAGCAGCTTCATGATGTCGTCCGCCTTAAATTCGCTCACCTTCTTTGGAGCGATGATGCCCACCAGCGTCCGCTTGGTTTCCATTCCAAGCATGCGGGTGAGGATGGCCCTCTTCCTCTCCTCATCGTCTTCCTTGACTTTGAGCTCCACCAGCGCCGCATGGAAGTCCATCTCAAGCAGCTCCCAGTCTTGCGGTTTGGTGATGTTGAACCCGCTCTGTGCCCTGGCTGCTCCTTGGGAATCCATTAATCCCACCTTCGTCGCCAATTTAGTGTATGAAACTAAGACACAGGACACAGCCTCGGGCTGGGTTAACTCAGGTTTATTGCATCGTGGACAGAGGGAACATGAGGTAATGGCGGATCGATAGCTCTTTATATACAGTAGGGATACATTTGAACGTGGTGCCATGGTAGCCCATTGGCTACTGTCTGCGTGACGTCATTGTGGGTCACGCCCTTCTTGTCCAGGTGTAGGTGGTGGCGGGAAAGCTTCCCGCGCTGTTGCCTTTGATGAGTTCGGACCAAGAGAGCTTGGACGCTCGCTGCTGCCAGCTGGTGGTCATTAGCTCGCGTCCTATTACAGGGTTTATATGATACAGCTGAAGGTTACATTGTTGCTATAGGCAAGGTTACATTGGCTCAGATACATTGTAATTCATGTGGAAGGTAAAACCATTAGAACACAACAGAGTCTTACTCCTGTACCTGCCCCCTTGCAGGGTAAGGGACTCCCTGCCTGAGCTCCTCGAGGCCATCTCAGCGTTGGCGTTGGAGTTCCCTAGACTGATGGTTCTGGGGGACTTCAATTTGCCTTCGCTGGGGACTGGCTCCGGGGTGGCTCAGGAGTTCATGGCTTCCATGGCAGATATGGACCTGATTCAGGTAATTCAGGGCCCGACCAGGGGCAGTGGCCACACACCAGATTTAATCTTTTTGTCGGAGCGGTGGCAGAGTGATCTGAGACTACGGAAATTAGACATAACACCTGTGCCATGGTCAGATCACTATTTGGTGGCTCTAGACTTCCTGGGTGCGACGCTTCATCGTAGGGAGGCAGGGCCTATTAGAATGGCCCGCCCCCGGCAACTGATGGATCCTGATGGATTCCAGAGGGAACTGGGGGATTTCCCTCTGGATCGGCAACACGATTCGCCCGAGGCGCTGGTTGACCTGTGGAACAGGATGACAACAGCGGCCTTGGATGAAATCGCACCACTACGGCCTCTCAGAGCTCATGGAGCTAGGTCATCTCCGTGGTTCACAGATGAACTGCGGGAGCTCAAACGGGCAAAGAGACGCCTAGAGCGCCGCTGGGTGAAGACCCAGAGAGACTCCGATTGGACACTAGCTAGAGCCGCTATTAGGGCCTATCTAGTGGCGATGGAGGTGGTGAGGCGGCAATACTTCACCACCCTTATTGCCTCCGCTGACAATCGCCCGGCCACCCTGTTCCGGGTTACCAGGTCTCTCCTTGGTAGGGGGACCCCGGTGCCTGGTTGGCAGGGGTCGGCTGAGGACTTTGCTAACCATCTAGTGGAGAAAATCGATCGGATTCGCTCTGGGTTTAATTCCGGCGTGGATGGGGAGAGTCCGGAGGGAGCTGGAGTACAGTCTTGCCATACCATCTGGGACCGGTTTGATCCAGTTGCCCCTGATGAAGTGGACAGGCTCCTTGCAGCTGTGCGCGCCACTACCTGCCCATTGGACCCCTGTCCCACCTGGTTGGTGAAAGCCTCCAAGGCGGTGACAGGTGACTGGGTTGGGGCTGTGATCAATGCATCATTGCGGGAGGGGGTGTTTCCTGCACCTTTAAAACATGCTTTGGTGCGCCCCCTCCTGAAGAAACCTTCCCTCGACCCAGCTGTCCTAACCAACTATAGGCCTGTCTCTAACCTCCCCTTTTTAGGGAAGGTGTTGGAGAAGGCAGTGGCGTGTCGGCTGCAGGGGGTGCTGGATGAAGCGGATTATCTGGACCCCTTTCAGTCAGGATTCAGGCCGGGATATGGTACCGAGACGGCATTGGTCGCACTGATGGATGATCTCTGGCGGGAGCGGGACGGTGGTCACCCATCCGTCCTTGCTCTTCTTGACCTCTCAGCGGCTTTCGATACCGTTGACCACGGTATCCTTCTGGGACGGCTCCGAGGATTGGGAATCCAGGGTAATGTGTGGTCCTGGTTTTCCTCATTTCTGAGGGGTCGTACCCAGTCGGTGTGGTTGGAGAGTGAGAGGTCCAGTCCTAGGCCCCTCAAATGGGGGGTGCCTCAGGGCTCGGTGCTCTCTCCTCTCCTATTTAACATCTACATGAAGCCGCTGGGTGAGATCATTCGTTCCCATGGGGTGCGGTACCATCAGTACGCGGATGACACTCAGTTGTACATCTCGGCCCATGGGGACCCCAGTGATGCCGTCAAAGTCCTTTCCAGATGCCTGGAAGCTGTGGGGGTCTGGATGGGGGCTAACGGGCTACAACTGAATCCCAGCAAGACTGAGTGGCTATGGATAGGGGGTTCTGCATTAACCCGGGAGCTACCATCGTTGGTTCTGGATGGGGCTATTTTGCCCCAGACAGACCCAGTGCGCAACTTGGGGGTCCTCCTGGATTCACGGCTACTGCTAGAGGAACAGGTGGCGGCTGTGACCAGGAGGGCTTTCGCCCAACTTCGGGTGATCCGCCAGTTGCGCCCACTCCTGGACCGGGACTCCTTGCTCATGGTCACTCACGCTCTGGTTACCTCCAGACTAGATTATTGCAATGCGCTCTACATGGGGCTGCCCTTGACGACCATTCGGAGGCTACAGCTGGTCCAAAATGCGGCAGCCCGGGTGGTGATGGGGTGTGGGCGTTATGCCCGTGCTTTGCCACTGCTCCGGGAGCTGCACTGGTTGCCAGTTTGTCTCCGGGTGCAATTCAAGGTGCTGGTTTTGACCTTTAAAGCCCTATATGGTAGTGGGCCGGGTTACCTAAGAGACCGCATCGCCCTGAGGACGTCTGTCCGTCCAACCAGAGCGGACCGGAGGGGCTCTCTAATTGTTCCATCAGCCAGAGGGGCTCGCCTCTCTGGCACAAGGAGGAGAGCCTTCTCCGTGTCTGCACCGGCCCTCTGGAACCTCCTGCCAACAGAGCTACGTCTCCGGACGGAATTGCTGCCTTTCAGAAAAGATCTTAAAACCTGGCTGGCGGGTCAAGTGTGGGGTGCAGGTGGAAGGGTAACCGCCATTGGGTGGTTGGTGTAGAAGAACTCCTCCCCATGGTGCCTTTGGATCCTGCAGCCCTTGTTTTTAGGGGGTGGGTAGTTTTAACTGTTTTAACTGTTTTAACTTGTGTTTTTAATTTTTATTGTGAACCGCCCTGAGTTGGCTTTGGCCGAGTGAGCGGTATATAAATGTGATAATTAAATTAAATTAAATTAAATTAAATTAAATTAAATTAAATTTAATAACAGCCCGTGTGCATAAATAAACATTTTAAAAATCATAATTACAGACTAACCTCATTTGTACAAACATTAACAAAAGAAAAACCTTCCAACACAATTTAAAACAGCCCGGCATACTATGCTAGTATGTTCATAAAATCAGCATTGGCACTAAAGTAATTCTATGAAAGTAAGAGTAACTCTTGCAGGTAATATTATTTGTTTGCAACTGAAATGTAATTTTTCCCTTTCACTTATGATTTACCAGAATATCTTATGGTGCTGGATTTTGAAAACAAGAAGTTGAAGTTGTTCCATGGATGTATTTATAATCCTGTTGGCTCAACTGTACTTCCACAAGGCTGATCTTGTTATCTGCCACACCTTTTTATTGCTAATTAAATGTTCCTGATTCACCTAACTCAGGTTCCAGAGGGATTCTGTTCATCACCGGGGGGGGGGGTGACTGGGTGCCTTAGGATGTGGGAGGAGTATTTAATATCTGAAAATTGCTTCTGGCAATCTCAAAGCTTCCAAAGATGAAAGGGATTCCTAGAGAGCCTGGTAAGAGGGGTGGGTGGATTGGAAACTTTTAATTAGTGATAAAAGGCCATGGCTAATGGCATCATCAGCCTTTCGTACATGGAGCTGCACCGACAGAATTTTCCACCATTGACGTATATTGATACAGTATAATGAAAACAAAATGCTTCAATTAATGTTCTAGTTTGTTTATCAATAGTTGTGTCATTTGTCACTGTATATTCCTTAATGAGATAACTTACATTATTCAGCATGCTCATTATGTGCACTATTTTGACCAACTGCGTATTTATGACCCTAAGTAGACCTCCAGAATGGACGAAGAATGTAGAGTAAGTTGTATATTGTTCTTAAATGCCATGTTTGAGTGTAATTTTGTGGAATGAATTCTTCTAGAATGAGTACAATTTTAGAATACATATAATCAACTAGAAACTATGAGCTAAAACCAGTAATTAGTCCTGATAAGAACAGAACCACTGAATCAATGGAACCCATTCAGTGGTCTACTATAGTTGGACCTGATAACTACGCATTGTCTATTACTTTAACTCAGTGGTTCAATATGTGTATGAATCTAAGTGTGCCCAATTCAACCTCCATTTTGTTTGAAAGGCCAGCTTCTGGAAACAGTGGATATCCAGGTGAATTTGTATTTACTTTCAATACTAAAATTTGGAGTTCATAGAATGACATTTACTAATAGTGAGCTTGGAACCGACAAAAGGAAGCACTTCTTCATGGAACATATAATTAATATCATAATGTGTGGCAATGCCTGTAGCTGGAAAGTTTTGCAATAGGTAATAGATCAGTTTGCTAGAGTGATCTATGAAAAGATATTGTTCTTACAATTTCCAAATTTAAAATTGGTTCACGCTTCAACAAACAAATTCTGGGCACAGACAAAGGATGCTATTCCCTTAATGGTCTACTTGAAAAATGAACATCAGACTCACTAGACCAGTGTTGTCCAACCATGGCACTCCCAGTGTTCTTGAACTTCAATTCCCAGAAACCCTGATCAGCTGGTGTGCTGACTTGGGCTTCTGGGACTTGAAGTCCAAGAACACCTGGAGTGCCAAGGTTGGCCAGCACTGCACTAGACTATGCTTTGGCACCTTCTTATTTTACATTGGCTGCATGGGAACTATAGCAATAGATTTTGTGTAGGTAGGGTAACATGAGAAGAAGAGGGCCAGGTATGGATAGCCTACAATATAGTTACTCTTCCTCCACCTCCATCATCCCAATTTCTGAGCAATGGAACATGCAGCCTGGGATTTGATCCACACTCCACTATGTTTTCACTTACTGCAGCAACTTGAGAGGGCAGCACATGAAGGAGAAGCTCAATTAATTTAATTTAATTTAATTTAATTTTCACGCTTATATACCGCTCACTCAGGCGAACCTGACTCAGGGCGGTTTACATAGCGGACAATAAATACAAAAATACAATATCATAATATACAATGAATACAGTAAAAAACAATTATCAAAAGTACAATTACAAAAATCTCTGTCCACAAATATAACTACAAAATATATACTACAGTCTGCACTTACATGTGCACTACAAGGGAGCTCAGGTGCTCGCTGTCCCCCCGCGGCAATGCCAGACTGGAGGGAGGCAGGGCCGGTTGCCGCAGGTGGCTCCCATCCTGGGCCGATGGCGGGGGCCCAGGAGAGCTGCGGTGCAATACAAGCCTTGATGAGATGCTAGTACAGAGCTCTTTTGTTCCTGGTGTGTTAATTTATTAAACTCTGAGAATGTCTTTTAATCCATCATTTTAATGAACAATGACTATTTAATCTGTTGTTTTCAGGTATACATTCACAGGGATATATACATTTGAATCACTCATAAAAATAATTGCAAGGGGCTTTTGTATAGATGGTTTCACCTTCCTCCGGGATCCCTGGAACTGGCTTGATTTCACTGTCATTACATTTGCGTAAGTTTTACATTTCATCCTCCCCCACACCTATCTGATTGCATGGGTACATTTTATGACATGTAAAAGTATGAATTAAATGTATGTTTAGCAATCAAAGGTTGGAGACTATGGATTTTTCAATGACTCAGTGTGGTTCATTATTCATTCCTATCTGTTAGAAATAGGTAGACCTAGTTCTGCATCTAAGTACCAGTTTATTTTTACTTCAACATACCTGTACTTCAGATTGTAGAGAACAAAAAGCACCGCAGATAAAAGACAATTCTGTCACCGTGTTGGTGCTTTTATCTATACGCTCCAAATGAATCGTTTCTTAGGAAGTTCATGTGAGGAAATAGCATCGCTTGCTGCACCTTTTTGTCTGACCTCTTTATTACAGCAGTCTTGTTTTCTCTGTTACTTTGTGAAATATGGTGCCCTATTAAAGTAGCTGTTAATTTACAGCAGTGTGGAATGCATGGTACACTTGTAGTTTACAGTTATTGACATAAAAGCTGGTTTCAGAGCCTACACTTTCCCCCTCCTGCCAGAAGAGGAGCAGCCTTGCCAGTTTCTCTACATAAATTACTTTAATTAGGGAAGTTAGGCCTTCACAGTAAAATCACTGTGGTTCATTTGCCCAACACCATTTACATGTAAATTGATCACTGATGAAAGATTTTAAAGAAAGTCAAACTTCAGTGAAAGGCAAACATTTGACTGTTGCTATTTAATTTCCCACTAAAGTTGCCCAGGGGGTCCTTTGTGAAGACCCTCAAGTAAGTACATGAAGTCTGCCTCAATTCTGAATAACTGTGATTTAATTCTACAGGTATGTAACAGAATTTGTAAACCTAGGCAATGTTTCAGCTCTTCGAACTTTCAGAGTATTGAGAGCTTTGAAAACTATTTCTGTAATCCCAGGTAAGAAGTAAGTGGTGTAAGGTGTTAGGTCCTTGTACCTCCCAACTGTTCCTTTTTATCCTGTCATTGTGTTTGTGTGTGAACTCCCCTATTACAGATATGTGACAGAGTTTGTGGACCTGGGCAATGTCTCAGCGTTGAGAACATTCAGAGTTCTCCGGGCATTGAAAACAATTTCAGTCATCCCAGGTGAGAGCAAGGTTAAACACAGAGGCTGACTCTCAGACTTCATGGAAATTCCAACCACATTCTTCACCATAAGCCTTGTTGCTTGCGCACTCATCTAAAAAGCCAAAAAAGAACAAAAAGCAGGAATCATGTTTCGAAAGAGATGAACATTGTGATCCTTTGCTTTTTGCCATTTGCTTGTTTAGTTCCGAATTCAGCCTTTGCGTTTAACACATTGTTGCATGAGGTGTTAAAAGTACACAGTGTGTGTTATTTGCATCATATAATGTCAAGCTTTGAGGTCAAGCTGTGACAAAAGCACAACCATAAATGTCAAGTTTTTATTCTTTTTTTTTTAGTTTGCAATATATAAAACTGTATTTGTTCCTGGTAATTTCGATGGACGCTAATGTCTGAATTTTACTATGTGTACTGAAATATCTGAATTACTGTTGAACATAAAGCAGTTAAGATAATAATTTTTAAAATAGCATGGACATTGCATGGGAAATTTATTATCTTTCCTCACCACTCTAGCCACTTAGCTTTACGTTCTACTGTTTTAATTTCTCCTTCTCTACCAATGTGTTATAAAACTAATGACACCAAAGAATTAAGGTATATGGCATTGGAATTTTTTTGGGGGGAAACAAAGAAACCCACACCATTACCACTTCCAAAAACAAGTGTGTATATCAGAGGCCTATTTGTGTTGGTTTAAGTGACGTTTCCTTCTTATAACATTTTTAAGCTTGGGAAGATTTCTTCTCTCTGTGGAGGATTTAACAGAAAGCATGATAACAGAGTCACTTGTTTTATAATTAAAACAAGTTGATTCTAGCTAAGCGCAATACATTTTCATGCACCAGCTCAGTGAACATAAACTTCCAATGATTTCATCTTCACAAGATACATCTTCACAGGTAGTAAAACCATATCGAGCTCTTGTTCACAAAATATCAGTGCCATTTATTTGGGCTTCTGCATGAGGTTGGAGTTGCAGATTTTACGTTGCTTGGGTCACACTGGGCTAAATACCTTGTTAGCAGCAACTAGAGTAGACCAACTGAATGAATGGAATGTGTTAAGCCGACATTTATAAGTCCCATTGATGCAGTAGGTCTGCTTTCAGATGAGACAAACAGTTGGATTCTAGCCCAGTGTGCTCTTAAAACACATATTTTCATCATCCTAACAGTGCTTTTCTGCTTGCAGGCCTGAAGACGATTGTGGGCGCCCTCATTCAGTCTGTGAAGAAGCTGTCAGATGTAATGATTCTGACTGTATTTTGTCTGAGTGTATTTGCTCTAATAGGGCTCCAGCTGTTCATGGGGAATTTGAGACATAAATGCTTGTACTGGAATCCAGACAATTCTACAAATGCTACTTATCTATTTAATAACACCTTTGAAGACAACAGTACATATAATAGTACACCATTCGACTGGAATGAATATATAAGCTTTGAAAGTAAGAATGCATTTTTAAAGTAGCGGTCGGTATTGTGTTATAAGAATGACTCAGTTTTGTTGAGCATATACAAGTCACAATGAGGAAAAAGGTGCTAAAATCTTACCAAGTTGATGCGTTTCACAGAGAAGCTAGCTCTTTTACAGATTTTGTGGCTAGGTCACTTGGAGAAATGTGGTTAAGTGATATTCTACAATGATGGGATTTGAAAACACTCTGTGGAAACCAGAATGATCTGCTCTACTCTTTGTATTAATTAATTTTAAGACATTTAGATAATGTCTTATAAAGGTTTATTTCAGGGCAGTTTGCAATGCCTTTTAAAATCACAATAGCAACAATAAAATATGAAATAAAATAAATTTAATGTAAAAAGCTATTCCATCCTTCTCAGGCCCTATCGGGCAAATCTTTGCCCCTATGCAGTGCCGATTTTTGTCAGCTACTACCCAGGCTGCTTGCCAGTCGGGGAGACAGCCAAGAGGCAGTTACCAATTCAGTTTGCAGGAACCAGTGTTGGTTGTACCCCAAAGTTATCTCATGTTGAACCCTGTAAGCCTGACTGAGTTGTGCGAATCATGCCAGGCAATCAGAGTCAACTTGTCAAAAAATACCCTAAAGGATTCACCCTTAACCCCATCCACCCAGCACTACCCTCCACTAAATATTAGCTATTTATTAAACCACACCCACCTACTCTAATGGCAAACTAATAAACCAAAGTTGGAGAGGCAATAAACTACCCAGCTCCATATGGCCAATTTGGAAGCATAGGCTAAAAAAATATATCCTATCTGGCTCCTTAACGGTGACCCCCATAGAATATTCTGATGGTGGTATTATTTGTAAAGACCCAAAGAGAATACTATGCTTTTTGCAATAAAGTGGCCTGTTTAATATCCAATTGAATTGTCATAGTCTCCCTTGTGCCTCTTCTTCGACCGTGTTCCCACTGCTTATATAGTCTATCAGGTTAACCCAACACCATTACTAATAGCCCTAGTGGTGCTGTGATTAAACTGCTGTCCTGCAAACAAAAGGTTGTGAGTTTGATCCTGACCAGGGCTCAAGATTGACTCAGCCTTCCATCCTTTCAAGGTCAGTAAAATGAGTACCCAGCATGTTGAGGGCAAAATGCTAATTAACTTGTGAACCACCCAGAGAGTGTACTAAGCACTATGGGGTGGTATATAAGTATGATAGCTTTGCTTTTACGTCAGTGTTTCTTACTTTGGAGTTCTTGGCAGGATAGTGAAATTACAGGAATGCATTAATTACGCAAAAATATTACATGATCCATCACGGTTAACTTTTGTATTTTTAACATCTTGAAAACCTTTCTCCCCCACACAGCTAATTTTTATTTTTTGGAAGGACAGAATGATGCTTTGCTTTGTGGCAACGGTTCTGATGCAGGGTAAGATGCTCTTCCATCCTTAAGCTTTTAAAAATAAAATGCAATTCAGCGTAGCAAGAAGTTTTGACATTATTTAATTTGTTCATACCTTGTCTGCCTAACTGTAGGACTGGGTTTGATCTGACTTTAGCAAGCTTATTTTATTATAATTTAATTCTTATCATTGATTATGTTCAATTGGAAATGGATAGGAAGAAACACAAAAGAAAAAAGCAAATAAAAAGCTTAAACAAATCTTAGCCTATAAGGTCATTTGGCCTGTGGCTCAAGTGGCTAAGATGCTGACTGGAACGCGGCAGGTAAGCAGTTTGATACCCGAGTACTGCAGGACAGAGTGAGCTCCCGTCTCTGTCCCTGCTCCTGCCAACCTAGTAGTTGCAAAGCAAGAAATTGCAAGTAGATAAATAGGGACCACTTCGGTGGGAAGGTAAACAGCGTTCCATGCGCTCCGGTGTCTAGTCATGCCTGCCACATGACCACGGAAACATCTGCAAACGCAGACAGCGCTGGCTCTTCGACTATTAAACAGAGATGAGCACTGAACTCTAGTCGGATACGACTGGCTTTCAAGCAAGGGTGATCTTTACCTTTACTAAGGATGAGTAAGAGGCTTTTTAACTTAACCTCCCTCCCTCTCTTTCTCTCTTTTAGTCAATGTCCAGAAGGTTATATATGTATAAAAGCTGGTAGGAATCCGAACTATGGTTATACAAGTTTTGACACCTTCAGCTGGGCCTTCTTGTCCCTCTTTCGCCTCATGACTCAGGACTACTGGGAAAATCTCTATCAGCTGGTGAGAGAGAAGAGTTTGGATATCAAAGTCTTAAAACATAGTGGTATTGTAACAAAATACATTGAAACACAAATACAGTATAGCGATGTCTTACAACTCACATATTACCTTTAACATTTAAATGAACTATTATTTCTTCTAGACGCTGCGTGCTGCTGGCAAAACGTACATGATCTTTTTTGTGCTGGTGATCTTCCTGGGCTCCTTCTACCTGATCAACTTGATCCTGGCTGTTGTTGCCATGGCCTACGAAGAACAGAATCAGGCCACCATGGAGGAAGCTGAGCAGAAAGAGGCAGAATTTCAGCAGATGCTGGAGCAGCTGA
Organism: Bradypodion pumilum; assembly: GCA_035047305.1. Taxonomy (NCBI): domain Eukaryota; kingdom Metazoa; phylum Chordata; class Lepidosauria; order Squamata; family Chamaeleonidae; genus Bradypodion; species Bradypodion pumilum. The sequence continues at coordinate 317,305,908 of JAWDJD010000001.1, forward strand.
AAAAACATCAAGAAGCTGTTCAGGTATATATCTGGTGTAGCAATGGCTGGACTTAATTTGAACATAGTTTCATGGCTATAGCTGAATGTATCAGATTAATGGAAGATAATAGATAGTTGCCATCCTTCTAAGCCAGGAGTTCCCAAACTATTTATGCCGGGGGCCGGGTCACACTCCCTCTGACAGCTTCAGGGGCCAGACGGCCATTGTGCCCTTCCTCTACCACATGGCACTTCCTGGTTTGGTGGAGGCAGTGGGGGGCCACATGAAATGGTGCCGTGGGCTGCATCTGGCCCACAGGTTGAGAATCCGTTCTCTAAGCTAATTGCCCACAAACTGAATTTAAAATGTGAGGTTTTTTTTTAACCCTGTCACCTTTTTACACACTTTACAGATGAAGGGGTAGTTCAAAAACTAACTTTCCCAAGATTCAGTCTTAATTCTTCCCCAGGTCTCCAGACATAGGATTACTTCAGAACATGGCATAAGGAGAGGGGTTAAAATGGTGCCTGTCTCCTCATTATTATTATTCCGTGTCTAGGCCAGACGTGAAACTGCCAAAATGAAGCCACCTTTTTGGTGAATCCATTTTGCAGTTCTTTTGGCCTGACCTAGTGTGAGAAAGATTAGTTGGTAACACAAGGTTACCATTACCAGGGTACACCAAATTAGGGTTCAAAAATAACACAATCTTTGAGTAGGCTCTTTCATTATCTGAAAATCAGATATGGAGCCAGCCCTCCAGTTTTCTTTTCAATGTTCCTAGTGACTATTGGTCACTAGGTCAGCAGTTCAATTCCCAAGTATTGCAGGACAGAAATGAGCTCCCGTCTTCGTCCCAGCTCCTGCCAACCTAGCAGTTCAAAAGCAAGACATTGCAAGTAGATAAATAGGGACCACTTCCATGGGAAGGTAACAGCGTTCCGTGTGCTCTGGTGTCTAGACATGCCTGCCACATGACCATGGAAACGTCTGCAGAAGCAGACAATGCTGGCTCTTCAGCCTAGAAACAGAGATGAGCACTGCACCCTAGAGTCGGATACGACTGGCTTTCGAGCAAGGGAAACCTTTACCTTTACCTTAGTGGCCGAAACTTAGCTAAAAGATCTGAAATTGGAAAGGGATACATCTAAGCATTGGTCCAGAATTTTGTTGAGGTAGGATTATGTAGGCAGGGTTCACATTTTCATAAAATGAACGAATGAATGAAGTAGCAATAGCAATAGCCATTGCACTTATATCCCACCCCATAGCATTTAGAGCACTCTCTGGGCAGTTCACAAGGTAATTAGCAGTCTTCTTTCCCCCTACAAGTGAGTACCCATTTTACCGATTGTGGAAGGATGGAAGGCTGAGTCAACCTGGAACCCCATCAGGCTTGGAACTCTCAAAGTTTAGCTGCAGTACAGCAGTTTAACCACTTCACCACCAGGGCAGTGGAAATACAACTATGTATAAGAGTAGATACTGTACTAGTCTGGCCAGGTTATCCTACTATGGTAATAGAGTAGACCATACTGCCAATGACTCAATGCCGAGTGTCTGGTGGTTGTTAACTAACCTGACCACCCTGAGGACTAACAGCCATGGGTGGAGAAATCCACAGGGAAGGATGATGGTTCCCAAGTGGATTAAATCCCACTTTAACCCATCTTGATGGAGGGCAGCAGCTTCATCAGTTCTGGCCTGGGGCTGGTAAGGACTTTGTGTGCCAAAAGGGCTCAGGACCAGAAAGTGACTCACAGAACTGGATCAGTGGTATGGGTGTCATCCTGCGATGTGGAAGGCAAATGAAAGGTCGCTGCATTATATTCTCAGGACAGTCTCCATGGTTGATTCATTATGACGATTGCCAATTTTTGGATTCTGATACGGCACAAGAAGAAGATAAGAGTAGATATAAAGGGGAAAGACAAATATATAGAACAGGGGTTCTTAACCATTTCACACTGGGGGCCAGATCATGCCTCCTCAGACAACTGAGCAGGCCGGACACATGGTTTTCCCCTGCCTAAACTGCCATGGGTGCATTTGCGCATGTGCAGATGCATTTGCACATTTGCAGGCATGTTTGTGCATTCGTGGGCATGTTTATGGCTGTCGTAAGTGTGTCTGCTTCCACTTCCAGGGTTGTTGCCATGGGCTGGATGATTTGCCATCATGGGCCAGGTCTGGCCCATGGGACGTAGGTTGTGAACCCCTGACATAGAAAAAAGTTCCCCATATTCTTAAAGAGTTAAATTTTGATATATTACCCCAGAATTCTTGTTACAAACTTTTTAGTGTTTAAGTTAAACATGTTGTTCTTTCTAGGAAGCCAGTAAAATGAAACTAACTGTTAATGCTTTATAGCTGGCAGCAGAGGCAGCTGCAACAACCGCATCAGCTGAATCCAAAGAACCAAGCGGAGGAGGAGGAGGAGGAGGAGGAGGAATAGGCAGACTTTCTGAAAGTTCTTCTGAGGCATCAAAGTTGAGTTCAAAAAGCGCAAAAGAGAGGAGGAATAGAAGGAAGAAAAGAAAACAGAAAGAACAATGTGGAGAAGAAAAAGATGAAGACGAGTTTCACAGATCTGAATCAGAAGATAGCATGAGGAGGAGAGGTTGCCGATTCTCCATTGAAGGAAATAGGCTAACTCTAGAACGGAAGCACTCTTCTCCCCATCAGGTAGACTGTTAACAGAAATGTGAAAGTAAACCAATGAAATGTTGGGCGTCAAGCCACAATCAGGCTGCAAGCCTCACTGTAGGCTGTGCGATATTGCTGAAGGAGACTTGCTTTTTAGAAGAAAAAACTGGGCTCGTGATAGATGATACAACAGAAGATCTGGTCTCAAAATCAGGATGAGAATATAAGAGAGACCTGATTTAGTTATGGGGAGCAAATACATTGCAAAGTGCCAATTTTTTTGGGAAACATCCATTTGATGTTAATTCTTAGAATGTTTCTATGTGCTCTTTCTTCTGATTTGATCATAAGTACATCATAATCCCTAATATTAAGCAAGGCTTTAATGCAGACCATCATAATCCCTGATATTAAGCAAGGCTTTTAATATAGCAGACTGTTTTCAATTAATGAATGCAACAAAACTCCCATCTGCATGTCTGAGAAGAAAATAAGCAGGGCAGTGTAAGGGATATAACTATCACTTGCTTTTGATGTATTGCAGTAGAGGCTGTGAGATTTTAGCTAATTGGTGTCTTTTTCCTGTCTTTTTTCTTCTTGCAGTCTTTGCTGAGTATGCGTGGCTCCCTGTTTTCCCCAAGGCGCAACAGCAGAACAAGCCTTTTCAGCTTCAGAGGTAGAGCAAAGGATATAGGCTCAGAGAATGACTTTGCTGATGATGAGCACAGCACTTTTGAAGATAATGATAGCAGAAGAGATTCCCTTTTTGTGCCGCGCAGACATGGTGAACGGCGCAACAGTAACATTAGTCAGGCCAGTAGGTCATCCAGGATGCTGGCAGTGTTTCCAGTGAATGGGAAGATGCACAGCACGGTGGATTGCAATGGGGTGGTTTCCTTGGTTGGTGGACCATCTGTTCCTACATCGCCTGTTGGACAGCTTCTGCCAGAGGTGATAATAGATAAACCAGCTACTGATGACAATGTAAGGAAGTTTTAAATAGTTCAGGCATGGTGGCCTTTTCTTAATGCACCAGCCCGTGTGTCTACAGAATGGAAATCCTTGGGAATGATCCTTGGTTGGTCAAGCTGTGAATGCTCCTGCATCTTGTAATATCTTTTCTATACTAACAAAGTCTAGTTTCCAGTATAACATTTGCAAAGCAATCATTGAAAAAACACCTGAAGAATGTACAAATTATATTGTTTTGTGTGTTTTATATTCAGAAAAACCTTGCTGGAGCTTACTTTTTCTGGCTGTGAGTTAATTGTTATCTGGTCAGATCCAATAAGATATTATCTCACTCAACAATTAAGAAGGTACAACATTTGATACCATATTGGATTCTGATACTGTCTTGGTTGTAGACAAATTTGATTATATTCTGTGTTGTGAACATCTATAAACAATGTGGCTAGAAGTTCTGGTTCCCAAACCATTAGTAAAATTACTCCAAATTTTCACTTTATGTACATTTATTTAGCATTTTCTTGCATTGTGCAACCCAATTTTTCAACTCTCTTAGATAAACCTAATTGAGATACACAAATATTTCAAGTTATTAATATATATGGTCATATGTTCTGCTACATACATACACTATATTTCCTAGCTAACAATCTTTAAATATATCCCTAAACTGAAATATATCCCTTCCTGTAGTGATTTGGAAAAGCATAGTAATGCTGGATTATTCCCTCTTTTCTTCTCCTTAAGTTTGAATGAAAAGCTTGCCTTCCATTTTAAACACAGATGAACAAGTAACATGTCATTTTTCTCTCTCTCATTCTTCACATCTTTGTATTTATAACCTGGAATTTATGCTGTAATGTATGTTATGTGTGGGACATGCTCACAAGTGAATAACGTTTAGGTTACGGTTGATCAGTCCCAATTTGTTGCTTTTCCCCAAACTGTACTCTTCGAAAAGAAAGGCTGTTCACTGAACAGTTCAAAGATCTTAAGTGTGGTGTTGTGGGATAAATTTGACAATTGTTAAAGCCTAGCATGCTCTCCAAGGCTGCGGTCCCGTACATCTTCACTTGGAAGTATATATTATTGATTTCAGTTGTACAGGGCGAAAACTATGGATAAGTGGGATTTTGCAAAGTTATTGAGGAAGAACAAAGCAGTTTTGAATAACCAAACAAGCCTCAAGCAATCATGGGACATTTCCTGCGGGCCTTTTTTGGACGTATAAAAACAAGGTTATTGCAATGAGGACAGCATGTTTCTTACAAATCCTCTAAGATTTTAAAACGTCAGGTTAATAATACAACAAAGAGCAAAACATTTGGCATGAATAATTAAGCATGATGCATGTATACTGTCAAAAATGGACATTCTTCATGTGAGCTACTGTACTCAGCTGCCATTCATAGAATAATCTTATATTTCATTCTCTCTCCTTTTTTTTGCAGGTCACAACCACAGAGACAGAAATGAAAAAAAGAAGATCAAATTCTTTCCATGTTTCTATGGATTTTTTAGAAGATCCTACTCTAAGAGAGAGAGCCATGAGTATAGCTAGTATAATCACAAACACTATGGAAGGTATGTAGAGAGAATTTGCTTTTGGAATACTAAATCCGTAACCTATTCCACTGTCCTGTAATGGTGATTGCTCTGTTGAATAGCATGGTTAGTACTTTACTAGCCAAGAGATACATAAAACAGGTATTGTTACTGCATGAGTAGTTTCAAGATTTTGAAACAGACAAAATAAGAATTCTTGTTGCTGGGAAACAGAGGTCAGAAAGAAAGAGAAGATCGCAGGGAAGAGGGGAATCTTTTCCCAAAGGGAAAGGATTGGTTAAGAGATTTGGGTAGACACCACATGCACAAAAAACTGTAAGTGCTGTGAGGTGAAATTAGTATAAAACACAGTTTAAAATAGACAGCATGTCAAACATCATCTCCATGGTGATAATCAGTTACTTTTATTTAGAAGGTACAAGAAAGGATAGTGTACATGTGAATAAAATAATGGGCAAAATTCTCACTTGTTTCAAAAAGATGGCTACCTTTTGTTTTCAAAAAAAAAAGTCTATTGTAAACTAGAAGTTTCCCCTCAACCTGATCACAAGCTGTTTATGCTTTTATCATCCCTGTGTTTGCACCAATGGAACTTTGAATACCATTGATTCCTATGCTATGTGTGAGAGAGTAAAATCTCTTTATGCTCTTTCTTCATTATTTTACCTATTCAGTCATGTTTCCCCACCCTTACCTGCCATTTTTCTAAACTAATCTTCATCCTAAAGAGATAACCTTTCCTTACAAGGTAACTGCTCCACACCTTTAATGATTTTGCTGACCTTTTTCTGCATCCATTCCTTCTCTCCACCAAAGTGCATCTCGCTGTCCCCATTCATAAGAGAGGTTCCTTCAGTGTGGAGATAGAGGTTGTTATCTCTATATTATTAATGCATCAGTAGTTACCTTCCTTCATATATTTTTCATATTTCCTGTATTTTGAGGTTGCGTCTATTTTCTCCATTTTATTTATTTACCTCAGTACCCAGGTATAGAGGAAACCAAAATACAGTCAACCCTCACATAACAACGCGTTCGGATAGCATCATTTTCGCTTAACAACGCGTTGTTATGCACATACCTGTCAACCGTGGCTCCGGACAATCCGGGACCTGCACACAACGGTTCTGCGCAAGTCACGTTCTACGCATACCGGGGTTTTGGCAGCTGCGGGCAGGAAATGGCGCAAATCAGCGCCGAAAATTGGGAAATCCCGGCCAATCTGGGAAGGTTGACAGGTATGGTTATGCACCACGTGTTCCTCTGCATAACAATGTTATTAGTGTCGTTGTCTGGACAACGACACTAAAATAACCGTCATTATCCGAACAAAGACGCTAAAAACGACGTTATGCAGGAAACTCCATAGAAACCCGCATAACAACAAAAATCGCTTAGCAACACTACTTGGGGAACCAAGTAACATCGTTATGCGAGGGTCTACTGTAGTAGAATCACCACTGTTTTGTTTTTTCTTAGCCATGTTTAAGCCAGCATTTTGTAAATCAGGAAGGACCAGAATGACACAGTTGTATCTCTTCCTCCTCCTCCTACTCCAACAGAACTTGAAGAGTCCCGACAGAAGTGTCCACCTTGTTGGTACAAATTTGCAAACATATTCTTGATATGGGACTGCTGTCCATGTTGGCTGAAAGTAAAACGTATTGTTAACATAGTTGTGATGGATCCATTTGTTGATCTTGCAATTACAATCTGCATTGTTTTAAATACACTATTCATGGCAATGGAACATTACCCAATGTCAAGCGAATTTGAAGGGGTACTCAGTGTTGGAAACTTGGTGAGTCATCCTTTGGTTGGTGCCTTTTAAAATAATTTATTTGGAAGTGTGACTTTAATTATTCTGTTAACAGGGATATAAAGCACTTTTTTTTTTTTGCTTAAGACTCCTTTTTAAAAAATCACCACCTTTGAGAAGGTGCTAAACAGGAGAATATAGAGATTGCAGCTTTCTGCTGCTGCTTTGTGTAACTAGCAAAATACCAAAAGCACCCCCAAAAGATTTTTTTTTAATGAAACATTGCTGTGAGTATCATAAGTAGTTGTTAATAGGCTGCTTTTGAATAAGTTGGCAAAATACCTGGTAATAAACCAGGCCAAAATCCTGTTGCTTAGCATACTAAATTTCACTAGATCCACGGAATCAATGGGGAAATGGGAGTTAATTCCTCTGTATTGATTCAAATAGGCCTACTCTAACTGCAACTTACTTCCGCATATTAAGTTTGAGTTGGCCCATTTGAATCAATTGAACTGGTGGAAGAATTGACTCACTAAATTCCCAGTGACTCAGTGGGCTTGCTCTAGTGTGATTTACTACACTAAACAAGAGAATTTTGGGGTAAAGGATCTCCAAAACTGATGTTTAAAAATAAAGGTAATTTTAAAAACTTCCTTTCTTGAAACTATGAGCATCTTTCATATAAAAATCTAAATTACTATGGCAACTGTAATCTTACATTTTTGCAAATTGACAAATCTTCATTTTAAATTTAGGTTTTCACTGGAATCTTCACAGGAGAAATGTTTTTCAAACTAGTAGCTATGGATCCATACTATTATTTCCAACAAGGCTGGAACATTTTTGATGGCATTATTGTCACTCTTAGTTTGGTTGAACTGGGACTAGCAGATGTGGAAGGACTATCAGTTCTCCGCTCATTCAGATTGGTAAATTGTTTTTATTAGAAAAATGTTACTGCAATTTTATAAATGCAATGTTAAACTCAAAACTTTTTTTTATGATTTCAGGTTGCCTAAATTTAATTAATTGTGACACTGACCTGTAATACAGTCCTTACACAGTCCTTATATTTGAGTAATTGTCTTTCTTTGTATAGTATTTCAAGACTTCTAGGGATTGTATTCAAGCGTAACTTTTGCAGGCGAGTTGCAGAAGTTAAGAAATCGCTATAAACATTTCAATCACAAGAATGGAGAGGGAGGGGATTTTTAATTCACCTTCTCACTGTAGTTCTTTCATATTTGCCCTCAAATATTGGGTGACCCTTAAAAACAGTTTGTAGTTGCCAGAAGAGGGGAAATAGAAAAAATATCATGTTTTGCCTTTTCAGCTGATGAAAGCTTCTGCCAGAACAAACAACCTTTCAACAACAACACAACACAGTTGGTTACAACTCTATTAACCTTTTTAAAAGATGGCTGTAAAAATATGTTTGCCAAAATCCTCTTGTGTGGTTATGCAAATGTTGTAACTTTGGGAAACAAAGTGTCCCAAGCTAAGAAATTACTATAGACATTATCAGTTGTGATCTTGAGTCATACAACTCATTATGCAATAGATAATGTTTATTGTGATTTCTTAATTTAGGGCAATTCACCTCCAAATGTTAGTCTGTTTGTGTTTTGCCAGCATAACCATGCAAGGGGATTTGGTCCTTTGAATGGTAAACTTGAAATACAGTACCTGTATATAGGGCTCAATTTAGTGTTGTTTTTTTTTAAGGAGTTGCCTGTAAATTCCACAGAAGCAAATGTAATAGTCCATGTTTAGTCGTTAAGTTCCTTTAGTTTAGATGAGTCTTACCTCTAAGAAATTGTACTGAAAATAATAGCTTCCTAGTGCACTTGTAAGGAGATCTGACTAAACATAAAGGATTTCATTAAGAACTTCGGACTGCAGTTTATTGTGATTTATTGAAATCTCTGTGACATCAGTGGAACATTGCTGCATGTAATAGTTGCTGAAGTAAACACACAAGCTTTTTCAGTATTTTATCTGCCCCCCTACAGACGTACTTTGCCACCTTTTTTTTTTCAGCTGCGCGTTTTCAAACTGGCAAAATCCTGGCCAACTCTAAATATGCTGATCAAAATTATTGGTAACTCCGTGGGTGCCTTGGGAAACCTGACTTTGGTCCTGGCCATTATTGTCTTTATTTTTGCTGTGGTTGGAATGCAGCTGTTTGGAAAAAGCTACAAGGAATGTGTTTGCAAGATCTCCAGTGACTGTGAACTTCCACGTTGGCACATGAACGACTTTTTCCACTCTTTCTTGATCGTCTTCAGAGTACTTTGTGGTGAATGGATAGAAACCATGTGGGACTGTATGGAAGTTGCAGGTCAAGCCATGTGCCTTACAGTGTTCATGATGGTTATGGTAATTGGAAATTTAGTGGTATGTAACATCCAAAAAATTAAACATTTATCAAATATCCAAATGCTGAGTTAAGCAAGAAATAAGATAGTTGGTGCCTCTAAAAATAAATAAAATAATAATAACAGAGGTGGGGTACCTACAGCCCTGAGGGGAGTCTAGGCTTCTGGGAATTGAAGTTCCAGAACACCAGAGGGACTAGCCTGCTTCCTCTAAGCCAAGGTTTTTCAACCTTGGGCCTTCAAGTGTACTTGGACTTCAATTCCCAGAAGCCCAGGCTCCCCTCAAGGTCGTAGTAGGTTCTCCAACCCTGTGCTAGGAGGACACATTTGCTACGAGTATGCATAACTGCCTGTTCTTTTCCTTCTTTAAAGTTGAGTGTAACTTAGACATTCAAACATTCATTCTGCATAGCCAAAACAGATTGCCCTCATATCTCTCAATCCCATTTCCAGGGAATCCTAAGTAGGTGAAGGCATCTGCTTGGGAATACCCTGAAGCAAATGGTGAGCCACTGTGTGAGACAGAATGCTGGACTGGATGGGCTGTGGCCTGTTCCAGCAAGGCTGTTCTTATGTTCTTATATTCATATACATGGGGTTCAGTATCCATGGTTTCAGTTATCTGTGGTCTAAAATATTCAATTAAAAATCCCTGTAATACTGTACATACATATATTATTTATATTTATTTATTATTTATTAGTCACATTTGTATTGCCGCTCTCTCGGCAAGAGACTCTGGGCGGCATACAACAATTACATCATGAACTACATAAATCCCACTAGAGAACTATAAAAATTTAAAACCAGTAAAAAAACCAATTAAAAATACAATAAAAAATTACCCTGGCAACTAAAAAGAGCAAGGGATCAACATTACTATATCAGCCAGCAGGTGTGGGTCATTGCATCCCCAGTGCCCCAAATCTGCTTTGCCAGCCAGGTTTTTAGTTCTTTCCTGAAGGGCAACAACTCTGTCTGGAGTCGTAGCTCAATTGGCAGGAGGTTCTATAGGGCCGGAGCAGACACAGAGAAGTCCCTCTTTCTGGTGCTAAAAAGGCAAGCCTCCCTAGCAGATGGCACAATAAGAGAGCCTCTCTGGTCCCCTCTGGTGGGACTGACAGATGTTCTCGGGGTGATGCAGTCTCTTAAATATCCTGGCCCACTACCATGTAGGGCTTTAAAGGTCATTACCAGCCCCTTGAATTGTACCCAGAGGCATACCAGTAACTAGTGCAGCTCCCGATGCAGTGGCGAGGTATGAGTGTAACGTCTGCATCCCATCACCACCCGGGCAGCCGCATTCTGGACCAGTTGCAGACTCCGAATAGTCATCAAGGGCAGCCCCATGTAGAGCGCATTACAATAGTCCAGTCTGGAGGTGACCAGAGCATGTGTGACCATGAGCAAGGAGTCCCGATCTAGGAGCGGGTGTAACTGGCGTATGACACAGAGTTGTGTAAAAGTCCTCCTGGCCACGACTGCCACCTGCTCATCAAGCAGGAGTTGTGAGTCCAGGAGGACCCCCAGATTATGCACTGGGTCTGTTTGGAGCAAGATAGCCCCATCCAGAACCAAAGATGGTAGCTCTCTCAATGGCTTCATGTAGATATTAAATATGAGAGGTGAGAGCACCGAGCCCTGAGGCACCCCATATTGGAGAGGCCTATGGGTGGACATCCCATCCTCCAACCACACCGACTGGGTCCAGCCCCTCAGAAATGATGCAAACCAGGACCACACAGTGCCCTGGATCCCCAATCCTCGGAGCCATTCCAGAAGAATACCATGGTCAATGGTATCGAAGGCTGCTGAGAGGTCAAGAAGAGCAAGGATGGAGGGATTACCTCCATCCTGCTCTCGCCAGAGATCATCCAACAGTGCGACCAATGCAGTCTTGGTACCATATCAGGGCCTGAATCCTGACTGAAAGGGGTCCAACTAATCCACTTCATCCAGAATCCCATGTAACTCCCGCACCACTGCCTTCTCCAAAACCTTCCCTCAAAAGGGGAGGTTGGATACTGGCCAGTAGTTTGCCATTATTGTTGGGTCGAGCGCTGGCTTATTAAGGAAGGGGTGCACCAAAGCAGGTTTTAATGGTGCAGGAAAACCTCCTCCTGCAAAGATGTGTTGACTATTGCTTTGACCCAACTGCCTGTCACTGCCTTGAACACCTTGACCAACCAGGTGAGACATGGATCTAATGGGCAATCAGTGGCGCGAACAGATCCAAGGAGCTTGTCTATTTCCTCAGGGACAACTGGGTTAAACCTATCCCAGATAACATGGCAAGACTGCGAACCGGTCAACTCTGGACCCATAGTGTCCATGCCAGGTTCAAACTTTGAGCGAATCCAAGCAATTTTCTCCATAAGATAATCAGCAAAGTCTTCAGCTGACCCATGCCAACCAGGGCCAGGCCCCCCCTACTAAGGAGTATTCACCCAGCAGCGCTCTCGTTGTCTGTTTGCCCGTTTAAGCTCCCTCAAATCCTCCATAAACCACGAGGACGAGCAGGGCCCATGTGCGTGGAGATGCCTTAGTGGCGCAATCACGTCCAAGGCTGCCATTGCATCCCCATGCCAGAGGTTGACGAGAGCCTCTGGTGAATGGCATATTACCAGAGCTAGCAACTATTAATTAATTAAAATTAACTTCCACTTATACCCCGCCCATCTGGGGTTTCATCCCCACTCTGGGTAGCTACCAACAACATATTAAAAACATCATAAAATCACACAATTTTAAAAAAGATTACTGGGCCTAATTAAAATGGGTGTGGGGAGGAAGACAGTAAGAGACCTCAGACTAGGCAGATGATGACCCCTTTTCAAATGCCTCCATAAACAGAAGGCATTTTAACTGCTTTCTAAATGTCAGTAAACAAGTGGTCTGACACAGTTCAACCGGGAGCAAGTTCCATAGGGTTAGCACCGCTAGAGGCCACTTTCTGCAATGTAAATATAGTTCATTGTTATTCACGGTTTCAAGTATCTGTGGTAAGTCTTGGAACATATCCCCCACAGATAAGGATGTGTGTGACCTATGTTAGGTTTACGTACTATACTACAATATATGTCAAATACGTTATTCAAGTGTATAATATCAGTTAATGTAAAAAAAAAACCTTTTCCCTTTCCCTAGGTACTGAATCTATTTTTGGCTTTGCTACTGAGTTCTTTTAGTGCAGACAACCTTGCTGCCACGGATGATGACAATGAAATGAACAATCTCCAGATTGCTGTGGCACGAATAGATAAAGGAATAGACTATATAAAAAGAAAGTTCTTTGAATTCATTCAGAAATCCTTTGTAAAAACGCAAAAAGCTTTAGATGAAATCAAACCCCTGGAGGAGCTAAACAAGAACAGCTGCATTGCTAACCACACCATGGAAATTGGCAAAGACCTGGATTATTTTAGAGATGGAGATGGAACATGTGGCATAGTTACAGGTAGCAGTGCGGAAAAATATGTTGTTGATGAAAGTGATTACATGTCATTCATAAACAACCCAAGCCTCACTGTGACCGTGCCCATTGCTCTTGGAGAATCAGATTTTGAAAATTTAAATACAGAGGAGTTTAGCAGTGAGTCAGATTTGGAAGGAAGCAAAGAGGTAAGATTTTTTTATATATAGATACTGGGGAGTGGTGTTGGTGGTGGGGGTAGAGACTGTGATCTGTTTCAGAGCTAGCTTTTCGGGCTCAGAATGCAAATCCATTCTTCTAAGATAGCAGGGATCATTCAAAAGGGAATGTTTTATCTTCACTGCTACTGCTACTACAAATTAGAGTTTGTCTTCCTCAGTTCTTCCTATTCCTATCCCGTTTTGTATAACAGGGGTTCTCAACCTTTTCACACTGTGGGCCAGACCACACCCCCTCAGACAGCTGAGCGGGCCAGACTGGTAGTTCCACTGCCATAAAGACTGCTGTAGAACATGCCCGCGACTGTTGTAAACGTGTTTACAACAGCCACTGATGCATTTTACGGCAGCGTTTATGCGTTTACAACAGCTAAGGGTGCATTTGCGGCTGTCATAAATGCATCTGCTTCCAGTGGTGGCAGTGGCAATGCAGGCCACATGAAATGGTGCCATGGGCTGGGTCCGACCCACGGGCCATAGGTTAAGAACCCCCGTTGTATAATATAATCCATTTCCATGGACATAATCAACCTTATCACATCCTCCTACCTAGGAAAGTGAACTGTCTGAAATGCTGACATATAGGTCCCCCCACCCACCCCGACCTAAAGAGGCCATTGTAAAATCTCATCGTTGATGCTGCTTTGTGTTAGCATTGTTGAATTTCCCATCTGAAATTTATTTATTTATTTATTTATACTTGTATTGCCGCTCCCTCGCCGAAGCGACTCAGGGCAGCTAACAAATTAAAACATGAACAGAAACCACAGAAACCAGAAATTCCTTGAATGTGATATATATTTTTCTTCTTAACAGAAGCTAAATACTTCAAGCTCATCAGAAGGGAGCACAGTCGATATTGGGCTTCCAGCAGAAGAGCAACCAGAAGCTGAACCCGAGGAAGCGCTTGAGCCTGAAGCTTGTTTTACAGAAGGTCAGGGAAGATTAAATTAAGCATCAGAGGAGTTTAGTTTGCTTAGCTTCTGTTTAGTTCTACTGCTGGAAGAAATCAGTTTTGCAGGAAAGCGAACCAAGAATAAATGCAAGATAAAATCTTACACAGATGACTGCTCACTAAACAGATGTTAAATGGGCAAAATGTGAAACTGAATCATTTTTATTGTTCTCTTTTCAAAATTTAACATATTTTGTAGGTTGTGTACAAAGGTTCAAGTGCTGCCAAGTTAGTGTAGAAGAAGGGAGAGGAAAACAATGGTGGGGTCTTAGAAAAACCTGTTTCCGAATAGTTGAACACAACTGGTTTGAAACCTTCATTGTCTTTATGATTCTGCTCAGCAGTGGTGCTCTGGTAAGTGAAAACAGGAAATGCTTCTTTAAAGTGTATTTTTAAAATGCCATGTTTCCATTGTAAGTGCAGGATGTCACATTTACACCTTAAAATTTCCGACTTATAATTTTTCTGAATGGTGATTTAGAAAATGAGAAAGTTTTTGAACCTGTTCCGGATGTCTCTAGAGTAGATCAGATACATTACACAAAATGATCCTTTCACTTTTAGTTAGGGCAGGGATCCTCAACTTTTTTAATCCGTGGGCCAGGCCACGTCCCCTCATACAGCTGAGCAGGCCAGACTGGTGGTTCCCCCCAGCATAAATGGTGCCATAAAATGTGTCCACAGCTGTTGTAAGCGCATTTACGACAGTCGCGAGCACATTTAGGGCTGTTGTAAATGCTTCTGCTTCCGGTGGTGGCAGTGTTGGTGATGTGGGCCATATTAAATGGTGCCACAAGATGGGTCCAGCCTGCAGGCCATAGCTTAAGAGCCCCTGAGTTAGGGAGTTTCATTTTTGATTAATATTAGAACCATAGGCAGGACAGGAAAAGACAGTAACACAAGTTCCTTAGGTATTAGTATAGGGAAAATGGGAATACAGTTGTATTATTTACACAAATATGGCCCATGCACACATATGTATGTACAAACATTGGCTTCAATTAAGAGCACTGTGGCTAGAGAGGCAACTGCAGTGAAGTGACATAACTGTCAACAGAATGCTGTTTGATCATACAAAGCCTCCCTTTAGCAGAAAAAGAAGGGAGGCAGCTTTTTTGTGGTACTCCCTTTCACCCCCATAATCCCATATCCCACCAACCACATTATTGTACAAAATCCCCTAGGGGTGTAGGAGAGAAGGAGAGTTGCCAGACATCATCTTCCTAATTCCACTGGTGCAATCAAATAGCCTTTCACCAGCAGAATGAAGCCAGTTGGTGGCAACCTATAAATATTAAAGTGTATTGAAAGTATTTCTGCCATGAACAGAGTAGCAATTGTCAACTAGAAATTGTGTTTAATCTATGACATCTAGCTCAGTATCCTACTGATGTATTTGTAAAGTTAGCTTAACTTGCCATGGCTAATTGCAGCTAATTGACAAGGTTCAAAGCGTGTCTTGGTTGGATGCATAATCGTATGCTCAACTGCAGAACTAAGATGTGTCTCGACACCTCATTAGTTAGCTAACATTAGCCATGACAAGTTAAACTTTACATGAACAGCAATAGGATTCTGCCCATTTTTATTTTTATATACCTGTACCTTGTTACATTTGACTCTAGGGTTCAGTGCTCATCTCTGTTTCAAAGCCGAAGAGGCAGTGCTGTCTGCTTCTGCAGACGTTTCCGTGGTCATGTGGCAGCACATGGAACGCTGTTTACCTTCCCACCGAAGTGCTCCCTATTTATCTACTTGCAATTTCTTGCTTTTGAACTGCTCGGTTGGCAGGAGCTGGGACAAAGACGGGAGCTCATCAATCAATCAATCAATCAAAGTTTTATTTATACCCCGCTTTTTTTGCTAAAGCAACTCAAAGTGGCTTACAAGCACAAGAAAACAAATACAAAACCTAGAAAATGCACCAAACAAAATAATACAATAGATAATAATATAATGCAAGAAATCAGTAATTGTTACAATAAATGAAACATATCACAATACAAATACAATATATAATATCGAGAGAATGAGCAATACACCAATTACCATAAACAATATAGCAATAAAACTTCTCAATAATAAAAAAGAAGGCATAGACTCAAAAAAGAGAACCAGCAACTCACACCCAGCTGAAAAAGCTGGGGCAGGAGAAGCCCTTCTGCCCGGTTTTTGTGGCCCCAGTTGCATGGGGGCGGAGACCCGGGGGTGTGGCGGCTCGCCCTCAGCTGGAGGAATATATCAAGCCCTTTTGTTCCAGCAGCAATAGCAGGTGCCTTTGGTGAAGGCACGAAACTTAACTTCGTTGCTGGCTCTTGGAATTTGGCTAAATGAGGCAGTCCCTTCAAGGCAAATGGTAATTACTGGGGCCCAGTTGTCAGCAAGTGTAGTTGGGCTAGTAGAGAAGAGGAGTATTTGTGCTGGTATTAATACAGTTTATAAGTTAGTGGCTGGAAAGTCCTGTTCCTGAATTTCAAACATGTAATGTGCATGTTGGATCCAGATGTTTGGACTGTGTTTCGTATTGTTCGTTGAGTCCTCTGAGTCCCAACTTGTGTGCAACTTATGTGTATAAAACTCCCTCCCCCCCCGTGGAAAAAGGCATGCCAAAATCGGCAAAAGGAGAAGAGGTGAGAGTCAGCTGGTGATGATGACCGCTGTAAAACTCTCTGGTGTGTTGTCTCTTTCCTGGGCACGCAGGGAAGCAGCTGCCTGGTAATTTGTCCCCATCACTGGAATGGCTGAACTGACATCTGCTGAAGTTCCGGAACCAGGTCCTGCTGGGGTCAGTACCAAGCCATGCTCATTCCATCCTGCAGTACTTGGGAACCGAAATGCTGACCTCCCGCCTTCCAGTCAGTGTCGTAGCCACTTGAGAAACCTTTACCTTACCTTGTTACATAATTCCACTCTGGGCTACACAACTATACCATGCTTCTTGCCCATATGAAGAATTAAACATTGTAAGGGAAATAAGGTCAATGTTGGGAAGACTTGTCATTTTCATGTATAGTAGAGCTGAAAGAACTGCTGTCAAAGGCTTGGTTTTAAAGGAAGTGTTTACAACAGTAAAAGTAACTTGAGAAGTAGGTCTTTCTTTCACTTGCTCTTCCTAAAACACTAAACCATTGAGATCAATTTACAGGCCTTTGAAGACATATACATTGAACAAAGGAAAACTATCAAGACCATTCTGGAATATGCTGACAAGGTCTTCACATACATCTTCATTCTTGAGATGCTTTTGAAGTGGGTGGCCTATGGATATCAAACATACTTCACTAATGCCTGGTGTTGGCTGGATTTCCTAATTGTTGATGTACGTATCCAATAGCCTAAGTATGATTCACAAAATGCTGCAATGTGACTTGTTTCTCTTCTGGGAGGTCGTCAGCTCCGTTCCTGCCCAGGGTCCTCCATTGTATCATCTTCCGTACACTGGCATTTCGTTTCTGTGTGTGTCAGAGTTCCTTTTTCACTGAGAATATTCACTCGGTTGTTCTGAGGGTCTTCAGTAGATCTGGGCATGTTGATTGGTTTCTTTGTTTGCCTAAAACTGCTTTGTACTTGAATACAATTTTGAGATGCCCCTTGGGTCAGGGGTGCCCAAACGTTTTGGGTTGTGGGCCGGTCACATGGTTCAGGGGTGCCCAACTACAGCCCGGGGATCAGATCCAGCCCCCGATGCCAATTCATCCGGCCCGCACCACCCTCGTTGCCCCCAGAAGCAGAAGTAAAACATGTCCGTACGGGCGCATTTTACTTCTGCGAGCACCGAGGGTGATGTGGGCCCCCAAGCCATAGTTTTGGCACCCCTGCTTTAGGTAATTTATACCTCTCTCCTACGTGGATGGTGCTGTTGTGACTACACAAAAATCCACACACAAAGCATTCACTATTAGTAAATGTGATTATTCTTATTCTGATATTGTCTGTAAAGTTTTTCTCTTGGCAAGCCACATTTTACTTTTCATTTTTGAAATACTCTGTCCACCATCTTCTCTTTTTCTAAACTTGATGGTGTTACAATATCTCACACTCACAGGACCGCAGTTGGCCAATAAACAGAATTTCCAAATAGAATTACATTACATAGCAACAGTCAATGCAGAGAAGCACCATCTATTACTATGAATACAAATTAGTGGCCAGTTCCCCTTTGTGGACCTCCAACTGCATAGCAAAAATGACACCACCAACAGCAGCAGATTAATGCTAATTAAAGAGTTCCCTTTTCAATTCCAGGCTGCACACAACTTTATCTCATTGCACATAAATCATGAAAAAAGGAACTCTTCAAGTAGCAGCAGTCTGCTGCTATTAGTGAAATAATTTGCTACCCTGACAGAACTCTAGGAGAAGATATTGTCCATAGCATTTTGAATGTTCTCTCCAAATCAGATGGCTAAATAAGTGTATATGTGTGCATGCATGCATTTTATTTTTAAAAATGCATCCTAAATCCTACATGAGCTAGATCACTCTCTCTAGTCTAGACTGGTACAAAATGTTTAATTATAATTTGTCACGTTTAAAAAGAGAATGAATTTGAATAATGTTATGGTCTACTCCATTGTATATTTTCAGTTCTCACCTCTTTCCAGATCCATACTTGATTAGACCAGTTTTTAAATGGGCACAGAGATAACATCCTCCATTCCACCTGAGGACAGCAGGCTAGCAATGGGAATATATGACAGGCCATATAACTCTGGTCTCAATTCCTCACTGCTACTCCCTCACTTTTTCTAGTGGTAGGACTGGCAATGGAGTCCTTTTTTTACCTAGATGAAAACACATGGCAAGAGTCTGCGGAACACGGAAGCCCTAGTTCCCCCGAGCTCGGCCAAGCTGCTGTACGCTCCAAGCGCACATGCGGAAAACCACAATGGTTAAGGGACTTCGTCCCTTCCTAGGGGGAAGGGGTGTTGTGTATGGAAACACTATATCTTTAAGAATGAATGTAACCACTGCGATGTAAGAATGTAACCTTGTAATGAACACAATGTTTCTCAGCTGCAATGGAACGCGAGCTAGCTACCCATAGAGGGCAGCTGCGAGCGTTCAGCTCACATGGTACAAATTCCCCAATTACTGTCAGCCATGGGAATATTCCCGCCACGGCTATACCTGGTGAAGAAGGGCGTGACTCAGAATGACGTCACGCAGGCGGTGGCCAATGGGCTACCGTGCAACCATATTCAAATGTGTTGTTGCTGTATAAAAGGAGCTGTACCTCTGCCATTACCACATGTTCAGATTGTATACCCTCCAATAAAGATGTGTTTGGCCTCATAGCTGCTGCCTACTGCGTGTCAATCTGCAAACATCAAATTGAAAATAAAAAATAAAATGTTGCGCGAGCTTTCGAAGTCCAAAACCTTTTCGTCACTCAGCCATGTTGCTCTGCCAGGTTCCATTCTTAGAAATGCATGTTGAACAAATAGCAAAAGGCTATCACTCCATCCCAACAGAAAGCTGGGTGTTGGATCCTCCCCCACATGGTCCTCACTGAAACATTAGCTTCCTTCTGAGGCCAGACAAATGGAATTCATAACTCCATGTGCTTTCTATCAGGGAGCAGGGTTTCAATTTGGTTTACATACTAGGCATGTGAATTTAAAATTGTTCTCTAGTCATTTGATGTTTCTTGTGGTGCTGTTCTGTGTTTAAAAGTCCATGCTAGGCGGTTATTCACGGTATCAGGCATTTCATGTGTGAAGGAGACTAACATGACTAACTTGGAACGTGATGATCTCTAGATCACCTCTAGTTCTGTTCTTTCTCCATACTACATTTTCCTGAATACATAAAGATTCCTTGGAAGCCTGCAAACATCATTTGATGCAAATGGGTGGATTTTTATGACTTTCCTTTTCTTTTTTACAGGTATCATTGGTTAGTTTAACAGCAAATGCATTGGGTTATTCAGAACTTGGTGCCATAAAGTCCCTCAGGACACTGAGAGCCTTGAGACCTTTAAGAGCCTTGTCAAGATTTGAAGGGATGAGGGTAAGATGAAACGAGAGAAAAGTGAATCACAATAAAAATGCATGCCTAAGAAGGAATGTTCCATGCATGTCATATAAAGAATCATCAATTCATGCCGAAATGCTGCCCTTTCATTTTATTGCATATTTATCAGTACTAAATAAACAGATATCTTCATTAGCTCACCTTAAGTATTCAGTACCACATATTAGCTATATGCATTTATATTACTTTACTTTCTAGCCAATTTGAGGAGTTTATCATAAATGTATTTAAGCAGATTTGCTACAAGGTGAGTAAATTTTATGTTAAACTTGATCCTGATAAACAAATTAAGTACTTTACTTCATAAACATGCCACATAGTTGATTAAAAGGGTGTACTACTATAATAATTTCAGATGTATATGTTTCTCTTATTTAATGGGAAGGAAAGCTGTAACACCACACAAAATGACTGTTAACATATAGACTTCAGTTTAAATAAATCTTTCAGTAGGTCAGATTAGATTATTATTAGGTCTCCAGACAGGGGAATATTTCTTTTTTTTAATGCTGAATAGCTTAAACATACCGGCATGCAATCATGTTTTTAGATAGTTAATTAAACTTTAATTTTAGTATGGTCTTGTCAATTGGACAAAATCTATTTAAATATCTAAATAAGTGAACCATTTGATTGACTCTCTCCCTCCTGCCCAAAATAGGCAGTAATTTGCAATAGAGGTAAAATAGTTCCATCAACTCCCCAGTATTATCTACACAAATTATGTGATATTCTATGTTTGCTTTCTGGGCTAAAACATAATCACTGTTTAATCTTTATCTCAAAAGATTCCTTACACCATATCCCTGTTCTCTTCCATAAAGCTACTGGGTGAATTTGTGACTATATCAAAGTTACCAGCAGAATTCCAACAACTTCACTTTAAAACATTAATTTATCCTCTGTGTACCACCTGTTCCAAACTTCGTGTTGTTCAAACCTGTTATATTTAAAGAATGACTCTTGCCACTTCATGGAAACATAAGAGGAAACAGCTTTTCAGTAATGATAAAAGAAAGCCTTTCTAGTAAAATGGGCAGCTGATAAACAAGCTGTCAAAATAGCGTTTAGATGTAAAGTCACAACATACCATAAAATGAAATTCAAATAATTGGAGCTCAGTTCCTCAACTTGTATCCATCAGGTTGCATATCTTTTCTTCAAAAACTCTAAGAAGAAATATTGTAAATGGAAACTGACTCGATACATGAATTTCAGGTGCATCTAACCACCCCTTAATTTCAACAAGCCCCTTTAAACAAGAAATTCATGAATTGAGAAGTCAGCAGTGGAATAGGGTAAGAGCTGGTCAATTCCTGTAGTGTTCACGAACATTCATTCAGTTTTCAGCTAATTGTTTGGTTTACCCATGTTCATATTTCTTTTTATTTACTATTCATGAACATTCTTGCAAATATGTTTTTGTTGGCACAAATGTTTCGGAAACTGTTGTCCTTTGTACTCTTTCCCAAATCACTTTTCAAGAATGACACTGATGCTAAATGTTCATGTAATATGAGTACCAAGAATATGGCTATTTGAAAATTTAGTTCAGTACACATCTGATTCATAAGATATGAAAGACGAATCTACATGGTTCCATTTGCAAACTGTTTCCATTGTAATGTTTCTGGTTAATGCTATTTAGAAGGAATCAAGGAGCCATGTGTACACAATAGTATCAGCTATTCACCATTTCTTATGTATTTTCCAAAATGTAAAAGGTTTCTGTCATTGAGCTGAAAAGTAAAGCAATAATACCTGATTCTGATCATCTCTTAACATAAAAGTCAATAACGGACAAACTAACCCACTGATACAGTGTGCAAAATAAATGCCAAAATTTAGAAAGAATACACATTCATAGAAATAAGCATCTGTTAATGAATGATTCGTGAACAGGAAAATAATTCACATTCCTCATGGGAGAAAACAAAAACAAATGACCAGCTCTCAACAAACTCAATGAATCACACTTTTTGAGGTAGTTTTCATTTCAGTGATTTCATTCTGAGACGTAACAATAGATGTGGGATTTGGGTTGGTGGCAGAGAAATAATTAATGCCAATATGGCAATAGGAATTTGCTTTCTTCAAGATGAGGCAGGGTATCAGTGGCATTGGCATCGTAATACTATAAGCAACGTCCCCACTGGGATGTTTCAGAGAAAGAAAGAAATCCTCCTCAATGGGACCTTCACTTCACTGTCAACTTCTGCCACAATGTCATCTCTTTCTCATATGCAGTGAATGTCGCCTAGTGCTGAAACTGGGCCTTTGTGAGCATTGATTCTGTGGCAACTCAAGAGCCAAACAGTCCTGCATGTCAGTTAGACACACAGTGGGCAGGCAGTAGCTCTGTTGCCAGCTTCGGCTTGCACTTACATGCTATGACAGGTTTGCAGCTTTTTAATACAGATGTTTAGTTCGTTAGTTTAAAGATAATTTTTTAAAAGTAGAAAATACTGCTGATGGGGGAGGCTTTCATAAACAAGACCATTACTTTTACTGAAGGCATTTTGGAAGGGTGATTGTCCCCAAAGTGGATTAAATCCCACTTGAAACCAACTTGATGGAGGGCAATAGTTTCATCAATGCTGGTCTGGGGCTGAGGAGGACTTTGCATGCCAAAAGGGCTCAGGACCAGAAAGTGACTCGTGGAACTGGATCGGTGGTATGGGTGTCACACTGCAATGCGGAAGGCAAATGGAAAGCCACTGCATTACTGTATATTGTTCCCAGGACAATCTTCATGGCTGATCGCCATGATGATAGCCAATATTCAGAATCAGATACAGCATTTGAAGAAGACAGCATTTTAGTCAGCTTCTGAGTTGGCAGTATGAAGCACTGTTCAACCATAATTGAAACTGTGGTTCAGTATCAACAGTTTCTGCTACAAAAGACTAGAATTGTCTAGTCTTGCTTAATTAACAGACAGAATGTTTCTTTCAAACTTTTAAAGAACCTTTTCAGTTCATGCCATTAAAACTTTGCAAACTTAATTTTAAAGGTGAGGCTTTAAATCAGGGGTTCTCAATGTTTTTCAGCTGCAGGCCAGACCACGCCTTCTTAGACAACAGGGCAGGCCGGACTGGTGCCATAAAACGTGTCCGTGGCTGTCATAAACACGTTTATGATGGCCGCGGAGTCATTTACAGCTGTCATAAACTTGTTTGTCTGGCCATAAAAGAATCCATGGCCAATTCTGGTGGCAGCTGCAGAGGTGGCTGGAGTGAGGTCGGAGGCCAGATTATTTGGCACCATGGGCTGGATCTGGCCCACAAGACATAAATTGCGAACCCCTGCTTTAAATTAATGTCATTTGATTTCTCCATTCAAAAATGGTTGCAATTATTCTTATGCAGAAGACAAACCTGACCCCAAAGGATAATGTACATCTGTGAGATATAATTTAAATGTTTCAAAAGTTATGTCCATAATCCAATATAGACAAGAAGGAATGCCAGATAGGTAGGATATTTTGAGAATTGGTATTTTTCTGGAAACTGTTTTAATGTATTTCAAATTAAATTTCAACAATCGTAACTCCACATAGGTGCTGGAAGGCAAAGTAAATATCTGCTTTTATTTGAATTGAATCTGCTATAGATTGAGAACTATATTCTGATCTCAGTGCATGTTGATATATTCTTATAATTACTTGCAAAATGAGATCTGAATATACCTAATGCTTTATACTCATCATTTTAATATTTCCTGTAATACAATGCTCTTGCAGTAGTTCAGAATACATATGTTATTACAAATGTAGAAAAATCAAATCCATTGCTTTGCTAAATTTAGAAGATTGATTTCTAAGCAAGAAAGCATGTGTAAACTCACAAGAAGAGAGCATGTTATGCTATGCTTGATATATTTCTCTTAGAGCAGTAGAGCAGAAAAGGACTGTTTTAAAAAATTAATCCACCATGCAGTTTGAGTTTTGCATGTCTTATGCACATTTCTGGCTGATTGCTTTAAAGTTTTATATTTCAAATTTCCAGTCCAGTTTGTGAGACAGAAATTTTTTAAAAGACAAAAACAATATCAAGTTTATGCCCTGTATAATATATATAATATGCAGATGCTTTTTACTGATACAGTAATAACTGATATGACAGTTAATGACATCAGAAATTTATTGTTAACATTTATAAGACCCCTATTTAGCTAATTTGTTTCTTATGAATGACATTGACAATTAACTTTTCCCTTCAGGCCTTCTGCATTTGTTACCTTTCACAGTTTAAATGTTTCACATCTCTTAATTTTCTTTCTCAGTATAGCATAGGCATGATGAAGAAAAAAAGAAGAAACATAATTTGAATTTTAAAATAAGTAGGACCAAAAATGTACTTTCATATAGTGAAAATAATGTCTTCTTCTTAAGGGGCTGTTTCTTTAGTGAGCTGTGCAAGAAAGGTGAAACTAAGACTGCAAACATTGTATACTAGGGTAGGCAAAGGCTATCTGTGAGCCATATACAGTACAGTGGAACGTCGGTTAACAAATGGCTCAGTTAACATAAAAATCACATAAAAAAAGGAAATCCATAGAAAATAGTGGCTCGGTTTACAGATTCCCTCCCTTTCCCCCGGAATGGATTAATTGGTTTTCAATGCATTCCTATGGGAAACCGTGTTTCGGTTAATGTATTTTGGTTTTCAATGAATTCCTATGGGAAATTGCATTCAATGCATTCCTATGGGAAATTCGGTTAAAGCAATTTTTGCTGTAAGAAACGTCCCGGAGAACGCATTCATTACGTTAACTGAGGTTCCACTGTATTGCTTCTACAGACTTTTTGGGGAGCTTCTTAGACCCTCACAAACCACATCCAAGACCCTTTACCAGAAAACTCCCCCCCCAATAAAGTCCATTTCCTGCTCCTAGAAATACCCAGAAACAAGAGCTTTGTATGTGCTCCACCCTGTAAAAAACAAAACATTCTAAAGAGCTCTATTTTGAGAGTAATTCCATGTATTTTGCTTTGCTTTATGTAGATATACTGTACAGTATATAGGATTATTCATGTTTACTATAAGTTGCATTCAAAATATTTCATGGAATTTACTTCCAATTATATATGCATATTTGCAGCCCAAATCCAGTGACGTTATTTTCTTTGTATAACACCTTTTTCCAATTATGTTGGGCCACAGTTCAATACTGGAGTACTATTTGTATAGAAGGAACCGTTTCTATCTGTAGCATATCCAAGTAGGGCTGTGGGGGAAAACCTCTTGCCTGAAACCTTGGGCTTTCCCAAAGTCTACTGACAATCTCTCCCCACTCCACCTCCACCCAGCATTGTGTACAGATGAAGCGGTTCAGCTAAATAACAAAATCACACTTAGAGGAATTCAGTATTAAGTTTTTAGTTTCTGTTCATGCACCTGCCAGGCAAAATCACAGGTTGCATGGTAGTCAGTGACTCTGCTACTTCAGTACTCAAGGTTTAGAATTACTGAAACCAAACCCTCATCTTAGAAGGCAGATGCTGCCTGTGAGATCATCCTGCCATAATCGCTGATCATTTGGGGCTATTGCCAGCTGTATGACGTAAACACTTTAAAATAAAGTAGTTAGAACACAAGAACGAAGAGCTCAGTTTACTGACAATTTCCAAAAGAACATTGGATTGTGGCTATGGATTGATTGATGAGTCAAGAATTTTTTGGAAGAGAAAATACTCCTGTATTGCTGGATTGCTCAATGTTTTAGCTATCTGGAGTTTAACGGTCCACTGTGCCTCCTTGACAGGGGCTGGACTTGATGATCCTTAGCGTTTCTTTCAGCTCCTCTGTTTCTAAAATGATGATGGTGATTAACTTAAAGCCAAAATATTGAACAATGGTTACTTAACCTAATCTGGGGACAAAAGAGTTACCTAAGAAGCTGTAGGTGCTCCACATAGTGTAACAAATCACGTTCACATTTAAATTTGCAAGTCCATTTAGGAGTTATGATTGCAAGAATAAAACAGCACAGAAAGTAGTGACCAGTGGAGTAGACACTCAAGAGAGTGCTTATGTGTTTTTCCTAGAACAGATCTGTTTATTTTCAGTTTCTGTCCCCAATATTTTATACATTATTAAATTGCCCTGTCTTGTATCACATACATCTCCCCGTCATGCTATGTTGAACAAAAGATATATTCTGTCCAAGCTGGTGGATATAGATTTGCAAAATACTTTTAGCAGAAATCAAGCTCTAAACCAGTGGTTCTCAATGTGGGGCCCATGCCCCACAGGGGAACTTCAATTCCCAGAAGTCTAAGTCAGTACATTGGCTGATCAATGCTTTGGAGAATTGACTCCAAAGGCTGGGAAACACTGTTCTAAATTGAAGTTATTCCAATCTTTCAAACAGAGAGTTTCTGACAACATTCATACTTGAACATTTTCCCCCAAAATCCACACTTTGATTACATTTCTATCCCTGATGTAACAGTGATGTTATTTTTCCATTTTTTCTAACAGTAATCACTTATTATTTATGCCATGGCAGTCCTATAAAAGTCCTTTCATTTTTATGGTGACTTATGGCTTTTGCTAACATTTCTATTCAGTCATCAAACCTATTTGCATTTTTTATTTGCTGTCAGATTTGTATGAAAACCACAGAGCTAGATCCAGCCTTATTATGTAATTGAAAATAGACAATAATTCTCCTTCTCCTCAAATAAATCTGCCCTACATGGTACATGAGGCAATCATGGATGCTGGAAGTAGAGGAATGGAATAGAAATCCAAAATTAAGTCACAATCAGCATGTCTGTTGTATTAATAGAGATTGGTGAATCTCTTTGTCAGTCCTATTAATTCAAAGGGCTTACTCGTTGTGAATTACTGCTCGATTTCAGCCAGAGTTAGGAGGGTTTCTTTTTAAAATGAATTGGAATGTCTATACATTTAATTACAATTACATAATTGTTAAAAAGTTGCTTCCTGGATCTTGTTATTTAAAAGTTACATTTTAAAATATATATAAAATTCGTTTTAAAAAAGACCATTACCAGAATGCTACAAGCTGCTGGCCTTTGGTACAAAGCATACCTTTGTAGTGAGGCCATGTAAATTTACTACAGAAGTGACCTTTAAAAATTTACAAAAGCCAAAGGAGCAAATGTTTCTCTTGTTGCCTTGTAATTTTAATGTAACTTAATTATGCCTCAGTTACTGCCAAACATGACTTAATTTTAAGTAACTCATTATTTGTAACAAGTTAATTCCAAGCTCTGATAGAGGCTTTGTGATGTATTTCTAGCAGGTTGCCGCCGTCTGCTTGGCCTGTTCAATGAGCGACTGCGGTGCTAATGATAATACCTGTGAAAGCTATATCTTAATACATCTTTGTGTATTTCTGGTGTTAACTATTGTATACCGCACAGAATGGGACAATATCCCAGATGGGCAGTATAGAAATATAATAAATGAATAAAATAAATCACATCTGAAAAGCACCTAGGCTTTTCCCTTATGATCCAGCGCTGTCAAATTACAGTGACAACATTATTCTCAGATATTCTGTCTTTTAAAGTTATGAGACATTATAACCCAAAGATTTCAGATATAACCCAGAGATAGGCGAAGTATGCCTCTGAGCTTTTTGGGTTTCTCCAGCCCCATTGGACTCCTGGAAATTGCCATGGGGGGGGGGGGGATTCCCCATCAAAAAGAAATGAATTGTCATTCCTAGAAACCTCTTGGCAAAGCAGTTCACTTTTTAATCAGGCTTTTTAAAAACTCTCCCATAGTGTTTAACTTTTTAAAAATCCCTCAAGCAGAAGTGATGTTCTGGTTGCTTTTTTCCTTCTCCCCACATTTTTTGTGACCCCTGGAAGGTAAATTGATTCCTCCTGCCTCCGCTGAAGTAGTCTATCCCCAGTAATCCCACATTTAGAAGTGGATGTTCTGTCCATATAATTTGGGTTCAGAACTGTGCTGATAAATATGAAGAACAAAGGATAGTTCATTGTTTAACCATTCACCCCTTCCCTCTTTTAAATATTGTCATGATTCTAGGTAAGGTAGAAACCCTCGATTGAATTCATTTAGAGAAGGAGTCATTTTAATAACAGGAAAACCTCTGATCCCATTTTATTTGGCAATCACACAAAGGTAGAGTGGATAGCAAAATAGGACAATATATTGCATTAACATGAGTTCACATGTTTTGGAATCCTTAAGCACTTCCCTATATTCATTTATGAATTTTTCATCCATTTGTGTTTTTTTAACAGAATGTTTAATTAAAAAATGATTCACTTGCTTAATAAAGACTGGAGCTTGAAATAAACAATGTGATATTTAGATAAGCACATCTTGCAATCCCGTCTGGCTTTCTTATGCAAAGAAATTAATCTTTGTGATAATAATGCATGGTTAACGTACACTTCAAGATATGCATTTTTACTTGATTCTCTTAGTAACATTTTTACATCTGTGTTTTTTTAACTGTACAGAAACTATACAACCACTTCAGTTGATAAGAAGTGATTTATTTCTGTTTTTATTTTCTGTTTCAATATTTTAACACATATTTCCTTTTTTACAGAGATCAACAAGCTTCATATTACTATTATCAGGTTTTTTTTTAATTTTTTGCTTTTATTTAGCTATTTTAGTTCCTTCATCTATGTTGTCTCGTTGAATATGTGAAAGTACAGTATGTGGTTTTTAAAAAATAGTTGTTGCCATCAAAATTGTGGTTATGTGTTTTAGAATTTGCTGTAGAACAAAATAGGCCATTATGTATTGGTTCAACAGAGCAATTGAATTACTACTATACAAATTCTTACATTGTCTTCTTTTCCTCCTGTATTTGTGTACTAGGTGGTTGTGAATGCCCTACTTGGAGCAATTCCATCCATTATGAATGTGCTTCTTGTTTGTCTTATATTCTGGCTAATTTTCAGCATCATGGGAGTAAACCTGTTTGCTGGAAAATTCTACCACTGTATTAACACCACTACAGAGGAGATGTTCCCTATCACAATAGTTAACAATAAGACTCAATGTCTTGAACTCATTGAAGCAAATGAAACAGCCAGATGGAAAAATGTGAAAGTTAACTTTGATAACGTAGGATTTGGGTATCTTTCTTTACTGCAAGTAGTAAGTGAATACTCTTTACAGGCTTCTTCTTTGCTTAAGAAATTGTAAAAATCTGCTGATGTGTCTTTTTCCTTGTCACATAGTCCAAATTGATGCTTATTTCCTAGAAGCCCTAGTACCTTAACAGTTGATAATGAATAGGATTGCAGTCTTAGACATGTTGCTGTTGTTTATTTGTCTGTGCACTGCCCAGAGTGGGAAATATTCGAGATGGGCAGCATAGAAATGTAGTGAATGAATGAATGAATGAATGTGTCTGAATTATACCAGTGCACACACAATTTATAGTGCTGTCTAAATGACTTAGTGGTTTAGAAGTTGGGAGTTGGATTCCCCACTGTGTCTGCTAGGAGAAGAGACCTGTGTAGTTGTGGTCTCAGCCTCCCACCACCGCCACCCAAGAAGGGAATAGTAAACTATTTCTGTGTATTCTTTTCCTAGAAAACCTTGAAAACAGTCACCATAAGTCAAAATTGACTTGACGGCACACAATTATTAATTTTACACACAATTTATGCCTCTCTTTTCAGCATGCAAAAGGCTAGAAAAATTCCTTCTCCTCCTTTATCTCTTATTTACAATTTGAATAGTTTGAGGATCTTAACATGGGTTATGCAGTTATATGTGGCAGCAATATGACTGGTAATTAGATACATTTCTAGGTTTTTTCCCTCACTGCAGCTTAACAGACGCAGGGCACAGATTCGTCATACCTACTCTGCAAGCGCCCCCCCCCCCCAGTATAATATATGTACATCTACTTAAAAATAAGTCCCATTCACCTAAAAATTCTCACCGCTGGAAATACTACAGAATTATAGCCTTTAGACAAATAATCTCTTTGTTTGATATTATTTCAGAATATGTTTTCTGGTTTTGTTTTATGTTTTTCGCTTTCCAAGATAGGCAATAACTTAACATGACTAATTTGCCTCCAGCAATCTGCCACCACAACATAAATTTTTATCTGAGGAGGGAAGCTACATCGCAAATAATACAGGATTATGCTCCAAGATTGGGATAGCCTGATTCATACAAATCAATGTGAATCAGCCCTAGAGTTTGCCTCCCATAACTATGCCTCCTGCAAATGTGGGTGACTGGAGCAGAACTACCTTAACAAACTGCAAAAAAGGCTAATTCACAACCACTTCCTCTCTCTCTCTCTCTGCATATTCCTTTTTCATTTTTTTCTCTTTTTATCAGTAGCTATCCTACCACTGCAATACAATAGTAAACCTTTAAAAGAAAAAGAAGAAAGAAATGGGAGGGTAGGAGAAACAGACCTAGGCACCAAGTTTGATAGGAAGAGGATTCAAATAGCAGCCAGTATCCCTGTTGCCCCCCCCCCTTAAATTCCATTGCAAACAATGCCATTTACATCCTAAGTGTTTTATCTCTTTATTTCCTTGGGACCTACACACCTCTTTGGATGCACAGTGACTTCTCTCTGAGCAAGCATCCATAGGAACGCATTTTATATCTGGATCCAATCCATATAAAGCAAAAAATTTAGTCTAACAACGTCTCCTTTATTCTATAGTCTGTATAAATATTTCTGCTGCGATGTTGATAAAAACTGATTCCAAACAGTGAATGCCATCATGTGTTCAGAATTTTATATGTTAATT
Organism: Bradypodion pumilum; assembly: GCA_035047305.1. Taxonomy (NCBI): domain Eukaryota; kingdom Metazoa; phylum Chordata; class Lepidosauria; order Squamata; family Chamaeleonidae; genus Bradypodion; species Bradypodion pumilum. The sequence goes on from JAWDJD010000001.1 coordinate 317,336,606, forward strand.
TTTTTTGAAACAGGCTACATTTAAAGGATGGATGGATATAATGTATGCAGCAGTTGATTCAAGAAATGTAAGTAGTTTGTCTTCTTTGCTATGCAAGTCACTAGAATTGTTTATGAAATGTACTTGACATTAATACGAGCTCAAAAACAACCTCTATTCAAATTAAATAATGTCTTTAATGGTTTATTAACACGAGAAATTTAAGATTAGCAGACAATTAAAATATTAGAGATATGCCTGTGCAGTGTAACATTGCCGGCCCCACTCCCCAATAAAGAGACGGACTCAGTGCTGGGATTGAAACTGGGCCACTTTATTAACAATAATTCAGTAATGCAAGCGGGCCGACATAGCACTGGTAAGGAGCGATGGTTATAGCCAACTATATTAACCCCACAGAAGCGCAAATGACCAAGCCTCTACTTCTGATGTGTGTCCGATGAACTTATAAGGCTTTGCACGCTGTGTCAAGCATGGCATCACCTTGTTCCTGAGCACACCCAATTGGCCAGGTGATTATCCCTCTATGTAGACCTGCCAAAGGCCAACCGAGTGTGCTCCTGCCGGACCCGTAGGGGTCACCCAGAGCCTCCTTACCAGTGCTAGCCGCCAAACGTCCAAAAAGGCACAAAAGGTACCCCGCAGCGGCCCGACAGAGACAGTGTGGGATGGGCGAAAACAACAAGAACCAACAGGCCAATCGAGGTTCAAGCAAAAATTCCCATCCGGCCCTGAAGCGACCAAAACAATCACACTGCGACCTAGGGCGGGGGTGGAGGGCAAACGCTGCCTGGCCCAGTCGGCAAGGAGGAGGAAGGGCGGTCCGAGCCTCTCCCTTAAGGGAAGGCCCGGCCCCCGCCCCTTCCGGCCTCGTCCCGTCTCTTATGGGGCGGGGCTGGCAAAGCACGCGGCAGCGAATCAGCACCGCCGCGCGTCCCTTGTCAGTAGAATACAGACTCTTAGCTGCTTTTTTACACTTACACATGCAACACAATAAAAATTTTCCCTTGTGGTTCCTAGTAATGCTACAGTGGGACAGCTGCTTCTGAATTGTTTATAAACCAGTTGCCCTTTTAAAAAGACTGTTCTACCTGTCCTTGGTTCAGAACATAGTGACAATATTAAGACAGCATTAGAATTCTAGCTATAACTCTCCAAATATCCATGTGCTAACCTTGCAAGTTTTTTTTTAAAAGTTGCAGATTTTGTAACAGATTTTATGTTTGTCTCATAGGTACTGCAACAGCCTGACTATGAAACCAACCTTTATATGTACATTTACTTTGTTATCTTCATAATCTTTGGGTCATTCTTCACCCTAAATCTGTTTATTGGTGTCATCATTGATAACTTCAATCAGCAAAAAAAGAAGATAAGTATTTTACATGCATCATCAAAAAAGTGCACAATAAAATGTGATTTAAATGTTTCTAAATGCACAATGGAAAGAGTGGAAGGGAAACAGTCCCCCCCCATTGAACTTAATCAGAGCTGGACAATTTCCAGAGGTCTGAAGGTCACAATCATACCCTCTAGGAACCTAGAGGGCCTTAACCAGCCACACAACCCACTTAACCCAAAAACGTTGTTGTCAAAAATATTTTTTTTAAAAAAAAAACCTGACAAGTCGTTTCATACCCTGTAATGACCCCTCTTCCCAAATAGCAAATTTTCCTTCTGCAACTTGAGAAAATCCAAAGGGCATTTTTGAACATTTTAATGGAAAAATATGAGGGATTTGGGGTGCTGAAAAAAGACATACAGTGGTACCTTGCTTAAAGAGCATAATGCGTTCTATGGGATTGCTCTTTAAGCGAGTTTGCTCTTCAAGCAAAACACCATTGTAAGTGACCAATTGTGACTTCTGGCGGGGGGGGGGAATGCGAACCCCGATTTAGTTGTTAAGCGAGTTTTGGTTGGTTTTAGTAGTTAAGTGAGGCTACCATTCAGAGAAAATTCTGGTCTTTAAGCGAGTTAGTCTCTAAGTGAGGCGCTCTTTATGCAAGGTTTTACTGTATTGTGGGTGCCTTACAGCTGCTAGGGAATACATGGCGTGGATCACCATTTGCCCACCCCTCTTATAAACGGAAGCCTTATTTTTTACTGAATTCAGCTTACTATTGAAATTACACTCTTGTTCTCCTCCTAACTAATGAATAAAATTACCAAAGTGATACATCCTAATGAAAAAGTCATTCGGCTATATCTCAGTGAAGACTGTAAAAATAACAGTAGTGGAACCAAATCTTTTTAGGCTGGCTATTATTATGGCAAAAATGAATGTGCCTTTAACAGCAATGTATGAGAAGCTGGTTGTAACTAGTTCTTGTATCATGCCCTTACTTTGGAGGTCAAGACATCTTTATGACAGAAGAACAGAAAAAGTACTACAATGCCATGAAAAAGTTGGGGTCTAAAAAGCCTCAAAAACCTATACCTAGACCAGGGGTAAGTAAAGTTTTCCAGTATATCCCACAAATAACTAGGAATGTTATGTTGTAAAAGGAGCTTTATTGTATCACTCATATCTCGGCAGCCAGGTTGCCATTACTGTATTGCTCTCACCAAGTGATTGTGACATAGGTTACTTCTAAGCTTTGATTTTTTTTAAAAAGAATCAACAAAAGAGGCAGCAAAGACGGACAAATAGTTTTCTGCTGCCTGCAAACTGTCAGTCCCAGTCTGGCCAGGTTATCCTGCTATGGTAATAGAGTAGACCATACTGCTAGCAACTCAACGCCGAGTGTCAGGCAGTGGTTAACTCACCTGACAACCCTGAATGGCCTTGGGTGGAAATGCCCACAGGGAAAGGTGAGGGTCACCAAGTGGATTAAATCCCATTTGAATCCATCTTGATGGAGGGCAGCAGCTTCATCAATACTGGCCTGGGGCTGAGGAGGACTTTTTGTGCCAAAAGGGCTCAGGACCAAAAAGTGACTCACAGTACTGGATCAGTGGTACGGGTGTCATGCTGCAATGCGGAAGGCAGATGAAAGTATTCTCAGGACAGTCTTCATGGCTGATTGCAATGATGATTGCCAATATTCGGACTCAGATACGGCAGAAGAAGAAGAAGCAGCAAACTGTCAGTAGCATCCATGTTTGACTGCATTTTTATTTCTTCTCCTCTGAGCTAAGTGACATGCACAGTTTGTAATGAAGTACCACCTGAAGGAGAAGGCCCTGATGCTGGGAAAGAATGAAGGCAAAAGGAGAAGGGAGTGACAGAAGATAAGATGGCTAGATAGCATCATTGACACAGTGGGTGTAGATCTGGGCAGGCTATGGAGGATGGCAGATGAGAGGAGCCTGGTGTGTCCATAGTGTCACAAAGGGTCAGACTCGACTGTGCGACTGAACAACAGACCACTTGAACATTCATAAAACTCTCTTTTTTTCCTTTTTCTTCCTCCTCCTCCTCTTCCTTTTCTTTTAACTTCAGAACAAATACCAAGGCATGGTCTTTGATTTTGTGACAAGACAAGTGTTTGACATCAGCATTATGATTCTTATTTGCCTTAATATGATCACCATGATGGTAGAAACAGATGATCAAAGTAAACACACAGAGGAAGTTCTGTACCGTATCAATTTCATATTCATCGTCCTTTTCACTGGAGAATGTGTCCTCAAACTAATTTCTCTGCGCTACTATTATTTCACCATTGGATGGAATATTTTTGATTTTGTGGTTGTCATCCTTTCTATTGTAGGTAAGTCCAATTGTAAATAAAATAACTGAAATAACAAAAGTATTGTTTTCTGTTCTCTCATGTTTTGCTTTCTTTCTGTTTGCTTCCTCACAATATGTAAAGGTTTCCCTTGCTCGAAAGCCAGTTGTATCCGACTCTAGGGTTCAGTGCTCATCTCTGTTTCAAAGCCGAAGAGCCAGTGTTATCTGCTTCTGCAGACGTTTCCGTGATCATGTGGCAGGCATGACTAGACACCGGAGTGCACAGAACACTGTTACCTTCCCACCAAAGTGGTCCCTATTTATCTACTTACAATTTCTTGCTTTCGAACTGCTAGGTTGGCAGGAGCTGGGACAAATACAGGAGCTCATTCCGTCCTGCAGTACTCGGGAATCGAACTGCTGACCTTCCGCCTTCCAGTCAGCATCTTAGCCACTTGAGCCACTACAGTCACAATGTGTAGCTTACATATAATTCTTGTGTTGCACATAACTCTGCCACTTAAATACTGTATATTTAGCATAATTTGCATAATAATATTTGTTGTAGGTGTGGTACAGGTAGATATCTATTAAGTCAACCAATCATAAATAAATATCTTGCATGACACGCATAGTAGAAGGCTTCTTGAATATTGTGCTTATTTTGTGTGGTTAAATGGGTTATGTGTATGTGTTCCATCTGACAAAGAACATACTAAACAAGTTCCAACTTCAACTTGCTAGACCTCAACAAGGAAGTTTTTTTCTTGCCTCTTTATTTAATCGTTATTAAATCTAAATGGAATTTCATTCCCAGGATTTTCCATTTGGAGCCAGCCATTGCAAAGTTTATATATCTTTAACCAATGAAGCCTTAAGATGACAGTGGCCAAGATATCTGCATTTGAAAAGCTGTCAGATTCTGTCCAGCCTCTCATTTAAGGAAAATGGGATTGGAACCTTCAGAGGACATAGCATGACAATAATTTACCAACTGGGGAGAAGGCCCAGCAGTTCCTAAGTATCATGGGAACGGCCACACCTCCTCCCTTTACTCAATCCTGAAGACTCATCTACTCCATTGGTGTTGTGTATGTAACAGTATTACTTTAAGAATGTATGAATGTAACCTGACAATGATTACAATGTAACCCAGCTGTTTAAGGAACGTGAGTAAGCTGCCCATAGAGGGCAGCTGCGAGCGTTCAGCTCACATGGTTCACATTCCCAATCACCGGCAGCCGCGGGAACCTTTCCCGCGCTAGTATCACCTGGAGAAGATGGGCGTGACTCGGAATGACGTCACGCCGGTAGCAGCCAATGAGCTACCGTGCAACAATATTCAAATGTATTACTGCAGTATAAAATGAGCTGTACCTCCGCCATTACCACATGTTCATCCTGACCATCATGAAATAAACCTGTGTTTTAGCCCCCACTGCGGCTCCTTCTTTGTCTTCCGTGCAAGACACTAAATTGGCTACGAAGGTGGGATCCATGGCGTATCCCAAGGTCAAGCCTCATCAATTTGATATCAGCGATCCAGAACAATGGGAGCTGTACGAGTGCCAGTTTCGGCACGCGATGGATGCTGCAGGCATCGACGACGACGCAAAGATGCGCTCGCACTTCCTTGCCCAGGTGGGACCGGCCATGCTGCGTATCCTGATGAACCTGGTGGCTCCCCGGAAGATAGACGTGGTGCCCATCGACCGCATCCTGGCGCTACTGGGTGAGCACTTCCAGCCTCCCGTCTCGATTTTCCCGGCCAGGGTCGCATTCCACAGGCGGGACCAGCGCCCGGGGGAGTCCGTGTCCGCCTACGCGGTGGCCCTCAGGCTCGCGGCAGTCAACTGCCAGTGGGAGGACCTGGACACGGCCCTCCGAGACCGCATTCTGTGTGGCCTGAGGGACGAGGAGGTCCAGAGGAAGTTGATGACCCGCGACCATCGCCTCACGTTCAACGAGGTACTGCGGGAAGCCCAAGCAGTTGAGGCGGCCAGGAGCGGGGTCAGAGTGTTCAAGTCCCGAGGGGCCGCACCCGAGAGGGCCAAGTCACCCGTGCAAGTGGCCCGGCGGACGTCGGCGAAGACGGCCTGGCGGGCACCCCGGTCGCCCGCAGGCATGCCAGTGACCTCCAAGGAGTCATCCATGACGGCGGACTCCTGCTCCAGCGAGGACGACGACGTCCAGAGGGTAAAGAAACATGGGGAGAAGCACCAGACCAGCGAGCGACAAGGCTGCCGTTGCGACAGCTGTGGGGCATCTCACGACCGGACGAGATGCCCATTCCGGAAGGCCGAGTGCCACAACTGCGGTCGGAAGGGCCACATCGCCAGAGTCTGCAGGCGCAGGCGAACCGAGGACAAGGGCACATCGAAACACCCTCGAGCACACCAGCGGAAGGCGGCCGGCATCGGAAAGGTCTCCGCCAACGATGGCGCGGAAGGCGTGAACCGCGTGGGCCTGGAGCACCGGCGCTTCTTTGTAGAGGTACTGTTACAAGGGGTTCCAGTGAGTATGGAAATAGACTCGGGGTTGTCCTACTCCATCCTGTCCCAAAAGGAGTTCATGCGCATTCCCCCAAATGCGCAGCCCAAGCTGCGGGCCGTGAAGTCACACTTACGGGACGTGCAGGGCTATGGGATCCCAGTGTTGGGGGTGGGGAACTTCACAGTGAAGTTCAAAAATTACACAGAGAAACTGCCTTTAGTGGTTCTCAAGGGGGGGAAGATGTTGTCTTTTGGGAACCCAGTGGTTTGCCCCCCTGGGAATTGAACTGTCCGGCATTAACGCCATAGAGACTGACCCAATGCGGGACGTGTGTGACGCGCACCTGGACGTTTTCAAGAAGGGGCTCGGGACCTACAAGGGGCCCCCAGTTTCTTTTGAGTTGGACCCAGAAATCCGGCCCATACGTCTCAAGCCAAGAAGAGTGCCTTTCGCCCTCAAGGACAAGATTGAGGCGGAACTGGACAAATTGGTGGGGCAGGGGATTTTGGTTCCAGTTGATTCAGCGGAGTGGGAGACTCCAATTGTTACAGCCTTAAAATCAAACGGGGAGGTCAGGATTTGCGCTGACTTCAAATGTACAATTAACAAGGCCATTCGGCCAAATGCATATCCGGTGCCAGTGGTTAGCCATTTACTGGCCACGTTGCATGGGGGGAGGTGTTTCGCCAAGCTAGACCTGGCGCAGGCGTATCAGCAGCTCACAGTAACCCCAGCTGCTGCCGCCGTGCAAACCATCGTTACGCACAAGGGGGCATTTAAGGTAACGCGCCTACAGTTCGGCGTGAATTCGGCCCCCGGGATCTTCCAGTCCCTTGTAGAACGCCTGTTAAAGGGGCTTCCTGGCGTGCTCCCATATTTTGACGACGTCTTGATAACAGCGGGGAGCGAATCAGAGCTAGCGAGGAGACTAGACAGGGTCCTTTCAGTGTTCAAAAAAGCGGGACTTCGACTAAGAAGGGACAAATGTGTATTTTTTGCGAGGGAGGTTGAGTTTCTCGGGTTCAAGGTAACCCCGGAGGGCATCAAGCCTTCCGAGTCCAAAGTTGCGGCTGTGCAAAACGCCCCTCACCCCACCGCGAAACCGGAGCTGCAGTCATTCCTAGGGCTCCTCAATTTTTACCACTCCTTCTTGCCGAGGAATGCATCCGTTGCGGAGCCACTGCACGCGCTACTAAAGAAAGAGGCGGTTTGGCAGTGGGGGGACAGGCAAGAGAATGCGTTCAAGGAGCTCAAAGCGCTTTTATCCTCGGATGCTGTACTGACTCATTTTGATCCGAGGAGGCCAGTGGTTTTAGTCTGTGATGCATCCCCAGTGGGGGTGGGGGCGGTGCTGTGCCACGTGTTAGAGAGCGGGCGGGAAGCCCCGGTTGCATACTACTCCAGGTCCCTTTCAAAGGCGGAGCGCAACTACGCGCAAACGGATAGGGAGGCCCTGGCCATCATCGCGGGAACAAAGAAGTTCCACGATTTCCTATACGGCTGCGAGTTTACAGTTGTGACTGATCACAAGCCCCTTCTGGGAATCTTTACCACAGGCAAGCCCACCCCACAAATCCTGTCCCCCCGAATGCTACGTTGGGCGATTTTCCTTAACGCCTACCAATATGAGCTGGTCTATCGCCCAGGGACGGAGATCTCCCATGCGGACGCGCTGTCCCAGTCTCCTCTCCCTAGTTTAGGAGATCCCACATGCGAGGTAGAGCAGGACCATCAAGTCCTGCTGATCGAGTCCCTCGACTCACCCCCCATAGTCCCGGCAGACCTCGCCAAAGCCACGGCGGCCGACAAAATTCTGGCCCAAGTCAGTTCCTGGGTAAGGAAAGGGTGGCCCGCAACTCCCCCCGAGGAGCATTTCAAGGCATTTTTCAGGTGTAGAGTAGAGCTTTCCCTTGAAAGGGGCTGCTTGCTCTGGGGCCAGCAGGTAGTTATCCCCGAAAAGTTGCGGGCAAAGGTGCTGAGGCTACTGCATACCAGCCACCCAGGAATAGTGCGCTCCAAGGCACTGGCCAGGAGTTACTTCTGGTGGCCCCAGATAGACGCTGAAATAGAACACTTAGTGGGCACGTGTGAGAGCTGCCAGAGCTCTCGGCCTGAGGAGTCCCGGCTACCCCATAGGGAATGGGACACGGCCCGCGGGCCATGGTCCCGAATACACGTCGACTTCGCTGGCCCCTTCCGCGGGTCCATGTTTCTGCTGATAGTCGACTCGTATTCCAAATGGCTGGAAGTGATCCCCATGACTAGCACCTCATCTGCCGCAACCATTAAACACTTGCGCAGGGTGTTCAGTTGCTTCGGCCTGCCGGACATCCTTGTTAGCGATAACGCTAGTACCTTCACTTCTGCGGAATTCAAGGCGTTTATCGAAAGAAATGCCATCCGCCATATTACCGCTGCCCCATTTCACCCCGCCACAAACGGTCAGGTAGAGCGCCAAGTGCGCACTACGAAGGACACACTGCGGCGCATGGGTCCCGGTGAGTTGAATCTCCAACTGTGTCAGTTCCTCATCTGTTATAGGGCAACTCCTCTAGCTTCAGGACTTTCACCGGCGGAGCTCCTCATGAGGAGGCGGCCGGTAACCCTTTTTGATCGGTTGGATCCGACCAGGGTGGAGGATGAAGGGAGAAATATAGTGGTAGAGAGTTCCAAAAGCTTTTCGGTAGGGGACCCGGTTCACTGCAGAAACTATGCGGCTTCGGGACCAACGTGGGTTCCAGGGACGATCATTGAACAAACGGGGCCAGTATCCTATAGGGTCGAGACTAGCACAGGCCTACTCTGGAGAAGGCACGTGGACCAACTCAGAAGGCGAGTCACTAGTAAAAGGGAATCAGCGTTAGGGTCCTCCCCCACCCGCGTAAACCAAGGGGGAGACACGGGGGCGTCCTCGGGTACAAATGCATACCCTGGATTCTCAGCCGAGGAGGACGATACTTTGAAAGAGTGGAATGAGTTTGACTTTATGTTGCCGTACCAGGGGGGTGTCGCGGAGTGGTCCCCCACCCGTCCGAGCGAGAAGAGGGGTTTCAGTTCAGCCCCTGGTACCTCCAGTCCCCCCAGCCCTTTTGTTTTAGAGTATACCATATCACCAAGCCCCCCGAGCCAGGCAGCCGGGTGAAGTTCACGCTCCCCATCCCCTAGAACTCCGGGTCAGGCAGCAGGGAGTGGGGCAAGTACGCCGGTTGCAGGCGCAAGGGACCGGGGGGAGACAACAAGGGTCTCCTCGTCGGTTCCAAGGTTCGTGCTGGGGGGTCCCCGGGCGCCACGGGCAACAGGCAGGGCTTTACATCTCAGTTGTATGTTCCGTTCCCTTCCCCCGATGCAAGGTTGTCGCAGAGTCCCCGCCGAACGACTAATGAGTCCCCCCTTTCCATTGCAGGACGAGACTCTGCGGGATTCGGAGCCCCTAGTTCCTCTGAGCTAAACCAAGCAGCCGCACGCCCCAAGCGCACGTGCGGGAAGCCACAATGGTTGAGGGACTTCGTCCCATCCTAGGGGGGAGGAGTGTTGTGTATGTAACAGTATTACTTTAAGAATGTATGAATGTAACCTGACAATGATTACATTGTAACCCAGCTGTTTAAGGAACGCGAGTAAGCTGCCCATAGAGGGCAGCTGCGAGCGTTCAGCTCACATGGTTCATATTCCCCAATCACCGGCAGCCGCGGGAACCTTTCCCGCGCTAGGATCACCTGGAGAAGATGGGCGTGACTCGGAATGACGTCACGCCGGTAGCAGCCAATGAGCTACCGTGCAACAATATTCAAATATATTACTGCAGTATAAAATGAGCTGTACCTCTGCCATTACCACATGTTCATCCTGACCATTATGAAATAAACCTGTGTTTTAGCCCCCACTGCGGCTCCTTCTTTGTCTTCCGTGCAAGACACTAAAATTGGGCAGAGCCTCGTAGCTGCTTGTTATCTCAAGTAATGTGGTGGGTTGTTTTTTTTTGCTATAACCTATTTTGTCTGATGCCAAAAGTGCTATTGTTTCACTTCAGCATCTGACTAAATGAGCTATTACCCATCAAATCATAATACTTTATTTAAATGGTTAAGTCTCAAAAGAACTTTTCAAAATCAAAAATAAAACCTAAGGTGAACATTGCTTTTCTAATATAGGAAAGCCTTAAGATGATACATGTCTCTTTGTGCCCATTTAAATAAAATATAAAAATAAGTCATGTTCTTACTGATTCTCTTGCACACTACCATAATGGAGGAAATAAATAAATAAAGCAATTTCCACCCCAATACTGTATATTATTACTGTACATTACCTGTCTGCTCAGTTAAGAAATGTATAAAACTTTAGAACTCACAGAGCAAGATGCATGGGACCTTCTTCCAGGACTGCACATTAGGATTGCCACCTCATTCTTTCAAAGCTAATTGAAGTGAACAGGTAAGTGAAGATGAGATGGTACCAATTCTAGCTCTGATGCTATATTGTTTTATTTTTAACAGGTATGTTCCTAGCAGAGATCATTGAGAAGTACTTTGTTTCACCCACCTTATTCCGAGTGATCCGACTTGCCAGGATAGGCCGGATCCTGCGTCTAATCAAGGGTGCTAAAGGGATCCGTACTCTGCTCTTTGCCTTGATGATGTCCCTTCCTGCCTTGTTCAACATTGGGCTCCTCCTTTTCCTCGTCATGTTCATCTACGCTATCTTTGGAATGTCCAATTTTGCCTATGTGAAGAGAGAAGTGGGCATTGATGACATGTTCAACTTTGAAACTTTTGGCAACAGCATGCTGTGCCTGTTTCAAATTACTACCTCTGCAGGCTGGGCAGAGTTACTCTCACCCATTCTCAACAGTGGACCCCCAGACTGCGACCCTAAAAAGGACCATCCAGGGAGCTCTGTCAAAGGGGACTGCGGTAACCCTTCCGTTGGGATCTTCTTCTTTGTCAGCTACATCATCATCTCTTTCTTAGTTGTAGTAAACATGTATATCGCTGTAATTTTGGAGAACTTTGGTGTGGCGACTGAAGAAAGTGCAGAGCCTTTGAGTGAGGATGACTTTGAGATGTTTTATGAAGTCTGGGAAAAGTTTGATCCAGATGCAACCCAGTTCATGGAATTTGAAAAACTCTCAGATTTTGCAGCTGCCCTGGATCCTCCTCTTCATTTACCAAAACCAAACAAGGTCCAGCTGATTGCAATGGATCTGCCGATGGTAAGTGGGGACAGAATTCACTGCCTAGACATTTTGTTTGCTTTTACAAAGCGTGTACTGGGTGAGAGTGGAGAGATGGATGCTCTCCGTGTACAAATGGAAGACCGCTTTATGCAATCCAATCCTTCCAAATCCTCCTATGAACCCATTACCACCACATTAAAGCGGAAGCAAGAGGAGATGTCTGCTACCATTATCCAACGGGCTTATAGACGTTACCGTCTAAGAAAAACTATATACCAAGCTTCATTTGTATATAATAAAAATAAAATGGAAGGAGGGGCTGGCCAACACATCAAAGATGAAATTCTCATTGACAAGATGAATGAGAACTCATATACAGAAAAAACAGACTTGACCTTGTCAACGGCAATTTGTCCACCATCCTACGATTGCGTAACCAAGCCCATTGAAGAGAAGCATGAAAAGGAAGGGAAAGATGTACGGAAGAAAAAATAAAATGCACGTTAGAAATTCCAATAGGGTGATAAATTGTTTACAGTCTCTGCGTGTATTGTCGTTGGATTACAGAACTCCTCTAGGCAGTATTGGCCAAATAGGCAGTTTTTACACATGCACTGTATTCTTAAGGTCAGTGCCTATAACGAGACAACAACCCCTTGTCATCAAATATGTGACTGCAAAATGTAGAAAGAATGACAAGAGGTTACTGTTTTCATTACCAGCTGACACTGCTGAAGAGGAGGAAAAAATGGCTAATCGGACTTGTAGGGACCAGTTAGGGGATTGGGGGGGGGAGGACCTAGTATTTTTCTCTGTGTTAAACATAAGCCACTTAGTACAGTCAGTGTGTATCCACTGTTTGCATTTCAACTGCCACCTTTGTCATCTTTTTACAAAATCTGTGTTGGTGGATTCATCTCTCTCTCTCTCTTTTTTTTTTCCTTTTTATTCACACATGGTGACTATTTTTGTAAATGGGGTTATGTTGGGGAAGGGGATCAGTACTACTTTACCAGTATGAGGACCAGGTGT